>JACBWW010000004.1:24277761-24357899 GCA_020086605.1 Lanius collurio | reverse complement strand
GGGGAAGGAAGGAGGGGTGAAGGAAGCAAAGAAAGAATAGTGTTTATATACGTGTGTAAACTAAGAGTATGTACTGATAAGGAGAAACAGCACCCAGCCAAGATAATAATTTTATATCTTTGCCAAACGTAAATAAAACCAAATAGGGAAAAATCCCATTTGATGTTAGTGGTCTGGCAGTGGAGAGAGAACAGAAGATGTTATACAGATCCATCAACCATGTATTATTTTAATAAGAAAAATATGTAATGCAATAAAGTCTACAGTGAGTGAAGGTGATGTAGATCCAATCTGTTTTGCATTTTATGAGTGAGTTTAAATACTGTGAAGAGAAAGAGAGAAAATCAATTAAATTATCTACTTAGAAAATTACTATCGCGCCACAGTGGGCAATCTGAAACAATCCTTTTGTTAGTAATTCTGCACAACAAAAAATCCAACACTTTGGCCTAAGACATCATCAAGATTATGCACTTATTTCTTAATATTTTATATTAAGCAGCAATGCTAATCCATGAATATCAAAACAGCAAGTCATTGCAACAAAATTCTGTGAGCTATTTTTCAAATGGCTTAAGTAGCTTGAAAGATATTTTTCTCTTTATCTGCTTCCTAAACTGATGGTCTACAGTTCTGTATTTTAAATTTACCTCCTCAGTGTAAGAAATTTAAAGACCTTAGAAACCTGAGTCAGGAGCAAGCTTTCATATACATTCATTTGGAGACCAAATGAAAGGCGCTAGACACCCAAAAACTACTTTTTTGTTTGAAGCTAAAGAAGAGTAGGGACTAACATTCTATTCAAATGTGGATGCTAAATATATATAATTAAGCTAGGACAGAATGACTGTTAAAATCAGGGGGTGGAAAAAAGAATTATACAGAATTAAAATGGCTCTTTTCTGCAACAGCATTGCTAGCAGACTTGAAAAAAAATGTATGTTCACAGAATTGAAATGGAGGAAAGAGATGAAACTATGGAGTATTTGTTGTTCAGCAATAAAATACTTAATAGTATTTCTTTGTTGTAGATTTGGTTTTGCTGGACACAAACTTAACTACGTATTAACACACCGAACAACTAAAATTACAGCTTTATTTCTTTGTTCTTTAACCAGGCTCTCAAACCTGGAAGTTCTACTCCAGGTGCCCTGGAAAGGATTATGTTTTATTACAATGTGGAACAAATGGATCACCTCCCAACATGCCAGCTGTGGAATAACTTTTTTTATCCTCCTTCCTGACTATTCCCAGAAAGTCTGGAGATGAAAAATGTACTCCAACTGATGTAATTTGCCTTGTCTTCACACAGATTTACCAAGGACTTTTTAAAACATTTAAACTTCCAGTTTAGTTTTTGGAAGTTCTGAACCTCGAAAGCCACATTCAAAGGTAATTTGAATTGTGAGAACATATCAGGAGGAAAACAAGGCTGATTTTTTTCCACCATAGCAGTGTATTCTGAGCTCCACGTTTTCAAATACCAGGTTTACAATAAAGCAATAAACCACCCAAAAATACAAACAAATGAAAACCAGCAAAAAACTGCAGCCATTATACTATACATACTACAAATTAAAAACACAGCTATCAAATAAATATTGCATCTGAACAATCAGGAAAAAAAATGTTAGTAAATAAGACTACCTAAACAAGGTCTTCTACTCTCCTATGTCAATATGGGAACTGTGAAAGACAAGGAAAATGCTAAAATGTTTCAGAAGAGAAATGACCTATGCTATCAAAGTAGAAAGAGAGCCATTGTATATACTGAACTGATCCCATATGTGTCAACAGGAGAAGTCTGAAGGACTGAAAATGTTCACAGTAACAAATTCCTGCTAGCCACGCTGGAGTACAATGTACTAAATTTAGAGTAATTTTTGGAACTGAGACAATGCTGGAAACAAGTACAAGACAATTCACACTTCCTATTGACTTCATTCTGATATATAGTAATGTCATTGCCTTATGACTTTCATGAGGACTGATAATTAAAATTATGCTATAGAAGATTTTCATCTAGAAGATCAAGAAGTGATTCCTTAGGCAGATTAAGTCCTATCCTTTCTGACAGGCACGGGAAAGAATCAAAAAGTTAACAAAAGGGTAACTGCAGCTAACATACAGCAATTCATTAAGCACCATATAGCTCTGCACATTTTAAATGAGCTAGTGGCTGTGTGCTTTACAAACAAGACAAGGTCAATGTTCAGAGCACTGTTGATAAGAACAAGCTGTTATTTAATTCTTCAATTGAGTTTTCTCGTCTCAAGTAACCTAAGAATTCATGCAAAATTTATTTATTAAGAAGCTCAGAAGTACTGAGAAATGGATTCAAGTTCATTCAACAAAGTATGTTCCATAGAGGTATTTTGAATAGCTATTACTATTGATGCACCACTTGCATTCACTTTCCAGACCAGGAAAAATGCTGCATTAAATGACATAACAGTGAACTACAGAGAAAACATAAGAAATACTGGGTTGCAGGACTAGAAAAGGAAGGTTTTAGTTTTTTAAACAGCTGAGTATTCAGATGGTGAATTTCTCCCTTTTACAGATGTGTCTATCAGCAAAGGCTGCTTTTTTTTTTCCTTCTTTAAAAGAAACAGAAAAGCAATTCTATTTTACATTTCTAATAGTTCTGACGCCATTATGAACAAGGACAATCACCTTTCCACATGAGAGATCAGCTAGATCAAAAGAAGTTTCATATAGGATGAGGAAACTCTGTCTGGTCTTGCTTTGTTACACACAAAGGTGACTAGAAGATAGCTTCCACCAAACAAGCAATGCACAGCAGCACTAAAGAGAACCGGCATCTGTCTCATTTTAAGCAAGAACTGATGAATTCCAAAATGTTGTAAAATATATATTCAAATCCAAGGCTATGTTTTATCCATACACTAACATGTCCATATAAGTATAAATATACTGACTATGAGTAAATGAGACTTGTACCTTCAAAATCTATTAAAAAACTAATGAAGCTAGGAGAGGTGAAGCAGTAGAAAATATCTCAGTAAAAGAAATCAGGGTAAAACTGGCAGTGAATAGCCACTATGATCATAAATTACATTCAAGATAAATTCCACCTCTGGTAAGAAGTGCCTCAAGAAGTCCTTGAGCTGGGCTGACAGGACTGACAAACTGAGCATGTCATAACTCAGGTGTGCTATGACCAATCGATGAATAAAGAAGAAAAAGACCAACATTCAGCTTACTTATCAGCAACTTTCTATAGGAAAGCACAGCAAATACCAGCTACTTGCAGCAAGCATTTGAAACAAGTTGCAAACTTTTTATAATATCATCATTAGTTTATGAGTCCAGGCAGTTGTATTTCATCTTAACTGTAGAGTTAGAGAATGTGATCTCTAGCATTCATTCCCTGTAACACAGCATGGGAGCCAGCCTAGTTTTCCTTGTTGTAGGTGGGATTTTCATAGATAAGGGCTTTTTCATTTTCTTGACCTGGTCTTAGTGCTAATGTTCAAATTTGAAGGAAAAAAAAAAAAAAAAAAAAAAAAGAGTGTTACTTTTAGTTTTCTAAGCCAACTACATTCACACACTTTAGATTCCTCTAAAGTTCAACATCACCACAGAGTTCGATGTCTCCGCCTTCCTACACCAATACAGTATTAAAGTTTAGTCAAAGTACTGAAATTAGAAATTAACTTTCCCTCTCACAGATTTCATTTGTCTGTCACTCAGGACTGCTTTTTCTCCTTCTTTAAAAGAAACAGAAAAGCAATTCTGTTTTACACCTCCAGGAGTTCTTGAGAATATACAGAACAAAGATTAAGAGCCAAATGGACAGGTCACAAATGTTGGTTCAGATAAACTTATCTTCTCCCATTAATGTTCTTAAATACTGGCATTGATGCCAGGACAGGGTGTTACTGTATAATGTGGATTGGTTATAAATTAAGGAAATACCTAACTAGGATCAATTTCATATTAACACAACCTTTATCTGCTTTCCAAATTGAAAAATGTATTTAAACTTGAAAACTTTATATTCTAATCTAATAAGTTTATAAAATTAATGCTAACTTAAGTAGTAATACTTTCAATAATAATTAATATTTATAATTAACGACAGCCTAACCAACCAGAAACTTTCAGAATCAGTAACTATAATAAAGCACAGAACTACAATCTGGCTCGGTAAACATCAAAACCTAACAACTTGATTAAAAAAAAAAAAAAATCATTCCATTTCTATGGCAAACAACAATATTCTGCATCTTGAAGATAACACCTCATTTAGACCTTCAACCTTCAAAAAGTCAAGCAAATATATTGGTTAATGCTTTCTATATTACCTTGCCTCAGAGCTATACAGATCAAAAAAAGGAACCAACCTTTATAATGATAAATGTCCCTTCTCAATTTATGTATCCCCACAGATTTTGCAAGAACATAATGTACTTTTTTTTACAAGATTCCTCATTTAGAAAGTTAATTTAGAGCTCTGATTATATGTCAAATTTCTACAGAAAAAGATCTCAACTATTATTATCCATTCTAATCTCAACACATGATTTTTATGCTTAAGATCACTAAAATACATCCAGTTAAATAAAATTGCAAAGCAGAATTAATCTTGACATGAATATGCAGGGTATAAAAGAAAGTACCTGAAATGGTCTGTGGCAGCAGAAAATTAGGCTCTAATATTTTAACCTCTAGAATGACAAGAAAGGAGTATTTGGTATACGTTGGCAAGAAATACCTAAATAAATTGCAAAAAAATTTGCTTGTTTCTGTATGGGAACATGGCTAAATCTGATTGGTCATTTCAAACCAGCAAAACACCACCAAAATAACATATATCTCAGATTAAAAAAAAAAAAAAAAGTTTTTGTGGATTTTTTTAAGGGTTTTTTTGGGGGTCAAATTAATTTTCACCAAAATTAATTTACAAGTGAACGCCTAGCAAGAATAGTATGTTCAAATACACACTTTTTTCAATATCTATCAGGTAAGAACTGAAACAAACAACTACCAGGTGTTTGACAGAAAGGAGGGCAATAATTGTCTTTTTTCCCATGCTAACTCACAGAATCATAAAACGGCCTGGGTTGAAAGGGACGTTGAAGATGATCCAGTTTCAAACCCCCACCATGGACAGGGATGCCACCCACTAGATCAGGATGCTCAGGGCACTTCCTAACACAAGTTTTAGTTCATCTCCTTTAGTCAGACATTAATCTTGCTCAGTATGGTTAACAACAATATATGCTCAGCAAGTCTCCAGTGTGCTAAGCCAAGATGAGTAATATTGTACGGAAAAATTACTCATTACCATTCTTGCACTGGCATTTTATTCTTGGAGGAAAAAAGAATGATTCATTAATAACTCCTGCGATGTGTCCTACAGAAAAGGTTACAAGGGCAAAGATGTCATCATTTTGGGTTTCCAAGAATATTTTGATTAATTCAGCAGAACAACTGTTAAATACCAATGCATATAGATAGGACAAAGCTTAAGACCACATGCATTTCTTATACGTATCTAAAGGTGGCAGCAAATGTTTGTTCTTTATTGTAAGCCCAGAGTTCATCTTTGAAAAGCTTAATATGCTGTATCTCAAGGTTCTATCCAGAAATACGAGTCAACTGCATCCTCAAAGTTAGTATAATGCTGTGTCAAGAATCAAGCTGTTCTAATAAATACAGCCCCTAAGTGATGAAATCTCTGCACACCAGCCATCTCCAACTTTTCTCTTTATATTACAGGTGTAAAAGCAATACAACCCAACATGGCCACCAAATAACAACGTAACACAAAGATACACCAAATCAGACACATTCCAGTATCAGAACCTGTATGTTATAAAGGTACATAAGGGGAAAATATTTCCTACCTCAGTCAAAAAAAGCCCTATAGCCCCACAGCCTGCCTTTCTTCTCCACCATAACATCCAGAATGCATGTAAACTATGGAGAGGGCTCACCTAAATTCTAAACAAAAGACAAACTTGAAATATTTAGTATAAGACACCAGTAGGAGGAATCTTGTTAACGCATGCCTAAACTTGAATTTGTTCTTTTGTTCTCAGAATTAGCACCCCCACCTTCAGTCAGTTCTCATTACTGCTGCAAGTACTGATGCCATTAATCAAGTTAGGGAAAACAGTCTAGCCCATTCAACTCTGCAGACTATACTGACATGACAGTCAAATGAAAATAAGGCAAAAAATGATTCTGCAGAAGAAGAGTCAGTGGCAGGGCTCTGGTTTATAGGGGGAAGTGTGTGTGTATGTCTGTGTGTGTGTAAGAGAGAAAGGAGGTAAAAGGAGGAAGGCTACAAAGAGGGTCTGGAGTTCCACAGGAACACCCTTATTTACTTTAAGCTCCTAAGCACTTCCTGCAGAAACAGGAACAGCATGACTTTCACTCTCTTTACTCTTTTCCTTTAGGAAGGAATAAGGTTCAATAAGGTAAGTAGGCTTGTAAACAAGCCCTTCAAGTTCTCTCATCTTCAGTTCCACTTGGGAAAAAGTGTTCTTTGGCGGCAATTTATTTTTGAAAATATGCATTAGCTACAAGATATACATTACACATATGATGTGCATATCTATGTAATTACTTTAAAAGCATGTGTGTGCATGCATATATATATTCTAGTAATTTATTTTTTAGAAGTTTTTGTAGAGTATTAGAAGTTAAACTGGCTAACTATCCAAAAGAAAAAGTATTACTTTTCACATCCCCAGAAAGTCCACAATAATATCACTTAAAATGTTATGCTACTTTGGTTGAGGAGATGAAGTGACAAGCCTCATCTGAAATCTGACCACACAAAGATTTAAGTATTATTTGAATATATTGCTTTAACTAGTGAGCAAAATACACCAACAAAACAAAAAACAAAACAAAACAAAAAAAACCCCACCCAAACCCCCCCCCCCCCCAAAAAATAATCCAAGTTGTAAATTGTCAACTGGATACGATAAATTTCAAGCTATATTTTCAGGTATATGTTCTTCAGTTTGCTTAGCTACATTTGAACCTTAGTTTCTCTAGTCAGGATGAATTTGAGATCAACAACACATTTCATCATATATCCCAGAAGATACCTCTTGGTATTTCAGGTTTTGGACATAACAGGTTTTGATATACACAGCTGGCTCAGTGAGGCTGACACACAGCAAGTCACTGAAATTCAGGGTCAGCTATTACTTGGTTTAGAGTTCATACAGTTTCTGTCAAATTCAAACCTACTGCAGGGAGTGTATCACCCAGTGTGAGGAAAAAGTTGATAGTGTGAAGAACAGCAGAAGCACTGCATCCATGAGGAGGTTTATTAGTCCCTATATGGCGTCTACACACATGTGCTGGTTTAGCCAAATTTAGAAATATATCCTCCAATAGAAGGCAGGTTATAAACCACCCCTCCCCCCCGAGGTTCAGGAAAAAGTCTTACTCAGGTTTTTTCCTCTCTCTCAGGCCAGTTTTAAGGCATATAAAGGCATATAAACCTAATTTTTGGGCAGGGGCAATGATAGGGAATATTTCAAGTCATCCCAAGACAACACAGCACTGTGTGTACACACACGCAGACCAGACTTGTGCCCAGTCAGAACGACATGCAAAGAATACGGAAATGTCACCATCTGCTATCAGAGGATTACTGAATACTCCCACTTTATCTAGGAGGTTGTCAAAGGGAGAATGGGGGTATGCTTAATGGGAAATGGTAGGGTCTAGTGTGTGTTGAAAAAGTAGAAATTAAACATTTGTTTATGAACCTCAGCGGCAATTTTTTTTCCACTATGATGACACTTGGGTCAGTTGAATCAGGAAGTCAATTTTGGACAGGTAAGGCATAGGAGAATAATTCAAGTTCAAAGGTGATATGTGTGGTGGTTAATTAATAACAACTTATTTGCAGGAAGGATAGAAGTGAGAAACATTAGCAGACTGATAACCAATATGACACTTTACATACGAAACAGAAAAATTGTAGAGTATATCTTCACCCACTAGTGCAGCTCCCTCCACACCACCACATCAAAAAGGAAACAAAGGAAATCCTATTAATGTGGACAAGGAAGAATGAGAGAAGACACTAGAAATTTTGCGCGACTTTTTTAGTTTGAGAAGACACTAAAAGAAAACTAGTAATTGACAAAGTTATCTGTGTCTGTTAGATTCAGCAGCTAAAATGCAAGCACCAAACTGGAGATGGCTTCTCCCTTCAAGTTTATTTTTGGTGTTTTAGAGGAAAGGAACAAAATAACAGTGAGGAAAAAAAAGAACATATAAAGGTCTTTGCACAAAATAACACTTCGGATAATAACATACAGGAATATATTCTAAATGTATGAGAGATAAATTTCTACAAGAAAAAAAAGAGTAAGGCTCTCTATACTTATTAGCCATGCCTATTGGGGAACAAAAAAACCCAACTAAATGGAATCTCAAGTCAGCTTGCACTTCTCTTTTATTGTTTGTGACCTCACTGAGAAGAACAAAATTTTATTCCCACTGAACATGAGAGGTGTGAAAGTTTTAAGTGTTCTGGTTTAGAGCACACAAAGAAAGAACCTATTTTGAGAAATTCCAGACTAAAGGAGTAACTAGGAATAACTAAAAAATTTTATTTTCCTAAAGAATACTTTGTTAAATATGTGAAAATCCTCTCAAAATGGGGTTTGTTACTCAACAAGTAGATTGTCAATACTGATTATTTCACATATTGACCACACTTTTTTTACCCAACCAGGTATTTTTAAATCTAATCCTGGAAATTCACCTTAAGATACATGACTTATGAAAGTGTCATGGTTTAAGCCCAGCTGAAAATTAGGCACTTGCTTCTACTTATGAGGAAACAGGAATGCACAAGAGGCTTT
The DNA here is from genome assembly GCA_020086605.1 of Lanius collurio. NCBI lineage: Eukaryota > Metazoa > Chordata > Aves > Passeriformes > Laniidae > Lanius > Lanius collurio. The sequence continues at coordinate 24,349,029 of JACBWW010000004.1, read as the reverse complement.
TAGCTGATGTTTCAGGCCACCCAGAAACACTTCAGGATGAACAAAAGCAGAGGGGCAAATCAAAATCAAGGTTGCTTAAAAAGAGGGAGAAGAACAACTTCTTACAAGGTGTGAAGGTCATGTAACCATTAGAACCGAAAACAAGGAAGGAAAAAGTAACAGAAAAGTGTAAAGTGGTGCTTGATGGAGAAATGCTGAAGCCTAGTTTACAGCTAAGTTAGCATATTCAGATCCATGATTTCAAGATGTCATTAGGCTGCAAGCTTATCTGAACACAGAATAAATCACATGCAAATGATTTCATGCCCAACTGGAAAGTATTAAGCTTTGATTTGCTTACCTCCCATAATTTTAGATTGGCAGTTGATAAATTCTGGCTTCTTGTCTGTAAGGTATCGCTGACAAGTGTGATGTAGAACCTGAAAGAATGTGCATTTTTCTGAAGCTGTGTTTGCTACCCATTGGTCAAATGCATTTTCAAATAGTAAATCAAATTCTGGAGAATCCTAGAAGAAAAAAAAAGCACACTTCTATTATTCCACTTTTAGAAATTATTTGGAGAAAGATAGTTTTTAAAATGCATTGTGTTGCAAAAAACAGAAAGGTCATGTAACTCATAACCATCCTGGTATTACTGCATATTTTTGGATGAAAAAGTCCAAACGTGCAGGAAGTTTATTTCTTACTCTTATTTTTAGTGAGGAATAGTCAGCTATGACAAAAACATCTGAAAACAAAACTTAGACCAAAACATTAAAAGTCAAATTGTCATAAGAAACCCTTGCTATCTACAGGTATATGGTTGACTTATGTCTTCTATATTATGCAAGCATTTATGTCTCAGCACAAAATCTACGGTCACACTATATTATAGAAGATGTGGTTCTGCTCTCCATGCTCAACCAAACAAATAAGCTAAGCAAATGACAAGTCCAAGTTATTGTATTTAAGTATTTTCATTAAGTGTTGCAAAGGATGCAGGATAACATGAATGAATGACCACTCCCACAACAAACTGAAGTGCAGGTATACCAGCATCAGCTGCCAAAACAAAAGGATTTTATGCAAGAAGTAGTGTTATATATTTAGCAACATTTGCTAAACATTGTTTTGCAATCTAATCTAGTAAATGTTCTTTTCCAACTGATGACACTAGGAATTCACAGGGAGACAAGTCTGAAAGAAACATTTCTAAGCCTAAGAGCTTGGTATGACTTTCAATCTGTTACGTACATAGCTACATGGCAGATGCTGTAAAAGAGCCTAAAACTCATATTCCTTATCTGTTTGTCATTTCTCTTGTTTTTATAGTTCCTTCCAGAGAAAATATAATTCCAGTCCTTGCATTTCATAGGGCTTCTTTTTTGTACCATGACTTTAGGTATTAACTGGCCTTGATGCTAGGTACTTAGGTACTAACCAAGACTTGAGTAGTAACAGAATTTGGTGCACCATAGTTTAGATGCTTAGGTGGCTGATCAGAGCACAACTTTGAAGAAACCAAGGGAGCCAGTCACAAAAATATTTTGCTATAAGAAGAATACTCAATCACTTTGTGAGCACATAATATGAGCCACATTTTTAACTTCTAATTATGTTGTTTTACTTCTGGAGAATTGTGTTCATAAGCCTATTACATATTAGTACAACTTTGTCTTGAGATAGCTCAAGGCCGGCTGTACAGTCCAAATTAAAGGAATAATTCCACAACTATTTAATATAGGCTTGATTTGTTTTATTTCATTTTTGGTAGTTTTTTGCTTAAATCACCGTTCACTTGCCATTTGCAGCTAAAGGACACTACCACACTTTGTAGCAGAAGGTAAGAAATGCAGAAATATCTGAGGAGAGGACTATCCTAGAAAAAATGCAGGATTCACAAGATTTCACGAACTTGAACCTTAGTAACCTCTTCTATTCTTACTTCTATCTCACACCAAGGCTGCATGCCAAAGTAGACCACAAGAGGCCTATAGCTGAAGCAAACAAGGCTCTTACTTTGCCCTTCACAAAGAAAAGAGAAAGACAAGAAGAAAAAAACCCATATGACTGAGTTTTAGCCTCCTCCCAATTCCATATTCCACTGAGTTATTTCTTTTTTGAGAATTGGCACTTAAACTTTTATCTTATATTTCCACATGCCTTTTGAATAGAGAAAGAATGCCTGGTTCACCAATCAGTTAAGTAAGAGCTCAATTTTCACTTTCTAGAACTGTTCAAACTCACCCGGTTAGGGTCTATACCATTGACCTGGCGAAGCTGCTCCAGCATCCACTGCGTCCTCCTGACAAATGATGTAGAGCCTTCAAACTGCTTCACCTTCGTTATGGATGCCTGAGCTGGTTTCTTGTTCGTCACTGAACATATAAAAAAAATACAACTGAAATGGGCTTTGTGATTCAGAAACATGCTGTTTACTTCACTTATCAGTAGCTGTCTTGCTGGTGTATTTTCAACAATGTCCCACAAAGCAAATATTTGTCACCAATTCTGCCAGTAGAATTCATTCTCTTTCCAGGATATCATACTGAAAAGCATATTCCTTATTGTCAGAATGGTGGTATGATGCCAAACAAGCTGTCTGCTATTTTAAACTGGATATATTTTAGCCATTATCAACTTATGTTACCAACATCCTGTAAGAAACCCCAGATTTACAACCAAGGTCTTTCAATTTCATTCCTGCAATCACAGAATCACAGAATGGCCTGAGTTGGAAGGGACCTTAAAGAGCATGCAGTTCCAACCTCCCTGCCATGCTCAGGGACACCTGCCACTAGACCAGGTTGCTCATAGCTCCATCCAGTCTGTCCTAAACACCTTCAGGGACAGGGCATCCACCACTTCTCTGGGTAGCTTGTTCCAGTGCCTCATCACTCTCCAGTAAAGACTTTTATACTAATATCTACCTTAAATCCAGTCTCTTTCAGTGTAAAGCCATTTCCCCTTGTCCTGTCATGCTCTTGTAAAAAGTCTCTCTCCAGATTTCTTGTACGCTCTCAAGTACTGGAAGGCCACAATTAGGTCATCCCAAAGCTCTTCTTCAGGCTGAACAAACCCAATTCTCTCAGGCTTTCCTTGTAGGAGAGGTGCACCACCAATTCCCTTACTGTTCTCTTTCCCTCATGCTAATTTGCTTAAATTTCTCATATTAAGCACTAAGTATTAATAATTTCTTTCTTGTCTTCTCAATTTAGGAAACCGAAAAGGAAAAAAAAAGCCCAACAACACATCCATGTAAGTATATGTACCTTATTAAAGAAAAACGTTACTTTAGACTGAATTTCATGTTGCTGACTAAAAAAACCCCATTTTTCTCATCTTTTCAAGACATGGCACATGTAGGTCACGTTTGTATAACACTCCCAACATTTGTGACATGTAATTCCCAGTCAAGAGACAGAGGTATATGCACTTACTACACTGTAAATCCATCAAGTCACACAACAGTCTGTGAAAAACATAGGTAAAAGCATTAAGGAACTAAAGTTTGCTTAACACTTCCCCTGCCAAATATAGGTACCACAAACAACAACCATTAATAAGACTGATATTACTTATTACAAACAAAATGTATGTAGAAAAACACTAACAAAGAAGACTGCTCTTATTTTGGAAAAGAGTAAAAAAGGCAATATAAATGCTCAAATTAGTGTATCATTAAGTCAGAATTGGGTTTTCAAAGAGTACTTAATAAGGCTAACTTTTCAACAGTAGGAAAATTGACTTCCTGCATTAGATGCTTCCCCTAAAAAAAATTCTTTTAATCAGTATAACTCCATGAAAGTTCTATAAGCAGCTTTAGACACTTTCTGTAGTCAAACATGCATTTTGTTTACGTGTTACTTATCTGTTGCTGTATGTTAAGTCACTCCCAAACACATTTCCACTTTCTGTGAAGAAATAATTTGTATAATCATTGTATTGCATAATCTGCTTAAGCTGGTGTGTCATCTATTTTTTTTCTACTTAAACTCTTTCCAAAAATAATGTTATCCATATGGTCCATCAAATAAGAGTATTATTGGAAAAGTTGCTTTTCTCTTCTTTTAGATGCTGGCAGTTAAAGATTCTAAAACAATCAAGACTTAAACAGCAAGACTGCTTATTTTTGTGCACCCCATTTGCCCAAAAAAACAGGAAAAGTAAGAGGCTTCCTACTCTGAAAATGCATGCTGCATGCACTTCTACACCAAGGGACACAGTTAAACACTATGTAAATACTGATGTAATACCTTATCATTCCATGAAGTTAAAAAGTTAATATTGGTTCTTAGGATGAAAATTTTAAAATGCACAGATCAGCATCTTGATGTTAAATGTACTTTGGAATAGATCAGCAAAGGTAGATTAATATGAAAAGCTCTTTTCAATGTCTCAGATTTAAAAGTTTTCAGTTCTGTGTGTATTTGTGAAAGTCCAAACACCTTTATCAGAGCTAAACTTGATAAACAGAAAATTCATTTCCAAGGAAACTTTAATAGGTTAAAAAAAAAAAAAACCCAAAATCCAAACCAACCAAAAAACTCCCTAGTATTCCACAAGGCAGATAATAGTTTTTAAGAAGTTACCTTGAAATAGTAAGCACAGCTGGACTCAGTATATTGATCAGGCTATTGACAAGAATGTAGTAAACAGATTGCCAGAAATCTTCTCACTGACAGTGGAAGCATGGAGAGCCAAACTGATGCATGGCCCAGAATGTGATTTACAATCTTACATCAAATAGTACAGAGAAGATCAACGCTGCATCAGAAAGGCAGCAGCAAAATTAGACCAGAATGACTACTGAAATGCAAAGACTGATACTACTAAGAAGAGAGATTAGTATTAAAGACTTTTGCTAGCTCAATGGCCCACACATCCAAACATAATAATCCTAATAAAGCAGGGTTTTAGGAAACTTACCTATACCTACAGTGTATATACACATTCTGTTTCTACTGCAAGCCTACACAGCACTGAGTGGGAAACAAACTCAAAAGCTGTACAAACTTATGTGCCTGTCTTCTCTAAATTCACTCTTTGTATGTATTCATGTATTTTTTGTCAACTCCATGATCACTTTGAAACACTTTACAGCATTCTACTAGACCAAGATTCATATATCTTCTACAAAGCAGTACTAATTGAAGGCTATTTAACAGTAGCACAACTTTTATGGCCTGCAGATTATTCTCTTTACATGGGAAATGGGCAATGATCTACTGCTGAATCAGCCATGTATTGAAAAGAAAACACTGTGCATACTATATGTAGGTCACATATATAATTAACACTAGCAGCACTGCAAAAAAAAAAAAAAAGGGTTGACACCAGGAAGCACCAGACAGAATGACTGTGTGATCAAACACTTGTTTTCCTACCTCAGAATCTCATGGATAACCAGTTACAAAATGTATAGCCATAAACTTTAATACAGCAAACTTCTCATTGTTCTGAAGGCTTCTCCATGACATGCATTCTAGTGCTCCTGAAAACAGGGGTCATTACATCTTTCACAGTGAGAATACCAAAATTTACAGATGATAGTTAAACACTAAATGTCTAATCTCAGCATCTCCAGAAATTGGTTTGACATATCCAAAATCTACTTTTCCAAACTTCTCTACATAGCACTTTTAATACTCAATGAACAGCAGCTTTATCTTCATTTGGAGCCATTAGAGCTCTGTACTGCAGTGAAAGATTCACATTACATTTCCAAACCTCATCACCTCACAAAAATGCCCGTTAGTGATGAACTAGAAAAGCATCTTGATTAGATGATTGTTTCTGTATCATCCACCACACAGTAACTCTGGGAGAAGCCAAGCGGGCTACTCTTCTACAGAAGAGCTTACAAGGATCTTGGGTATGTCAGTCATCTGAGGCAGAAATTCAGCCTTGCGCTAAATGATGCAATCCTCTTGGGAGAACAGCAGTTCCTCCTTTACATCTCACACTCATGATCATTGTGCAAACAGATCTAGTTACATTTCAGCTTTTGTGTCTTAGTAGTTTAGGAAACAGCTTGCATTTCTATAGCATTCAAAAAACCAGCTACCCTTGAACCCACCAAACATGCTTTAAAACCATCACTTAGTCCATGACAGCTTGACAATGATATGGCAGTCACTGAAACTCTGAGAAACCCTTTGGCAATCAGGAAAGCCATCCTCACTGACTGCTCATTATGCTGCTTAAAAAACTAGAGCACTTCCCCAGCCACTGAATAGGAGTTACCTTGACAACATGTAAAAAGAATTTTCAAAAAAATTAAAAAAATGTGGAAGCAACTACATACACCTAGACACATTCCCTCTCTGATAAATAATTTAGGTATTTTTGCTAAGATCTTACACAATTAAATCATTATCTACCTTAATAGAAGGCAATATTTAAGTTAAGCTTCAACTTTAAGTGGGTTTTTTTTGTTTGTTTGCTTTGCCTTTTTTTAAAATTGTAACACTATGCCTTCAAAACAGAAGCTGTAGCAGTGTGGACAAAATACATTTATTTGGAACCCATCAATAAATGGTAGGTTCATATGGCATTTCTGTGTGTCACAGTTGGAAGTAAGATTTCTTCTGTTTAAGCAACATAGTTACCAGTGAAGTAAGAAAATGCATGAGAAATCAGCTACAGCAATTTATGATGGAAGACATTGCGAATTTTGGTTTTGTCACTTTTTTGGACTTGTCCGTTTCTATCTATGCAGTATTTGTTTGTTTTTAACACTAGATTAACATACAACCAAAAGTTGATGAGTCAGAAACAGCACTAGTTCTTCTGGCATTGAAGACATTATTAACCATTTTGCATCATAAATGAAAATAGGTTACAGTATTAAGTTTCACAGATGTATTCAAGAGGCATGCATTTAAGTGAAAAACTTCAAAATCAGATCAGAGAATACAAGGCAGAAACAGATCAGAACTAGCTTTAGAGAATATTATGACAGACTCAGAAAAGTCATTGTTCTCATCATTTGGAACACATGGAAACAGAAGTATTTGAATTCCAGACGTCATTTAGAATCCAGACCCATATGCATGTCCAGCAGGTTAAACACCATATCAATACAGCTCCTCATACACAGACAGCTGTATTTAAAGTTATAAACTGTCATGGAGTTACAATTGATTTCATCTGCTGCCCAGAATGTATTTTCTTTATTTTTTTTTACTCCTGTAAAATAACTTTAGTTGAATGAAAACATAAACTGAAAACCAATCCCTTAAATACCTACTGCACAATACTTGGCCTTGAGAAACAGTCTCTAAACCAATCCACTGTGAACTTTATTTATTTTTCTGTAAGTTTGGATGTATACATTTAATAACTCAAACTCTAGGTAAATAGGCATCTCATGGCAAATGGTCTAAATAACTTACAAAATTTCTAGTCATTTTGTCATGTATTTCTAGTGCACTGCAGCGAGAAATTTAAAAGCACAAAGTTTTGAAGCAGGCAGTGGCTGCTGCAACTCTTCACAATGCAACAAGGATTTGCTTTATCTGGGCACTGTACAGATTGATAAACAGCCTTAACTTACATTGCTGTTGTGTCACCAGCTCTTGAAAAAACAAATGAACAAAAAAAATTAAGTGAGATAATCAAAAGCTCACAAAACTGTTTCATTTGTGAAAGTGAGGCTGAGACTTGCTCCTAAATAGGCCTGTGAAGTCCTCTGAAGGCACTGGCTATCTGTGAAGTTCAATCCAAAAATATTTACCAATTAAGTGTTATACCACGATCTAGCTGTATATGAAACACTGTACAGTGGATACTCAACCACCAGTTCACAAGGCAACAATTATGCACAGTTCTTCAGACTGGCTCTTAATAACCAGGGGTGGAAAAATCCTTAGTATGCACTCAAGGCAGCCTTTAAACAAACATCTCTGATGAAGAAAATGTTGAACTCAATACCATGGCAGTGTGATATGATTTCATGGTCACTGAATATAGAATTTAACCATTCCTATCTTTTAGAATCATTCCTATCTTTATGGTAGCAGAACTCCTAAAGTTCTCATAAAGCAGAACTCTTCTTTTCAGACTGAGACTAAGTCTAAAAGTAGCCAGGAGTTCCCTAAACAGCTTTTGATTTAGACAGAATAAAGAGAGCAAAATTAAAAGCAGGAGTACATTCTTTTACTAAAAATATTATTTAATAGCTAATACAGATTTTATTAGGAAATAGATAAAATTATGTATTTGAATTTCTGTCAGAAATGTTTCTTTTTCCCAAGCCAATTCTTAAGGAAAAAGAGAAGGTTATGAACAGATTGTGTCTGAGATACTCCTCTATACATTCCAGTTCTTAAGAGCTACATATTGAAATGCTGTCTTTTCCCTCTAAAATTCTGTTTGTTCAATTATAGCTAATTCTCATTCTGCAAGACCCTTCACTGCTAGCTGCCAAGGAAACAACTATTTCTTAAACTTGCAAATAGCTCATTGACTAAACTTCTGACAGTCACACAAACAATCCTGGTATGAAATGGCTACCAATTAGGCTGATCTTAGTGTACAGGCATACAATGGTTAGGGTTGGAAGGGACCTTAAAAATCATCTAGTTCCAAGCCCCCTGCCATGGGCATCGACACCTAAGGATCTGCAGCTTCCGAACATGGAAAAAAATAGTGACCTTTTTATGTCTTTGTCCAGTTGCTACTAAATTCTGCAATTGTACTTTTTGATTCAGAGGACAAAGCACAAGTAATTTGTGGAAATGCCCCAGAAGTTTGAGAAAGAAGTATTTATTGGGTTTTCTTTCAAATATCAAAGTACAAAGGCGCAAAGAAAAGACAACATTAAGATATCTATGAGGACCGACCTCCATTTGCTACTCTCATCTATGTAACTCCAAAGCAAAAGGCAAGAAAAGATGATCTATCTCCATTCCTCCAACAGGAGCAGCTCTTCTGTCACTAAAACAACCTTACAATTGTTTTCCCCCCATTTCAAAGTCTTAGCCTTCCTGTTTTCTTCCTAAAGCAAGGAAAGGGGAAAGGACACTAAATCATATCCCCTTAATGCTTATGATAGTAGAAGTTTGTATTACTCTGTTCTGCAAGGCTCCAAGGCAGTTCAAACTACTTCTGTTCAGGTCAGATGGTCCCACAAGCTGAGTATGGTCCTGGCAAGCAACTTCCAGAACTTTCTGACAATCAGACAAATGAAGCTGGGAATTAGGATGGAGCAAACAGGTGCCTTCTGACTTACTTAGGTATTGAGGAATAAGGACAAGATACATGAAACTGTCTTGGTATAGCATGTGAATTTTAGGAAAACTATTTGCAGTCGGCTTCACATGATGGTTGTGAGCATTTCTACCTGTCAATTCCAGCTTTGAGTTTGAGCAAAAAAAACTTGTAGAGCTTAATGTTTTCTCAGAACAGTTTCAACGAATACTGATTTAATATGCAGTCTGAACTAATTCTACATTTTGAGCCTTCCCACTGCGATTGCCCAACTATTACCTCCTGCAAATCTGCCACAGTTCTTAGACCTCAACTATGTATAATACAAAGAGGTGCTCTGAGAAGACTGTGGTGAAAAGAACTCAGACATACGTTGCCACTTCCAGGATTAATTTTCTTTTAGGTACAGAGCAAAGAAAGGATATGTTTGCAGCAAAAGACAGCTAGCCTCACTGAAAATAAACAAAAGCAGCTAAAACTGGGGCAGGTTTAAATTCCCGCTTGCTGGTCAAGGCTTGCCAGATGTCAAAATGTTCAAAAGCTGAGGTCTGACTTCTCAGAATGGCATCTCCTATTTTTGCCCATATTTCCTCTTTCCTTCATTTGACAGGGCTGCTTTCTCACCATCTGGGATCTAAGGAACTGAAAGCAGGGACAAGAAGCACAGTCCCACCTTCTCCACTTGCCAAATAGGACATGAGGATGTAAGTGGCCCTAAATACATAGCAGTATAACCAAACATTGATTCCTTCTGTTTCTTTAGGCACAGCATAATGCTTTGACACTAAATTGAAAAAAGAGAAGCTTTCAGATACAAAAGAGGGAAACTACTCCTAAGTCTAAATACAAACCAGTTTTTCCACAGCCCTTCCTAATAGTTCAGATAACAATAAGCATCATCTGTCTGCCTAAATCAGCTCTACTGCATCACTGCCCATAATAAGTTCCCAGCCTCATGCTTCAGGATAAAAAGGTATGAAATATATTTACTCTTAATTAACATATATTCATACAGTCTTCAAATTGTACTTCTATGAAAGCAATGAATTTTCTTTCTACATGCAAGTTATCTTTATCTATTGAATAGTAAAAGAAAAATAAAGTATTAAAAAAATCAGTTACTTAGTATTTCAGGTTAAGATATGTGCTGTGTCTTCTCAAGATAAAGGACTAGACAAAAGAGTTTTCAGGTGCCTTTAAAATTAAAGAAAAAAAAATAGCTTTGAGTTGCAATGAAAAAAACCCTTTTTTCTGTTCATGTGTATGACACCATAAATTGTGAGAATTAAAGTGAGAGCCTGTACACTTTCCAAACATACCACTGACTGCATTAATAACAAACTGCTGCTTACAGGCAGAGTGCCTTGACTTTTGTTTCTTCACCTAGTGATACTTACTTTTCATAGAACCACGTAAACACTTGTCCTTAAAACCAGATTTTATATTCAAACACCTGAAGCCCCCATCATCCATACATGTTACAGAAGACTCATCTTTCATTTCCATCAAAATTTTAAAGCTAGAAATATATAAAAATTTCAGTTTTAAATTAATAGCTTGCTTAAATTATTCTTCAAATACTAGAGCAATATAGTTTAAGTTACTGATATCAAGGCAACTGCTTTTCTTAGTGGCAGTTATATAAACAGATGTAGGTAACAGTGGCAAGGAGACTTCATTTTGTTGCCAGAGAGAAAGCTTCTGCTTAACTGCAACTATCTGGAAAGGAATCTTATTAAACACATTTTCACTTCCAGAATGATGACTGAACTTCCAGGTTTTGTCTGAATTGCCTTTTACTACTTTATAGTGCAAAGCAGCCAACTTCCAAACTTTTCCCACCTCCTTTTTCCTGTACATAGTCAGCTGTTTTTGAGTACTCTAGATATTTCTAGTCAAATTCAGCAGATTTATTGTGTGTATGGTTTTAGTTAAAACCTAGCTGAGAGGATAGGATGGTGCTCAGGCAGATCTACCAAAGCAGGGTTACTGTAGGGCAAGACAGTAAGTATTGCAGCCAGGTCCCAGGGAAGAAGGATGATTTTACCACAACCCAGACACCAAAATCTTAATCAGGGACCTCTCAGTGCAGAGCTCCTTCTGATCCTGACTTAGAGCACTTTCCATTAGCAGTTCACCGTGTCCTGGCATGATAGAGCCTTGTCTCTTAACTGGACAGCATTTGGTGACTGAGAATTTCAGTTCACTCTATTTGTCTGGATCATCTATACCTTCAATCTTCTTTGCTCTCTTTTCCTTTAAAGAAGGCAGCATCCTACACAGACTTTGCTCGACAGGATACTTTAAAATCACCTTGTAAGCATTTATGCACACTGCAGAAAATCTCACTTCAATTCAGCTTCGAAATCAAGGCTCAAGATACAGACCACAGTGAATATATGTGTGGGTTGTACTTTTATCACATTCTGGTCACTTCAGCACCTGCAACTGTGGGGAACCAATTAAAATCAGTATTACAAAGTATTTGTGAACTTAAGGGGAATTTGGCATAATTCCCGTACAAGTTAACAGATGTGCATCCGCAGCAGAGCATTCACTAGGAATTACCTCACCAGCCTGAAAACAATGTTTGAACTTCACAGCAAGTGTCCTGAGAGGCAGGAAGAGGCTCTGGAAAATTAAAGCCTGAATTCGTTACTCAGTAACTCATACAAAAAGCATGGTACATAACAAATAGTGCTCCATTTCTAAGCTTGCTTAGATAACTTGACAGGCTTCTGAAATAAATTGGCCCATGACTTTTAAGAGCCTACATTCTAGGAGAATCCTGTTGTAACAGGGTAGAGGGTTTATTGGAGCTTTTAATTACTCAGAAAACTCTGTTTTCTTGATTTTTGCACTGAATCAATGACCTAAAACACAGCAGATGAGACTGCTACTAAAGAAAATGCTTTCCATGCAGCAGGTGAAAGAAAGGACTGTTCTAGCCATTCAAGAAAAACCCCCAGCTTTTGCTATACAATGGCCTAAGTCAGAACAGCAGTGGACAAATTATTCCATACACTTACGACTCAAACTGTCAGAGAGAATTCTAGAGAACCCTTCACATACACATGTGGTATGATAACATCTAAATCTCAATATAAGCAACTAAAAAAGTCTGGTNGAATCTACTGCTAGTTTTTAATGCCTAAATGCCACTTGAAGAGTTGAACCAGGACTTACTTTAGAGAATAGTGACTTCACGTGAAAACCAAAGAATGGCTATTTCTGGTAAACAGATTTTAGACTGTTCTCCTCTGCCCCTTACCCCAACCACCTCTGTTTAGATGGGTTTGATTTTTTTTTTCATTTTTGGCCAGGATACACATTTTTGAAGTTATGCCAACAATTAGGCAAAATGCGTATCTTATCTTCTTGAAACACATCATTTTGTATATTCTAAGTATGACATCCTTTTATGTTCATTCTGAATATAGAGAATTTAACACTTAATTATCTGTGCTTCCTTTGCCCCCTGCTACTCTTGGCTTGGTTAAAGAACTTACAAAGACTTCATAGCCACAATAAAAGGCTTCTTTTCTCAGTGCAACTGTATTAAGATCACTCTGATCTACATAAGAAAAAAAACCCTTTAATATTCTTGTATAATACCTTTTTCTCATGCAGAGACAATTTTACAGACTCAAGAGTGACTATTTTAGCTTGGAAGCTAGCAATACTGCTAAATCTTTTATGAACAAGGCATTATTGGTACCACAGCAAGAAATCCATATAACTCCACTTAAAAAGTCCAAGCTTAGCAGCAAAACCAGAAACACTAAACCAAATGAATGAATCAGAAGGGTTTGTAAACACTGTGCTATCAACAATTTAAAAAGGAATCACTGACTATTTCAACAAAATATATTATCCAATACTAAAAAGGGAAGAAATATAAAATGAAGAGAAGATTAAATAATCCTTATCTGACAAAGATCGACTCAATGTGGCTAAAGGAAAATGCTGAGCAGTGAAAAGAACACTGTAAAAGTCTAAAGCATACTGGTATAAGCAAGTGAAAGTCTCATTTCAAATCAAAGGTTATTTACTTTACTGGGCTCAGCTCTATGCAGTTTGAGGAAGCGGGACTGGGAGATCCAGGATTGCAGCCCATCCATCACTGTTTCTCAATGCTTAGAGCTGCACATTTGTATTGCACACCAGTACTGTGTGCACAGTTGAGACCTGTAACACATCCCTTTCCAATCAGCACTGCGACAACGCTATGACAATCTTCTTAAGCCAAGATAAAACGAGAACAGACAAGGAGCTTTGTCACAATCTATTTTCTCCTAATGGTTCTCTTCTGTGCCATTTCCCAGCCAGCCAGGCCCAGACATCAACAGATAACTGGATCAGAACTTCATGTCTCTGCCCAAAGTTTCAGGAGAAAACAGCTCCAAGCCACTGTCTTATACACATGGCCTAAGGCTAATATTTTTTGTTTGTATAAATTGAGGAAAATTTCATCCATGCAGTGTCAAACTGTGTCCTGCTTCAGTAATAAATAACCACTTTGATTTGATCAGCCTGGAAAAAACTCACTACAATGCATCAAGACTTGTTTTATTATTAAATTTACATTTAGTAGTTGGCTCTTTCAATGCTAGGAATCAATTTTTTGCACATATAAGCGCTAAACAATTAACACTTTAATGTTTTGTTTCTTTCAGATAAGCACACATTTGAAGGAGACAGAGGTAATCCAAAGCAAGACAAATACAGTGCCTTTATAGCTGGCTTTTCTGTCCTCTACCCACCAAGAAAATAAAGTGCACTTCCAGACCTTTACCTCCTAGAAAACTCAGACATAGTATTTATTGAATTCCTTTGAAACTAAAAAAATAAAACTGAATTGTTGTTGAAGAATTTCTGTTAGAGAGGGGGAAAAGTATTCACTATTTTTCCAGAGGAGCAAAAAAAAAAAAAAAAAAAAAAAAAAAAAATTAAGAAATATCACAAATTAGTATCTGCAAAGACAAACATATTCAACAAACCTTTATTTTGCTTTCTTTTGCATACTAGAACCTTACTGAATCAATAAATTTCAGATGGAGTTGTAAGCTGGAAACAGACTCAAAATGTAAAAAGTGCTTAAAAAAATATAAAAATCTGTGTACTTAAAAAAACACACAGGGTTTGCTTCATGCTATAAAGACTTGCTTTCACAGCTTTGGAAAATTTACAATAAGAGCATATTTTCAACGGCCATCACAATTTGTGCAGGTCTGACAGTATCTCCCAGTGAAGGTTGGAAAATCAGTTGGATATTTCCAAATGCCAAGACTGTAGCAATAAAGCTATCACATCATATAATTTGCTCTGGAGTGAAATTTAAAAGAAATTTTCTAGAAACTCAAGTTTTAAAAAATTACCAGTATACAATGGCTTACTTAGGTAAGTACACATTAATAGTAGACATAACACCTTTGAAAGGAGGGGATGGGGAAAGGGAAAAAAAAACCCCACAGCCCACCCTACAGGCTAATTTTCCTAATGAGAAAGCTTATACTGTTTCTCAAATAATAATCTCCACTACCTTTTCCATCTGGTAGTTACTCCCAGTTAGTGACCCATTGCAAATACAGCTGTTTCAGCTTACGCTCACTCAGAACAGCACTCTGCTGCTAGGCAAGATGCTCTACTAAAACCAAAGTCATTGTTCTTCCCCCCAAAATACATAAATGAAAGATCAAGAATAGGACCCCTCATTTTAAGGGGTTTAATTCCCCATTCCAACTTTTCACATGATCATTTGAGAACTCAAAAGAGTTAATTAAAATTATGTAATAAAATCATTACGGCATTCCTATTTGAGTTCTCCCTTACCTGGCACTTTTTCTGTCACTGGCTTTTCAAGAAGCAACAACTTGTCTTTCAAAACTTAAGTCTCTGCTCATGAAATGGTAAATGGGACATCAGAATACCTGAGAACCACTGGGATACAGTAATTAGTACCTATCATTTGATTTGCCTAACTACTGCAAGAGCTGTTCATAACACTTGCTGCAAAATCTTCTGTGGCATCAGCAAGAGATGCTCACTGAACCCTTCTGTCCTCCCTTGAGAAGCTTGAGAAAACTGAAGGGGTTTGCACTTGCATGAACTAAAATCCACAGGATTACCTATGAATCAGAAAAAGGTTTTGTCTGTTAAGAGACAGCTATGTACAAGCAGCACATTGCTGCATCAGCTGGTTTAACAGTTCTTAAGCAAACACATCTGCATCCCAGTTCTTGGTTTCCACAGACTGACTATCACAGCTATAAAGAATATGCTATTTGATACTAAAAGGAATGAGCACTACCCTAGAAAATTTAGATGCTATAGGGACAGGTATTCAAGTACTTAATAATTTGGCACTGCTAGAAGTGCAGGGGTGTGTCCCTATTAGCATGTCAGGACAGAAAATGATGATAATGAGGCCTTCAAAAGGCTCTTTAGAAGTCAATTTAGCCTTGTCAGAGATTTACTGAATGTGGTATAATTGCAAAGACTGCCAACACGAGAAGTTGAATGTGATTTAGAATCTAGCTATAGAAACTACAACATCAGGGAAAGAAAGTGAAGGCATTTGGACTAAAAGGATACAAGGACTAAAATTACAGGGGAAGGGAGCAGAGCAGCCTTATCCCATTTGAAGGTTTCTGTTGTAATGTCTTGCTCTCCCTAGTCAAACCCAGCAGCATGATGCCTGAGAAATACAGTAATGACGAACAGACTTTTAAAAGAAGCCATCTCAATAGCTTACAAATGCTCAAGGATTACTGGACAATACCATGGGAAGAGTAAGATCTCTAGGTTTTAATTACAGTTTAAAGGGATGTCTGCTTCAGTTGTATTTTGTATGCCAACTTAGGCTGGAACATTCCCTGATTAACAGGTATTGAATATGACTAGCAAAAGTATAAGAACATAATTAGGATCAGATTACTTTAGAGCAAATAATTAAACTACATCAATTTATCTTAAGGAGAGCTGAAATGCATCATCATCCAAGTGATGTTTCACAGCTACAGTAACCCCATATGCATTAAAGAAAGGATCTAAAAAAGGGGCAGAAATATTTCTACTCTTCTGTGCTAGTGAAATTATCCAGACATAAGAGTTATTCATTTCATTTTAAAAAGACCTTGCAGAAAGGTCACCCATGCATCTTCCCACCCATGGGGACACAAACACATTAGCATCATACTTCCATGAAAAAGGGTGCTATCTGATGCAATACTTCTGCTTTAGAAAGAAGCAGTCCTTTACATATATCCCACCATAAGATACTCACAAGGATTAGAATGTAAGAAAGAAAAGAAAAATAATTCCATATGTTCTCCCCAACTCATCTGATACTGCCAATCAGAATCTACATTTCTCCTTAGAAAGATAAGGATATATATCTATTTTTGCAATACTTAAAATATTATGTTAATTAATAGCAATTAATACAAAAATGAAGATTTAAGACTATCAACAATGTTGACATTTAGTAAGTCTTCGATCACTGGCAAATAAAGTACACTAGTTTCAGGAAATAAATCACTTATTTTACATAAACTGAGTAAAAATAAATGCCTTATGTCAGATATCCTCTTTACAACAGGCTAGCCATCTCTGAGGCTTAGGTGACTGAGCTGGTACTTACATGGGTTGCGAGCTGTTAATTCTGTTGCTGAGAACGCTGTGCTGCTTGTGAACATATCCCTCATGTAATTGGCTGTCATGTCACTCAAGCTTCCTCTGAATGTATATCCTGGTATATGTAACTGATTCATCAAGGGGAGCCCATGGAAGTTACTATTCTAGTATTGGGGGGGAAGCACATTTGAAGTAAGCAGTAAGGTAACACCACTAGTTGCTGCTTAGGAAAGCCCTTGCATAGTACATAACCCTTGTGAATTTCACTTTGTTCCTACTTCGATTATTAACACTTAGTATTTTTATTTTACTTCTAATAAATGCGTAATTTGTTTATGAAGACTATTTGGCCTCAATAAATTCAAATACAGCTTTGGACAAATGCATGGAATCAAGTTTGTCCAGGATTTGTACCAGCACCAAACAAGAAGTGACAGTGCAGAGGCAGCAGAGGTCGTGGTCGGAAGTTTGGTACCTCTATGGCATAAATCAGGTACTGCTGACAGATGCCTCCCCCCTTTGCGTTGGCTTTCACTCTGTCCCATGTCATGGCTTTCAGTCACAGGCAGAACCAGACTGCGGAGTGAGCAGGATGAAAAAGATCACAGGAAAAGAAAAATATTTTTCAGTTGAATCAGTTCCTGACCTGGGTCAGTGATATTACTGCACAAACTGCAGTGCCATTGGAAGGGGAGAGAATGACAACTCCCTGAAGAGCCACCACCACAACAAGAGTAAAGACTTATGCTGAAGGACTTGCTTTGCAGACTCCTTCCAGACCTATATTTCTTGTTTTTACTTTGTGTGGTTTTTGTTTCTGCTTTGTTCCATTTATTTTTTTCATTCTGACACATCACAGTACATTGTTGAGCTAATTTTTTGTCTTCCACGACTTGGACTGTGTCAGTCTCCCATTAGGCTGGATAAGAGCTGACTAAATATTAGTTAAACATCAATTTGGTGGATAGGCTTTCTTCTAATCTCATGTTTTGTACATTCTGGTTCAAGCTGTGATCTACCTGTTGATTTAACAATTGCTTAAACTATTTCAAGAGAGAAAAAGTAAAAACAATGAATACTAAGCAGCTTGAGTGAGAAGCAATGAAGTTGTGGAAAGTCAGACCACAGCAGTTCACTTCCATGAAGGAAACAGACCACACTGACTAGTTCCAAAGTTTCTTAACCCCATGTTTCCGATTATACTTTTCAAGATACCATATATGACTTGAACCTTATTTTCTAACATTTAATTAATTTAAATATTTTACCAAATGAGTTTATCTGAAATTATGGCTTAATATAGGAGATTAAAAGACGGGAGTCTACATCTTTCAGCAAATAGTTAAATATGAAACTATCAACAAGCAACTAAATTCCTTCATTTTTATAAATGCAGTTGCAGAATACCTCTTCTTGCCTTAGGACCCTATCCACTTTCCAATTCACCAAACAGTGTAGCACAACGTAATACCATTAAAATAAATAGCATGTGAATTTTGTTCATGTTTTACATCTAACCTATTTTTTACTGCTAGATTAGCCAAAAGCTTCTCTCATTAACAAAACCAATGACAATAGAGCACTAAGTACACTTTCCCATGGCAGCACTGCCAATTAGAATTTGGCTGTAACTGTTACAAAAAATGTTAGAATGAAATAGCTAATTAAAATATTACAACTACCAGTAAAGTAAGCACCATTGGATATATTACTAAACTCACCCAATGTACTTATATCAATGCTGAGGCAAGTTCCCTGGATTATTGCTGGATATTGCTGTTCAGATAGGAATGGGAATACATGGCTTTATGAAGCTGCTTAAGATACTGTATTTCACACATGCCTAAAGGGGATCCATCAGATGCATTTAATTACAAATCAGGGTAAGAAGATAAAGCACTCTAATCTGGAAAATCAAATTAAAACACAAATACATTCACACTTAGTTCATAGAATTTTAGAATGGTTTGGATTGTAAGAGACCATAAAGATCATCTAGTTCCATCTCCCTCTGCTATGAGGAGGCTAGACCAGCTTGCCCAAAAGTCCCATCCAACCTGGTCTTGAACACTTCCATGGATGGGGCATCCACAACTTCTCTGGATACCCAAATCCTAACACACAATATATGAGTACACTTTTAAAAAATTCTACTTAAGTATCAGTGATCTACTGCAGATCAATTATTTTAACATTATCAAACAAAGCTATTATTTCAGGATTTTCTTCATAAACCAAGTCAGTTTCCAGAAAGCCAAAAATTAAACAAATCTAAGAAACACACCTGCCCTGTGTTCAGGTTTCCTCAGATATATCCTTCTCTTTTTTTTTTCTACCTGGAAGTCTTTCCTAAACATAAGATTAAGACTTTTAACATTTGCATGTTTCCCCACACAATTTGCTGCATGGGTGAGATTAGGAGTTTGAGCAATATACTAGTATCCTGAGAAACACCTATATGTGCTCTGTCATATGTATTTGTCTAGAAATTCCATGCATAAACACAGGAATTCTGTTTAAGAATGCCTGGAGTCCTCCTCAATACTACAAAAATCTCACTCAAGTACTACTACACTGAGAAAGATAAAGAGGTATTAGAGTTGCATGTACTTCTCTCAATGAAGCAAGTAAACATGGATTCAAAAGCCTATGGCCTAGAACAACACTAGCTTGTTCAAGTACCTGCAGCAGAACCATACTGATACTTGGCTGAATTATTCTCCATCCCTGCTTGTAGCTGTTCAAGAAAAATCAATCATCTCAACAGCTACTTGAAGTTCCTGTAATTCCTTAGCCTTCCATATCCACAGTTCAGACCAATTTCTGTGTTGAAGAAGTCTCAGAAGGGATTGTACCTTGAGAAATTATAAAATGTACAGTATTATAGGCAATGTTTCACAAGAGGAGTAGCTCTTCTATTTATAAGATCGTCCACGAACTAGCAAGAAATCCTAATATCCTAAGTATAAAGATAATTAGATTTTTTAACAGATTATTTTCAAATCAGAATTTTGCACTGTATGTACTACCATTGCTCTCAGATTAATGTCTGTTTCAGGGCTTTTCTTTGCCAATATAGTATACTAATCATATTATCTTTAATACGAATCACAGACTTCACTAATTCATTCTTTCATCCTATGAAGGTCAGGCTTTAATTTTAGAAACTATACAGCAAATTGATAGTGGATTCTTGGTGTATTAATGTTTATGAAGTTTAGAACTGAGAACAGAATAAAGCACAAGACTATACAAATTTCATTCGAATGTCCCAAACTGCAGTAGATTTCTCTTGCCATTGTTATTAAACCTATTTTTATTTGTCCTTCTGTAATGAATACATAATGAAAAGGATTCAGTAACATAAGCAGCAGCTGCATCTTGAAAGGTTACACAAATGCTACCCACAGAGATCCTATAGAATATGAAATACAAACAAGACACAGCCAAGAGTGATTATCATATGAATGACCCTGTAGAATAAAAAAAAAAATACAGCAATGCATAAGCAGAAAACTATTAAACATTATTTCTGCAGTAAGACAATGCTAATCCATAGACTGAGGTTTTACAGACTACACAAGTGTAATCAACTGTACATCAAGCATTTACTGGTACAACCCAAAAGATGGGGAAGACAACAAAGTCATTTTGGAACATTCTCTGCACTTCAGAGCACCAAAAGAATCCCAAAAGCGCACATATGAAAAAGGCACATGACATCACTCTACATTTCCTTTCAAAGTATGCCCAATTTTTTAGAGATGCCCATAAGAAACACCTTTTCCCACTCATATATTATGACCCCTTCCAGATTCTAAGCCCTACCAGCACAGGGTTTGCACCTATTGATAAGCATCAGCTTAGTACATCAAGCTCCTTTTACATGCCTCAGTCTGCTCATTTAATTCATTACTGTCAACACCACAGGGAATGCAAACTCATTTATCACTGCTACTACTTCTACTGTTCAGCCTTTTCATACTATATTATACTGGTAAAGAAAATCCTGCAGATCCTCATGGCACATGAAATACCCAGAAACAGTATCTTGACACCTCGCCTAATCACATTTTGGATGTTCTGCAGCCATCATCATTTCCAGTGAACAATTTTCTTTGTGGCACGTATTAGTTTATGCTGGTTAGTCTGTTAATCCAGATTCCATTCAATACAGTAACTATGACTACCAACAGCTAAAATACCAAATCTATGAACATGTGCCCCAGAGGTTCTGAGCCTCACTCACCTGAGGCTGATGATACTACATTAAAAAGATGTGGCCAGGGAGCAGGTGAGAGCAGAGGAGTTACGTAGCTGCACCCTTACGATGGACTCTGCACGTTGCACTGAGCACACCTTGCACAGTATGGCATCGGTTGTCCCCAAAACTTCCAGCCACCCATACCTCATAAAGATCCTGCTTCTGTTTGCTTTAAAAAATGAAACTAAGCACTAGTCAACATTTAGGGTGATAAGGAAGCACCATACCTGGTAAAAAGGCAATCCTTCAATCAGGTACATTATGATTTGAGGGTTCTTGTAACATATCTTTTGGTACTCACTACCCAGTAAGATAAAACTAATTCTGTACAACTTGCAGCCACATCAGTGTCAAAGAATAAACCAGAAAAGTTAGACAAGAATTCTTAGTTTTACACTAGAAACATCAGAAGTGGGCAGTCTACCCCTTCTCTTTACAGTACTAATTACCCTTATGCAAGCTTATAGTCATTTAGCAACTAGGTGATAACTGCCTTTGTTTCAAGAATATTGATAACTATTCATTCAGTAAAAATAACATCTTAAAAAAAAAGAGGACATGTCAGTCAAGGTGTTCCTATTCTAGGAAATTCTATGTGTACTCTGACTCAGACTGCTTTGACAGATAAAGCATATAGTCACGAAATAGCTTGACAAAGTTGCATGTACATATATTAAGTTTTCAGAATTTTTTGGGTATCAATTCTATCTAACTCTTGAGATGTTTGTAATATGCTCAAAATGAAACAAACCTCATCCTTTAAAAAACCATTTCTATAGTTAGGAAAACAATTTTAGAATCAGCCCTCAAATTGATGCATTCCTGTTATGATTTAAACTAAGTTGCCTGCTTAGGCAGCACTTTAAAGGCTCAAAGAATTTTCACTTTTTCTAATCTATTTTTTTAAATACATTCAGATATTTGGCAAACTGTGTTATTAACATGTCACACTATCATAGACAAAGTATCTTATGAGAAAAAAATGAAGTCACCATATTACTAAATATTTATCTGTACTCTTTTGCAAGAAATGTGATGAGAAAACTTATAACAAACAGAGGAAGCAGGTTTAAAGCTAGTTTTAAAACATACGATGGTGTATGTGTTGAGATCATTATGTATTCCTCTCTCCTGTGTTTACTTAAGGCTCAACACATGGACAATGTAATAGACTATTTGTTATATGTATATGTCACAGTATTTGTGGACGACAAAAAAGCTGAAGAGGCTGTAAATTCTCTTTTTGTTGAGATTAATAGGCAAAAGAGAATGAAGCATGAACAACAGGAAAGCCAAAAAGCTTTCCTAGAGGGAAAGAGTAATACACTTGAACAGGTGGAAAGGAAGCCAGAGCACAACTAGCTGTCACAGGAACTTAGAGCTGAATCCCAAACACTTAAAAGAATGCAACACAGTTGTTTCCAGTGCTCCATCCCTTACAAATGTGTCCTAATGAACACTCATTAACAGACAAAAATACAGCTCGACAAGGCTGCTCTAGTAATCATTATTTGCTATTCTGTGAGCTTCTTACTCTTTTCAAAGAGTTTTAAAATCAAGCTCTGTGGCCAAAAAAAATCCACACCATTTTTTAGGAACAGTTTCTCTGCCCTTCTGTTATGTGCAGAAGCTTCCTGCACAGAGCTGACAAGCAACTGCTAGAACTGCTTTAATCAAATATTACACAAATCAACTGAATACCTTTTGATTTCCTAATAGACAACCACTAATAAAGCATGGAGTTTACAAAACCCAACAGAAACATGAAACATCCATCTGAAGTGCAGACAAAGTGTTTAGGGAAAGTAAGAATAGTAATTATGCACTCCAAGTGATTCTTCCTGAACCTGGAATGAAGCCAAGTGATAGGATATCAAATTTTCACAGAAATCGCATAGCGGAAGCCTGGGCTTACAGCTGCAGCAGGATTCTAGAAACAAAAGGAAAAACAAAGAAAAACAAAAATACGGTCCAAAAGAGCAGATGAGGTATTGAAGATTAAGAGTTTGAGTGCAAGATGGAAAAGCCAGAAAGTGGATTCCTTAAACAGAGCAAGAAGATAAAAGGGGATGGAATAATCACATGAGGTTAACAGACAATCAGCAGCATTACTAGTGTGTGTTAGGAATGGAAGAAGTTGGCATAAGCAAAGGAGGATTAGTGTTATGTTTTATTTGTTTCAAAAAAGGATTGATTCTTGCACAGAGCTGGACAGCTGGAAGTTGAGTCAAGCAGAAACAGCACCAAGTGGACAGTGGCTTGTTATTAGTGAATATTCGCATTCAGGAAGGAAGCATGCAAAATTAAAACAAGAATTAACTCGAAGTGAGGCAACTATGTTTAGTGACACACTTCTCCAAGAGGCAATAGCCATGGCTAAATAATACAATTCATTAACAATAAAGAAAAAGGAATATTTAAAAAGCAGAAGTAACAAACAAAAGTCTTGCCAAAGTGAAACTTCCACATATCAGAAGACTAAAAGTTGTCCACAACTGATTTGTTTTAGAATAGGAGCTACTCACAGAAAGAGGGAATTTCAAACATTTTTCCCATCTTCTCAAGGCAATACAGATATGCAAAAAGAGGAAAGACATAACGAAACCAAGTTGATTGCCCTGAATTATGCTGGTGTTTTTTAAGAGATAAAATGTAAATGCAAAAAAAGAAATAACATTCGAATAGGTCCACATTAAGCAGACGTGAAAACCCTATTAAATCCTTTACAGAAGTGACTAAGATTGAGCTGAAACAGTGAGAAACCATGAGTTATGGATAAACAATTACAATAGAAAAAGCAGAGGTGTAGAAAGTCACAAATACATGTAATTCTTACAAGATTTTCTATACATCACTAAATTTTGAGTCCAAAGCAGCAGTTCATTCTGGTCATTCATGTCTTTGAGACTGTGCTATCTACCTAAATGAATGATTAAAACTATTCTCAAAAAAATTTCTACTTGTTTAGTCTGCTGCTCTGGATAATTCCAGCAGATTGAACAACTCCAGCGCCTTGCTACACACTATTTTTTTTAGTATATTATTTAACAAGTAAAGGGTGGACCAGATGATTATTTTAAGGCTCCTTTCAACCTGGGCTGTTCTGTCATTCTCGGATTAGTGTAACATAAGGACTGTAAAACGATTAAACAAGGAAACATTTTTATCATATTTAAAAGACAATTAGAGCCTTTAATGAAGAAGGGGTTTCTCATCACCTGGATCACAAACCCCCATAACCGTTATGGGCTTTAGTCCTCCCCATAGCTCAGTACAGACTGCAAGCCCTAACTTACAAAATGGCAACATCGTGTTGCAGTACATCATTAGGGGCAAGAGAAGTATGTGGTTCAACCAGCCTGTGTAGATGCACGCATTGATTCTTTCTGTTCTGCTCTTCCCCTCCTGACCCTTTCTCCCTGGCCAGAACAAAAGCTATTTGACCTAAGCACAAAAATATTTTATTAGGCTACATGAGATTCTAGCTAGAACACAAACAAACTTCACCTTTGGTTAAAAATTATATGAACACAGACCACATCCCTGGAGGTGTTAAAAAATGACTGGATATGGTACTTAGTGCTACAATTCACCGGACAAGGTGACGATTGATTGAAGTTGGACTCAATGTTCTCAGAGATCTTTTCCAACCTAAATGATCATGTGATTCAATACTTTTAAAGTACAACACATCCAAAGGGAAACTTGCTTACTATTTTTTCTTTAATCTCTGGGCAGTCAGGGGAAAACAGGAAATTACAGGATTAAAAAAAAAAAAATAAGGAATCCAAATGAATAAAATATGAATGGCTTTATCAGTCAATACATACAATGGTTTACCAGTTTAGACTCTTCCTAATGCCACTGTAAAAAGCTTCTCTCTTTCCAGTTCCTAACAAATTTCAAACAATCTCCTCAACCAATTTTATGTTCCCCATAGTTAAAGACAATTTTTGTTCTTTTGTTTCCCAACTACATTTCATTTCAGATTGAATGCTGGGCAAAAAAGCAGCATTCCCTCAAATGGTACAGCTGAAGGATTCTTTGCATATTTGTATGCCAAACTTACGTGTTCTAAACCTAAGAAAACTATTCTTAAAAGAAACCATGATAGGTGAGTACAAAAACAAAGCAGAAGAGAAAGTACTCCGAAACTTTTAAGAGTTCACTGCCTAAATGATGTTTTCATTTGATGGAAATTCAACAAATTTCAGCTGCCTAAAATCTTGTCAGATAGTATTTTAGACAACTTTAGATATTCCCAGACACTTAAACAGCCAGGATTTCTTTAGCAACCTGTCATTAATGCAAGTGAATAAATATGACTGGAGGTTGAAAGCTTTTGTTTATTTCAGCTCATAATTCTTTGCCTCACTCAGTAAATGTATTCTTTGTGCAAATGCTTTAAATAAGTGTTGTAAACACTTCTCTTACTAGAAGTAAGAGAATGTTCTTTTAACAGTTCTGTTTTCTTCCAAGTCATTGATCCAGTCACAGAAAACTGCTCCTGCCATTACTCCTGTGTTCCTCAGAGTGACATGAGGCACAGATTTAAGAAAACTAACACAGCAGGGGCTGATATCATATTATCCACGAAAAGCATTTACTAGTTATTTCATGCAGCAAGACGTTTATGTTGCAGCTTCCCTTCCAGCTGAGCCCGTCCTCTGAAGATAGGTCTAAGTAGACAATTTGAAAGGAGAACTAAATGCCTAAAGTAATTTTTCAGTAACTGTTTAGAATTCGGGACTAAAAATGACGGACAAGTATGTTCCACAGTGTTACAAAGTTGTCTCAGACCCAGCCCCTAAAAATTTCACCCAAATGAAGTTTTCTTTAAAGCAGCAATGTTAGAGAATTTGTATGGTTTTAACTTTGTCGTTTTGTGAGCCTACTGAATTATTGTGTGCTGCTGAGCTCTAATGAACAGAAAAGCAGCTGACAGGGTGTGCCAGACTTTCTCTATGAAGTTGTTCCAGCTAAACAGTTACTAGAGATTGTTTTAACTTGGACAAACGGGTAGGCTCCTCCCTGATACAAGGGCAACAAAACTGCATAGTTTATATTCTCTCAGCCTCCCCACCCTTCATATGTTGTTTTTTCCTTCTTGTTAGGATATGCATAATCAGAGTACAAAACCAAGTTACTAAAAATCTAAATAAAAATAGACTGGAGGAAAAACAATGCCTGCTGTAAATGCAGAGTACTTGTTCACAATAGCACATATACATGCATACATGGGAACGTGAGCTTGTTTTTATTCCAACAGTCTGAAATATTCAGATATGATACCAGTGAGGGAAGATTGGACAGACTTAGTTCATT
This sequence comes from Lanius collurio, assembly GCA_020086605.1. NCBI lineage: Eukaryota > Metazoa > Chordata > Aves > Passeriformes > Laniidae > Lanius > Lanius collurio. Next base: position 24,322,613 of record JACBWW010000004.1, on the reverse strand, counting down.
AATTCCCTCCCTACTGTGTTTTAAAGGTGTGTCTTGCTACTTGATTGTTATCTGAGCACCTGTGGCAGCAGTTTACAGAAACTGGCGGATAGAGGCAAAATACACCAGAAAATCAAGCATCAGTTCTGATCTGTTCTATTTCTATTTAAATTGCTTTAAAAGGATTATTTACAGATTAAAGTCACAAACAGAAAATATTTAGACATCAGAACTGCCTTATTCATCTTTTTCTTTGTCAAGGAAACAATAAAACCTACCTAATGATAGAGAAGCTTGATGTAGTATTCTAATCAGCTTAGCAGCTCCTCTGTTAAGCACCTCTTATGGGCTGCTTTCCACTGAAAATTATTTGATAGCACAGTGTTTAAAGGACAGATGTATGGTGAAAACTTACAGGATTTGATTCATACATCTTGGAATACTATAAAAGGATAAGATTTTAATCTGATGTTTATCTGCAAAAAGAGTCTGTAAAACAGTAAGCACTGCTCAGGGAGAAATACAACTTCTGGTTTTGTTGACAAGATGATATTACTTCTAAGAGCAGAACTATACAGCAATCAACAGAAATGCTTTCTGAAAGGCAATGTCAAGGGAACATTCCAGATGTTTTCTGCCCAGTATGATGCAAGTTCAATGATACATAATGCAGTGAGTCAGGGTATTATGCATACTACACTCCAGCACCATTTGTTCAGAGTCCTATTGCAAAGCAAAACACAGCGATTTTAACTGTTATGGTACCACAAGAATAGTTTCTGCCAAAGCTAGCAATTAGGGGATACTCACACAGGTCTCATGTGCATGGCTGCTGTACTCCAACTTGAAGGGAGAGCTACCATGGAAATTTGTTAAGTAGAGCCTTACTTATAGCTCTGCATTTTTATCACATGCAAGATAGCAACAAACCCTGCCAAATGCCTCACTTGGAAAAAGAATGAACTATCTGCTTCCAAAGACATCACGATATTCAAACATTTTAACCTGGCATTAAACTTGATGCAAGCATCTGCCATGTTCTGGGCAAAACATGGCACTGAAATACAGCATCACCACTGAAGTAAGGTGCTGCCAGATCTTGAGGAATACAAACCTACCCAGAACAAGTAATTACAATAAAAGGATGAAGTTCTGCAGAGCCCCCATTCTCTTCTGAACATGAAGGGGAGTGAGGGGGTCTGCAAAATAACATGATATTGTCACTGGAAATAACTTTGCAAGCAACAAATGTGAGCACCACACTAAAACATACTCAGTGGTAGAGAAAATAGAGTAACCTGCCACATAGACAATCCTAAGAAAGCATTATCTCATTCAGAAGTAGAACAGATAAGCACTGCAATAATAATTTTTTTTTTTTCTCAATTAGTGGAGCAAAGAAAGAAACTGGAATGGAACCTGTTCTACCATCTAGACACTGAAAGGTTTCGAGGCAAAAAGCATTCCAGAGGAGGAAAGCTGTTTTTTCAAGATTGCACCATGGCCAGAAGAAACAAGGATTCAAATGTCTTTTATGAGCTCCAGATATCAACTAAGTTTTATACAGTGCACTGTACACATCCAGAAAATTGTTTCCCAGCTTTCTGAATTGAAAAATTCAAAAAAATATAATTGGAAAAAATGCTAAAGCAGACAGGAAATAGCATATGAAGGCTGACAACACCTCTGTATATTTACTTACTGGTAGTAAAAATAATTGCTGTATGAAGAATAAATAAAAATTAAAGAATTTAGTATGGTTACACTTTACACAGGTATATACCAACACACTTATACCTAAGCATATCAAAGGTATCTAGCAGTAAAATGAAGAAACAAAAGAGTTGTAGCTTCTTCATCAGAAAATATATTATTATTTTCCCTCTGTGCTGAAGACACTCTGAAAAAAATTAACCTATGTAATACTATATTAAAAAGAAACAAACTGTCTATATCTCTACAAGTAAAGTGAAGTGATTTCTCAGGGCATCTTGCTACCCCTAAAGGCAAAACCAGTCACCTTAAAAACCATTCCCCTGGCATGCTTCCAGAGATTCTTCCCAAACAGAAAGCTATATCACTTTTCAAAGCTAGCTGTAGCAATGACTCACTATTTTTACCAGGGAAAAAAAGACTCTCCTCATAGCATCTTCATCACTGTACTTTATTTTTTACAAGTATAATACTAGTTGTAATGGTTTCATATGAATCAAAGTCAACTGAAGTTGTTACTGTTTCTCATGGCCAGAGATTCCAGTGCACAGGTTTGCACCAGACCAGCTGCATGAGCAATGGTAAAACATTTCATTGAGCATTTAGAAGGCAGTCAGAGACATCACTCCTTGGAAGTTCAGGAATAAACACAGAGAAGTTGCCATGAGACTGGAATCTAATGACATGTATGTGGAAACCACAGAATGCTACATCAATTTAACTCCACTCACACTAGCAAACTGTATGATTTTGATTTAGTCAACATGAAAGCAAACTTTGCACAGTATCTGTGTAAGTTTTACCCTTGGGTAACTTAAAGCAAAAACAGCCAATGACTCTGCACAAGAAAGTTTTAGAGGATCAGCAGCCAACTGAAGAAAGTATCCAACATATCTGTACTTTGACACTAAAAAAGCTAATAAGGAATAGTACATTTATTTTCTATGTTTTCTGCATTGTAGAGTCCTCTCCATTGAATTCTGGAGTAGTTTCTCCATTGGCAATCAGGAAGTTTTATCAGGTATTTTCAGATAAAATGCTAAAGTGTTAGGCAGAGAATGAGTGATAGCAGCCACACTTTTTATACTAATGGTTAACATTCAAGGAACTCATCCAAAACAGGAATGCTTGACATCTAACTCCTCTGAAGGACAGAACATGAGTCTTTTAAGCCAACACCTGCAACAAGCAGCCATTGCTGAACATCCCAGTCTGTACCCAGATGTTCAGCCATGGTCCAGTCTGTGTCCATGGGGCTGGGCAAAGCACCACAACTGGCCTGCAGCTGTCTGCAAACAGCTGTCCAGGTTGGAGCTTGCAAAAGACAGGACCACCCTTTGGCTGGTGGGTTCTTCTAGGCTGACCAAATCTCTTATGTCAGTCATGACCTATTTTGTATAAATAATCAAATATTCAATAAAGTCTGACATCTAAGTGGGTCAGATTGAAAGTGAATATGATGAACACTGAAGTAACATTCTCACTCCTTAATACAACATTTAAACAGAGAGAAAATACCACTACCACCCTCTATCCCCAGACCACAAAACACTCAGTAATACTTCAATACAGCCTATGGGCGTACAAATAGAGCATTCTCCTGGAAAGTCAGTGGAAAATGACATTTACTTGGTTTCTCATGTCCTGAAAAGGAAACATAAGAATCCTCTGCACTATAAGCTCCTGAAAATGGGATGTTTTCTTCAGTAAGAAAATTCTGAAAAAAAACTGGGAGATCATCACTTCAGTAAAACTCAAATGGAAAATAAGAACACATTAGGAGAAAATAGACCTGTTTTGATAACAAGTTCCTTCTCACTACTATCCAATTTTCAGTTCAGTTACCATGCTGAAAACTCAATTGCACTTATCCTGTCCTTGAACTCCCCATGAAATTATAGCCAGTTTCTGGCAGCTACATCAAGTGACCTCAAAAGAAGCAAGAGATATAGGTCAATCCTGGGTAACATTCTATTCCACGAGCAGCCAGTATGGGAGGAACAACAAATGTGTAATTGGAAAAACAATTTCATGACATCATGGCATTACAGCCAAAATATCAAAGTACAAAAGCTCACATTGCAAGTGTAACTGAGCACTGTGGTTAGGTATCAGCTCTAAGTGTACAAATGAGCATATCCACAGAACATTTAAGCTCATAAACCAAGTCTCTGTCTCTCTGTATACTTAGAAACAGAAGAAAAAAAACCCAAAAGCCAGGAGTCTATTGTGGTAAATGCAAAAATATTTTTAAATTATTGACTGCTTATCTTTTGAACACTCTGTCATTTGGTCAATAAGGTTAACTTTGAAAGAAGGGAAAAAGCCCAACAGGCTCTCCCCCTGCATGTGAATCTTGTTTTTGTGTATTATTTATTATGATTTCTTTGCATTTCTTTTTGGCTTTTCTAGCACCATTCTTGATAGATTGTACTTCTGCATCAAAGCTGTTCAAATAAAGCCCTGAACTGACAGTGTTAATTTAATTTGGAGATGGCAAAGAAAGAACACTATTAAAACTCATAATCACAGGGGTAAAATGTTTCCTTCTTGGTTTTAAAGAAATTTGGCTTTACACTCTAATCCCAAGTTTTTCAGCAGAAGGACTAAAAATATTGGTGCAATAAGCTGAGTGTTACTACACAAAAGAATTCAGGTTCAAAAGGAACCATATGGTTCATTCAGTTCACCAGCACTGCAATAGATATTTAATCCTGAAAGGTCAACGCAACATCCATACATACAAACTGGAACATTTCCAATCCATTATGACATTAAAAGTCTTTTTAAATAATAGAAGTTATTTAAAAAATGTAATGATAGTGTCAAAGAAATAACACACATAGAACTCTGCACAAGCAAGTAGACCAATGACCTATATTTCTGAAGTGATCTTTTAAGTATTTTATACTTAATTCAGAATTCTAAATAAGGCTAAGAACTATTTTAAACAATTATGTTTCAATTATATAAGACAATTGTGACAAAATTAAAACTTAGATCTGATCCAATAACTATCACTAGGTCTGCTAGTGTGGAGGAGGTGATAAATATCCACCTTCAGCTTTGAATTTGTCTTTTCTCTGTGTAAAATCCTCTTATACATTACAAAAAAATCCCAGTTTTCATTTTCTCTGTTCTGCCTACAGCCACCCCACCTCTGTGTTTCCCATCTGTCTACTCATTTCTTGCTGTTCTTCAACTGAATAACTCCTCAGAGATCAGTCTTGGCTCTGTTTGCCAGTTTAACTTGGCTGGCTCTAACACTAGGCTAAAAAGCTGCAGGTAACCCAGCCGCTTGGTTGCCACCAGGCCATCAAGCAGTCTCGCTACAGCTTTCTTAACTTAAACTGTCTCCAGTTTCAGATTACAGGCTTTAGGTACGCCTCTTTGGAGCATTAATGTTCATTTCTAACCAACTCTGTATTCAATATCATAAAGTAAAAAATCTCAGTACATACTTAAAATCCCAATATTAAGGAAGAATCTCTCTTACTCTCCCATTTTACACTACTCATTATTTTATTCTTTTAATGGCTCACTATCCCATCTCTGAGACCTGAGGGCATTCTCCCTGCTCATCATCGCTGTCTAGGCTTTCAGAAATTCAAATAAACAACAACTTTGATAGAATGTATTTTCAAAACTTCAATTCAACACTGAAAGGAAAACATTTAACTCTAGTTATAACAATTTGTGTATTTTCCCAGTTACAAACTGAGCAGTAAATAGAAGTAGTTGTCACAGTGGCTGATGTTTCATTTTCTGTACCATATCTTGGATGAAACTACAACTAGACAAGATATTGTATATTCCCAAATATTTATATCCCCATAGGATATAAGGAGTCAGTTTCTGTTCTTTCAACTGACAAATTCTGTTCTAAAGAGTAAATTATCAAATTCCTTTCAGCAAAGGCCAAACTGAATTAGTCCAAGAAATCTATGAACAAAGAGATATTCCAGTCACTTTGTTTACCTTATGGCAAAAATGGGACACGAGTCAAAGCCTGATAAAGGCATTTCCATGGAAGAGGTTGCAACACTTGGCATTAAAGCATGTGTTGGTTGAAATGTAAACCCAGAGCTAGCCACCGATGTGTCTGCTTCACTGTACATAATTATATCAAAAAGGGAAGGTAATCAAGCGTATTCTGTTATCCCAAGATACAGTCTGTCTTGGACAGTTTGGGGCATAACTAAATTGCCATGCCCACATCCTTACTAAACAGAAACAACTTCTGTAAAAACTTCTTGCTGCAACTAAAAATTGCTTCACAGCCATCAGGAATAGCCAAAAGTTACAGTTTATCCTTGTCACAATTTCTTTTAAACACGGTGGCAGAAACAGTTGCTCCCCAATGCTTGGTTTTGTGCCTTTGATGATTTCTGACTAAATAACTAATTCACTTGACCCTACTGAATTGCATAATCTTTCTGATCAGACTGACATCTGACATCAAACAGAGCCAGGCAGTCCTCTCTCTACGCACTTTGTTGCCTACTGAAATTACCAAATATACTCTGCTTTCATAATATAAAATAAATTTAGGTTAAAAAACCTGGTCTCAGATCTGTGCAAAACCCCATGAATAGCAAGCCACACATGAGGGTTCTTTGCAATACCAATATGCAGTGTCTGCCACAAAGTAATTTTATTTACATCCTGAATGCCTCTCCTTATCATAAATGACAAACTCTGCTCAAGTCAGGACACCTTCTATTTCTTCCTTACTCCTAATATTCTATCCTGTCGCAGAAAAACAATAAATGCATTCAAGACCATTTATTGTCTTAAAATACATGTTCACTGATACATATAAATATGGGGTAGGAGAGCTGAAGGAGGGCTAAGTTTTCCAGAATGACAATTAAAAAAAAAACAAAAAACAAACAAACAAAAAAACCCCACCAAACCCCACCTACAGAAAATTGTAAGCATAGATCACATCTCTAACCTTTAATCATGAACATGGGTATCAAACACTTGTGTATTCCAAAACTTACTGCACAGACTTAGAATATGACTGCTCTTTACAAGGAGAAGACGAAGAAAAAAAATTGGACTGACATTTGAAAAATATGACTGGCAAAGGAAGAAGAGTTTAGCTTTGTGTAAAAACATTAGTAATTTGAACATTTCTTTAAGAGATGGGAATCTAGTTTCCTCTACACCTTGAGAAGACTGAAACCTACAATTCTAACACCCAGAGTATCCCAATCACAAGTCTAGGGAACAGCCTAGGTGAGTCAATTTTTAAATCCTTCCTTGAAGCTCTATATGTGGGCTGAATAGCTGAGGTCACTTGGTTTGTTCAGCCTGAGATCAGACTGAGGGAAGACCTCATTGTGGTCTACAGATTCCTCAAGAGGGGAAGCAGAGGGTCATGCACTGATCTCTTCACTCTCATGACCACTGATAGGACCTGAAGGAACACCTTGAAACTGTGTTAGGAAAGGCTTAGGTTGAGTATCAGGGAAAGGTTCTTTATTCAGAGGGTGTTCAAACCCTTGAACAGGCACCCAAAGGAACTGGTCACAGCACCAAGCCTGGCGGAGTTAACAAAGTGTTTGGAAATGCTTTCAGACACATGGTGCCATTTTTGGGGTTACCAAAATACAGGGCCAGGATCTGGCCGCGATGATCCTTGTGGGTCACTTCCAACTCAGGATATGCTATGATCCTATAAAGACAAGCAGAATACTCAGCTGTAAATGAAAGGTCTTCTGTTTTGTCTCACTCAGTATCTGTGTGCATATCCCTCTGCAACTTGTACTTTAACATAAGCATTTGTACATATGTATGCAAATAACATCTCATCCACTAACATTCAGTAAATGTACATTTTCAGGGCAGATGTGTGATATCTTAGAATAGTAGTAGAATCATTGAGTTTTACCTCCTATGCTTTGAAAGTTTTAACACAATTTTTTAAAAAACCACCAAAATTTGAAAGAGTCCATATAATACTCTCTCTCATTTAGTCCCAAAATAATTGATTTTTTCTGAGATTCATAGAACACTTCTTCTGGCCACTATTTGTACTTCCAGCATGATGTACACACGCAAAGGGAGCAACTGATATGCCTAAAAACCTAAGTGACTAAATCACCCTAAAATACCAAAGGTATTCACACACACTCAGTTGGCAGACATTGAAACATGGCATTGTATATTATTTTAATGTCCTGCAAAGTTCATCCTTCTAAGAAAGATCTTAATCTGACTAAGGTAAGACTGTTACCAACTATTCTATTTGTTCATACTCTGCAGCTATGCTGTGAGAAAACACTAGGGATTTTTTAAACAATAAAATCACCTGTTCAATTTATTATACTACATAAATAGCCCAGAGCACATGGTTCCTCAAGACAAAAGGTATAAGTGCTATAATTCTCTGATTACATTATGAAGATTGGAATCACCCAGCTCCTTATGCTACAGACACCAGCTAATCAGTTAATCAAAGATAAGCCTGTACAAATAACTGGAGGTCAAAAGTCATTAATCTTACCTGACAGGCAGATGTATGTTAAATATTCACCCTGACCCCCAGTAGCTAGAAAAGGAATCTTTTTTTTTGTTCTTCTTTTCACTTGAACAGCTCCCAGCATCCTTTCATCATGTGGGGCAAAAATCTCTTTGCTGATTGCAGATTTGGCATTCATTGTAGATCACAGCTATAGCAGACTGCTGCTCCCTGAAAATAAAATCATAAATACAAAACAATGTTAGAAACTCTTAAGTTATATCAAAGTCATTAAAAATTCTGACCTTCAAAGGAAGTTTTTAATGTCTCAAAGAATGTAGAAAATAATTTCATGTCCTTAGAGGCAGAATTTTCCAAGTATTTAAGTGCCTTCACTGAAGTTCTCCATATTTCTTAAATTTGCTTATACTAGCTTAGCTTATTTTGGGCAGAAGCCATTCATGCTAGCACTTCAATATGTTGCAAAATCTTCTCAGAGAAAAAACCAGTTGAACTTCATGCAGCATAAAAGCTTCATTAATTCCCCCTCTGATAAGTGAGGGAAACTCAGATCTGTGCCCCACATACACAGGGGAAGCAGTGCAAGGGCACAGGGAAGGAGCACTGTGATTGTGCTGGCACACAAAAAGTCATGCTCACAGAAGATAAGAGAAAGCTTCAGACTTGGTGAAACTGTTCCTTCAGGAGCACTGCTCTTGGTGACAGTGCTTGATTGCACAGCTCTTGCACCTCTTGCAGCACCTCATCCCCCCAACTCCTCTGGAATTACTGGCTGGGCAACTGCACAGGAATCAGTGTCAGAGACAGCATCGGGGTCAATGCAAACCAAACCACACCTCTACTTTTGGGCTAAGTAATTTTGACCCAGGTCAGTTCCTCAACGTGTTTCGTAACGAAACAGCACAGTTGACTCGGGAGAGACATTTGCCTCAGGAGAGACATACGTATTTGGAGAGGAAAAAAGGATTGTAGAGAACAGGGAGAGAAGATGCTTAATCATGTGTGTCCCACAAAACAAACCTCATCACAGCCTACAGAAGAGGCTAACTAAAGGAGGGAGAACTCAGAGGGGACATTAGCAGGTTCTTTGTGTAACCTATAACTCCAGCTAGTTCTGAAGTCTTAAAATACATACACAGGCCCCCATTCATGGGAACTGCTAAATGACACCTTTAGTTGTTCATATATAATGACACTCCAATATACATATACATTAATTTACTCATTTCTGTATTACTAAGACTTTCAAGCTGACAGAAGGTTTTGACATCCTTAGCTTTCTTAGTATGAAGATTATACTCAGGCCTGAACTACCTGAAAATTCAGCGTGTGGGATCATTTGATATTTGCCACAATTTAAAATAAATGTAAATAAATTACACTATGAAACCAAGAGAGTCATGATTCCATTATTTTTTGTGTACATACTACCAGCAAAGTAATTGTCTTAACACTTTCACATTTTGTTGTCACTACTCAATATTCCCGTATCTCAAAAAAAAACAGAAAATTATAGAAAGAAGTGTGCTTGAGACAGCACAACTTAGTCCAAACCAAATTCACCACCTACTAGTTTTGGGATGCAAACGGAATTGTGTGTCAAATTATCTGTAACAGTATACCTCATTTAACCAAGACAGAGGGATTTGAATTCTAACACGTTTTAGCATCAGGTCTTTTTACATGAACCTTACAAAAGCCAACTGCATGTAAAAATTGGCCCCATCAAAGAAAAATCCAGACCAATTTCAAAAAGAACAAAGAATGAGTAGCTTCTGACAAGGTGTGATCTCATCATTCCTGACATCTTAGTTACCTGTCCTTTAACAATGAATATATCAACATGGAAACAGAATCAAAAGAATAAACTTACATGGTAGTTACTCAGAAAAAAGTTGTGAAATAAAATGGGTTGTTTTCACATTGATCACATAATTCTCTCTTCTTCTGTCTTATAGAAATATTTGCAGAGTACATCATACCAGCATTTAAATTGTTGGTACATTGCAATTAGCTTTTGGGTTTAATTTTTTTTTTTTTTTTTTAATTCAAGGCTACTGTTAATGACTGTGGGTTTAAACACACAGACCTCCTCCTGACTGAGACAGCAACTGAATCATTGCAAAACCCAGACCTTCATGTGCCTAAAGAATTCTCAATGAATAGCTTTTTGGGAAAACACACAGAAATGCTGTTAGGTGAAAATACACTCAAATGACATTTAACTGAAAAAGTGCTCTCCAGATTGCAATGACCTGATGCTGTTAATACCACAACTGAGTTTTTGAATAGATGCTTTTAGACATTTTCTTAGTGTTCATGGACTGCAAAACAAAATATGACTTCAAAGATGAAGGATGTAAAGGCTTCCTGGATTAATAGAAGATACAAGTTTTTCTTACCTACAGTGTCATAAAATAATAGTGGGTTCACTTTAAGAGCATTAAAAGCAATAGGTCTCACTGCATTAGGTAAGGCTCTGCAGAACAGGCAAGCTAAACAAGAAACACTATCCAAATCCTGTTTCAGGATTTCCCACATCATTTTACTTTACTTGGGCACTGCAGCTTACATCATGAAACTAGGATGACAGCCACACATGCAGAAACTAAAATAAATGCAAAACTTAAGAAGATTTCATTGATATACCTCTATAGACTCATTTTTATCTCTTAATGAAAGTGCTTTTATACACAATCAACATACAAATAAGACTTTATTTAGAGTCCAGCTCAACATGGCATCTGAGACAAATTAAAACTCCTGTTTCAGAACAGACACAGAAGATATTACCTAGAACCATCAAATATTGCAGTTTATTGCTGAATGCTGCTACTGGCTTTGTTATTAAGCTGGTTTTATACACATCTACCAGAAGCTGTAGGCAGACAGACAAAGTAGATACCAAATGCTGTGACTGGAACCTCCAACTGAAGTGTGCACTCCTGGCTGCAGACATCGTGATCCTTCTGTTCCCAGTACTTGGTTGAAAACAGCTTCAGATGCCATATTCAAGCAATAATTTAACATAGTGTGTACTTGACACAACTGCCAAATCTGATGTGAAAACTGACACTAACACAAACCACGGAAGCCTATTTATTTAAAGAAGAAAATAACTAACTGTGCCTGTGTACAGACTTCTGAAATTGAGATGTCAATATAGTTTGGATGATGTTGCTTTTCATAGGTCAAAAAATCAGCAGCTGAATTCAAATAAGCAACCTTCTCCCTATGTACTAGTAGATGCATGCAAAAGACCTTTGCTTAAAGTCTTCCAATGCTCCTTGTTTTCACAACCAGAGATAATACAGTCTTTGCCAGTTTTACAAAAAAAACAAACAAAAAAAAAAAAAAAAAACAAAACAAAAAAAAAAAAAACCACACAACTTCCACAAAGAACATGACTAAGTCTCTTTTTTTTTCCCCCATTCTCCAACAAAACCCCTCTCATAAAAACAAACCCCAAACCACTGCCTGTTCATGCACAACTTCATGCTGTATATGCATATTTCTTTGCAAAATAATGTCTTCTCTTGGTGCACCTTCCAGGACAAACTCAAACCATCAGCAGTTTCCACTCGTGGCCTATATGAACTCATGCATTGGAACACAAACTTTTTTCCTCCCATTTGTACTCAAATACAAAATAAAATGCCTTAAAGAAACTTTGCTGGAGGATCTCTGAGCACTCTGAGACAGTGCATTATTGCTTGTAATGTTAACACCTCTGAAGTAAGGACGATTTAAAGGTTTCAGTAAACCTAGGAGTCCAGAAAGAGAGACCACATTTCCTACCTTGTTCCATATATTTATTTCCATTCAAATCATTATAATGATGCTTTTGGCTGAACAAAGATCCCATTTTCCTTCTTCAATTTTTCACTCCTTTTCACTCCTTCCAATCATAGCATTATAGAACAGGATATCAGCATTTACACAGTGTCCCCAACATACAACAGAAACACAGAGAGGGAAGATTCCTGTGTGGATTGGAAAAAGTGCCTGCAATGCGCTGCTCATTTGCATCTTCTCACATCTTTCTCTATTACAGTTTTTCTCCATTATATTTCTATCACTAAAAACTCCCTCTATGAACAGTTGACTATTCCTCTAGAAGTATGTGAAGGGACAGCAATTAAAGGCAATTTCTTAAAAAGAAGATTAAATAAAACCAAGATAATTAGGCTGAATCCTTAATGGATCCCACATGTTCAATACAAAAAAAACTGGACTGTTTTCTGGTCAGCCAGAATCTCAGACTGTGTTCAGGTACACAGCCAGCAAATGGCTAATTTATCTTTACACCCACAGGTTTCATAGGATTCTATGCAAATAAGTAGAAAAGAGGAGATTTACAGTATCTTTGTTGAGGGTATAGTTATGCAGAAAGAACTGGGAAATCTAATCTTCAGCAAACAGTGGAATTGAAATAGGAATAAATTAGAAAGGAGAAATGAAATACAAAGCAAGGGATGGAAGAGGACATAACAGTTTCAAAAAAAAAAAGGAAAAAATGTTCAGTATGCCAAACCTTGCTGTTTTCAAGAATCTTTAGTTTAATCACAAACAGGGATGGGCTCACAGGACAGGCTAACCACTGAATTGCTGCCTGCAGTGTGAAATCATCTGAGCAACCCACTATTCTTGGAATAGTAACACCAGCAAGCACTCAAATCTGCTTTTAATAAAGCCACTATCCTGAAAAATGACATCCACTTCAGGAAATCATTTCAAGACATTGTTGCCAAAAGAACAGCATTTGCTATTGTGATAGTTGCCTGGTATTTACTTGATGGAAGTGTTTAAACTACTTGGAATATTACAGGTCATCAAAATCCATTATTTGCTGTCATCGCAAACAAATAGCTAGTACAACTCTGGAAAAAGCAATAGATTATTTTAAACCCAAGCCAACTAATTCAGAAATCTTTAAAGAACAAATATCATACTATTCAAGTTTCAAAAGTTGGTTTGCAGTACATTTATTAAGTGTAACTTTATCCTAAAGGAATAACACCAAGTTTAATTAGCTCTGCAAACAAGGATCAAATCAGTAGATCAACCTTATTCTAAAGCAATTGAGGTAAAATCTTTAAAATGCTTGAACATAAAAAAAAAAAAAGATTATCTTCTATCATCCTTCTATTTTCAAATCTAACTTTGCTTGACAGATATTTATTTAAATTAGGACAATAGCAGCAGCCACAGCAGCAGCCAGAAAAATTCTATTACTTCCTACCAACAGGGGTTTACAACTTTTAGAAGTATTTACTGGAAAGAAACTCAATCATTCTCCAGAGTTATTTGCAGGCTGTCACATTTCCAAATTATTTTTCTAGATAATCTCTCAGGTATGACTGGTTCTTTTGAATAATGTATTAATTTCCAAAATATAAAAGTTATGAAATTGTAACTGTATTTGGAGCAGTTCAAACTAGAAACAAGAAATGTGTTTTCACTTACATATGTAATTACAAAATAAAATGCCCAATCAAGCTCAACTGGACATAAGCAGACTCCAGACAGCAGCAGCTCCTAAATGCAAAACTTGAATACTTCATGCTATGAAGGGACTTTTTCTTCTGTCTTTTAAGTGAAGCTTTATATTGTAGCCCACCTAATCCAAAAACAACACGTGGCAAAATTTACTGTAAGTTAGAAACACTTGGTTTTTAATCAAGCCATTGTTTGGTTATGGGAATTTAGCAGCATTGTTTACTGAAACCTTGAAGTAGCCTTATTTGAATCACTGAATCTCACAAAAACTCCAAGAATATGCAAAAGCAAACGGGAAAGACTATACTGGCTACCATACTGTGTGGCCTGAGAATGTTTTCTTGTCAAGAAAAACAAATAGGAGAGGAGAAGTGCACAGTAACAGGATCTTACAGTCAGACAGAAGCAGTAAATACCTCAATGTTTGACACATTTCTTCACCTGAGGCAGGCAGCCTGAGGCCCTAAGCAATTCCTTTAACCTTTCATTACAAGGGAAGGTGATCTGAATCCTGTGCAAGTTGTATAGACCTACAGATCTAAAAACATAGAGCTCTGAATGGAATATGTATTTATAAAGAGGCAATAAAAAAAAAAAGGATGCAAAATAAAGGAAGGTACCTTTGAGTGCATTTTGTCTGTAACAATCTTTTAGAAAAAAAAAAATTAAAGTTCATCTACAAGTTTTTTTATATCTTCCTCCATCACCTTGCAAAAAACCTCCAATATCTACTTACAAAGATAGATTATCAGGGACATCATAGATATCCCACAAATGGATACATGAGAACCAGTCTCACTTTCATGTGGAAGACAGAGCAGCTGATTTCATTTCTGCACTCTGCTCTGCTAAGTGAAATACACACATAGAGCATCATGGTAAGTAATGCCTGCACTTCCTCAAGCCAGCTGCAGCAAAAGCAGAAGATGCTTTTGCCCCTAAACTGTCTCCAAATGGTATAGAAAATTAAGTAGGAAGTGGCACAAGAAGGCACCAGAGACATCTTGAGGGATGGGTTACTATATATTCCAGGTCATAAAGCTTTTTCCTGTTCTGAAAAAAACCCAGCAATTCCAGATCTAGAAGCCAATCTCCTACTAAACAGTATCATGGATCCCAGCCCACAAAAAGGATGTAATACTGAAGTGAACCTAGAATACTGCAATCTGGGAAAATCCAACTCAAATATCAGACATAACATTTCTGCACTGAGATTCTGTGTGTGAATGGCTGCAGACTGTTAGTAGATTACTTTGAACAGGTGTGCAAGAAAACAATTATGTATTCAAGAACTGCAGCAAATTAAAACTTAACTCCTGCTTATGTTTTCATATCATTCTGGATCAAGACTACACTCATAAGAAATTATACAGTAAAAATGCAAGAATCAATGGACACTAATTCTTTCAGCATTTTTGTAACTGCCAAAAGCAGCAGTGTTCCCTAAATATGCCTTCCCCTGGAACCAGTATGAAAAGTTGGTGGCATTTTTGGGAGTTGCCCCAGGGAGGAAAAGGCATCTCTGTGGAGGTGGTACAGCTCTCTCCAGGTCTCTCTGAGTGAGTGAAGAGCAACAGCTGGAAACCCACCCAGGTTCTCCTTGTGAGAGTCCCACAATCTGAAAGTCATTATTACTTTGAGAATGTAAGAATTTGAAAATAAAGATGGACAACACCACATTAAGCAGCATCACCCAATCAACAAAACTGTTTACCAAAAGCCAGTCTACAACTTCTCAGGAAGACTCCTTTTGAAACAGAAACATTTTAAATCTCACAGAAATTCACCAAGAAATTTAGGAGCTGCCAGATGTTAACTAAGCCACAGAGAAACCAGATACAAAATTGTAGAAATTTGCCCTCAGGACACTCATAGCAATAAGAACTACCACTTTTGCATAACAACATTGCAAATCAGTCTAAAGAGGACAGCTTAATTCTCATGACCTTTCACAAGTGCTTAGATCTTAAGACCAGTTATTATACCCAACCTAAGACTTTCATTTGCAGGAGGGACTTTATCACAAACCCAAATCAACTTGTTTGAAGTTGCATTTGAGCTATTGCTGCTTGTTCCATCGTTTGTCCATATTTTGGCAAGAAAAAAATCATGGAAAAAACGTAATTAAAGGATACTAGTGAGAAGGAGCAGCCATGTTCCTTAAGGAAAGGGCAACTAGTATGAAGGACTGTAATTTAGAGCATGCATAGTTTCTTTCAGCAGTTTGTGACGTTTAACTTATGACCACCTTGGGCATTTGTACTGGCAGAAATTAGTGATCTCTTTTTGTGCTTCTCTTCCTTGTGACAGCATAAATGCTTCTCTGGTAGTGCAGTAAACTAGATGAGAATTAATCCAGTTTTAAGCTATCTCAAAAAAATGTGATTGGTTTTGATTTTACTGATATCAGGCTCCCTGCTATAGTGCACTCTACAGCTGTGTGTCAGCTGTATGAAGTGCAGGTGATAAGATTAGGACTCCCATGGGCCCCCAGCAGTGAGAGTTAACAAGGATCATGAAATTGCACCTTAAAGGCAGAACCCAAAATGTCATGTACTTTCATCAAATATTGAAATCACTGTCAGAGGACATGGCATGGAGCCAATCTAGACAAAAATTTTCAAAATCAAAACTTTCTACAAAGAACCAAACTTACTAAACAGTGCTAAAACAGGAGTTCAAAGGGGATTTTCCTTGATAAGAACAAATGGGACTCAAGATACTATAAAATGTCTTGGTATACTGACTCCATTATTTGTTGGGTTAAACAGAGGGATAGCAAAAAGAAAAGTTAAAAGTCAGGGTCTGTTACATTGCTATCAGAACTGTTGTCTACAAGAATATACAAAACATGATGCAATGCTATTACTGCAGTATAGCTCACATAATTACACTAACATCGCCTACTCTGTCAAGACATATCACAGGAACAAGATTCTGAGTAGTTAAGTACTGATAATTGAAAAAACACATTAAATGGTTTCATAATTTAGTGTACAGGTTGCCAGAGAGACAGGTTATTCCTAGAGTACCAGCTGAAGTGTTTTAAAGAAAGATAAAAACCCACAAAACTGTTCAAACTAACAGCTGGCACATAGTACCCTCGCCACTTGCTTTCTCCAACTAGTATACTTCAGGTATGCTCTGAAATCAGGTTTTACAAATCCTCCCAGTTCCATTTCCATTCCTCCTCACATAATTGATATTTGTATAAATTGCAAATTTCTGCACGCTACAGTCATCCACTAAATTAAATATCCCAAAAGAGAAGGAGGGAACAAAGACAGGTCTCTCAGGCTAAATATTTTCAATTTTCTCAACTGCAACCTGTAACACCCACATTAGAAAAAAAAAAGTTCCTTTACATTACTTTAATGGTGGGGAAAATTACAAATGCATAGTAATAACTTCGGAGAAGACAATAAAATGTAACATCAAGGTATTAAAGTATTTTATTTCATCCATTTAAGGTGAATCCACATTCCCTGGTAAGTATAAATAGGTTTGTTTTTTTAAATCACTCCAAATGCCTAAGAAGAATAACTTACTAGCAAAATGCATAATGCCTTTAAGAATGAAATATATGCAGTTCTGGGGATATTAAAATCTCTTTAGGAGCAGACACACCTATATGAATGTTTTTCTTAAGGTAAAACAAGCACTATGTAAAAGTAGTAAACCATCTGTTGGCAGTGTCCTGATGCTTTGCAGCAGTTAAACAAGTAGAGTTTTCTTTTTGCCAATAACAAGCTGAACACATTTCTGACATGCTGCAAACTTCTTTCCAGGAATCCTCCAGCAGTTACAAGCACTACTTACTTCAAAATGGGCAAGAAAGCTTGCAAAACTACAGCGTGTTCTACAAGCTTAAGAAATTACAAACAAAAATAAAATGGTCTGATTCAGTGTTTGTTCAAGGGATGTTATCATCTCAGAAATTACTAAAAATGTCATCCACGACTTCTAGCCCCCACTATGTTTGATTACTTAGCTCTGCCCTCTTGACAGAATCCACTTAAAAAAAAAAAAAAAAACAACTGCAAACAGGCCTTGAATGTCTGAAATTTATGGGGGTTTATGGTGGGGGTGGTTTGGGTGTGTTTTGTTTTTTGGGGGCTTTTGGTTTTGGTTAGTTGAGTTTTTTTAATGACTGACTTGTTCAGTCTCACGGAAAACTGAGAAAACCTAAAAAGGAAACTACTGGCTTTTCTCCTCTCCTCTCAAGTAAGTCCTCCTTACTTACTTTCATAGCAATTTACAATCACTGATTAGTGGCAGAATTATTCTATTTTAATAGCTAGAAAGTTTCCATCAAATATAGAGATGGTAAGGAGAAATTTTGTCAAGTGATAGCCTGTTGGCAACAAGACAGTCTTCTTTCAAAATATAAATAAATATAAAATACCACTTTCCCCTCCACACTCCTTTCAGGGAACAAGTAGTAACTTCTTGAGGGTGGGAAAGATTTCATCAGGTTTATGGACCCAGACAAACCATTAAGTTTTAGATTAGTATCTCTTACAGATCAGTGTGGTAATATTCAATGTATGGGATACCTGTAAACCACACAGTGATATTTTGCAGTTCTACATTAAATTCTGACAATAACAGTGTAACAGCACAGTGAAGGATGAAAGACTTATGGTAACCTAAATAGCCCAAGCAAACAAAAAACATCCTTCTCTAGTTCTATTGTGTTTTTACATTTGCCAAAATAGAGAGTGGAATACCTTTAATTCAAGTGAAAACATTAGCAGAACTGTGTATGTTTTGCATGCCTGAAACTAAGACAATACAGGGCATGAGAAGGTGGACCAAGGAGTAACACCTACATTTGTGTAAGAAAAATCCTGTCCAGGGAGATGGGACATGACAGGACAAACACAACACAAAATCCCTGTATCATTCACTTAATATATTTTGGATTCCATGCTTATTACAGGAATTAGATTTATAGACATTAGGCATCTATCCATTTCACATGTCAAACTAAGAGGGCTGTTGAAAAAAATTCAAACCAAACGACAAACAAAAAACATGACAAAACATAAAATTTACATCTTCCTTTAAACAAATCCCAGAAGAAATCAGCTCACTCAATGTGTCAGATACCCTTCCAACTTTAATGTCAACTGCAACTTTACAATGAATAATTTACACTGTCTCTAAACAGTAGGCATAGCTATGGACCCTGAAATAGCATCATCTCTCAATATATCTTCACAGGCTTATGAAAAGATAATTTTAGCACCAAATGCACACTTGATTGATAAATACACATTTTTAAATTGAGTGGTGTTTTCAATTTTCCCCTATCAAATTCCTAAGTATAGTAACTGACAACAACCACAGCAACAAATCCTCTGCAACAATTCTGTGCCAAAATCAACTTCATACATCCCACATCATATTTTACATGGCCACACCCCTAGATAAAATGGCATCCAACCAAAAGAACAAGAACATATCCCATACAAAATTATGATTTTCATTCCACAGACAATTTCTGTAACAACACAGGAAGAAATATATTGCATCTTTAACTAAGACTTCTGAATACAAGATAGGGGAAAACAACTGACAGCCACGCAGCCCTGGTTGTGGTGTGCAGCCTAGAAAACAAATTCATGTAGATACAGATGTGTTTATCTCAAACATATCATTATTTTTCTAGCATAAACAGCCTTATGAAAATCCTCCACTTGTGCAAAACCTAACCACTACTACGTAATAGTAGCAACTTGTGCAATTGCTCAAGGACAATTCCTACCTCCACTTACAGGTAGGAATACTGTTTCACAGAGAAATAAATCTAATCCTGTCCTCAACCAAGAAGCTTTTCAGTAGCAGCTTATGTCAGTTAAACTGTGGGATGTTACCAAATGAAGGGGTCCACATCCTTCATCTCCCAGTACATGCTGATTCATTAGAACACTCATCCTATACTAAAATTTGCAGCTGCACACTAGCATCAACACAGTGAGACTGGGAGGAATACGCACTACTTTTGGCAGTTATCTACAATTCACTGTGTTAGTTCATTCTTTAAACTTTACCCTCATCTCTACACATTTCTTTAGAAACAAGCCCTAAAGTAATTGCTCATGCTTCAAAAGTCTAAGGATAAACTTTGTTCCTCAGTATCTATGCATCTGTCTCTAAGATATGTTAATGTATATAAAAGAAATTTTGTAAATAAAACTCCCATAGAAAATCACACCCTAAAGAAGAAATAAGACTATGTGAGGCCCTATTACTAATAATGGAGTATAGGACCCCACTGCCTAATGAGATTGTCAGAGAATCTCAAAGTGGGAATATACACAAGAGACGTGGAGACAGGGCCACTGACTGCCATTGTAACAAAGTATTTCAGAAACGTGGGATTCAGCAGCGGAGGTACAAATATTAGATTCTTTTAAGGGACTGAGACCAGATCAGCTTCCATACAAATCAAATTTAGAGAATTTCATTAAGTGACTGGAAGGAAAACTCAAATGCAAATTGTGCTAACATGATTGCATACATTTCTGCCAACAAAATCACTGATTGTTCTCATCTGAAGAACTACAGCACCAAATCTAGAGAATGCAGATAAAATAGCCTTGCTGGACAGTATTAAAAAACCTACTACAGCTCCTACAAAAGTGAGAAGGAATTAACTGAAGCACTGAGTCACTTCAATTTCTTCTTGTAAATAAATCATAACTCAGCTAGATAAATAAAATAACATTTCATAAATAAAACCTCAGAAAAGGCAAGTGCAGAAGAGAACACCTTCATTTTCAATGACTATTTTCCATCTCCTAGTGCCATAATACTGCTTTTCAAGTAATTTACATTTAAAATTTCATTTACTTTGAAACATTTTTGGACTACTTTTAGTCAGACAGCTCCAAGTTTTTCCCTCAATGATGGTATTTGTCCACATATAAATTTAGGCCAAAACTTAATTGCCAACAACATACCATTCCTCGCCACTCCTGACATTCTTCATTCCCTCTCATCACATTCAGATTGTTAACTTCTACTCTTATAGAAAGTTTTGTCCAAGTCCCTTCAATCCTTTTAGTGGGGAATAAAAAGAAACTGCTCTCCTGGAAGAGAGGTCCTAGTAACATAAAGGCATACAAGTAGGTGGCCATGTGCAAGTGTAAAAGGAGGGTAAGTTTTATTATTCTTCGCAATATATTTTTTTCTTTCTGGAAGTCTTCTGGTGATCTCATTGCGCTGAGACCAGCACAGTTCCCAAACCCATGACTCATTCCAATCCCAGCAAAAAAAAAACTGCTGGAGAGACAGATGTTTGTTTTGTTTATGAATTAATTCCTTCAGTACGTCCTGCTCCTAATAAAAAATAATCAGGCTTTACTTTGTGTGCAAAAGATAAAGCATGACAGTCATATTCCTGCATTACCCTTTTTTAAATACTATTTTGTAAAAACTAAAATGGCAGTAGATGTTGAGGACCCTTGAAAAACTTATTTAGGAAAAAGATCTCTGTCTTGTCAGTAAAGACTGAATTTCCTGGTTATGAACAGTAAAAATGTGTAACTTCTAAATACTCAGGTTTCTGGCTTTTAAGTTTGCACACGGCTCATTGTTTTCTAGCATTCCTCCAATTCAGTTGCTTCTGTAACACTACTCTAAGGTGTATCTAATTTGCATCCAGTAAAGAAAATTTGGCACTTCAAACACTAATGGAAGCTAAGTACTCATACCTTAGCGAAATCCATGGAACTGGAAGCCAACTCCAAATTCACTGTCAAACTCCTCACTTCAAATTATTTTATTTATGCTCAAACATGCTACATTTCTTGCATTTAAGGGGATCTCTGGATTTTATTCAATAACCTATATTCTTCCCAATACTGCAGAAGAGTGACCTTTCTCACAGCTTTCATACTAAATGTAAGAAGAGACATGCATCCAATGCAGCTGAAATTTTAACAGTCTGGAAAAATCCTACTGACCAACAACTGTATGCCTTTATTGATCTGACTAAAAATGTAGCCCAAAGAGAGGCAAACAACTCTAGGAAACAGATGTGACTTGAGCTTGAGTTCCCTAGTTAACCATGTGCTTATTTTGATACAAAAAAATACTTTTTTTAATATGAAAAATAATAAATAAAAAGTTATAATCACCACCTCCCATCAATCCTTGATTTTCTAGGTTTGCATCAAAGCAATCAACATACAGCTGTTTAATTCAGGCCTATTAAGGGCATTGTCAGCTATCTGACAAGGATACAAAATGTAACAGCTAGAGTGCACTAACTTCAAACCAAGTTCAGAACATCAACACAGCCATCAGCTGGTAACTGCTGGGTTCAGAGAAGTGATCCTGTCCCAGTCCCACTGCATTCTGCCCAGTCAGTTTGAGATCAACCTCGTTTCAGAGCTATGAGAAACAATATTAGAATGACCTGACCTTCTACCTTAAATAACATAAATCAACAAGCAAACCTCTCCCAAATTGAACAAACTGTTGATTATGGTATATCACAGCAAATATTTTCACAAAATCATTTGCTTTACATAGTGCTCATAGTAGGATTAATATATGGCACTACTAACTTTTTTCCTTTATGTACAGCCAACTGCAAAACCCAGGCTCATTATGCCACAAAGTAAAAACAATAAGGAGAAAGTCTCAGACTTTCTGTTGTTGCTGTAAGCCATATGATCTTTGGCACATGAATTTGATGAACAAAGCTCTTCATATACTAATTCTTATTTAGCATAAAGGAGAAAGAAAAGACAAAGATGGAGAATGGAATAGTGGAAGTAATATGCTTTTCTCAGACAAGTTTCAAATGTAGGCTTCAATTCAGCAAGAAGACATCTGCAAACAAGTGATGACAAGCTGTTACTTCCATAACGCTCAATCTGACCAAAAAGGAAAATTGTAGGTTACAAGTATCAGCAGCGATACACAACTAGAAATATTAAAATTGTACACCATATCATTGTTATGGAAGAGACATTTACAATAAGCATGTTCAAGAAATAGGTAGTCAAATTTTTTGAAAGTTACATTTTATGGTGTTAAAACAGGTTGCCAACACGTACATGATCTTTCTGTGTCAGAAAATATCCTCACCCCTGTCTTCTGCACACCTGACAACCACCTCATATAGGCATTTTAAACTCTTCTATCAGGCATTTTAATTTTACAGCTAAAACCTTGTGTAGGTTTTTTCAGGACCCTGACAGCCTCACTGCCCTGTGTAGTCGTCCTGGAGCTCCCCCACTCTGCCCAGAACCCCATGCCAGCCCTGGAGATGTCAGCCCAAAACACCCCAGCTCCCCCCACGTGGCCATGGGCCCCACCAAGGCAGTCCTGCCTGTGGGCCCACATCCCAGCCTGGCCTCAGGCCACCCCTACAGCCCTGCCTGAGCACAGTTCCCCTCAGCCAGCCTGATCCAGCCCCCCACCTGCTGGGGGGCTGATACTCCAGCCTGGGCTTGACCTCATCCCCACAGAGGTGTCCATGCCCCAGGCTGAGGCACCCAACAGTCCAAACCCCAGGGAGCCCTCACCACTCCTGGTGCCACAACCACAGGGAGCCTGCAGCTCACAGGGCACCTGGACAGGTTTAACCAACACGAGAAACAAAAGACCAACTTAAAACCACCAGCAGTTGTTTGCACAAGGAACACCAGCAACAGCTTGAGTAAACACACTAAGCAGCAAACAGGATCCAAAGCCTGTGCTTATTCAAGCCTTTTGCTATCTCACAGTTAATCCAAGTCTCATTAGGACAAGGAAAGGGAAAACAAAGGAATCAAGCAAACAAAACTGATTTTTACTCGCTTTCAGAAGGTTTTAAGTAATGGACAGCAGATCATGAAAGAGACTACTGCAGAAGGTACTGGCAAAGGACAGGCAGAGTGGTGAGAGTAGAAAAGCACAAGGAAGTAAACTCAGAACACCTAATCATTGCTTGCACACAGTAATTCAGCAGCAGTAGCCAGCTGGAGCTATTTCTTCTTCAAATAAAAGGTAATTATGCAAGAGACTGCCCAGCTCAGCAGTGGGAAAGAAGACCACATGCATCTGAAAAGCTGTACCACTGAATCAAAACCTTTGTGCTTATTTGTGGTTAGCAAGGGCAGCAAAGACTTCAGAACCACAGATGGAGATCTTCAGAGGGAGGGCTGCAAAACTTCTGCAGAATGACAGCAGCAGCCTGACTTGACAATGACCTAGAAAGGCTGTAACATCTCCCTTAGTCACCACACCTCCTCTAGGCAAGCCTCAATGCAGAGCCAAAGTGACTAATGACGTTCTTTGAAACACTCACCAGCATTGCGAGAACATACTTAGTCCTGCTGACAAACTCTGAGCTGAAATTTAGTAGGAAAAAAAAAAATACAAGCAATTCTAGTCTAATAAGAGTACATAAAAAATTGCTCCCAAATTCAGCAGAAGGCAAAGGAGCTGCCAAGCCTTGCCAGTTCTTCCACTCTAAGTCAAGATAACAAGATAATCACTTCAGCAATAGTATGATAATTAGAGAGCCAAACACATCATATAGGTGTCAATAAAAATTCCTACTTATTCAAATACAACAGAACATGCATAATAGAAATAAGTGCTCAGACTACAACTCATCAACATTTATCAACATCCTGGGGGTATAATCCCATTCTAGTAAGATGATAAATGGAGCAGGCCAAAAAGGAGAATTATCCACAAAATGGGCTTGCTCATAGTTAAGAATGGTTCCTGTTCCATATGGACCACCCATTTGCAGTTGTCTGAATTTCAGGGAGACTCCAGTCTGTAAACTTGAAATTAAAACAGAAAATAAATTCTTGAACTTCTAAGCATGTCCGAACAGAAAAAAAAAAAAAAGTTCAAATAGTTAAGCATTGCTATTGAGTATGTGTAACAGTGGAATTAACATTTAATATCAGATTTTTGAGCAATTTGTGCAGTGGTTCAGAAAGTTAAAGCGGTTTCACAGATACTAGAATATGTAATTATCAATAAGACACTAGCTACAAGCCTCAATAGTTTAATTCTACCTTTCAAAATGCGGGATGTATAAAAAAATAAGAGTGCAACTTCTCTCCGAACAGTTTCAAGAAGTTTTGAGGTAGTATTTCAAAATAAACCTTGCTGAATTTCAAAGGTTTCATTATTTCCCACAAGTTTTCTCCCCTTTTGGTCAATGAATATATAAAATTACAAGCATAACTGCCTATTATAAACAAGGACTCTTATACCCACTTATAGACAAAACAGATTCTTTTCTGCCTTCTCTGCTGCATAAGGAGGCAACATTTTGAGAGTCAAAGCAGAAAATATCAATAAAACCAAAATAAACTGGTACCAATGAGAGACAGAAGTTCAGTAAAGACTTACTCAGAGTAGAACATCAAAAACAATGGATCAATTTATTTTTGGTGACAGGTGAATGAGGAAGTTTTTGTTCAGAAAGAAGTTCAACTCATACTGAAACTAACAAAATAGATTTTGAAAGTATTTAAAAAGATCCAGTCCCTATTGGGAGTAGCTCAAACATACATTATCTACAACTGTATTTCTCTGAGCAGTTAACACCAACTCAAAGTAACCTTCTTCTAAAGGTATTTTTTTGCCCCAGGACATGTAATCAGGAAATGTCATTGCTATATCTGTCTAAACCAAAAGAAATCCACTTTATGCCTACAAGAAATGAATAAATAAATGAATTAATAAATAAATAAACAAATAAATAAATTAGTAAATAAATAAATAATTAGATGGAACAAGCAATTGCTTGGCTTGTTTTAATATCCTTTAGTCTAACTTACTAATAATGTAATTTATATGATTTATACCTCACCGGCATCTGCATAATACTTCAAATTCACAAACATTGTCAAAGTGCATAAATGCATTAAAAAATAGTAATGAAACTAGTAATCTTACATTTCAGAATCGGAAAATATTGTCCCTGTCTTGGTGTATAAAATTAGTTTGAATGGCACTAAGAAAAATGCAGATCCAAATCTTCCAAATTCAAATTTAAAATTGCAAAAGTAAGAGCTTTCTATTTAGCACCTGATAATCCTGTCAGTTAGCATTTGACAGATCAAAATACTAAATATGTGTCCATCCAAAGGACGAGCACTTATTTGTACATTTTGGTTGCAGAATATACAGCTCATATTTGACAGACGGACATGTCCTGTTTGCGCCATGCTTAATTACATTGCTCCACCAAGCATTCCTCTCTCACTTGAGCATTCCATTTTACACACCAGGTTCATGCCTGTGCTTGTGACACATAAGCATGAGGCAACTGCAGGGCTTATGCACAGGATGAATGTTTGCAACACTCATAAGTCACACGTATCCATGCTGGGATAGCTCAGCACTTTTGCAGCAAACCATAGAGAGTACAATGGGCATAGGATAAATGGTGATCCTGACAAGTGTTTTCAGATGGACTCCTTGCCAGCTGCTGAAAAGACCCCACAGACCCTTTAAAAGCACCGAAAGAGGACTGATACAATCTATAAGGAATTAGGAAAATTCACATCTCTTTAAAAGTGGATTTGAAAACAGCTACTTATACAGTTGGCATTTTCACTCAACTAAAAATCCACAATGACAGCCATCAAGCATTCCCAAAGGAGAAGGAAACCAGAAACATAGAGTATATTCATAAAAAGAGTTTAGGTGAAGCAATAAATGAAACCAGTCAAGTCATCAGTGACAACTGAAATCAAATTAAAAACCTAAGCTTCCAGCTCCTATTGAATTTTCCCTTATGGTTATTCATTTTTTCAAACACAACTTACAAGTCTTTAGGCAGAAAGTTAAATTGCTTGCTTTGTATTGAGCAAGTTCTAGACAGAAACAGACAGTTTTCCTTCTGTTCCAAAATTAGGCTTAGACTGAACAGATTTTCTGGGATGATGAAACATGCTTACAAAGCACTGTTGAAAGAGAAATACCATGTAACTTCCTTTCAGTTTCTTGTGAATTATTGCATGTGTGAATTAGTTACCCTGAAGAACAGCAAATGATATTAATTACAAGGCATCCTTAAATAGTGCGAAAAAGCAAGGTCCCAGTTACCACCTTCTAGCACAATCACACAAAACAGAGGTCATCAATGAGCAGAGAGCACAGGTCTTCCTTCAAGCCAAAGCAGCAAAAGATATTATCAGCTTCACTGACAGTTACATTTTAGGTGGTCTAACAATACAAAATACTCCAAAATACAAAATAAAAAACCCAATTGAATGGTCAATCCTAATGTAATGAGTGGCAATTCTGTGCCAAGTACATAAACAGATGCAAACTGAAAGTACACTGAATAAAACACTAGATTTGAAAACTCACCTTCATAAATTGTATCTTGCTGTCCCTCATATGTCGCGTTCTTCTTAGCTGGTTCCATGTCGCGACATTCCCAAAAGCGTCTCCAGGACAAAGCCGCCCAGTGCAGCCAGCACACACAGAGCAGACAGCTGGCTAAAACAGCCCGACGGTGAAATAAGCAGCAAGAGTCTTTGTATGGGGTTCTACAGGAGAGGTTAAATGTGTCTGCACCATGCAAGGGTTCAGGGAAGTCTTTGGGGTAGAACAATGAGGGGTCCAGTGTAGGGGAACTGATGAAGCAACTCCCAGGGCACATCAAGTAACAAGGGCTGTACCCACCAACGGAGCCAAGCAGGGGAGCAGAACTGGGGTACATTAACAGAACAGAGCATTCTGGGGAAGCTTTCTCAGCACACCCACCGGCCTCTACACACGTAAGCTTCCCTCTTCCCATTTTAGTTGAGACAGCACTCCACATATTATTACAGAGGGGTTAACATGGGTTTATCTCCAGTATACCCACTCTAATAATCCAACAAGAAAAAAAAAGGAAAAAAGAAGGAAGCAAACCCATATGCAAAAGTCAGATTTCCAAACCATCCTCACCTGAGTACAGTGACCGTATCCACAGGGGAAGACTCCCTTTCTTGTCCTGCTCTATTTCAAAATGGACTTTCTTTGATTGCCTTCATAAACTTGTTTTGCTAAATATTTGGAAATATCTACGAACATTGCTGTGCCAACCGGTAGGCAAAAGAACCTTTTCCACTCACTCAATCTTGAACATGGAAAATAAGGCAGAAATGAGGATCCAGAAGAGCATCAATTTCTGTTCTGGAAAATGATGTACAGTATCTGGACTACCAGTGAAGTCTAGGATTTAGAACAGCTCATAGAAATAATCTGCATTAGGCAACCACCCCTGGCATTATGTAAGCTTCAATGTGACATCAATGCTCTTCTTTTAAAACTCAAACCACTGAACAGGACTGATGCCTACTGACTTGCAGATTAAAAGAAACTGCTTGCAATGAAGGGTTTGGTTACCTTAAGAGATTGCATTTTTAGAGAACCATTTTCTGGCAGTCTCACTGTTGTACACATTAACAGAAGATCTCAGAAATCATCTTCTAAGAGAGGAACTGCCACCTCCATCTCAGAAAGGAAAAAAAGTGATCCCAACTAACTTCATCAATAAAGTCATAATTCTAGTGTCTGGCAGGAACTGCCTGTCTCCTATTGCAATGTTTCCTTTCATTACGCACTTTGCCTCCATGCTAAATCAGTCCCAATATCCTTTAAAATTATTATGATATTCCAGGTATGCAATTAAAATACTTTTTCACCAGAGTACTACATTCTGTTCAACACCTCTACTTCAGCTCCATCAAGCTGTAACTCCTGTCCTGTGCTTACTGTTTTGAGATACTTTTGAGGAGCATCTTGGGCAATTCAAATCTGCAAATTTCATACCACAACCTGAATACACAGAAGTGATACTGAACTTAGCTGGTTACAGGAGATGAAATAATTTACCAAATTCCTAATTTATGCATCTTCAGTATGCATAATTTTTGGGGGGGTGGGGGAAGGGGAGTGGTCAGCACTGTGTGAGTGATACAGAAGAAAAGGAGTAAGGAGCAAAGTGGTGGATCTGAATAACTGTGGAATAATACCAATTCTGATCCACACAAGTCTGCTTTTATTGGCTTTTTGGCTGTGTTTCCTAAAGAAGAGGTAAAAAGAAATGACCTACAACCATTTTATACACAAACTTAGTTTCATTAAACGCTTACACTACTTTGTGCCTGATCTTTGAGCCTGTGTCCTCTAGTTCACATATACTGGTAGACTACATTTTGGAGTATTTCAGTTTTGTTTGAAGAACAATATTTTGATGAGAGAGAGATATAGGACAGCTTTACAGCTTTAATAAAATGCCCTCATTATTATTACTCAACAACACACTTTCAGTGAGAATAGTAATTACTCAATTTTTCTTACCTTTATTTAAGGAGAGGGGGAAACCTACAACACTGCAATCACACATGACTGAAGTCAGTGCTACGATCCCAATGTAATTTCAAAATGTGAACAGAGAGGTGTAGGGGAAAGGGATAAAAACATTTACAACTTGCTTCTAGTTACCCATGTTTCGTGAACAAATATGTAGTTCTATATATTTCAGGGCTTTCAAATCAACATTGAACAGTTTACTTGAAATTAACAGGTTATTTCTGCTATTTCTGGCTATTTCTGCTGTAACTGATGATGAAAGAAGATGAATTTCATCTTCCCTTCAAGCCCATGTAATCTTTATTCATCTGCAATTTATCAACACCCCAAAGATATTAAGGGTAGTGTTCAGCCCTATTCCCAGGCTATACTATTGCTGGGACAGAAAACTATAGGACTTTTTCATACAATGTTTTTCAAACCCAGTCAGCATGACCTCTGAAGCTCTCACAAAAAGGTTGCCTCATTCTCTCCTCCCTCGTGCTGCAAAGATGATGCTAACTACGGTTCACACACAGAGAGAAAGAACTAGGTCCTTCAAACATCACCAGGTTTTCTCTGCCTTCTGTTAGGAGAACTCACCCTTCTCAGCACCTTATCTCCCAGTAGTCAGGAGGCTAGTACAGCTGTATTCACACTGAAGAGATGTGTTTTCAGTGTACCAGCACATTTGGTGACTTTCAAGTTTACTCTAAGACCTGTGAGGTTTCCTAAAATAATGTACAAAAGTTTGCTGAGCATTCAGATGTACACAGTATTCCTTCTAGCTTTTGCAAATATGTTAACTGCTTTGAGGTATCTGACACCCAGTAAGCCCAAGGTGCAAACACCTGAGGAGGGCATAAATGGAAACTCAAATTGCTACTCACCTTACTGCCTGCTCTTCTACAATCAAAGCAGATAGCTTTGTTAAATAAACTATGTCAATTAGATTCAAGATCAAATGCAAATGTTTACTGTCCTTTATTTGTCTTTCCTGCTGTACAACAGAACTGTTTACCACTCTGATGCCTTTTCACAACCATAATAAGAACAATTCAGATCTAGTATTTCCTTGTACACAGCTCTGTCTTCACCAGAAACACAATTCCCTCCTCTATTCATTTCTGAAAGGAAACAAAAATGTCTTTACTCAGAGGGTGTAAGCCCTGTTACAATACAGAGGGAGGGCTAGAGAAGTGTGAGAATGTACACTGAAGCCAGAAGGAAAATATTTTTAAGCAAATTTGCATCAACTAGGATCTTGTTCTAGAATTGTTAAAATCTTATCCAGATTATTGTTATTAATACACTTCTGTGATCAGTACTCTTTACTGCAATGTGCATGGCATTCTACACCTTGTTAAATGTCAAGGTTTTGTACATTTTTGCTGGTAGCTTAACACTTTTCTTTGAAATCTTCTCCTTTCAATATTAAGCTTTCACACTGATCATGCTGTAACCTGAGTAGGCAACCTGCTGCAACTAGTCCTTTTGACCACTCATACCTGTGTGAAATATGGTGAAGGGATGGAACAGAAGATGAAAGAAAGGCAATCCAAGCACATAACACCAGGACAATGAGACAGAAACTTAAGAAAGAAGAAAGAAGATAACACAAAAAGGAAGAGAAGCTCTATTAATTTTTATATGAAGACAAGTGTGCAACAGTGACAGGACAGACCTAAAAGAAAGGAGGAATAAAATCAGTAAGTGTTACACATTCAACAGAGACTCAAAATCCTGTGAGGTACACAAGTCTCTTTAAAGTTAATGATGGTCTGTGCTCATTATGTTCAATGACTGGAGAAATCCCTGAGAGAGATCTTCAGGACAGGTAGGTAAAGCCTCACAGATAATTACTTATATTTAACAGCTCTTTCAGTAGCTCTCCCATTATGCAAGGATTCAGCCATGCATTTTATCATAGATGTTATCACTAGAGAAATAAGTTAAACACAGTATAAACAAAAGACAAAAGCAAAGAAAACCAACCAAACAAAAAACTTCCCATACCCCACAGAGATAAGGCAAACCTGTTCAATTTTGCACACATTCACTTTGCAAACATTTTTCATCCTTACCCAGCAAGTATCAGCTATCATGACCATCAAAACATTTTCTGACAGTTTAGTATGGTAAGTTTTAGTCTTTAAACAAAACAACCCACCCAGAAACTCAAAGGTCTGAATTCAAGCCTTGGTAGATACAGGAAATACTAAAAGTTGTTTGGGGTTTTTTAATAGCAAGTTTACATACAGTGCAGATGTACAGCATGCATTTGAGGGGTGAGGCTGAGCCAAAACATAAACTAACAGTCTATATTCAGCCTGACAAGTCCAGCGAGGCCACCAATGAAACACAGTACATACAGACTGGCAGGGAAGTTTCAAAAAAAGAGACCCACTAAACACTATCCTTATTAGGGTCTTAGTGCACCCTAAATGGAATCTACATATGCTTTCTTTGGTCATTCATCCCTAAGGTGGCTGAACCTAGTCTTCCACAAGTCTATATGCTTTTAAGATTCCAATAGAACACTTTTTAAATGTGGGATATTATCAGGGTTGCAGTAATCAAAAATTTTTATTATTATCTACATATTAGAGAGTTTTCAAAGATGAAAAGAGGAGTCAACTGCATTTCTAAATTTAATATCCCAAAATACTTGTGGCAGGTTGAAAAGGAGGGAAGGGGAAGCTTAGGGCTTTGTTTTTTTCTACATGAAAGGATTTGAATTACTCCATTTGCTGAAAAAAGAAAGAAGCATTTCATTTGCAAAGTATACATGTGTTATGGACTACAGGATCTATTAGCATTTGAGAACCTTCTGTCTCTCCAAGAAAATTTCATACAGAAAGGTTTTCAAGCATAGGCAACTCTGTAAAAATCTGCATCTATAATAATGGAGACATGAATGTAGGCATACAGCACATGGTACAAATACTGTTCTTATAACTTCTTAAAAGGCTTTCATGTAGTTTTTACAAGGATACTAATTTGTCAAAAGCTATATCATTATAAGAGCTGCTTCTAAATCCTCATGACAGAGAAAGATTCTGAAACTATGAAAGAAAGAGTTAAGTGTTTCTGTGCTTTTCGCTACTGTGTCTACTGATGTTTCATTCTCTTCAAAGAGCAATCTTTTGTACGGCCATCTGCACAGCAAGTAAAGAAAGCAAGATATCTTTTCCCAAATAAAGATATCACAAAACTGTGGGTATAGCCCTAATGGCCAGATGCATACTTGGAATTCTTTGCAACTCATTAGTTTTAGTTGCTCACTCAGCTTGACAATTCTAGAATCATTTATACTTGAGAGACTATTTTATTACTGTAGGAAAGAACAATTTCATAGGAACCCCAAGAGAACTGAAAGATTTCCATCTGGAATCAAGCAAGGATCTACCGCTAATAAACCTTCCAAAAATATTCCAATAAAAGCTTTTTGTCTCAGATGTCCATTCCAAAGATCAAAAGAAAAAAACCCCAAAATACTGTGTTTGTGCAGAGATGCAAACTCACCTCAAAAAGTGAAGATCTCAGGTATCTATAAACATGTGATTAATTTACAAATTATGTATCCTTAAGATAATCTTTAACCAATAATTTTAAAGAAATACAATAGAAAATTCAAAGTACAATAGAGATATTACCAGTACTTAAAGTGCTCAGACATTTTAGAACAATGAAAAATGCCAACCAGAAGTGGAAGCAGCCCTCCACTGTCCTGTACCTTGTTATACAGATAATGCCACAGTGAAATCAATTTCTCCATTCAATGAAAGATTAAAAGATAACAGATGCACTTCTCTTGACTTTGAATGTATATTGCTCAAATTTTAAGCTTAGTTAAATACAGAATACTCTGCACATATTAATGTATATATATTAGACTTGCCAGCACCATGCTGAGGCAAACAACCATTCAAATCCACCACTTCAAATTTGACTTTTTCTTTTCAGTGATCCTTTAGCACAGGCAGAGCATTGGCTTATTTTGTTCCACTACAGAATAAGGAGCAACCATTTAGTTAACTAGCTAACACAATTCCAGGTCCTTCCTTATTCTATCTACACTTCTTCCAGTTTTTCATTATCCAGCTCTGCTAATTTAAAAGCATTTATTCCTAACAGTTACTTTTTACTCAATGTGTGTGGAATATTTCACATCCTGTCACAGAGTGTAATAACATCTCTGGAAAGGTACAGAAGTTACCACAGTGGCATTTATAGAACCTTTACCTTTCATCCCTTATCATCAATAAATTTGTTGTTTCATTTAAAGTACACAACTCACAAGAAAAATACAGAAACGTTGTGAAAGGGGAGTAGAACTGAAAGTAGAGGGAAATTAAAGCTAAAAAGTAAGTCACAGAACCACAGAACTATTGAATGGCTTGGGTTGGAAGGGACATCAAAGACTATCCAGTTCCAGCCCACATTGGTAGGTCACGTCCAGCCTCTCACCCAGCAGCACCCCCAAGTCCTTCTGGACAGGGCTGCTCTCCATCTCTTCATCCCCAGCCTGTGCTGATACCTGGGGTTGTAGCACTAGCACTCGGTTTTACTAAATCTCCTGAGATTCCCATGGGCCCACTCCTCAGTCTTGTCCAGGTCCCTCTGGATGGCATCCTGTCCTTCAGATGTGTCAACCCCACTGCTCAGCTTGGGGTCTCCTGCAGACTTGCTGAGGGTACACTCAATCCCTCAGTCTGTGTCATTGATGACAATATTAAATAACACTTGCCCCAAAACAGATCCCTGAGGGACACACCACTTGTCACTGATGTCCCTCAGGACTCTGAGCCATTGACTACTACCCTCCAGATGTGACCATTCAACCAATTTCTCATCCATCTAACAGTCTACCCATCAAATCCTTCTCTCTCCAATTTAAAGAGAAGGATGTTGGGGAGGACCATGTCAAAGGTCCTCCTCATAAATGACATCTGTAGCCTCCCTTGCCTACTGATAGAGTCATTCCAACACAGAAGGCCACTTGATCAGGCAGGACTTGCCCTGGGTGAAGCCATGCTGGCTATCTCAAGTCACCTCCCTGTCCTCCGTGTGCCTTAGCACGGCTGCTAGGAAGATCTGTTCCATGACCTTCCCAGGCACAGAGCTGAGGCTACAAGTCGGTAGCTTTCAGGATCCTCCTTTCTATCCTTTTCCAAGATGAGCACAATGTTTCCACTTTTCCAGTCATCTGGGTCACATCTTTGCCCAAAAGTTACCTTGTTTCTAAGATAAGATAGAAAAGTACAATTATTTAAATGAGTAAATAAGAACATGAAGAAAGAAAGGTGACAACTCACCTATCAGTAGAGGAATTCAATCTCTAATCAAAATTTTTTGACCAAGGATGCCAAAGTTAATGTTTAAACTGATGCAAGACAGCAAAATACACCTATTTAGTCCCTTAAGAAATCCCAGGGGACTGCTAAATGAGGTTTGAAAGAGAATGGCCTCCCGATTAAATCATATACGAGGGCTGCTAAGATAAGAAATAGTGAGAAATGAGGAAGAAACAGACAAAATTATGAAGGCAGAAAACAAAGACTGAGATTAGACAGAGATTAGACACAGCTGAGACCACGAAATGGGAATCCTTGTCCAAGGAAGACAGCTGAACCAGCGCTACTGGTTCATTAATCAGATTAATACCTCCCACAACTCCCACACCTCAGAAGACAACTCATTGCACCTCTCTGTGTTTCAATGGTAGTGAACTCTCACTTCTTCCCATGTCAGACATGTTTCTAGGGGCACTGCTGCACTTTCTGGGAGTCCTATGATATCTCTTTCCTACTTTTCAGAAAATTTTATTCAGAATAGCTTACTATAAAACAGTAGTATTGTAATAGTAATTGTATTACAGTAGTAATACAAATCATATTAGTTTGGATTCCACTCTCCTGATCCCTACTATCCCCTCCTCAGGATAGCTCATTCGGTGAAATAAAAAGGATTTTCCTCTTACTGCAAGATAATTACGTATTTACCCCTCTATCAGAAAAGCAAGGTTCCCTTTTAAAGTCATAACAGACATCAACTGTCAATCCCACTTCCTACCACCCTTTTGAAAAGAGAGGAATGGGAAATGTTTAAATGAAGAGGCAAAAATAAATATGAGCATTCATGTCAAAGCTGGGAACATCCTGAAGTTCAAATAAGCCTGTGCTGAAAGAACATGAAATAAATCCACATAGTGGGGGGAACACATAGAAAAATAACTTGGGATTTGGTGCTTTGTCATCAGCAGGAAGTGAGAAAATGCTCATGTAACTCTGGCCACCAAACCAGCTCCCTGTGAAACACACAGACACTACACCTTCACAAAGGGTGGCTTTTATTGCTCCACCTGTGAAAATTCATTTCCTCCTTTGCAGAGACATGCACAGACTATGTGCAGGGTACATGCACAAACTATGTCAGACAGAGGAAGACACAACAGATGCACAGTGAAAGAGACACAAAAACAGTCCATATGTATAATTTCCTGTTTCTAGAGTAAAACCTAAGTAACAGGTTTGTTATAAACTGGAAAGGGAAGATGCTCATGTTACATATTGGGCAACATTCTCCATGGGATAGATTCACAAATTTTAATACTGAGGGGACTTCAAATGCACACTGAGTCGATTACAAGTTTCTCACTGAGTTGCTTAAAAAAATAAAAATAAAGTATGATACACTGATAATCTATAAAAACAGAACTAGAAAGATGTGTTGTTATCACCACCAGTTTTACAATAGATATCACCTTTAACAGCTCATTTAAGATCATTTCCTTCTGCAGCAAATGAGGGTTCACCACAGAAGCTCATGAATGTATGGCAGAGCTCAGCATCTGCTAAGCACTTGTGGGACCACCAGACCAGTGTTACAGGGTTGCACAACTGCATTCTTCAGCTTGATCACAGCTCAGGGAGAGCTGTAAGGAAGTCTCACTTAGCACCCAAAGCGGTACCTGGGTTACTGGCAAAGACAATCCATTCCTGCACTTTTCACTGCAACCAAGTGGAATTAAAACAAACAAACAAACAAACAAAAAAACAAACAACAAACCCTGCACATTTAGCTTTTGAATGAATAACAAGACTACTTTCCCACAAAAAAAGCAAGCCAGTATTTTGAAGTTAAGATTTGAAGACACCAACTATTACTGTTTGAAACAAGTAACTAATCACAAGCTATGTCAGCATCTTGACTATACCCTGCTTCACAAGCTTCCATAGGGGACAAACATGAAATGAACAAGTGTCTGATACTACTGGAGAATTTTCAGTTTTCTTTACCCAAACATCCAGAAAACCAAGTCAGCTCCCTAATATACTCGTGGCAAAAAACAGAAAGCAGAATTGCAAAGATGTTCTTATCAGCCCCCTAGCAGGAATGCAGAAGCACTGTTATTGCACTCCAAGGACAACAGGATGAAGCCTTGCCTCAGCCCAGACCTACCCACTTTCGCAAGTGAGCAGTCATTTCTACAAGAATAAATGAGAAGATTTATACAGAAGTAACTAGATGTAGAACTGGACCCACACACATCTGGAACCATCATAAGCCCTTACACTCCCATTCCAAAACACTACTATCTCTTTCACAAGAATAATCACTACCAAAAAAAAAAAAAAGGAAAAAAAAGGCAGTTTAATGCAGTGCTGTTTTACATGACATGACTAAATCCAGTATACTTCTTAGCTGACAGAGACTATCTTTGAAGTTTTCTTTTTAGGAGGTTAAAATGCATAATGTTTACAAAAAAAAAAAAAATTAGAAGTTACTGAAGTCTAACATATTTTAATTGCATACTTCATGTCCCCTAAAATGAAATTTTGTCTAGTAACAAAACAGAACCTGAAACTAGTCTTTCATGTAATTTTTATGAGGATCTGAAGGTGCCCTATACATGGCTCCTATCTACTAAATTCCTTAATCAAGGTGTAGGCACACTGGTTTCTTAATCCTTTAAAGGCTGTCACATTAGCCTTCAGTCAGATAAGGGCTCTGAGTTAAAATATCTTATTGGACACAAAGAATGTACTAAATGTCATATTTCAGATTCCATCAAATCATTTAAGTAAGTTAGAGGTCCTAACTCCCTCCTGAAGGATTTCACAGATAATCAACTATCTTACCTTCACAAACCTTTCTCAAGAGACACTCCCATGCAACCGATTTCCTGGGCTGGGGACAAGAACCATCCACAATTCAGTATGACCTTGGCAAACTGGGGCATGCAGGGACAATGGTGTGTCAAGATGTGTAAATGGGGCGTAACCCAACAGACACAGCTACCTTCAGCTAACACAGTAGTCACAAAATTGTATTGCCTTACTCCTAACTCACATAAAAGCTATTTCTGTTCGTGCTTTTTAATACTGCTTACTGAAGTAATGCCATTACT
Organism: Lanius collurio; assembly: GCA_020086605.1. Lineage (NCBI taxonomy): Eukaryota > Metazoa > Chordata > Aves > Passeriformes > Laniidae > Lanius > Lanius collurio. The sequence goes on along the minus strand of JACBWW010000004.1, from coordinate 24,285,198 downwards.
ATTTTGTGAAACACTACAATGCTGTGATTCATGCCCCCAGGGCTTTCAACTCCCTCCACTGACTAGATGGGAAATGTGGACACCTCAGGTCAGGAGATAATCAGGTGCCTAAGCAGACAGCATTAACTCACAAGTCAGTGCAGAACTGACATGAAAGACTCGAGCTTTAAGCCCAGACTGAGTCACAAACAATGTGTCTAAACGCAGGTTAATTAACAACTTTGGAAGGTACAACTGATAACTATGGCAAATCCTTAATCTTATATTTGGGTATATAAAAGATAGATTATATACTGTAACTATGATTTGGCACCTAAGAAACACATTACCTATTCCTACAGTTACAAAGTAAAGGAACATCTGAAGTCTTACTAAATACACAGGAGACAGAAAAGTAAAGCAACTCCATTGGACAAAGCATGCCTACCTGCTCTGTTCAAGTCCCACTGAAGTGAGCTACAGCCTTCAGTTTCCATAGGAGTTAAATTAAATCAGAATCTTCAAAACACACACTTCTATCATGAATTCCTGTATGTGTATTTCAGGCCCTGGTAAATTGAAAGTGATCTAAGTACCCTAACTTAAAGCAACCTCAGTTTGATATTACAGTCGAACAAGTCTGCCACTCAGAAAAAAAATATTTAAAATATGTAAATATTCAGTCTTGGTTACATTTTTCAAATACAGATCATACATTACCAATGATGTGGGAAGCATCCAGCACTTCATATGCTGTTGAGTCATTCTTTGCTCCTCTGACAGTCACTTCTGAACAGCTGCAAATGCACACAGGCTACAGTAAAACTGATGTTTTAAATAAACTATTAACACATTAATTTTCTTAAATTGGGAGTTTTACTAAAAAATCAACCAAGAATAATGTTTCCCCGAAGAACATACTGAAAGTGTGTTTATACTGAAATTATAATTTTGTATTGATCAAGACAAAAATTAATAGCTTGGGCACAATAGAAGATGAAGCTGAAAAGGTCTCTATTTAAGATTCAAAAAAACATAAGTTAGGAAAATTTCAGTTCCAGTAACCATAACTCCATTCCATCTGTGATTGTGCCTCTGGCTTCACTAAGCTGTCTGCTTACAAAACAAAGTCTTCTTTGTTTGATATCCCCTCATACTAGTAAACTTCTTTATTTACAAGGCGTAATTTCCTTTCTACATCTCCCAAAACAAATCACAGAACATCCTGAGTTGGAATGGACCTTCAAAGATGATGAAGTCAAACTCCTGGCCTTGCACAGACAACCCCAAGAATCATACCATGTAAGAGCACTGTCCAAAAAAAAGCTAAGCTTAACACACCTTTTCTCCTAAAGAGAATGATATAATAAAACTTTAAAAAGGAACTTCCAGAGGTCCCATCTAAACTTAGCTGTTCAAAAATTCTATGATCTTCTGGGGAATTTTGTATTTTAAAGTCAGTTGTTTCCTTCAGGCAATCCCTTCAGCATAGATCTAGATTTTAAAATGACAAAACTAAATTGTGAAGTTGGAGTTTCAACACCTACCTTTAAATCTGTCCTTAAGAGGCTAAGAGCATCTGAATACAAGTTTTTTTGTTGGCCCTCTCCTGTGGAAAGACACCAGACACCTTTTTGTCTCTCTGAATCTTGTAACTTTCATTCAATGAAAAAAGAGGCCCAGGTACAGAGCTCACCTGCAGTGGATGCCTACCAGCAAGGAACTGATGGCCACCAGGAAGCCAGAAAGAAGCCCCTTTGCCCTGTCAGACTTGAGCAGAGCACATCTTTGAGCATCCATCCTTTCTCCACTTCATGCTACCTGACAGCCTAAGGCCCCAAGACAGAGTCTTACAGAATAACAAGCGTTTGCTGTTGGAGGGTTGAGTTGGTTGTTAACCTACATTGAACAAACTGCTACTTCAAAACACTATTTGCCATGTTCATATTAACAGAGGTGCTAACAGACTAGTCACTAACCTCTGGGCATATCAGAGCACTTGGACACTTTATCACATCATCAGAACCTGCCATAAAGGGTCAAGGAAATAAATGAACTAACAGGAACTCACTCTAACTGTGTAATTCCAATCTGTCAATAACCGATCATATTCTTTCCTTCTTTCTTTCCATGTATGATTAACAACGTTGAACTGAGCACCGTGTCCCTTTAAATGACTACAGAAGTTGATATGCTCAGATATGGCCCATAAAGGCAAACAATTCAAAGGGAAGCTCGTGAACATCGCAGAATTTCTATTAATTACCAAGAGGGAGTTTTCCAAGTGTATACTGCATATGGCCAGTTGTTTGCTGTTCCCCTCCTCCTAAATACACTAGTAAGTGGAAAGGTAGAAACAAAATTAGATTAGTTTTCAATTTTGCACCTCAACAATCCTGATAAAAACTTTAAGTAAAGTTAGGGAATTACTGGTTTTGTTCTCTAAGCAAGTATTTCCAAGATGCAGAAGAGAGTTTTCTAAAACAGCCTGCATGCATTGCACAGAATGGTTTGTGAAAAGGAGACCCAAAACCAAAATGAATAAATAACCAACTTCTTGGCCAGCACAATTAGCAAAAAGAAATTGCAAGTATTTTTTGCAGATGAATTGCAGACAAGCACCAAATTTTATAAAAGTTACATTTCCAGTTTTATCTTATGGCGATGCTTCAAGAAAAAGGAATTGTTTCCACAGCAGCAGAATCTTAATAACTTAACCATGGCTCTGTTTAACTCAAGTAGGAGTATGTTAACTTCCTACATTGAAATCTAATCCAAACCAAGTTTATTATTTATTACCGTTATAGGTTTAATTGTACTGTTTTATGCACAGACAAGAAAAACTCAACCAATCCAGAAACCTGTTTTGCAAAGTCTCTCCATCCTAAGTATTTGATACAGATACAAGTAATCTTGGGGCTTCCCCTATTATTAACAGACCTGGCTGTAATTACACAATGTGTTTTAAACTACTTGAAAACTTCACATATTTAAAAAACATATGGAATCTCTAGGAAGAGATAATGAAGTGAAAGTGTCTGAAGTTTAAAACCACACAAGTTAGTAAAGGCAGAAGAAAAAACCAAAAATAAGATTCCTGGAGCTGGCACTGTTCTCGTATCTACAGCAAGATTAGAACAAAGTTTAAAGGGCAAGAAAAAACAAGTTCAGCTTTTAGTGCTGGTCTTTAATCCACATCACTTCATGACACTAAAACTTTTAATAACTTGTATTCATAGCAACTGTTAAGAATTCTGCACCACTGAGCAACCCTGAACTCTCCTGTTTTATAAAGGAAATCAAAATGCTATAGAACGGAAATGTCTGGATTTTTTTCCCTTGGGGCTGCTGACAGTAGATTACCACTGCTATCTACACATGAAAGCCTGAAGTTGACAACATTAAACACACACATATATAAACCTACATCTTCCAAGCATCAGAAATCCAAAACAAGTGCTATCTTGTAAAGAACACAGCTCACCCTTCCAGCAACATTACAGTCCAAACGGCTCCCAGACCTGCAGCACTTCAGCACAGCAGAAATCCTTTCCCAAAACTATCTGCCAAGAAAAATTATGAAAGGGAAAGTAGGAATATGTAATATATCAAGCTAACTCAGAGTCCTGCAATCCCATTTACAAAGGAATCTTTTATACTTATGACAAAGAAGCCCCACAGCACTGTCTGTGTCAAAAACCTCAGGTGCAGAGGATGTCTGCCTAAGCTTGAGATGGAAAAAAAGGCAGCTTAACTTTCAACTATGAGCTCTAGAGCATCACAATGAATAACACATGCCAAAAGTCAACTGGGCCTCCAACAAACATATACTCAAAAAAGAAAATGGACTGTTGGAAAAAGGTTTTTCAGGATGGAAGATGATACTGGCCATTTTGAAAGAGTTTGAATACAATGATTTTCTTAAATGGTCTGATCTCTTTTTGGCCCTCAGTTACCCAGTGAATACATTTTATTACTTTATTTCTGCTATATATAGCCTCAGAAATGCATTCGCTTTTGAGAAATCATCATTCATTTCTCTGATAGCAGATTACACAGAGAAGAAAAAAAAAAAAAGGTAGTAAGAGGAAATGTCCTTCCTACCATTCCCCTAAAACCAGAGTTCTTCTCTGCACACCACAGCCTAAATGTTCTGAGGCAACCTAATTTACACAGGAAAACCAATAGACCCTTCTCTTGTTAACATATTTCTTGTTTTGAATTATTATTATTATTTTCTTTTCCTTTTTTCCAAGCTTAAGAAATGTGTGGGGGATAAATTAAAGATGTCTATAACCAAGGAATGCTACAGAACAAGAACAATGCTACAGTGTTTATTAGCACTGATAAAATACTATATACATCCTAGTTTGTATGTCCTGACTCAAAACAACAAGAAACAGGCGAACCAAAAGCCTAAATTTAAACATGCTTCTATACAGTTAAACCAGCACAAACTGCTGCAGTCATATGCAAAAGTGCATGGCATGTCTGGCTACAACACAGATTAATGCCAAAGCTTTTTAGTTTATCCATTTTTCAAACCTTCAACATCACTAGAGAGCACCAGTCAAGAATAGGCAAATTAAGTGTTCACTTGAAGGAATTGATTTTTCTCTGCACACATGTTAACTATAGCATTCCTGCTTGGTTTAAAACAGAGGACAAGTTTGTCTGACCATCACGTTTTCCAAACAGACACTTCCAAACCTATGATTAAAACACTTTTGTACAACCTTGGCAATGTTAGCACTGGAAATAGACACTAAGTTACAAGGAAAGAAGAAAGAAAGAACAAATGCACTATCATTTAGACAGCATGCCTCTCCCTAAAGGAGACTAACCGCTACTATTTTACAGAGTTGACATTTTATAGAATTTTACTCATAATAGAACAGAAGAGATCTTACCACAGTCTTATAAGCTGCATTTTTTAAAGGTATTTTTGAGTTTGCTAAAATGTATGCTTTAATCTAGTAACAACATCACAAACATAAGAAGTATCTATTGATGAATTCATCTTACTTAAGAAGTGAACTTCTAGTATAAGCAACCACAAATACTGCAAAAAAGGAATATTCAACTAGAAGGAAAAAAAACCCCACTTCATACTGAGGACTTTATAAATGGCTTATTTTTATATTATCTTCAATGTCTAAAAATCTCACATGCACACATAAGTGAGGTGATCTGAACCTAAATCTGGAATTAGAAAAAGCCCCATAAAACTCTCTTTGACCCTTCTATAGCTCACAATACCATCATCACATGGCCCTGACTCTATATGTTCCTATCTATACCAAGTCTAGAGAGACACTCAGAAACTTGAAGATAAATGAAACAAAGATGAAAAATCAACATGTGAAAGTTAACAGAAATCTCAGTCACCCCAGCACTCTTACTCGGGGGTAAGATACCCCTTACTTTCCACTGCACAATTCTTCACAGCCTTTTTTTTCCACCTGGAAATTCCTTCACCTGAGGAAGCTATCACAAAATGGTGATGGGGCTAACTTCCAAAATGGTTATTTTACCCTACACTCAAAATGTCACAGTACCTTTTATTTTCATTGTTTTACTATAGTGCATTTTTAAAGGTGCCATCCAACTTTTAAGGCATATTCCTAAAGAAAATCAAGAGTATCAGAAAGGAAATTAAGTGTGGCACAACTACACTGTACCTACATTCCCTCAAGCAGAAAGGCCTTAGACATTTCACTGAAAGTGACTTTTTCCAAGTATTTATCAAATAGACTAACATCAACCCCATGGGGGAACATCCTTCCTAGGGGCAAGAAGCTGTAAATTCCTATTCACAGAGCATGGGGGAAAAAAATAACGCCCCACTCCCCATTATGATTATGTGCCTCAAACTAGCACAAGTATTTCTCCTGTACTCATTATGTTTGGAGTTCTTAGGGCCCCATTAAAATAATTTACTACAATTACAGAAAAAAAATCATGAGTGAAGTGTGCTTGGAAACTATAGATGTGAAAAAGAAACATCTCAGTTGCTAACTCAATGCATCACCAGCAAGGTACAATTTCCCTGCCCTCTGGTTACTCCTCTGTTATAAGAGACGGCAGGTCACAGACCTCCTCTACAGTTAGTCACAGCAGCATTGATTAGAAGTCATAATCAAAAGAGAATCAAGATACCTTATTGTGATTTCCAGTATTTCAGGATGGAAAGGGTCCTGTCTGCCTCAGTAACGTGAAGCAGAGCTGCCAGATGATCCCCATCACATGAGCAGCAACTCTTAAAACTCTTAAGAGAGGTGTCATGGGTCTGTGGAGCCTGTTCAAGCAATGAAAAGCAGTAACACTAGCTCTGACTCACAAAAGGAAAACAGCCAAGTTGAAAACGTCCTAAAAGACAGTTTATATTTAGAGAAAGACAGGGGGACTTGGAAAGTGATGTAATTCCTTAAACATAAGCTCCTCTATTTGACAGAGGGCAAAATATGATGAAAAAAGAATAACACATTTCTCTAAATAATGGTAAATATTTCCTCGAACTTCAGATTTCACCAGCATCAGCACAAGGCAAGGGGATAATGACGACAGCTATTGTAGATTTTACTTTTCCATTAGCAAAGCTAGTTCAAACAGAAGGTGAGGAAGATGGTGGTGGCCGTTTCACTGGACTGTCAAGGTTACTCCTGAAACATCGTGTTGGAAGGAGACCCGTAGATCTGCTTAACGTTTACTGGCCGGTCCTGTGCTGCTCTCACCACCCGCAGGACCTCCCGAGGATGATCTACAGGGACCGACCACTGCCGGGCTGCACCAGCGACTCCTGGCAGCGCAGACTTCGGGGCCGGTATCAGAGCAAAGCCTCCTGTGCCGGGGGGTGGCCGCAGGGCCAGGGCCGGGACCCTCCCGCTCGCACAGCCTCGGACGGCGAGGGCTGAAGGGCTGCGCTGCCGGACGCACCGCCCGCCTCGCCCGAGCCGCGCCGCAGACGGCGCTCGGCGGAGCTCCGCGGCTCCGGCAGCGGCCGCCCCCGCCCGCGGGAACAGCCGCCTTCCCCCGGGGTGCAGACCCGGCTGCCTCGGCTCGGCACCCCCGGGGCGTCCAGGCGCTCCCGGCGCCGTGCCGGGGCGGAGAACGCCACGGCAGAGTTAATCGCTAACTCGCTGCCCCGCGCCCTCGGAGAGCTCCGCCCGTGGCAGCCGGCAGCCCCAACGGGGCGGGCGCGGCGCTCCACCGAGGGAGCCGATGGGCACATCGCCCCCGCCCACCCCACGGCCACCGCGACCCCCAGCACGGCGTGTGCCGCCCCCACACCCACCTTTCCGCAGGCTCGGTTTGACTCCTCTCCGCTCCCCTCCTCGCCGCAGCGCCGCGTGCGGTGCGCGGAGACCCGCGCGGAGCGGAGCACGGTGCGCTCTCCCGCCCTGCCGTGCCCCACGGCGGCGGCCGCGCTGCCAGCGCCGAGGCGTGAGGGCGGCCCCA
>JACBWW010000004.1:24189598-24277361 GCA_020086605.1 Lanius collurio | reverse complement strand
CGTGGAGCCGGGCTGGCGGCAGCGCCGCTCCGCGAGAGCGCTCCGCGGGAGAGGCGTGCGCCCGCCGCGGCCGGGAGCCTCCCGCGGGCCGGGTTCCGCCGCGGCCGGAGTCCCGCCGGAGCCGCTGAGGAGGGCGGAGGCTCCCGGCGCCTGGATTAAGAGTTTACACGGGCAGAGATCCAAAATTAACGTATAAAGCGCCCTTTTTGCTCTCTGACGAGTTTTGCAGCGCTAAACGTGCTGGGAACAGAAACACGTTCACACCTTGTCACAGGAAGCCCGTGGGGCGGGAGTCGGGTTTGGCTCTTCCCAGCGGCCCGCGGGTAACGCAGAGCCAAAGCACCGAGAGCCCGGGATCGGCCAGGTGTGCGATGGCTGCTCAGGCCCCCAGCGAGCTTCCCGAAAGGCTTTGTCTCCTACTAAAGCTTCAGGCTTCGCGCAAATAACACAGCGCTGTTACTCCCCACTCGGAGGATTAGGCTGGAAACAAATTATGCTATTGTACTTTCTACACTGGGTGTCAGTAAGATGTCCAGATTCTGGGCCACGTTGCTGTAGGTTCACTGTAGCAGTGCTGGGAATGAAATGCTTGGAAACAACAAGCCGGTTAGTTAGAAAAGAAACATAGCAAAATGTTTTTGTATTTTATTCTGCAATGTTTAATTTATAACACTGAGTTTTTGTATGATTGTCAACGTGAATTGTAGTTGGTACAATTTCAGTTAGTTGATAGAAATGTAAGTTGATTGTTTGCTCGAGGTTGTTCATTTTGATCCTGTCATTTAATTTAATGGTAGTTGATGTTACATAGTGGCATTCTTCACTACAGCCTCAGTTTTTCAGACCATTATACTCAGTTGTATTACTGTTCCTTTAGATCTCTTCTAGAAATGCTGTGAAATCCATCCAATGACTCACATTAATTTTAATAAATTTTGCATGGATATAATGGAAATAAGCCAATCTACTTTTGTTGTAGGCAACAGCCTCCTACAAATGCCTGAAGGCCCTATATATTAAAACCAATTTTTCAAAACATAGATCCCTTTTTTTCTGTGAGTATGATTGCCATTAGGGTTCAGTGTCTCCAGCATCTGTGGACTTCAGGCCAGATACACAGCCATGAACAGAAAACAGGGAGAACAGGCCACAGTTAGGAAATACAAAGTTGGAAACAAGGTTATTTTCTTCTTTTTCTGATGAATCTGAGCATTGAGATCTTCAAAGTGTTGATAATGACCTTTTTTAGAAAGATAAAATTGGGAACATTCAGATATGTAACCCATTTTTATCTACTATCTAAATACTAAGTCATTTAAAATGTTATTTTCTAATTTTTCTGCAGCCATACAGACTAGTAACACTGAAGTTACGATGGTTATTTAATTGCCTGGTTACAGAAACCAAGAAGAGAAAAGCCGAATATGCATTCATGAACACTAATAATCACACTTTTCAGCCCTTCTTTCACCCCTTTTTCCTTCTCTTTTTAGTGTATTTTGGCGAGCTTTGAGTTTTGGGAATTTTTTTTTTTTTTTTTTGGTTGGGGTTTTTTTGGTTTTAGTTTTGTTTTTTTTCCTGTTTTGTTTTTTGGGGTTTCTTTTTCTCTTGTAGGTTCTTGCAGGCAACGCATTTTAGATGAGTAGAAGTTGAAGTCCTACTTTTATATTTGCAGCTACTTAAACTTTTCAAATTTGTCTCCTTTTTGCTTCCATTGTCTTTTGAACTGATAGTATTTAATTTGGGTTACTGGACTGTTGCTGCTAGAAATGCCAAATTGTATTGATGGTCTTGAGTTTATATTTAAGCATATCGCCTGTCATTTCCAGTGACGTTTACTGTTCTTGTTAAACATCTTCTTCAATGTCCTTGGGCTTGTCAGGCTGAGGGGCATGCTTGTGCTCAGCCATTGTTCTCCTCCTACGGCTGGATAAATTTATTAGTTAGAAAGATTTAGCACACAAAAACTGTCCAGCAGATTTCAGCCTTCATGCCAAACAGGTCTAGGAAAGCAAGTGGGTTTACAAGTAGCTGTAAACAACACCAGAAAAAGTTTCAGTCAACCATGTAAAATTATTTGAGTGCCTAAGGGGTCCAGTTAGATGAATAAATTTGAAAGGGTAATGCCCACTGCAGTATGTCAGACTTGCTCACAGAGCTTACCATCTTCATAGTAGAACAGGACATGCTTCTATCTCTCCTACCCCAATTCATAGTCTATTGTCTCAGTACAAACAAACCTTACCTCTAACCTAAACATTCCTTGCAGCAATATCTGGCCAGGAGGCAGAGCTTAAACCAAGGAGGTGATAGTGTTTTAAGTCATTTTACATAATTGTACCAAAGCACATCTTTGCGAGCCATAGTGTTTGCAGGAGTGAGACTTGAGATACAAACTCTGAGCTTTCCTGTATGTCCTGTAATCCTGTGGGATCAGGAGAGAGGTCCAGATTCAGAAAGGCTCACTTTTCACCAATTCCACCAGAATAGAGATGCAATACAGATATCGGTGGTTATCTAGGTGTAAGATTCATCTGAGTATTCAAAAGCAAAACTTAGCCTTTGCTCCAAGAACACATGAGGCTATTGAAATGGTTTGTATGCAAGATACTTAAAATTACGTTTAGATAATAAACTGCTTCTGAAAAATATGACCTTGGAATTAAGACTAAAGGAATGGGTTTTAGGCCTGGAGAGCAGAAGTCTTGACTATTACAGTTATACAGTTGAAGCACCAGAATGTCATTGATAAGCAGCTTGATAAGGGACTAAAGAGCAGGATATCTACACTTTCTCACAGCACTAACGATGCAAGACACCTGAAGTCTTATATAGGAAATAATTTTTAATCATATTATTTGAAGATATGTTGCATAAACTGAATGTGCAAGGCTGCTAATGACAAGTGCTGGCATTCGTGCTTAGTGCATAGCTAAAGTCATTAAGCAATTTAAGTGCTTTACAGTTGCAAGACAGTGAAAATGAATTGTAAGAAAGTATGTGATACTATTTCCTGATGAGCTATATAGAGAGCAGAGCTGCGTCCTGGACTTTGGGATTTCTCAGGCTCCAGTGCTATGGGAGCCAGAACTGTGTTCTGAGTTGCCTGCATATGCTGCCCCCCTAGCTAGTTGCTCTAGCCCTCTGATCATAAAACCCCCCATGGCAAATCCACCAAGTCTGTGGCTAAAAGTGAAGAGAGTCAGGGACTGGGTGAGTGGCAGGAGCAGTCTCTAGAGCTGCCAGTGTTCCTGGTGCCAAGTGGGAAAGTAGCCAGTCTCTAAGATTGAAGAGCTGATGGCAGAGGGGGTTAAAACCTTGCTAAGCATGGGTAAAAGCAGAAACTACTCAACTGGGACAAATGCATGTATTCTGCAGAACTACATCACATCTCCAATGTGTCATCTGAAGGACCACAACTGGTTTTGCTTCAGAATGAAATAAGTTGTATTGTTTTTTTCTAATGATGAAAGAATGCATTCATATGTACAAAATTAAGTGGACAGATTTGCTTCTGTATTTTTGCAAAAGGTACAAATAAAATTTTAACATAAAAGGATACTTCCCATGATCCTTGCTGAGTCATATTTTCTTGTAGAAGTCCTCATTATTAGCAAGTGTTGCTTAAGAAAAAGAAATTTAGGACAACCCCATCTGTAGAATTAATGTGATTTACTACTGTTTGCAGAAAAAGCATTATGTATCGATGCACTGCAAAACTGATGTTTATACTAGTAGATACAGACTTTCTGGTGATAGTAAGGTCATTTGACAAATTCTTACCCATGGAGGGAGCATTCAGGAATTCTGCATTTCTTTCAGCAGCAGAATGTATTGGCAGGTAGCAAAGGAGGCATTCCTTCTCTCTTATCTTCGAGACTGTTCCTTTCCCGCATAATAAAAACATATCTGCCCTCAAATACCTTCCTGAAAGTATTCCTTCTATGCAGCTGAAAGAACAGCCGAAAGGATTGAGCATAGGAAGCAAGACAGGCTGAGCAAAAAAAACCTCGTTGGAATATGGGATATTCCACAGCAGGATCTATGGGACATGTAAAGGAAAGCAGGTTCATTGTGGGCCTCTCATGGCACCATAAAACAAGAGCAGGAAGTTTCAGTACTCCGACATGTCAATAAAAGAGCAGTATGTGGAGGATGCTTTTCTACATTCAAAAGATGGTTTTATCCTTCTTTAAGACAGACAAAATGAGATAAGAAAAAAATAATATTTCACCATTTTTCTGTTCGGTCTTTCTTCACTGATATCTTTTGATGTTTATTCAGTTCCAGTTTACACTAAAAGCAATATCTCTAACTGCAAACTCAGATCTCCTCTAAGCCTACCAATTGAAAATTAAAATGTTTAATTAAGTATGAGCACTATCCAAAATAAATAGCCCTTAATTCAAATCTAATTAAGATAATATCAAGATATACAAAGACATAGATAGATATGCATGTATCTATATGTGGAAAATCCAAATCCCTAATTACTGGGATACATTAAAATTGTCCTAGTTCCTGCAATGAAGGTACTGGATCTTGTTTGTCAGAACATGCATGGACCAGTTTGAAAATACCTATGTGAAAATGAGGTTACCTTCATTGACCAGTGATGTGTCAGGAAACTTGGGGGCACTGCAAGGCAGAGGAGGGTGAAGCAGCACAAGTGAGCCTCAGATGTTCTGGAAATGTCTGTGATATTTTCCTAATTTTTTTTTTAGAAGATGCACTTTTCTGAAAAGATACACAGCCTGTTAGGCAGCAGTGGGAGCTTTTAAGGGGTTTGATTAGTCCATGCTTATAGAACTGGAAAGACCCTGTCATTTTATTAGAGCTGATTGGCTTAGTCACTAATTACAGGTTTCTTTTGACCAGTAGATAAAATCTGTGCATAATGTTTATGATTATCAGGGGAGTGACATCACATGCTGCCTGGTCTAGCACAGTATATGACCTGACCACAGAAATTCTAGTGTGATTTGTAATATGGTATGGGGAATGCAACATAAAATTATATATCATTTGCACAGCATGCCTTACTATTTATCATCACTTAATGGTTAGTATCATAGCCATGTGAACAGTGGTGTTAAATATGGGTCTGAGTATGACATCCAAGGACTTCAGAAAGGTTAGAAATACACTTTCATGACAGTTAATTTAAAAATTTTTACATTTTACTATTTGCTTTGGAGTCACGAGCACTTAGAAAGTTTACAGCAATTATTTGAACATGTTAAAGGGGAGAAAAAGCAAACATCACTGCCTAATTTACAGTGATGCCAGTACAAAGCACTTGTGTAATGTTTTTTCGGCTCCATAGTATTCTTTCCTAAATCATGTCCCAGACTAGATAATACAAATGAAAGAAACAAGTTTATTTTTCTATTCAACTTGCAGCTGTGAATAAAAAAAAAAAAAGAGAAAAATCTGATTGCTTTGGGAAAGTTTTGTTCTTCCTGAAAACCATTAAGTTTAATTTTTATTTTTTCAATGATTATGAACCCTAACTTTGTTAAATGTGTAAACCATTATGTATTAACCAAGAGAGAGATTGCTCGGGGGAGCAGTGGAGTAGCCATCACTAGAATGGGCAAATCTCTCTTTTAAGTGAGCCCTGCTTTGAGTTTGGGCAAAATTACCTCTAAACGTCTCAACCTAATAAAACTTCCCTGTCATCCCATGACTGAGTTAGATTCAAGTATCCACCTGAAGAATTGGGAGTAGGATCTGTCTGAGGCCAACACAGACATTCAAAAAATTGAGAAGGTTTTAACCTGAGGGAGCACTGGGGGGGGGCCATGTGGAGATGAACCTGCACTGCAGGAAATTCTGCAAAGCTATCCTCTGTCATCATGGTGGTCAGATGTCTGGTGAGACTGAGAAAGTTTCTTATATTCTTGTAACCTCCCACATAAAATTCTTCAAGGGACTTTTCAAACTGTGTATTGCTGAATCTTCAAAGTAGGAGTAAGGACTAAGGAAAATTGCAAGGACTCAATTGTAAAAAAAAGTGAAACCTCTGCTTATAAAAACTCATCATAAGCAGAACAGAATGATAAGGCATGCTTTTGAATTACACACTGAACTATAAAAATTTTCACATACCAACATCGCTGCTTATATTATTTTTTTTAGTAAGAATTGTGAAATTAAAACAAATCAGCAAAAATCAGGAAATCCATATCTTCAGGGAAGTTGATTCAGCATTGGCCACTGTAAGAACATAAATCTTTCAGAAGCTTCAAGATCTTGCCATTCTCTGGAACTCAGATTTGTTGTTCTAGTGAGTTTGTTTACTGCAACCAGTCTGAAAAAGACACAAGAACGCTGATAAAAAAACTTGTTCCAGAAATAATTGCACACCACTGCTGCTTGAATTGTGTTGACAATTTTTTTCTAATACAGATTTATAACATTAAAATAGATTTCCTGTGGAGTTTTTCTAAACTGACCATCTGCCTGCCTTTTGTGAGGAGTATAATTTTGAAAGTAGTTTCAAAGTTCTCTGTATCATAGACTTAATATGTGAAGTAGTGTTAAATTGAGGGCTAGATTCTGCTCATGGTAAAATCAGCCACAGGCTCCGTTATGGCATTTAACAATAAAAGATGTTCATTGTTTGCCAATGTCAGAGGTTATACTGAAATTACATTAGACATAATTTGTTTGGACAGGTTGCTTGGATAGGGATTTATTACAGTAAGAGAATATCAGGGATTTTTAGAATAGTAAGGATTAATTTGTAGAGATCCACATACAATCTAAAAACTGTAAGATAACATTGCCCAATTATTGACAGTAAATTGAATCTTGTCTTCAGAGGCAGAAAGAGTCAAATCAGAGGTCTTAAGAAAGAAATGATTGAGTTGTTTAGTAAACTTTTCTTTGATATTTAAATGTATATCTATTTCCTGCATATGCAAATGTTTCTGTGGGGATACTGTTTAAGATTGTCCCCTTTCTGAAATAATCACAGGTCTCAAAGATTTAATACAAGTGCCCCGAGACTTTCAGCAATAGAGGTGAAACAGCCATTTGCAGTAAGGTCTAAGCAGTGCAAAGCGTGTATGTACTCTCTGTGTCCCACCAACGCTGGGAGGAGCAACAGGGTTCACAATCCTTGATTCAGAGTGAAGAGCTTTGGAGTTCAGTCAGCTTCACCATTGTAAACATCTCCAACTTTAAAAAGATTTCACTGCATAGAAAAACGAAAAGTAGCAAGTGCATTCTTAATAACTTTTGAGTTTCATTTTGTATTTAAGATAATCAATTTTCAGCTTGTGCATAGCAAAATACTCAACCTCTTTAACCATTTAAAAAATCAGTTAGGTGAAATGGCTTCGTGTGCTCTGACAATAAATTAGCTGCCCAATGGATAGTTTTGCACTCATTATTAGCTGATTAATGGCACTATTTCCTCAGGGGACAAATAAAGCCATGTTTGTCAAAATAGGCAGCTGTGTGTATGTGTGCAGACCTACACATATACATGCACATAAAGATAAAGCAATAGATGTTCAGTTTGTTTATTTTTTTCAAAGATGGAGTCTAATCAATACTGTGGTATTGACCCTAAATCACTTTCCAAATAATCCAATTGATAACACCATCATGTTTCTTTAGATACTAAAAATGCTGATTCAATAGCTGTAGCCAATGTAGGGAGACATAATCAATTTGGGGAAGGAGAAGTTATTGTATCGACAATACCGTATTTGAAGGATTTGAGCACCCGTAATGGACAGGTACTTTAAAAATTTATAGTCTTGAGGATTTAAAAAAGAATACTTTTCCTCAGTATTAGAAAATCAGTTTCATTGCACACCTGTATATGTCCAGTAATGTTAACCTCCTAAGACGGATAATAAACTCTCCAAGTACTTGAAATTTGCTCTTCTGGATACTCAGATAATTTTAAAGTGTGGTTTATTCTGAAAATCTTTCATTCTCTGTATAATAGTAGCAACAGTCAGACTAACTTCCTTTCATGTCATTATTGATGTTCATTGTAAGCATTTCTTAGCGTAAGTTAGGAAGGATGTCTTTGCACTTTAAACTTTGTCTTGATTAGGCTTTATGTTTAACATTTCTAATAATGACCTATTTTTTTTTAATGGATTCTAAATTGTTTCTCTTCCTTAACTTTTACTTTCTGCAAACTAAGAGAAGAAAAAAAATACTAAAACATTCTCTGTCTATAAAAGAAAGAGATAACTTAATATGGAAACCAACCAACCTCTTAAATAAATTCAGTTCTCAAAGCCCATTGACTAATGTTACCAGAAATATTTCCTCTGAAGTATTTACACTAATGGTATACAAAACATTGGAATTGTCTTTTGTTTGATAATCTGTTAACAAATTCTGTTGTTAATTAACAGAAATAATGATTAATACAGTTAATGGATAAAATCAAGAATTTGTTTCCTTCAAAATAATCCCTCCCACTTCCCCAAACACCAAGATCTGGAAGCATATCTCTAACTTGTAGTTAACACTTCTTTTTGTTATCTGTTCTGCTTTTGAGTCATGCTATATCACAGGATAATTGAGAAAAGAAAATCTGTGTTGAAAATAAGAGCACTTGAGAAAAACTTGCTGTAGATAGAATCAATTTCTTTTCTATTGCTAGGCCATTTTTTTGTCATCTGGCATAGTGTCATCATATGTTTTGTTTCACTACCATGCTATTTTTAACCAGCATATCTCTGGCAAACAGGATAAATTCTCTCTTTTATGGGCACTTTAGTGTCTAAATTAGCAGCTCCAAAATCAGCTTTCATTGCCACCATCCTGTCTAAGTGAAAAAAGTGTTGGATATTTGTTGTATTTGTTTGCTTTTGTACCTAAAGGTAAACTTTTTTTTTTTTTAAGGTGAAAGAAAAAGAAATTAAATATCCATGTTGTGCAACTTCTGCCTCCTCAGGCTTGATTCCTTTTAAAGGGAAGAAAGTAGTCAGGACAAAAATTCCTAAAATAAAAAGGACAGTTGAGGAAGAGAAAACCATGAAATGATGCACTCTTGTTAACATCCAAAACTGTTTTTTAAAGTTAGTGTTCTGTGAATGAGAATGTTACTGCAATGTTACAAGCTAATTTGTGTTTTTCCATTGCATATCAATGTTGAAAATCAGCATGTGCTGGCCCTACTTTGAAATGTGCACTTTGACGTTGCTCTGTTCTTATAGCTCCCTAATTTCAGTGGAGTTACTTCTTGCAATCTCAAATGTTTTTTTATCCATTTTCCTTTCATAAAAGCAAATACTTTGGGTACCAGTAAAAAAACCTTTCTACAACTGAAAAAACATTTTTTTTCAGTTGTGGTTTTTCATATCTGTACGTGGGATTTTAAAACCCCCCAACACTCTTCTACTGCTTACAGTCAGTAAACCAAATACAAAATACATTTTTTTTCTTTTCAGCTGCAATATTTTATTCGGATGTGTTTAATATTCTTCTGTGCAACAGTGCAGATACAAGTACTTAAAATGGTAAAGCCTTCTCCCCAAGATAACAGAGTACACTGCAGTAATACATAGAATGATATACAGATGACTACACTGTGTCCTATAAGAGGTTAAGGCAGTTTAAATGAAATGAATTGAAAACTTTGTGGATTTTTCTATAGTTTTTAGAACACATTTGGCTTCAAAATACTGATCTGTGATTTTGTTCTCAGGTGTTGATACTGAGAACTCTGAGTCAGGGAGCTTTAGAAGTGTTTAACATAACAAGAAAAAACCCTAAATTAAAACAGGGAAAAACTTTTAGGAGATAAAGGATTTTGTTAGTACCTAGGGCCATACATTCATGTTGATTTAAAAGGAATCCCTATGCCCTCAGATCACTAAGTAGTGCAGATTTGAATAGGAGTAGGTATGAGTGCAGAGAAGCTCATACTACGGCATTTACATCTGCACTCTCTGTGGGCACGTGGAAGCCATCCCAGATTGCCTGGTGTTTTTCCTCTGCTTATCTGCATGGCAGGCTGGCATGAAGAGGCTTTTGGCAGCTGGCTCCCAGGCTCTCCTGTTCCTTAGCTCAGCCCTGCAAAAATAGCCCCTGATAAAGAAACACATCACTATCAGGACACCATTACCTTTCCGCCCAGTAATCTTCAGTGTACTCTTCAGAAGCCTTTCTGGTCTGCAACCTGAGAGCAGCTGGGCTTTGGGAATGGAGCTGTGCAGCTCCCAGGTCTCCAAAAACTGCAGAGTGGTAGGAAGGGAACAGAGCTGGCAGTGCAGCTGATGCATCTGTCTGCCAGATGGCTCTCCCATAAACATCCAGACACCAACACCAAGTGTGTCTGGAGCCTGGGCACAATAACTGAGCACTGTAGTGTGGCCACGAGTGGAGGGACAGCTTCCAGATGGGAGAGTCGATGCCCATGCACGTAAATCTGTGCTGAGTTCCCCCTCTAGCTGAGAAGGTAGACAGCTGACATTTCTGGCAATCAAAAGGCCTACTGTTGACTATCATCTGACAAAGTAATTCAGGAGGTGGCATTCACAAGTTCAAAAGCTCTTGCCCATCATCTTTGTGAGTGACAGCTATAGAAGGGATCATCTCTGTGCTTTCTCGCCCCAGTTGTAGCTGGGGCTACATCCAATACGTGATGTTGCCTGTCATGTCTGTTCTTTTTAATTCTCAGTTCTTCACCAATCAGCACTCAGAAGAGGAATCACTCAAAACCTAACAATTTACTCAGACTGTAACTGGTCTAACCCAGATTTTCTTCGTTTTTCATAGATCTCCCAAGCTCTCATGAAGGAAGTCTTTTGAAGAGCTAGCCATCCTGACAGTCCAAAGCAAAACAACATTAAAATCAGTCAATATTTATTTGGCTTTCTATTTTCAAGATGTTAGTTAACATGAGTCAGTAAATTTTTCCATGACTCTATAATAAAATTAAAGTTTTATTTAATATTTATTCAGATTTCATGATGAGTAAAGAGATTTTCAATACATAAGGATTGGTTAAAAAATCCAAGATGTCCTACAGCTCTTAGACTCTAATTAGATTTTTCAAAAAACCCAACTGATCAACTAACTGTTGAAAATTCAAAGCAAACTGAACAAAGAGTCTGTATTGAATTGACCTATTAGCTATTAAGTATTAGAACAAGTATGTTCCCTGCTGGTCTTTTACATAAATGGTACAGATAATGATGTCAGTGCTTTCAGATAATCACTAGAAGAAATAAGAAAAAAACCAAAACCGCCTTATTGAGTTTTGTGTCATTTTTGTTTACAGAACTTTGCAAACAGAGTATAGCAACAAAGAACCATAGATGTATTTCCTTAAAAATATAGTGTCACTTTGTAGTGTGCACAAAATATTTAAAATAGACAGAGTGAACAGTGGGAAGATTTCAAGGTAGTTAGTTATTTTTAGGTGAAAACCTCGCAGAAGAAACACATAGTATTGAAAAACTTCCAAAAATGTATTTTTAGCAATATCACTTCAAGGAGAAACAATTTAAAATGCAAAGAAGTTAAGTTTGTAACAGTTAGGAATTGAGATGTTTTGTTACAACAAGTTTTCTAGGAATAAAAATGGTATATATGCAAAAATATTATTATGTAATGTGATTTTTAATTAAAAAAATTTATCAAAATAATATTTTAAATTATGCTTCTGCTTCTTAAGGTGCCACATTGCCAGCATTTGCTTCTCATATGAGGGACAATTAATTCCATTAGAACTTAATTTTGCTGACTGGGCTGAAAAAAACCACTTCCTAACATTTCACCATATAGGAAAACTCTTTCTCAAATATTTAAAATATGGTTTGTTTAATGTGCATACAAGACTATTAAGCCTGTTTTTTGCTTTATTTCAGAAATATAGAAATCTGCAAATAAGATGCAATTGCCTTAAAAACACAGTGTCTGCAATAAAGAATGGACACTCTCCTGATCAAATGGAAGATGGGACAGGAACTCAGACTAAGTTTTTGGTGGTAAACAAATCTTACAATAGAATCTTTTATACGATACTGAAATCACAAAACAGATAATGAAGAGCACTTTGAATCAGAAGTGTATTTTTAAAACATTACCATAGGCTATTGTGTCTGACACAAAAGTCATTTCAGTACGTGGTCACACTTTGAAAATGTCTCTTGTGTTGCCTTAGATGATGATAGGGGACTATGGGGGTTAATTTTTATTTCCAGAAGGAAGTTTAGATGCTGGTCTTTCAAGCAGCTGAACTCCACACCAGAGATTCAGGTTTCTGAAGGAGAGAGAATATAGCTATACTAGATATTCCATTAGGTAAGTAGGAAAGGCTGAGAAATGTGAGCATAGGGAAAGAGGAAAAGAAGTGCCTTCATTTTCTATTCTTGATCAAAGAAAATCAGCTAATTTGTTGTGTTTGTCCTAGTGAGAATGATTAGTGAGCTCTTCACAAGCTCCTTGCTCTCTTGCCATCGTGGCATGGACGTCTGACATCAGTGTCCAAGCGTCTGTACTTGAAAGAGAGGTGCTTTGAGTGCTTCAGTTTCTTGGGCCAACTGAATCATCACATGTATGACTTACTACTTGGGAATGTTTCAGTTCTTATGCATTTTTTCATACTTCCATCCATGTGAAATCTCTCTCTATATTCTTTCAGAATATCCCCACACACTGAACTGCTTTTGGAGAAAAATATGGGTGAATTCTTTCCTTGGGGAATTACTGCCAAATTCAGAGTTGTATCTTGGCCAGTCTGAAAGTGGGAAAGAGAGAAGAGAGATTTCGAGAAAAACATGAAAAAGCATGTGGGATTCACAAGGGGACAGAGAAGCAACAGCAAGTTCTCTAGAACATGTTCTGGCACCAGCCTAGGCAACATCTTCATCAAACTTTAGAATCCTTGGATGCATTTTTTATCTGCAGTCTGCAGAGCAGATTGCTACTGTGTACAGTTCCAGTTTTGGTGAAAGTTGGAGAGAAAGCATGGAGGTGATCAAGGCATCTATGGGGACTGCCTAAAAGCTTTTTTCATGCCACATATTCCCATATAGGCATATGATAGAGGCATTCATATCCTGATGAAAAAAACAAACAAACTCTGCATGCCAGTCAGTTGCTAGATACCAGACTTGTGGGGTTTGCTTCAGAAAGGAGAGGACTGTTTTTCACTGAGATCCTGTGACTTTTTTGGCGCTTGTAAAGACATCTGGGACTGAAATGGAAAGAGAGGGGAGGATCGTGAGAAGGCCCTGAGCCTTTGGGGAGACTTCTGCAGAAAGTAGGTGGTGTTGCACTAACATTGAGGAGATGGACTAATAAGCACATTTGAGCCTCTGATAGTTTGGTAGAGTAAGATATAACTATGGAATTAAAAATCACCTCTGATTTCACTGAAACAAATTTCCTCTAATGCTCCAGACAATGAACTCACGGACATGTTTTTGCAGAAATAATCTAAGCAATCTCTTCACCACTCTCCTAAACTGAGTGTTTATAGAATGGCACGGGTGGAGAGTCTGTTCACAGCAATTATCTCTGCTTCAGCAATGAGAACCACAATTCCTCACACTCACTCTAAGTGCTATAATTATCTCTCAATACTTGGTGACTAATTCAAAGCCAAGCACTGTTAGAGGCTGCCCAAGTAATATTTTAAGTATATTTTTAGAATGCATGTTTTTTTGGTTGGAAACAAAATTAATGAAACTCTGGTAGTTCTTACTACCTAACTCTAATACACACTCTGGATACAAATGCAGAAGAATTTGATTCCATATTAAGTCAATGAAAAAAGCTTTATTCTGGCAATATAAGCTGCAATTTCTATTATCAGTAGGGGCACTTTGCATTTCAGTCATACATTAATCTGAAGAATTCAGAAGCACGTTGCTAATAAATCTCTGCCTAGAACCTCTGTGAGAATAGATAAGATGTCTGTTTCCTAAAGAACTTGCATTAAGGCATAAAGATAGAAAATGGGAAGAGAAATTAAAATTCTTTGACTTAACAAGTGAATAATACTTTTTTTTTTTTTTTTGCATATTTTGCAGTCATTAAAGGTGTGAAATATTGGCCTAAAAAGTGGTTTTATTTTCTAAATCCAACTAAATTAAAAGTAGCATCTTGTAACAAAAAACCTGAAGGATTTATGGTGTACAAGACAGCATAGCAGGTCACAAATATCCTTCCATAGCTTCTAAAAGCATCAGTGTAATACTTTCCTGCGGCAGAGAGAAGACCTTTATTTCCCCAGCACATATATATATGTATTTTCCCCAGAGGATATCTAGGAGTCTGATATCCCTCGGTGAATACAAAGGAGCCAGAGTTCTTTCTTAATGCAGGCTGCAGGCATGCAGCCTTTAGCAGTTTACACTCCACTGAGAGCAAAATCATGAATCTCATATTCCTTGAGAGCACTTGCTCTCCTCTGACCCAGAAGCAGGCCTTCTGTGGTCAGAAGAAATTTATATCCAGATTTTGAAGCTGCAACAAGAACCCATTTCAGACTATAGAAATAGCTTTTTACGTATCAGTTTTTTCTGGGTGCTTTGACATCATTTGATGGATTCACAGCTTCTGGGGCTGTTCTTTACAGTCATCTTGATTCAGTCTCTACTCTTAAGAGTAAATAAAGCACTTTAAGTAAAAAAGTAAAAAATTAACACAATTTTTTCGTGCATTAAAATACAATAGGGGAACATAACTTTTGGAAGATGGCTCCACGTATAGCTGTTAAACATAAAATTTTTCATTTAAACCTCCAGATTTAAACCTAAACTGATCTTCCAGAATCTAAAAAAGAAAAGATCATTTAAATACCCTGGTTCTTGCACTCATGCAGTCTCAGTCACTGCAAGGATTAGATAAACATTTGCACTGACCCTATGGAATATTCCTTTTATTTCAGTTTTCAGCTCTTGTGTGAAAGGTCAAGTGAAACACAAAATAGGAACACTCACAATAAGAAAATGCAAAACTAATAAATTATTTTAAGAACAATGGTATACAAAACCTGGAAAAAGCATGAAAAAATTGAAAAGGATTTATTTTTTAAATTTAATTTTAATTGTGTAATACAAAAGTGCGAGGCTAAGAGAAAGTTTCCTTTCTTAATATCTTGAAGTAATTCTATAAAAGCACATATTCTTTATTAAGAATATAAGTTTAAGAATTAGGAATTAAGTTGCTTAATTCTTATCATCATATTCTGAATCATATTTAATTTTCTTTCAATGAAATTATTATCCATGTTGGATCATAATTGATATGAAAGACTTTCTGTGAGGTACGTATAGCTTAAGTACTAAAGTACTCTAAAGTACTCAAGTGTTCAATACAGTGACATATAGCTATTTATTTTACCTAGCATTTATTTTACCTCCCTGTGCTCTGGAGGGGCTTACAAGCCAGCTAAAGACTCTATCATTACACACTGTAATCTGGAAGTATGTGTATTTGAGCATATATTTTTCTGCATTATTTATTTATTTATTTATTTACTTATGAATTTATATGTCATCTCTACCTGCTGCTGCCAGTAGTTTTTCATAGCTTCTTAGCTTGAATTTGCAGAGACAAAACAGATATTTCTGCATACTTATTCACACTGATAAAGAAATTTGGGTTTCAATCTTATGTATTTCATTATCATGTTAATTTTTTTTTCCATGCTCTTTCCTTACCTTTTACTTTTCAAATATATTGGGAAAATACAGAAATGTAGTGGCTTGTTATATAAACCTTAGCCTTTAAGCTTTCAAGCTGACTTATTTTCCATTGCCTGCAATATCTGCAAATGTGCAAAACAGCAAGTAGGATTCCATATAAACTAACTGCTGTATTTATTTAAGCCCAGTTTATTTCAAATAAGCAGCACAGTCAGATATGAAGCAAGCGAGCAAATAAGTATCAACCTGAAGCTAGAGAGCTACCTGGTTGGACACCTGTGAGGCATAGTTTAATTCCCATATCTGGAAAATTGCAGGCTCATGCTTGCAAGGTCACAAAGGAACCCAGCATATTAAGTTGTATAAAATCTTAAGAATTTATGTGAAGCAAAGCAAAAAGTATCTTGTTCCATGTGGCCCTTGTAAAGTTATTTGATGCCCTAAAACACATTAGATGACTGAATTTAAAAACAAGCAAGTAAGCTGTATCTGTAAGATTCATATTTCTATAGCAGGGAAATATTTTGTATGTGGAAGATACAAGAAAATTCAGTTAAACACCTAATAGCACAAGTCTTTATATAAAGTAATCTCTTCATGGACAAGAATCTCAACTGGTATTCATCTGAGATATTTCCAGTTGCAGATTATCCGTGTGTCAGTTACAAGCATTTTTGAATTATTAACCCCTCAGATGCTGTTATACTCAGGGAGAGTATAATTTACAATCCCATTTTGTCCAATATTCATTTTCTCAAGAATTTCTAGACAGATTTTTGTAATTTCACAAGTATGAAAAATTTTCTTTCCAATTCATTTCTCTTCTTCACCTGTCAGATTTACAAACTCCATCTGGAATCTGAAGAAAGCAATCTGTTCATTCCTTCCACACCCCTATTTAATGATGACTCTACAGACAGTGCTAAGCTGACAGTGTGGATGATGTAGAAGGAAAGCTGCAGACCAGCTCATCTCATTCTTCCTTAAGTGTATTGATACCATAACACAAAAGTGAAAAAAACAGTCTTGGTCATTAATGTAAGGATAACTCCACAGCATCCAAGGGTGTAGATTCAGAGTAATAGGATGACAACATTACAATGTTGGTTTTCCTGACCATAAGCTCTTCAGATTGGTTTATTAGTGTATCTCCTTTATCACATTCTCAAGATGCCTGCTAGTAATGAACCACGAATGAATGTGTTTCTTTATCTGCATCAAGGAGAAAATGTTTCTGTACAGCTTCAACAACAATACAAGAAACATCGCTGCAGGAGCGTAGAATGCCTTTCTTCCTAGAAAAGGATACCCTTTTTCATTGCCCACAGAGCGTTGTCAGACCTGATTGCCCATATAGCTTTGTTAGATTCAATCTGATTATTGAGTTCTACTGTGAGTAGAAATACACATTCAGTATGTAACTGTGGAAAAAAAAAATATTTGCTTTATGAAATCACAAAATAAACTGGAAAGAAAAGACGGCTGTCATCCGAAATGACAAGCTCATGCAGCTAGCATCTTTTGGGAAAGTGCCAGTTACCTCCCACATACGTGACTGCAGCTCTAACATTAAAAAAACAGACATTAAAATCATGTAAATATAACCAACTTTCTGAGCTACAACAAGTATTAACAGTTTCACATTCATTCATTTGAAAGCATATTGGAAAAATAAATTCAATCTGCACTGACATCTGTTATTTTACAGTTTTTCAGTTAATTCATTACAGCTAGAAAGTGGATTATTTTTCCTTTCTGAAAAGTGTAAATATTCTTTTCTTTATTAGAGTAAACCAAATCATTTACATGGGTGAGTTAAGAGGTAATCAGGGCCTACTCTCTTTACTGTGTTTGGCATATACTTGTGGGCAGAATGAACATAGTAGACCATATAACAAATGTCTGATGACGAGAAAAACAATTAAAAAAAGATATTCATAATGAAATTCTGTAGTCTGTAATTCCATCATGTGAACAGGTGTTATTTACATACTATAAGAACAGAGAGGCAGGTAAGAGACATAATTGGAATTGTAATAGGATATTACTTGACTCATATCAATGAGTAATAAGAAAAGTGTTAACATACATTTTATTTTTCCATTTACTTGACATATGCACTAATGGATGGGAAGGAATTCACATAACTTCATAAAATGACAGCTGTTCCCTGTTCCACTACTCCACGCAAGCATTTAAACTCAAAGGGAGAACAGTGCCACCTTCTGAACCACCGTGGGGTGAACCACACTTATTGGGTGGATTTGTAAAAAAAAAAAAAGGAATGTAATTTTTTTTCATGATCTGCCAATATTTGTCTATAAAACGGAAACTTTTGCCACTTCAAGTCGGTAAAGATAAATATTCCTATTAAAATTACTTCATATAAGAAACAAGTTTTTTTCCTAGGAAAATGGATACATTAAAAAACCAAACAAATACACAAACAAAAAAACCCTAGGTAAAACAGGGGGGAAAACAATCTCAACATGTTTTGTTTTCCCAGTACTAGAAGATTTTTTTTATTATGTATTTTTATTTTTCCTCCTTCTTCTGGGGAAAATGTACATATGTGCATTTAGCTGTTTACTTTTTTTTTTAACACCCTCCATGCTGTCAAAATATTGTCTGTAAATTTTCATTTTTGGCCTATTTTCTCAGTCTACTTTGTATACAGAAGAGACCTCAAACAGAAATTTTGGATAATTTGGCTACTGTCTAAAACTGCTGCTTTGTATTTTTAACTTTGTAATAATATATGTGTGCATCACAGGTATGTGAACGAGACAAACTCTGAAATCAATTGCATTTTATCCTCTAGTATCAACTACCTGTATCAGTAGATATAAACAGCATTCAGTTATATGTAATTCACTATCCTCTATGAAAAGGATTAATGCAGTATTAGCTAACTTCTAATAGCCATTAGGTTCTAATTTGGTAATGAACCAGTTGTAAATTTCTGGTGCTGGGTAAGAGTTCTCTGCAGATTTTGTCCATAGCATTTAGCATATTACACAGACAAAAGTAGTACATAAAAAAGATATTTTAAGAAATTATTTGCCATTAGTTTCAGTACAATAGATTAAAAGAATGATTCAAGTTCTGAAGATATTTTCTTTGGTTTTATTTAATGTCTAGAAAGTCAGCCCCCTTGGGGGATTAAACTTCATTTGTTCAGACAAAAAATTAGTCTAATATTACGTATAATTTAAGGGCTTAGTTAACCAGTTGAACAGCTTTGTCATAGTACAAATGACCTTTTTCAACTCCCATCTTATTATGGTAGGTATTAAGAGAGGGTAAAAACCAAAGGAAACAACTGTTTGCAAACTCTCATGTTAGATATTTATTATAAATTAATATTTTTATTTAATTATTTGGATTTCATAATCCAAGGAAATAGTTTTACTTCAGAAATATTCAAATAAAATCTGACTTGTTACAGAAATTAATAACGTTAATTCATAAATATTTATACTTTAATTCCAAGAGACATTATAAATTTAAATGTAGTCAGCACAGTTTTAAAAATAGTTTTATAACTAATCTACCTTCCTCATATACACAAAAATGCCCTTCTTCAAGCGTAATATAGAGCTCATTCAAAAACCTTTGTTTTGAAATTTTTTTCTTATAACTCATATTTTTAGTAGTTAAGTCAGCCTTATTTTCTCAAGTTACAGCTCATCTATCACTACAAGATCAGCCCAAATTTACCAATGTTTAGCAAAATCCTTTGACAAATGGCTAGAATTCTGTAAATATGCACAATTCTTCCATTCTGATCCCACCTTTTTTTTTTTTTTAAACACAAAAAGTTTAGTTAGTTAAAGGAGTACTGTAATTTCACTTACTGTTGTCTAACTGCCGGGGGAACAAGTTTTCATTATTCTCACCAAAAATAAATTCAAGAGTTGACATAAAATTTCAAAGCCGTTAGTTTTTTTGTGAGAGCAGGCTGATCTGGCAAAGGGCCATACATCCAATTTACTGTCCTCCCTATGCATTTTTATCTGATCATCACTGGCAGGGTGGGCACAGCTGTCAAGGCTGCTGCTCACAGGGCTGGCTCCTGCAGCGTGGCTGTGTGGCTGAAGAATGGGGTCTGCTGGGAGCAATAGAAAGAGCTGGGTTTATCCAGCCTGGAGAACAGAAAGCCTCTGGGGAGACCCTACTGCTGGCTACAAATCCCTGATGGAATGACAGAGAGAAGGAGCAGTCAGACTCTGTGTGGAGGTACACAGCTGTGGGATGAGGGGCAACAGGCACAGACTGGAACATGAGGAGTTCCATTTAGATATAAAGAAATCCTTTTACCAGGATGGCCAGGTTGGTTCCAGATGTTGTGGTCTCCTTGGCCTTCAAGGTGTTCAGGACTGCACTTAGCCTGGAGAAACTTGGTAAAATTAGGCCTGCTCTGAGGAGGGGGTTGGCATAGATGCTAATGGAGGTGCCTTACAACCTAAGGCTGGTTTGGTGTGAGGAATGGACAAATGACAGTAGACAGAAGAATAAGGTGGATGGTTCCTTCCCTCACTGGAAAGCAAACATCTGGATGAATGGGTTAGTTGTTCTGATATCAGTGTCCGTACCCATTCTAGCAGCTCCAGTTGCTCATAAAAAATATAAGCAATTATCAACCCTAGAAGAACTAAAATATACATGAACCTGACACAGTTTAATGAAGCTATCATTATTTCTTTCTATTAAGATGTGATTAATGGAAGATTATTAGGGCTATAATTTTCCACAACATGAAATGAAATTCCTGTGATAGATTGGAAATTTAGTTTGTAAACCCTACATACTCTTTCTGTCGCCTGCTTTTTTTTTTTAATTGCAAGCACTAAATTTTCTGTTTAATACCTTGAAGACTACTCCTGCTCTGCTTTAGCCCATCTATGTCCCAGCACTTTTATTCTCTATATATTTACGATTCAAACCAGAAAATCTATGTTGTAGCTGATATAGCTGTCTCTAACACCAGTGGATAGTTAATCTCCAGAACTCCTGGGGAGGGGCAAGCTGCTGCTGTCCTTGTGTCCATGTTATAGCAAAGGACACAAACCACTCCTCACCGATTCACTTGTAGACCTACATGCTATGCATACTCAGTCGTATGCATTATGGACTTGAAATATGACAGTATTCAAACATGGTGCTTTACTGCCAAAAGGAGCACATACAATTCTCTCTCCCAGCTCCATACGTCATCAGAGAACAAGCTGTGCAGGGGGAAGTTCACCACTCTCCTTAAAGGGCTATGCTGCATCTTTACTTCTAAATATATGCATGGACATTATTTTGTATGAGGAGGCCTTGTTCTTCAGGTAGAAGGTAATTTTATTTTTAGCCTAAGCCTGGAAGATGTTGAAAGGAGGCTCCAACGGTATGGAAGCATTGTATATTTTGAAGTATTTTGAAAATGTCTCTTAAAACACAGCCTCTATAAAAAGCAGAATAGTATGTCCTGTGTGACTTCTCAAGAAAGGGAAACTGAAACCAAGTTTTCATTTTAATTCTCTTTTAAATTCTCCTAAAAATTCTCAGCCAGTCTACCAGTAGTAAAAAATAGACTTAAGGATGTACTTCAGCTCCAGGAATCCCCACAGCAGACAGCATTCCTCATATAACAGAATGAACTATAATGAATCTGGACTCACCCACATCTCAGTATAAATGGCGTAAGATAACACCTGGCTTGCTCCTCTCTCTGCATGGCCAGGTTTAGATCCTAAAATGAGAGTATCACTGAACAGATGAAAGTCATGGAATCCAAATTATAAGAAGGAAACCTGCAACACAGCAGAAAAGAAATCTAACTGTAAGAGAAAAAAAAGATTATTTTAGATTATTCATTCTGATGTTTACTGCATATGTCTGATTTACTGGCTAATATAATCCTGAAACAAATAAATGCTGCTAATAAAATCTCAACCTGTCCTATTAGGAAATATTTGAACCAGCACAGGAAGCTTATACCCCAATCTGGCACTTCTCACATGGGAATTTCTCAGCAGCCATTTCAGCAATTATAGGTCACCTCTTCCATCAGAGAACTCCTCACTCCTTACCTGTATGCTCCCTCCTCTCAAGGCTCAGTTGTCTCCAAAAATTGTTAATGTGTCAAAGTAGTTAATTGGATGCAGGATCTGGTCTGACAGAAAGTATTTCCTTTGCCTCCCCTCCTTCCTTCCATTTTTATCTGTTTAGCTCCCTTGCTGTACGCTGTGTAAGCACACCTGATCATTTGTGCTGGTATAAGGATGGGAGGAATGAGAATAGGAGCATGTTGTTAGTGGTGGTAAGGAACGCTTTTTTAATATCTGTACCAGTTTATGTTTGCTGAAGGTGCTTATTGAACAACCTAGCTGACTCTGTAGTAAATTTCATCTAAAATATAACTAGTGCTTTGACTCTATTCTTATATACATTTTCAGCAATATTTTGGTCAAGCGACTTATGAATTATAAAAGTCACCAAACTGTTTAAACATAATTGATATATTGCAACTACATCTATAGCATATGTTTTAATATATAATAAAATTCAGAGAAAATATATGATGCATAATTTATGGTATTTTTTCAATAATGACCAATTTCTTTTGAATTCTAGGGGTTTAATTGTCTTCTTTGGAAAAAAATCTTTATTTTCTGTCTGACATTAGCTGCTGAACCTCCTCAAAGAATAACTGTTCCAGAGATAAATCTCTTACTCCTCTTTTCAAACCTGCATCCTTCTCAATTTCTGACCTGTTAGCATCATTATTTCACTTAGAATCTTGACTAGTTATTAAAGTTTCAGAAGTGCTTTTTTCTACTTAGCACATCTTAAATCAGATGTAATAATAATTTCTCCCCCAAACAAAAAACAAGAAAAAAACAAAACAAAACAAAACAAAAACCCCAAACCCAAAAAAACAAACAAAAAAACCCAAAAACCAAAAACAAAAAAAAACCAAAACAAAACCAAAACCAAACAAAATTTTAAAAGACAAAACAGCTTTACTGTGGAAGCTTTCATCTGGCATTGCTGGTCCTCACAGCTTTCTAAAGCTGCTAAATTTTCTTACAAACCAGTTTGGGTACCAGATGGGGTTCTATCTTTTTTGATTTTTTTTATTTACCTTTTATGGGATTGTACCCTGAAGTTTTTCCCTGAATTAATGAGGACAAGATCCTTATTTTTTATGCCATGAAACCTGAGGCCAAGGTAACACAGATGCTCAGTGCTAGAGAGTTAAAAATATAAAACCTTTTAGGTAATGTAGATGTCAAGGCAAATCACAAAAGTGCAATTTTACTATCATGTCGCTCTTATTATATCCCGGAAAAAAACCTATAAAATTGCTTATAACCAGCACAATGGATACAAAATTTCAGAAACCTTCTGTCTGTAATGTAATAGTTCTGCTTTCACGGTAGCTCTGTTTAAAGTGCTGCAAATGGTGTCCATTTACTGCAGTTATGCACTTGAATTTCCAAGTTCTCATTAATTTAAGAAACTCTTTAAAGTTTGATCAAATCTGGGAAAACATCGCCCTGGAATGGGGAAAAAAATAGATGTGTTCCTTAGATGAGAGTACTGATTATCTTATATTATAATGTATCACAGAGAAAAATGAGGTTCAGGAAGTGTTTAGACAGCGCTTTCAGGCACATGCTGGGATTCCTGAGGTTCTTATGTGCAGAGCCAGGAGTTGAGCTAGATGTTCCTTGTAGGTCCCTTCCAACTAAGCTTATTCTGTGAATTTGTGATTCTATCAAGGTCATGTGATAGAGACTAAATTACTAGAAGTAATGTAATAGACAGAAGCTGAGTTATTAACAATACAGAAGAAGGGTTCTTCTTTGAACTGAGTTGCTTGAAATTTTCCAGAGCTCATATGCAGAGTGAAGGTAGAGGTTCAGCATAGGCAAGTGGGGAGAAACAGTGATGTTTTAATATTTGTCTTTGTTTCATACTATTTGAATCTATTTTAATGGACAATAAATTAATTTCCCCAAGTCAGTCATTGGTAAGTGATGTCCTTGTCTTTATCTTGTTACAGTCTTTCTTATTCTATTTTCTCCTCATCTTGCTGAGTAGGAGGAGGGAGCAAGCAGCCAAGTGGGAGTTTGCTCACTGTGTTAAAACCAGTTGAACATAGTTTTCAACTTTTCTAACAATTCTACTTGTGGAGACCATCTGACTCATCACGGTTCCTTACAAAACCTTTGAACAAAAGTATCAGAGCATTAGAAGTAGATCTCCAGGTTGTTGCACAACTACATTAAAATTTTCTCTAGAGTATTTATTGGCATACTAAATATTTTGAGTAATAAACCCCAGTTAGAACTAAATAAAAATAAAGATTCAAAGATTGACATTCTGAAATTTGCATCACTGTACACTTCCACAAAGAATTTCTTCTGTGGACATGTAAAATGAAAAGCTAGATTTAGACATATATATATTATGGTGATAATTCACTCATGGTGTTATTGTGCATACTTTTGATGCATTTCTTCTCCATGCACAAATAAACATTTTGGAGAACTATGTTCAGAGCTGTGCAGAAACTACTTGAAGAGGAAGGTGAGTCAAAGAAAATTATATTTTCTTTTGATTTCTGAGCATAGACAATTCTTGAGAAGGAATTTTTCTGTAGGCATGGAATACTAAAGCTGATCTGAGATAGAGGAAAATGTTGATTTGCTGCTGCTCACATAGTTTGGAACTGTGGTTGCTGCATGCAAACAAATTTACATGAGATTGTATTTGAAATGAATTATTAAAATCTGAGTACTTCATTTTTAAAAAGCATTTATTAGCAGCAGATATCTATGACCAATAAGGGAAGAGTTTACTTTCTTTTCAGAATTAGAAGTGAAGGAGAAAAATGGGATTTATATTTCTAGATAATACATTTGTCTAGAAATTAAAGCAGGTGGATTTCTCTTTCTTTAGTACTTGGAATAGGAAAGCAAGTTGCAAAAGTTAGGAGTGAGCATACCTGTTGTATGACACTGGCCGAGTCGCTTCATGCCACTTCTGTGCTCCCCTACACAGTGGGAAAAAAAATGTTTAGACATTTATTTCTGAAAAGACATATATGAATTAATTGCTGTTATTAAATTTTTTTTTGTGTGAAAATTGAACTAAAGATACACTACAAATCTGCAAGTAGATAATAATGAAATTAAAGATCTACCTTGTTCATTGACAGAATTCCTGTTTATTTGCATAATTTCAACAAGACAAGGAACATACCTACAAAAAGGAATCAAGGAAACCTTTCTTTCAGCATGTTGGATGTATGCTGCATGATCAATTCTCCTCCTCCAAGCCTCACAGTTAGCAATGAGACATTGAGTTGTCTGAAGTAATTGTCTAGCAATGAATCAATGAACACCTTGTGAGTAAAAGATTAAAGTAAGAGTAATTTAAAAAGTAATTTAATTTTTTTTTCCACAAGGTAAGTCTCTAAAAGAAGTAATTTAATCTGCACCAGTTAGTCCTGCTTATTGACTTTTAAGAAAATTATGCTTTATTCCCTGCAAGTTTGGTTCCGTTATGTACTGGAAATAGTCTAGTAGGAGAAACACCACTCCTTTGGTGATGAGTTTTGAAGAAAGTATTATTGTGGAAAATCTATTATGTTAAATAGAAACATTTCCCGTCTAGGTCATTTTTCTTGATAACAGAGATGTGTTATTATCCAGTAAAATTATTTTTAATATTTAGCAATTTACTAAAAACAATACACAGGAAAGTCATTATGTTCCATGCTTTTAAGTGCTCATTGAAGTAAGAGATTAATGTTCTCAACCTCTAAAATTAACTTCTGCAATCAAGTCAAGCAAATCCATTTGTGGTCATTAGTTTCACTTATCATCATTGAAAATTGGGGAATGCTTCAATGTGTTTAATATATGAGATGTGTATTGGTACTATTTTTCAGAGACAAATTAGGAAGCCTGTCCTATGGGACAATGTCCAAAAATGGCTTTTAGATAAATCTCTACTTAAGGTACAAGGAATGAAAAGAAAATCTGTTGTCCAAATATCTACTTACAAATACTGCTGCTTAGCGTGGGACTTTTGCTAGCAATGCAGCTTCTCAGTGTTCAGAAAGAGATCAAGTCTGTGTTTTTCTGAAGAAGAATAGTGCAAAGTTATGTTTTGTGTCTCCAACTGGTTTTCTCTCTCATTTTTCCAAAATGTAATATTCAAAGATGCCTTGCAAATCTCTAAGAAACTCCACTGCAAGGAAATCTGCATTTGTAACCACATTTGCAATTCCTCAAATTATATTCTTCACTCACATTATTCTCTAGTTTTCCTTACCCACAGAAATCCTTCCTTCTGACATAAATCAAAATAATATGTTTACTGTGGAAGCATTAAGCTTATTTGATCAGATGAGGATCTGGTACTTGAACATGTGAGACTGCAGGCTTGAGAAGCACAGGCCACCTTAAAGACAGTAGATTTCTGTTGTGGGACCTGTCACTTTGGCAGGTTTTCATGCACTGCCATCAAAACGGGACTGTGACTTCTCTGTGGTGTTTCTAAGGAGAAAAAATGAAAAGCTCAGAAGGTGACTAAAGTGACATTTAAAGATTTAACTGTTTAAACACTCAGGCCGCTATCAAGCTTGTTCTTGTCTACAGATCCTGAGGATAAATTTTCCAATTTTTTAGTGTTTTGCTACAAAACATTTCAGAGTGAAAGAGAATATCGCCTCACCTCAGAGCTGAAAAAGACTCACAGAAAGGTAAACACTTCATGCATATTATATCCATCTGTCTCCCAGAACATTTTCTCCACTTCTTACACCAAAATACAACTCCAGACACCTGCAAAATCACCAGTCCCTCACATTTTCCTCACTGTCTCTCCCACCCACTAGGTTTACTTATTGATCACATTTTAGATGCATGACTATGACTTCCTATTTTACAGGATGTTTGGGGAGAGTGACATTGAATTTTTGTGTAAAACTTAAAGCAACAGAGTGATTTTGTTAATTATTTGAAATTACACCTAGCAATTATGAAAATGTCTAAGGAGGTCAAAGTTTTAACAATGGAGTTTTATTGGGTGGGGAATAATGGCACATCGAGGAAGATAAATTTGATATTAAAGCACTTGCAGTAAGCAAGGTTGATTTTAAGTAGAAATGTTTCTCAGATCTTTTAAGTAACAAAATTATGTGAAGATACAGGTCCTTCTACTGCGAATTTGTTTGAAACACAAATTGTTTTCTTATCCTTAGAACTGCTAATAATTTGCAGAACATACTTGCCCCAGTGTAGAAACACTGAATATGGAATTTGCACCAAATGGACATTCTGGAAGCAAAGAATGACCGGATTTTGAGTCAACTTACATTGGCTTATACTTCGGTGGCTGACAGTTTTGAAAATGGAAAACAGGCAAGTTTTCTCCCTGAAGCATGTTCATGTTAATACAGTACAGATACCGCATAAGTGTTTGAGCAAACATAATATGCCTACTAACTTGAAAAAAAATCAGGTGTTGATAAATTTTACCCTCTTCTGCTCTTTTTATCTTCCCTGTTTTACTCACAGGAGATGAAAGTGTAAGATTCAAAAAAGACTCAGGAAGTGTAAGATTCCTGTCTGGTAGAAACTTTAACTCTGGAGAAGAAACAGGCACTGAGTCCATATGTCTGAAAATTGAAAGTGAAACTGATATTTAAGAACATTTGCAGGATGAAAGCTTTCATAATGTTTGATTTTTCTGCATGTTTCCGTGTGCTTGACAATGTGTTGCCATTTTATTAATTTTTTTTTAAAATCACGAGGATTTTAAGTATCAGAGGTAGTAAGTTTGCAGCTTACAGGCACACTGCAGTGCCAACCCAAGCCCTCATAAAATTCAGTAGGATGTGTGTGGTGGTTTACGAATGATATCATCCAATTTAACGCTCCCACTAAAACACATGTGACGCTCCCCACCCTTCCTAGGGGTGGAGAGGAGAGCTGGAGGCACAAAAGGCAAAGGTTACAGGTGGAGATAAGGACAATTTGCTGAAAATAGCAATGAGATAAGAAAACAAAGAGTGACAGCAACAGCACTAATGAGAGGGGGTGCAAGAAAGGAACTATTCACACAAAAATCTCCAACAATAAACAACCCTGACAACTCCCTCATCTTGACTGCAAGGAATCCCTTCTCCCTGGAAGAGACTCCCTTCCCCCTACCCCGGCAATGATGTGAGGTAGTGTATAATAATCTCCAGATCCTGGCCATGCCCTTTCCCAGGTACTGCAAAAATTAACCTGTTTTGTTCGGAACCAGGACAATTTGTTTCTGAATTATTTAAGGACATATATTCTCTTAGTCACATTTAAAAATAGTAGTAAAATTACAGAATCACTTAAATTGAAGAAGACCTATAAGATCATTGAGTCCAACCATAAGCCTGGTACCACAGTGTTCACCACTAAACCATGTCCCATGCACCATTGAATTAATGGTCTACAGAAACATTAATTTACACCTCAGATCTTAAAAACATTTTCACATACTTTTATGTTTAGGTGGGTGGAGCCATATTTTACCCTGTAACACTAGCACAACAGTATTAACTGGTATGAAAGATCATGTTTGCCTTTGAATTGCAATAAATCTCACTGGTGACTGCAGGATTGCAAGGCATTTTCTGTTAATTGGTACAGAAAACATATGGCATCTTTCTGACATTTTCCGAGACACTCTTTTTTCATAAAATGGGACATAAGTGATATTCTGAATTATTATCTGTAATTCTGAGAAGTTTTTACATTTCTTTATTTCAATCCCTTTTATTACAAAATATTTCAAAGTGCAATCATCTGTACAAATTCACAAATAAGAAAGTTTTGTCAAACCCAAGCGTTTATTAAAACTTTATTGTCTTATCTTAAAAAACCCTCGGAACAAAAAGGTTGGAATCCCCACTATCCTACAGAGGTATTTTTCATATTTAATGGTAAGAGATCATCCTTTGCCTAAAGGAATATAGACGAGAACTTTGACTCTGGTCAAGTCTTTTAGATGAGATTTAGATGTGTAAACACAAGGGCTGCTGGGATGCTGGTAAAATCACCTGGAGCTGAGAGGCTACAGCTGACAATCTGACTTTACAAGGGGAAAGCCAGATACCTTTGTACAGAAAATCACACTATGAAAGGCCAGTGTCCATAGAGGAGACAGGAGTCCTGCAACTTAATTCAAATAAAGGGAGAGAGTCCGCAAGGACACACGCCCGAGGGGTTTTCTCTCTCTCGGTTTCAGAGGGCACAGCCTCCTTTTACCCTGAACTCCTGGCCACATGTTGCCCTCTTCCTTTCCCCACTGGCTGAGGTGCAGGGAAGGTACAGCCTACCACATATCCCCCTTGAACCTGTCATTTTACCCCAAAGTTCAGAAACTCCCACTTGTCTGTTTCAGGAGTCAGGCTGTCTGGGCTCTGTAACACACCTCCTGCTTGGAGCTAGTAGAGACTTTAAGACCCATTTCAAAGACATTAACACCCATACCTTCACCCATGGAATTGCTTGTGAAGGCACTAGCACACATTCCCTATCACTCCCATGCAAAAGAAGGCCCTTATCAAAAAGGCAGTTCCATGATACAGACTACAATCTCACACATTTACTGAACTCCCAGATCCAGGTGCCTAACACCTCCAGAGCAGTTCAGAGAAGCCCTTCTCCTAAGGCTCTTGTGATGATCGCCCATCATTCCAAAGCATGTGTTTCCCGGGAATTCCAAATCATGTTACTTAATTATCACAGTTAATTCTAAGGCAAATTCAGATTCTTATCTTAAGCACAGCTGAAAACAGGTATCAGAAAGTAGGCAAATATTTTTGGAATTTATGGCAAGATTTAGCTGCAGAAAGACATGAGTTATGGATCTTATCCTGCTACAGAGGTTTGCAGAATAAGTACAAACACCTCTAGTACTCACACTGTCTCATTGCTCCTGCCATCTTCTTTGACCAAGGATATCTAGTACACACTTGTTTGTTTAACATGGGAGACTTTTTGATCCAAACAACATTAAATCAGGTTATGATTCTTATTATTTAGCTTTTGTAACCTAGAAAGTACCTTCAAGACTAAGATACTTACCAGAACTCTTTACAACCAATGAGGAGAATCCCAAATAATAGTTTATTTCATGTGTCCTCACCACTTTCAGTCTGAAATAAATGTCAGAAATGCTCCCCCTCCAACAATTAAAATAAAACACATAAAAACTTTCACAGTAAATGGTCCATCTTATTGACTTGTGATACTAGATGAGATACTGAGTAAACAAATAAATGCATTTGAGCCTAATTTCACAGAATCACGGAATGGCTGAGGTTCGAAGGGATGTCTGGGTGTCATTTGGTCCTAACCCCACCTTGATTAAGCAGTGTCACCTATAGCAGATTACTCAGGACTATGTCCAAATGGCTTTTGCATTTTGCCAAGGATGGAATGAATGGGTCTATTCAAGGATGGATTTCAAGAGGTATGTTACACGTGCTAGTTTAATTTTAAATGACAGTTGTAAAACATACTAGATTTATTTGCTCTTTGAAGAGTGAAGTTTGGACATGTTCATCAACCATATTAACACGTATCTCTTCTCAGATGAACACAGATAATTTGAATTGCTCTTAGGAACAAAGATATTGCCCTTAATAGAAAAAAACCCTGTAAAATAATGATGGTGTCTGGTTGCATTCATTGAATTAAATTAAATTAAAAAATAATGTAAAAGGAAAAAGAGATAAAGGAGTTAATGGTACTTCAATTGTTTTTTTCCTTCTTCTTTTATATTTTTTTCTTCTAGATAGTTTTGATAATTCTTTTATTGAAAAAATATTTTACTTATACTATTGGGATTCTTTGTCAAGAAAAGAATGTCTTCAAAAAAAACCCAAGTGCCTTAGTCTAGTCTGATAAAGAATGAACCATAAGAACTGCTAGGTCTGAAAGAACATTAATGCTACATATCTGAGAAAGCTTTCCAACAACATCTTTAAACAGTTGCTCAATTGGAGATTAAAAGCATTGCACTTTTAAACTAGTTACGATTGAAGATGTGCGTGATTATCATAGTTTGTTTATATTTCTGTGCTTCTTTTTCCCATGTGATTTCACTCAACATTTTGTTATCATTGGATAAACTAATATAATTCACTTAACAAAGTACACTATTATGATAATTTTTAAGATTATATTTTTGACAAATTTATCTTTTCTTAGCCTGAACTTGTGTCCTTTTTAATAGGTTAGAAAACAGATTCTTTCACTTCAGTGAAAATAATTGTACTTACTATTTAATATTTAGATAGCACTTTGAATATTAGACCTTAATAGCTGGGCAATCACTTTCCTGATTCAAATTCTTCCTGATAAACAATTTGGCAAGAAAATTGTTTACCATTCTGGAGTGGAAAAATCTTACTAATGGTACAGAACTTGCTTGAACACTGGTTTGTATTTTGCATAGAAAAAGATGTTAGATGCATGAGAAAGATCTTGGCCATGACTGCTTCTCTTTGATTATTAGAATGAGAGTTCAAAAACTACTTCATTGTGTATTATTTATTGATCTATTAGAGGAATTAATTCTTTCAGAAGCAATTAAATACTTGCAAATATAAGGAGGCAGTACAGAGTCATTAGTGATTAAGTCTCATCATTAAGTGAAAGCCCAGTGCTACTTTCCCAGCAAGTACCTAGTTAAGATACAGCTTGATGTTTGATGCCTCCCAAAGCATAAGAAAACAAAGTAGTAGTAAATAATAAAAAAACATTAGAATTGGCATACTTTTGTGGTAGCCCACAGCACAGATTACAATTAATTTTCACTGAACTGCCTCACAGAATTAGTTCTTAGCACATCAGCAGCAAAGCTACTACTTAGTCTGAGAATAGTTTCTTAATGCCAATGGCTATTTTGTGCTGCTGGAAAAAAAATAGGCAGTATAAGACAAAAATGTGAAGATGTGGAGAAATAGAAGTGCATGTAAAAAGGCTTACTCAAATGTTCTTCCCCTGACCTTGTCTTTTTCATGCACCCTTCTGTCAACACATCAATTTTCAGTCCCAGCACTGTCACCCATTTCATGGGAATTTTCTTACAGAGTTGAGGAAATAGAACAATTTAAAACTCGTTACTACAGTACAATTTAATCTTGGAGAAGGATTAGTCCCCTTGGGATTCTGGCTTTTGTTGTGTCTGTTTCTAGTGCTGTTGGTTCCAATACTGGCTCACTGCTCACTTGGGTTCACACAGAGGGCTCTCCATGCCTGGCTGCACTGTGAGCCCAGAGTATCTGTCAAGCCTGGAGGTGTATGCTTTGGACCTCAGTGATTGTGTTTGCTCACATTAACAGATCCTTCTCCCAGTGAAGATACAAGTTCAGTCACTTAATGGTTGATAACCAACCTGTTTCCTCCCTCAGCTTGCTCCCACCATCTGACTAGATCAGGAGACCTCCCTTACCCCTCTTACCTTAATGCATTGTGTCTCCACATCAAAGTTCCCAGTAGACAGCTTTCTGATCACATTTGGAGGGGAAAGTAAGAGCAAATTAAGAGCAAGAATAAATAGATTCCAGCATCTTCAGACCAGTTTGAAAGGGTTGTTTTAATTCAGTGCACAGCAATATGCTTACTTCGAAGTCCTTACAGTGAGGCAAACTTGAGAAGCTTGTTGCCACTTAAGGTTCAGGCAAGCCTAAGGCTGAGGAGGAAAGATCATAACCACCAGCAGCAGTTGTTCTTGCTCTTCTGTTGTGTGTTTTGTTTTGTTTTGTTTCACCAAGAGCATCTAATGTGAAGTTATGAGAATTAAATATATATGAGTGTGGCAACTGTGAACTCTTTTTCCCATTTTGATCTTACAGTTTTTACTACAGATGTTCTAAAAGCCTCACATAGGTCAACATCATATATCACATAGAGACAAACATATGAAAAATTAAGAGTTAAAAGTTTTTAAAAAGAGGAGTATATTCAATACTCTGTGGGTAGTACATAGCATAACTTTTATTTCCTCCATGAACTTCAGCTAAAACAGAAAATTAAAGAGTTATTATGTCCCATTAGTTATTGGTTTGTGAAGAATTAATTATGCAGTTGAGATGGACTATTATTTTGAATCCATTCTTGCATCCTGTGGTACAATAAAAAGCAAATTATAGGGATCTTTTGGCACTTGATACTAAACAAGATTACAATCTTACAATAGGTTATACACAGTTCTAGAAGTCTGCTCTTTCAAACTGTGGACCAACATTTGACCTGTTGATTATAGAGAACAGATACTTTAAATGCATGAACTTTGATTTCTTCCTATCTGACAAGAGTAATTACTAAAAAATAAGTCCTGAGAAAATGTGTTGTGTGAATATTCTGGTCTGCTCACAGAATGAGTGACATATGCTTATAAAAGAAAATTCTTGGCTACATTTACTTTTTTTTTTCTGCTCAAATATCTGCAGTTAAGTTTAAAAGCATTTGTAAGCTTTTGCTTTTATCAATTATATTTGCTCCAAGGTTCAGAAGATTAAAATGTGGAGTATCACTCAGAACAGGTATCAGTATTATCAGTTGGTAAAAGAACAGAATGAAACTGGTTAATACAAGACAGCTAAGTTAATGAAAACAGAATTATCATCAACACTTTTTCTCCTGATAAACAAACAACACAGGCCACAAGAGGAGAATGTACCCTGTTATTACAGAGTTTAATCATGCGGACTGTACCTCTGCTGAGATATTATATAGGACACAGGGAAAAACTGACAGGAAAACTGACATTTTTGTCCTTAAAGACAAAAGGCATTTTTTCCCTTAAAGGAAAAGACTCCAGCTGCTTAACTTCAGAGATGTCAAGCTGGCTACTGAACAGGAGATTTAAACATGTGGGACCAAGTCTTCCTCAGGGGGGTGCAAAAAACCCTCTTCTAGAAAATGCATCAAAATTCTCCATGGGAGAGAAAAGACAATAAGAAAAATATTAAGTCTTCTGCAAAGACCAGAATATTTTTTTCTGATAGTTTTGAAATGGAAATTGAGACAGAAATGTCAATACCTATATACACCTTAAGATAGCCTATAATTTTGCTGAAATTACCAGCCTTGCATAAATGCTTTGCAGACTTTTATTAACTGGGAAAATAAATTTTGACTCTTTCCAATCAGAATTAAGTATTTATTTTAGATTCATAAAGGAAGATAGATGATTGTGTTTTTATCTAAAAAAAGTAAAACTCTAAAAACAAACCTGATTTTCAAATACAGGTTTGCGAGTTCCAGAGGGCAAGAGACCAAACTAAAGTCAGAAGCCTCCTCTGCAGAGCCATTTCTGTAGCTCAGGGGTTGGGCTGAGCTCTTGCTTCCCTGTAGTCAGGGAGCAGATCTGGC
Source organism: Lanius collurio (assembly GCA_020086605.1). Taxonomy (NCBI): domain Eukaryota; kingdom Metazoa; phylum Chordata; class Aves; order Passeriformes; family Laniidae; genus Lanius; species Lanius collurio. The sequence continues at coordinate 24,243,286 of JACBWW010000004.1, read as the reverse complement.
CAGCTTGCTTGGTGTGATACCTCTGTATGTGGGGCTGAAGGTGCCATTTTTGCCCCTTGGGACCAGGGCTGCCCTGTGGCTTGGAGTCACAGGGATGAAGCCTCTGGCAGGGTTGAAACCCCTTTGGTCATGGCATGCCCAGAGTGCCCATTATCTACAAGTTAATATAGATGATGGTTTCTGAACTGTGCTTGTAGACCAGTACCTGTGTTTCTTCCCTCACCATCACAACACTCGTCTTTGTGTTTGCAAGTTTTTTGAAGATTACTCTTTGAGAACCCTTTCTGAGTGAGGTAAAGCTGCCAAATTTGATACATGACAATTTGCTGCTTAAGTAAGATTGAATATTCTAGAATTCACCCTTGTCACAGGAATGGAAATTTTGTAATTTTAATCATCCATGACAAGATGCTAACTTATGTAAGGGGTGTGGAAAAATGAATATTTTATCAGGCTGGAGGATATCTAGGCTGAAAGAAAGAAAACACTCCTGAGAAAGGAGATACAGGCCAATAAACTGATCTAGATATCATATTGTCCACAAATTAAAATACACCATCAGTGGAAATACTCTATTAGGCTAGAGGATATAATTTTGGACAACAGGCATACTCTGAGGAAGAGAAGCCTCTCCCTTATAGGGAGAAGGTTTGCAGAGACCTGAAGCAGATATATGAATTCAGAAATGTCTGTTGTTTTCCATGTTTTTTAGTTGGTTTAATAATATATATTCTTCTCTTTACAAACTCAGAATCTTTAAAAGATACAGACTTCTGTACTTCTTGTGACAACAGTATTATTACCCCAGCTCATAACTGTTGCCCCAGCTCTTTCTGCTGGAGGGGAGCTCAACAGAAAATTTTGTAATGGATACATGTATTCATATTTGTGTGTATTATGCAAGAGGTTTAAGAGAAGAATATACAAAACAAGAATGAGTTATTCATCATCAAGACAACACTAAAAAATAAGAACATTTAGCTCCTATCAGAAAACAAACAAAAAAATGCAGCTATTTTTTGTGAAGGACCTTGTAACAGTCTCCTGCAGACCTTGTTTCATGCTCAGCCTGAGCATGAAAACACCACATGTCATTTTCTACAACTTTAGGAAGACCCAGAATATTCTCCACTGTGGGCTACTTCACAGGTGCATGGGTGCACAACAACCCTGTAAGGAATTTAAGAGTTGGTTTAAAAAAAAGAATCACAGTTTTTACATAATATTTCTTATACCCACTGCAGGTCACTGAACTCAAAATGGCAAAGAAAGTTTAAAGGAGTTCCAGTGTAGATGGACACCATTCTCCAGAGCAGAAATTGTGCCTTCCATGATGCAGGTGCCTGTGTTGTTCATACCCTGAAATCAAACAAATGCTGTAAGGAGATATTCTTTACTACAAGGGCAGTGAGATACTGGCACAACTTGCCCAGAGAAGCTGTGGGTCTCCAGTCCCTGCAGGTGTTAAAGAACAGGATGGATAAGGCTTTGAGCAACCCATTCTAGTGGAAGGTGTCCCTGCTCACAGCAGTGGGGCTACAACAAGATGATCTTTAAGGTTCCTTCCAACCCAGTCCAGTCTGTGATCCCATGATTCTATGATGTGCTGTGGCAGAAGAACTGGGGCACTCCTGGACTCCTGTCTGCCTAGTTTCCCTGAGATAAGATTGGTTGGGACCTCTCACACCTTTTTTTCCAAAAGATTTGAGAATATTGAGATATCATGACGATTTTTTTGGTGCTTCCTGGAAAAAGAATTCTGTGGCGCTGTAGAAAGTTTAAACAGAGTTATGGGAAAGAAAAGCAGCATAATTTTCACCAGTAATAGCAAGAACTGTACTGTTATCATGTGTTTTATAAATTGGGAAAATACATTAGTTCTCATATTAAACATTACTGTTAGAGTAACTGCTGTCCCTTTCAAAGATGTAAAATGAAGATCCTATAAAGGGCCTCAAAGAAGTCTCTGGAAACAAGTTATGACCCAGTTAACTCATATTTCAGCTCAAATGCTTTCTGCTTCAAAAGCTTATGGGTATATGCATATAGGTGTTGTACGTATTATCAGTATACAAGGAATAGAAGGCAAGATATTGACTTGATTCAGTATCACAAAAATTCCCAGTGAATTATCAAAATTGGTTTGTCTTTTATATTCCATGTTAAAGAATGGGAGATTGATTGGTCTGTTCAATCACAGGACAGTGGAATTTAATATTCCCTCCCTTGCTTTTGTACTTACATTGGAACTTCACTAGGAGTGACTGTGATCCAAAAATCAAAAGGGCAATTTCCAGAGAAGCAGGGAGAACTCAAGGCAGAAATTTCAAAACCTGCACATTAAATTAAAAAGTAAGTATGGATATGAAGAAGTGAGAAGAATTTTTAAGGAAACCTAATAGACTATTTTTAGGCTGCTGGTTCAGTTCTATTGACTTTATTTTCTTTGAAAAAGGAATAACCCCACTGTATAAAAAATTGATTCCAGGAAAGAGTGAAGAAAGCAATACACAATAAAATGTTCCCTCGCAGCAGGGATTGCATTTGCTGCTGCTGTAGTTTTGCTCCTTGGACTAAAGGGTTAGCTGGCTTTGTTATTTTTCTGCTGCTGTTGCTGTTTCACAAATTAGGCTGACAGCTACATTTCTGCAGTCTACATCTTTTCATGCTGTGAAGCTCAGTAAAAGGGTGCAAAAAGTGTACTGTCCATGCAATGGGTCAAAAATTAGGTATAATCATTTGAGAAGAAGAACATGAGTGAAGTGGAATGTCAACTTTATTTTCACTCCCAGGAAAAGCCACTGAAGACAAGTAACAGACTTACTGCAGTTACAGAGTCTAAAAATATCTGTGAAAAATAATTTTTGCAATTTGGCAGGCTTTAATAACAAAACAAGGCTTCTAGCAAGAAGCCAAAAAAATTACCTTGAAACACTTTAATGAACTACTGTCTGGTTTCCCTTTTGAAAACATTTTTTGTGACTTGGACATCCCTAACAGAAGGCAAAGGTACATTACTGTGTGCAGTTTCTACAGTCTGGTGTCTGAAATAATTGGCCTTAGAACTGTGTTACCATTAGCTTTCAACAACCATTCTTATTTTCAAAGAGGGACTTTCTTTCAATGCTATTTCCATAGTAAGTGTACAGTACTCAGAGTACCACATGTATTGGCAGTCTGTAAATATTTTATAGACATTTTTCAAAACTAGAAAACTATTAGGCAGTTTAATGTAATGCCCATCATGCTGACATGGTGATTGTCGTTCTCACCCTTGCTGCTCTGATTTCCCTCTTATACTCAAGACTGAACACATGATCAGAAAGGAGCCAGCACTGATTATGCAGTTATGCAGTGTCTGGCACACTGTGTGATTGTGATGGACGGTGACACCAAGCGATTTCTCCTCCGCATTGACTATGAGGTGATGAGTTCTCAAATGTTTGTTTTTCATAAACCCCCTAGAACTTCTGTCTTAAGATCTTCATCATATTCTAGATAATATCTCTCCTAGAGTCTAGATTAACACTTCCTTCTTGATGGCCATCATAGCCCTGCTTCAAACATGAAATTATTCTTGATTGTTCTCTCAGATATCTGATGGATGAGCAGGGGAAACTGCTATGATCTTTTAAAACACTTCTTCCATTCTCTCATGTCACTTAGCTCATTGAAATTCACCTCAGTCTTATTTGGATGCAACCTTTGCTACACAGAAAATGCCATTAACTTACAGATATTTTGACTCATTGATGTAATCTGAAAACAGCCCTAATGAAGTCTAATGTCTGGAACCATACTGACATTGGCCCTCTACTTCCCTCTTCTGTTTAATTATGGGAATCTCAGTGGATTTGTTTTTCCATTTTCCCAATGACTTCTTTTATTTTATGCATGAGTCGTTTGCAGAATGTTGTGTAAACATCTTATTTACCATCAGAGGTGACATTGCATAAAACATGGTCCATAACATATTTCAGGCAGATCTTTGCATTACTGTGTTCCTTTTCAAGGAGATATGAATTTCATGATAAGAGAATTAAGTATGAGCTAAAATGATGTGTTCCTCTTAAAAGATAACTTATGAAGCTCTGCACTGCTGAAAAGTAAATATAAAAAAGTATGGGCTCAAATTTTCCAATATTCAAATACTGCATAATATTCTCCTTAGTTCTATCCAATAAGAATTTAGGCTTGCATAAGAACTGAAGCTTTTATCTTCTTATGTCCATGGTAATTATGGAATGATAGATGGTTGGGCTTGACTTCAAAATAAGACACTGGCTTCTGAGATTTCCAGAGCTGCAGTTGCTTCCTTGATTTGGGATATCAATATGCCCTAAGTATTTTTCTGCTTTTTTTTCCCCCAAGAATTGTTCTTCTCCATGTAGCCCCACTGTAGACTGAACAGGCATGCAGATAAAATTCTCTTCTGCCCTGTCCAAGAAACAGAAGCAGAACTATCCTATGGAAAAAAAATTCCATATATTAAGTAATAGTAAAATAAAATCTCAAGATGCAACCAGACAGAGTTTGTAATTTGCTATCTTGCAAAACCTGATAGTTTGATCTATGTGTTGACTGCTAGTGAATATAATGTCAGGTCAGATGCTAGACTAATGCCAGGAGTGAGGGTGATGGGTTATTATTATTGAGGGTTTTGTTGCTTCTCTGCTTCACATTAATTCTACTTCTCTCTATGAATTCCAAACACTCTTATTTCTTGTAAAAATGACATAATAAATGTCGAACTATATAGTTGAAATAGATTTCAAACTTGCTAAACTGAATAATTTGGATAAATGTACAAGAAATGTTCACAAAATCAGTTATTTCCACCTGAAAGATTTAGATTTTGTTAAATCAAGAGTTTTAAATGGAAATATTGAAAAATCTTCACATGAAATGTTTAAATCATTTGCATTACAGAACTTGTGACAAAATCTATAAGCTGATTCTCTGTAAGATTTTTTGCATCTTAGTGATCAAAATATGTTGTAATTGTGTTCCATTTTTGTGGTTGATTATCAGCTGAACTCCAGTACTGTTAAGAATATTCAGCTATTTCTGTTATCTTCAGGATTGATGAATTTTCTGGAATGATGGCAGTGGTTTCATTGCTTACTTGCTTAGTGCACAGCCTGGAGAGCATGGAGAAAGGGTAAGAATATAGTAATTGCAAGTAGCAGCTCCCCAGGAAATTCTCCTGCATTTCTCCAGCATTTTACAGCTCAGACATTCAAAAGCCAGGAATTAATCCTTTGTATCTAGTAGTCCTTAAAATTATTTTTTCTTCCATGAATTCAACCTTTGGCTTTTTTGACTCTTTTAAACTTTTAGCATCTACAATTTCTTGTGACAACTGAATTAGAAATTAAAATTTTCTAATCTCTGACCTTCTTTTACATTTTTGTGCATTTCTGTTCTCTCCTATTGTTTCTGTGCTATGTGTGGTTCATTAAAATTTCTTTTCATTCTTTCCTTCTCATTCTTGCTTCATCATACTTAGACACAATTTTTTCCTTGTCCTTTTCAGCACTCATCTTCAACACATACTCAAATTTTTTATTACCTTTTTTCTAGACTTCTTTTTTTCCCTGCTAGTAGCTGTTATTGGTTTCATCTCTCCCATAATTAACATACATATATATATATATATCTTTAAAATTGTTAAAATACCAAATTTCTTACCTAGAAGAGTGGAAGAATTAAATCAATCCAGAAAAATAACAGGGGTCAAAGCTGTGGGTGCTGGAGATGTGTGGTGCTCATCCAGTCATTACTGATTTTTTATCACGTCTGCAGAGATTTGCCTCTTTGCAGCCAGAGATTTCACCAGCTTTTGAGAACAGGGGTTAGCTGATAGGCAAGCAGCTGTGTAAGAGCTGACACGAGGCTCCTCCTGAGTCCTATTAATGGCAATTGAGCCACTAAATGCAATTTATTATCCTGTATTTGGCTCATATTTTGAAGAAACAACCATACAAGAGCCTAATACCAGTGACTGCAGAAATTCAAGACCTATGAGAAGTCTCTGAATTTGGAAAACTTTTACTGATGATTGGTCTGTTAGACCTACAGTCAGTTTTCATTAACAAGGGTGTTGTGTAGGTAAATAATGTGCACTGGACACTTAAGGAAAAGAAAAAGGAAAATGATGTTGAGATTTTGTGGTTCTCTGTTTCCCAAAGAAACACTTTACTGATCTATAGCAACTCCTGAATCAAAGTAAACTTCTTTAATGCTTTAATAGGTGGTGAAAGGGCATTGATACTATCGCCAATTAAACTTATAACAGCAGTAAGGAAGTTTTCAGTAAAATACAAACCATTTTATTAAAATTAAAAATGAAAGTATTCAGTGAAAGGCATTGTTTTAGACAGTATGAGTTTAAAGTGTTTTTAGTGTAATGCGTTTGAACTGAAGTGTAGCAATGTGTATCAGTAACCTCCAGTGTATCTGGCCCAAGAGGATGGTAGAAAATTTTGCTAATGCAGTTTGGCGCTTTCTGAACAAGTCTTGGGGTTCAGAGTTTTATTCTAATCTCTTGCTGTTTTCACCAGAGAAATGTGAATTTTCAAGAGCTGCTTTAGGATAGCATGGACAACACCTTTGACAGGAAATATGAAACTAAATTAGAGGTGGAAGTTTACATAGTAAGTACATTTAATCAAATGAGTCTACCACAAAATATCTGCACCACTGGGAAGCAGTGGTCTTTCCTTTCTATTTAATATTATATCTGTCATTTTGTCAGTCATTAAGTATTATCAGTGCAACCTTTCAATTTAAAAGTGATTAGTCTGAATGATTTGATAGAAGCAGAAAAAAATCACTTTACTGTTCCCAAATAACTTGTGAATATGGTGAACTAGGCAAAAGATCTCATTCCTTTGACATCCTAAGGTGATTTCTTAGAGTACAAGAACTTACAGATAACTTCCACAGCTGATGTAACTGAAATTTTTAGAGTGGCTTGCTGTCTGAGCACTTTTGGTCACAAGGACAGTCTTTGAGATTTTAAAGGATCTGAACTACCATTACACAAGGGTAAACATACTTAAAAGGAGCAGGACTTTCCCTATTGTCAATTCTGAAATGAATAATAAATGTCACGTTCATTTTCACAAACCTGCTCCTCAGATGTAACATTAAGGAGCTGTCCTTGAAGTGTACTTTCAGCCAAGTATGGCTTAGTTTCTATTCATACATAGGTAACTATTAATAATGCACATACTGCTGTGTATTATCCTCAATTCATTATCAGCATTGAAGCTTTTAGACTATTCTGCAATTGTAAAGGATACAATAAGCCATTGGCTTTCACTCAGAAGCTTCTCCTCATGTAGAATGTTTTCTTTTTCATTTAGGTCACGTCCACTAACTTTTAAATTTCAATAAACATGGCTATAGTTAGGAATGGTGATTAAAGTATTATTGAACATGATGCCAGACAATTCATCATCTTCTATTAGTTTTTATTTATCCAGGCATGTAAGCTTGAAGATAGCTTTCGCTTTGACTGGTGTTTGAATTTAATGGTGAAACAAGCAAACTTCCTTTATATGTTCCACAACTATGAGAGACTGAAATGTTATGATTAATGGCTTAAACTTTTTGGCCATTATGGCAAAACTGTATAAGGAAGCTGCATCTATAAGGTTCAACCCCTAACTTATAGGAATTCTGTAACGTGTTTAAAAACTCTATATAAACATATGCTGACTGGTCTGTAGAATTGCAGTGGGGAAACCTGTCACGGAGTTTGCCTTTTGGTGAAATGAGTGCTAATAAAATCAGTTAGAGGTGAAAGAACTGCAGCAGTGGCTTCAAGAAAAATGCCAACTACACTGCAGCATATTGTCTCGATCTACATTGCTGTATAAACTCCAGGACTTTCATTCACCCCCTCGTGGTTCCACGTGAAGACTACATACTGGGGCCTTATGTGGCTGAAGTCGTATTCTCACCTTATGAATATGTTATTAAAGAGAGAAAAAATGAAAAATCATCTTTTGCTTGAAACAATGGCTAAACATTTGAGACTATAATACAAACCACTCTGTCTCAACCCTACTCTATCTAATATAGTTTCTGCTGGTTATATCCGATATATACAAGTTCTTTGTAAATAGCAGTTGAAGCACAGATCAGATACTTAAAGAACAGTGACAAATGAAGAAACACCCTGCATGTTATGCAGCAATATTATGATTTTTAAAAGGAAATATTTTTGAAAGTACATTGTTCTTCAAAATTTTTCTTCATCTAACCCACATAACCAAAGCAGGGGTATGGTTTTCCTTTGTGGTTCATATAGCAAGTCCCTTCAATATTACCACTGGGCTGAGGCAAATATCTCCCCTTCATGACATTTCTGCTCTCTCACTCCATAAGATCATTGTTATTCAAAAGATATTCTCCCTAAATCTTGGCTGCAAATGAGGATTTAGGTAAAAGCTAAACACAATACTGTTAATATTCTCTACTACAGTGAATTTTACCGTTACTCAAGAAGAAAAGATACATATATTATTGCTGGAATTTTTAAAAAACTATTTAAAATATAAACTGGATTTCTTTTATCTCAGTTTTTTTTGTAAATGTGCGAAGAACTGTAAACCATCATCTACATTTTTACAACTTTATATTCTATATTTTCAAGATTGTCATGTCAGCATTTTCATCATTCTCAGCACTAGCCAAGTTTGCATTCAAGGTAAATAAAACAATGTAATTAATTATTGTTCCATTCTATCTATTTCAAGATGCTACAAATATGACAAATATGACATGGAATTCATGGATTCCATTGCAGACTTAAAAAAGAACCTACTATTCTACTCCTGCCTACAGAAATCCCTGGTTTAATTCATACAAGAATACATCAAGTATAAGGTCTCTAGGAGTGAATAGGCTGACTTCATGACATGATTAAAACAAGGCCTGTAATGTACTATGGAGCCTGTCAAATTAGTAAATTAGTATCATGAAAAGCTATTCATAAGAATATGCTCTATCACACATCAAGTAATTTTTTCATCATTGTTGTAGACACATTATAAAAAACTAGAGTAGTTGAATTGTAAAACTAGAGTAGCTGAGTTGTAAAAACCTTTGATGTCTGCACTTATATTCAGTTCTTAACACAGACATAACCCAGTGCAGCTGTCATTCTCCATAGGACTGATAGTGATATCTTAATATTCATTCTGTAAGATACTTCCACATTTTCACTATTCACAGAATCACAGAATCATGGAATGGCCAGGTTGGAAAGGACTGCAGACGGTCACTGGCCCAACCTCCCTGCACAGGCAGGATCATTGCACATGCACATAGAGCACATGGCACAGCATTATGGTTGCACAGTTGCTGAATATCTCCAGTGAGGGAGACCCCACAACCTCTCTGGACAATCTGTTCCAGTGCTTGGTCACTTGCACTGTGAAGAAGCTCTTTCTCACCTTCAGGTGGAACTTCATGGGCAGCAATTTCTGCCTTTTGACTAATGTCCTAGTGGCTGACATCACTGAGCAGGGTCTGCCTCCATCTTCTTGGCACCCACCCTTTAGATATTTATTCGCATCAATGAGATGTCATGGCAGTCAGCTCTTCTCGAAGCTGAGCGGGCCTAACTGGCAAGGAAGAAAATTAGGTGAGGTCATAAAATACAAATAGGAAACATAATGTAGAAGTAGCTCTCTGTGTCACTTCCACCAGTGCTTCATGACTATTTTCTGCCTCAAGATAAATGCCATAAGGGCATATATTCTCTAATTTGTGAAGCAGTGACTAAGAGATATCCTAAGTTTTCCTACGATACCTTAAAACTGGAGAGAACTAGCTTTGTTTGATACTGGCATTGGTAAGAAAATTAGACCAGAATGCATTCACTGATATTAAAAAAAAAAAAAAAAAAGACAAAACAAAAAGGAAGAAAAGAAAAAAAAAAAAAGGAAAAAAGGGAAAAAAAAAGAGATATCTTATACTTCCCAGCAAATCTGCGGACAAGAGAACAATCTCTTCTTTGGTAATATAGCTTAGATATTGAAGCAATAAATTATTGATGGGTATTTCCATGAACACCAGCTCAGTTTGTTTCACTTGGTTAAGTACAGTTTAAAGCACTACAATGTATTAATTTCTTCCTTAAAAAAGAAATAATGAAGAAATAAATCAAAGACTACAAGCTATGTGCGAAAATGGACAGTTATCTGCTTCTAGTAAAGAATGGCAAATCACTGTACTATTATTTTTTTGTATAATCCACTACTTAAAGCTCTGAGCATCCCTTTGAGAAAATTTTAATGTGAAATTCTCACTGCTATTTGTTCCTAAGGCAGTTGTTGTAGATACAGTCATAGATGTTGCTTGTTAATATTGATCAATTTTCCTTTTGTTTGTGTCTATTAGTACCATTGATGATCACTACATCTCAGAAAGTTATGCTATTTTTCTTATTTTAGAACAGTGAAGTGTTATTTCCAAACAGCTATATTCTGCAGCTGCTATATCTGGAATAATTCCAATGCTACTAGAGCACATAAAAATAATATAATTTCAATGTAAAAATTATGTACCTTGAAAAAATATTGGGGGAAAATTATGGTTTTGACACTAAAGGAACATGCTGCCAAGCACTACTGATATGACCAGACAGTGACAGTAATGGATACTTAAAGAAATGATTCTGATGTCTCTTAACACTTGCTTGTAGATCAGGAAGGCTGTCGCTACAAGATCAGAGTCTGAAAACTCACAAAAAATTGTCTAATAAACAATCTACTGCATGAAATCTTGGTTTATACTCGATGAATGACAGTAAACTATCAATATTTTTTCTCAAAATATTTGCTAAATGAAACACATCATATACACACACTCCATGTTTTCTATATTAAATGGCTTTGAGAAGTGAGTAGTTTTTTATAAATATTTTTTTATATTCCCTGCTGTTTGATAAATAAAATCCTTAGTACATCTTTTCTTGGCCACTGAAAGGCTCAAAAGTGTTTCAATCATACAGAGGTTACTATATACTAATATTAATACTATGAACAAAAGTGAATCCCAGGCTGCAGATCTACAAGGCAGATATTTATTTTAAAATGACACATTAAGTGGCATAAAACTGCAGAGACATCACACAAGACTCATCTTTATTTACCAGGATACTTGAATGAGCTGGGAGTTTTTGGTCTTTTCTCAGTCCCTCAGTCAATGCCTGCATGCTGGGACAGGGATCCAAATTACTTGGCTTCATTCCCATCTAGTGTCACACCACTGGCAGTGACATCGCAGCACTGGAGCAGCCCGGTCAGCAGGGGCTCACCTGGCTGCTGGCTGAAATCTTTTTGCACATCTCACAGCTTCCCCAGGGATACGGATCGCTTGATTATCTCTGTCCCTGACTCTTCCTCTGGTTGTGAGGGTCCTGCTTCCTCTTCATCACTCACTGCATGAACTGGTTTAGTCTTGGATTTCCTCTTCTCTATAGGGATGACTGCTACTGGTACGGGTAGTTCCTCTGGTTCAGCCGCAGTTTGAGCGGCCGCAGTGCCCTGATCTGCTTTCCTCCTCCTCCCCCTGAGGGCGCTGGCTTGTGAGGAGCGGTGTCTGATAAGCAGTGCTCAGCATGTTGCATAACCTTGCACCGCCCTGAAACTTCTACAGAGATTTTCTTTCAAATATTTTACCACTTTATAAGGGCCCTGTATTTGTTCAGGGATGATCGTACAAGCCTTTAGAGCAGAATACTCCTTTAAAATCTGGCCCATTTTCTTCCATATCCCATGCACATCATGACTACCCTGGGGCAGGTATCTGGACAACTTCCTAAAAATCTCTGTCCTGACTCTGAACATGTTATAGACTCTGCTGAGGAAACCTGGCAGACACAGCAACAAGAACATGCTTTCCTTAACATCCAGAGGGAATTAAAAATTCCCCATTGTAGGAGGCCTTAAGGAGAAGAAGAGGGTGAAACATTTGGAAAAACCATCCTCCCCTGCTTCCCCCACAGGCTGGGAAGATTATAAAGTAATTCCCAGAGGTAGCACCCAAAGCCAGGACAGGAAGAAAACACTGAATGCACATCCCAAATGACTGTCATCACCCTTGCTGTTATTATGTCATAAACTGATATCACACAGTACAGCAACAAAGTGATCCCGATCTCTCTCCCACTCTGAAAAGTCAGGAGGAGCGCATACAGAAATATCTACAGGGTTAGATACCACACCCACATGAACATATTGAGCAACACTGTAACCAAGGAGCTCTCTTTTTAATACACAAACGCTTATGTCAAAACTGTTTTCTCAACCCTCTCATGCCCCTCATTAGTCACTAATTGAATGGTGTTTAGAATCAGCCAAAAATTACTCTCCAGTTAAGCCACTTCTCTTTCCCCTATCCTCTCCAGAAAGAGAGGAACAAAGAGGCTATGAGGTGAGATGATTTCTCTCACTTTTCAGTGTCTTATGATGTTTTTAACTTTTAAAGGTTAAAGTACTCAGTAATAATGTCTTTCAGACTGCTTTATTTTTAGAAATGTACAGAGCAATTTCAAGTGAACTTAGCTCCTAGAAAATCATTAGCAATTACTTAGCCTTTCCGCAGGGAGCAGTAAGGACAGAACAACTGAATTAGTGATCCTGCTTGTGACTTGGGCTGAGCAAACTAGTTTTCCTAATATTATTGCAGCATTTGAAGTCCACCTAGATTTGTGAATGATTATACTGCTTCTAAAACTGCAACAGCCCTGAAAACTCTATATTGCTTAAATCCTTTTCTGACCATTCTAGGAACCATGATGTAGAGAAATCAGCTGTTGACATAGAATACTTTTTCACAGCATTATTGTTTTGTTAGTAGCTTGACTGGTATAAGCAAATGCAGAAGTAAGTAACTTTAACTACTGCTTAACTTGATGATCAGATTTAATATCGTGGTTTAACCAGCACAGATGATGATTATACACACAAAGCCCCCATATATGTTCACACATATTCATGCAAGTCGCTATATATTTTCAGCTAGTAGATGTTTCTTTATCAAGTAGATGTTTTTCATTTTCAAATGAAAAGAATGAAAGAAATTCACTGTGTTTAAATTGTGCAACATCCTAGAAGAGAAACACTGATAGAAAAACTGATGCTCATATCAGTATTGCTTGTGCCTTTGGGATAATTAATTCTTGGTTTAAAAACATCACAGTGCAATAAGTTTTTCTTCATAATGTAATCAACATTGTATTTGCATTTAATGTGCTGTTAGAAAGAAGAGAAAATTAAGATATTGGCGAAAATAAACACATCCTGCCCTTACCCTTGATTTCTAGCATATCTAAAATGTCACAGTGCAACTCTAAATTTGTCTACAGAAACCACAGGCCAGGTGCTGAGGAAGTGGATCCCACTGATTTTTCTAGAAGTGGATCTACAGAGACAACTCAAAGCATCTTGGTTCCAAGGAAGCAAACCATGGTGCTAGATAAGGGGTTTCTGCAGAAAATAAGCAATTGAAAATTCATTGCCTAAGAAAAACAATGACAGCTTCAGTTACTTTCCTTGAATACAGATTTTGTAAAATGTATTGCAGCTTGAAATGAACTTTGAGATAGGATCAATATTCAACTGCTACTTTTAAAATTTACATTTCTTAAAAACATAAATTCCTTAAAATAAAATTTAAGCTAGTAGAAACACGCAAACATGTCTTTTAAGATCTTGGTAACAGTGCCTGCTAGTGGTTGGCAGCAAGATCATGATAGCCATACAAAGATAATGATTTCACTTGTATATCAAATTTGTATGCTTTGGCTTGTATGTTTGAGAAATGAGAAGAATGAGAAGATGTTTAACTTTGACATATTTTATTGGCATTTTGTTTAGTGTCTTCAGTGTGTCTCAACTGTTTCTCAAGGATCAATTATTTAATGATCAGTTTGGTTTTTGGTCTGCAGTCCGGACTTGGTTCCACTTATGTGATGCAGTCTTGAGTAACACAAAGGACTGTCTATTCAACTTCTGTATTAAGAAAAAAAAAAAGTTTTAAATTATTTATATGCAGTAAGAGACTTTTCTCTTTACATTGCAGAACCGGAGGTTTGATCTGTGGTCTAGCTCTCAATTTTTAATTACCCAATGAAAAACTCCCAGTTTACTTAGCTCAAAGGCAAGAAGGTTAAGGTGACTTATTTAGTTTATAATTACTTTCATAGTAGAAGGTATCTAGTACTATAAAACTTTTTTTCTAGTAGTCAATAGCATTTACAGATTTAATGGCCAAAATTAAAATTCCTTAAAGTTGAACTAGAAAGAAAATTAAAATTCCAGAATTTACTTGGATTGTGCAAAGGTGTATAATTTGAACTCAACCAATAAAACATAATTGATGTGGATGGTGTAAAATGCATCATTTGAACACAGCCAAAATCTACCTCTTTCTAAAATAGAAACTTCAACTTAAAATAACTGTTGTGCAAGCTGGAAAAGTCACTATGTAGAATTTTATGGTCTCTCTTTTTTTCTGATCACATTAAGGAAATAATGATATCCTTCATGTCTTTAAAAGTTATCAAATACTCAAATCTTTTGATTTAAGTAAAAGCAAAAATCATAAGAGAAAACAACAAGAGAATGCTATAAGAAGAAATCCAAAATAATGCACTATAAATAGGCAGGCAATTTATATATTGATAATTATTAATCTCAGACAATGAAGAGATGTGAATATTAAAATAATAGTGGAGAATGAATTAAAGACGTTTAGATGTGAAAAGACTTATGGAAAGTGAAAGGAAACACAGGACCCTGGACAGGAAGATGCCTGGCTGTGTCTGGCAGAAATGAGAGGTTTAGACAGGAACTGAAGCAGCAGGGCAGTAGCAGCACGACACGTGTTTGAACGGGGGATGCAGTCAGGGCATGTCTTGACTGACGAGCCAATGGCTGTGTCATGTAAAATGGAGAGCTATGTTCATATGAATATGGGTGAGGCAACTGCAAGCAGGAATTCTGTTGCTGACCTTGTTTAATCACTGGTGTCTGTGCTTCCAACAGCTTACCTTGCTAGAGCAATTTAGCAGCAGGATAATTTTGCATTATTATGCTTATCAGCTCTGACCTTCTAGTAAATGAAAAGTTCTCCAGGGTACAGTTTTAGCAGAGTTCTAAAAGATTAACTTAGTAACAATACTTACTTCAGAGACTCATCCTGGAGCCTAATTACTTTTTACAAAACATGTAGAAACAGGTGAATTTAAAATAATATTCTGTAATTGACAGGTGACTTGTAATTATGGATTTTGTTTTCACAATGTTTACTACCATGCAGTTTTTTCTAGTACACCCATTTCAAGTCAAAAAAGTCTCAAGGGGCAGCAAGGGAGATTTCAGTCTCACACAATCTTACTTTTACAAGGAATGGTATCTAAAGAAACAAGCTTGAATTCTCTTCTACCATGGCGCTTATTTGCAAGTGGGAATATATGTCACACTTCAAATCAACTTTTCAACTCAAAAATTAGTCAGCAGTCTAAGACTGTAGATATGAACATAAATCTTGTCTCCAGCTATAGGCTGTTTTTTCTTTATTCCCTTAAAATATAGCAACATTCTGATGAATATTAAAAAAATATTGTATCTACCATTACTTTCTGTTCTTTCCTGTGCTCGTTTATATTTTGACTTAGATGAGGAAGAATTATAATAGAATAATCTCTTAAATGCATACTAAAATGGAATTTATAATTTTCTTTTTAATTTAAAACCTATGTTTTCTGCTTGTTCTTCTATTATATATGGTGTATGATATTGTGATTTTTGTTTCCTACCATGTGTTATAGAAAAGAAATTAAAAATATAGGTAATACAGAGTGTTCTCTGCAGAGTGGCACTATTTTTAGCTCTGAGCAAATAGAATGTGTTGTGTTACCCTGAAGAAACTTTCTGCATTAAATGGTTCTATAAACCAATGGTTCCTGTTAAGAGAAACTACTGAAAAATTTAGGCTTTTTCTGACCAACTGCTCACTGTAGAACAGAAACAAAAGCTGAATCAACCTTTTGCTAGTTTGAAAAGATTGTATTAGTATTTTGCTTTTCCACTCATGTAGCATTTTTAAAAAGTGATCTGACATTTTAAAAATCATCTACCAGATACCTCCACACTTTGAACTCATACTAGAGTATTGTAATAGAATATTTTTTTGTTCAAATGAAATTTTGGCGACACTGACTAATTCTCCAGGCAACTAGAATAATTTCCCCTTTGGTGTTCTACTCACAATGACAAAACAAATCCGTCATATGTATGTCTGAATCCTGTAATTTTAATAGTCGGTGAAAAATTGTGCTATTGCAGTGTAGCAGATTTTCTGCTGTTATGATATCCTTCAACAGCTGAAGAAATATTCCAACTTTCAAATTACTGAGATTTTGAAAGCAGACAAATACAGTCTTGGAATTCACCCATCAGAGCTTATCCTCTGTGCTTTTATTATGTGTTAAAAGCCTCTGAACTGGTTCTTCACCCTTATTCTATTCCCTTATTCTATTCATACAGCAAAATGAGGTGTCATGTTTCATCACGATATACAAAATCAATGATAATATCATATCATTTAAGCCAGTACAGATCCAGTAATGATAGCAGAGAGGATAAGCTCTGATAGGTGAATTACAAGACCCTATTGGGTTTGCATGGCACAATTCTGGTAGTGGTGGGTGGTTACAGGGGTGGCTTCTGTGAGAAGCTGCCAGAAGCTTCCCCCACGTCCAGCAGAGCCAATGCCAGCTGGCTCCAGGATGGACCCACTGCTGGCCAAGTTTGGGCCCATCAGTGATGGTTGCAATGCCTCTGTGACAACATATTTATGAAGAAAAACCCCACTATTGCACAGATGAATTTGTGGCCAGAGGAGAGAGGAGTGAGAATATCTGAGAGAAACAACTCTGCAGACACCAGATCAGGAGGAGGGGGGAGTGGAGGAAGAGGTGCTCCAGGAGTGGAGATTCCCCTGCAGCCTGTGGTGCAGACCATGGCAAGGCAAGCTGTCTCCCTGCAGCCTGTGGAGATCCATGGTAGATCAGACATTCACCTGCAGTCTGTGGAAGAAAGGGACCCGTGCTGGAGCAGTTTGTGATAACTGAAGCCCATGGGATGGACTCATGTTGGAGCAGTTTGTGGAGGACAGTCTCCCAGAAGGGACCCCGTTCTGAAGCAAGGGGAGGGCTTCTCGAGGAGGAGGCAGCTGTAGATACCATGTGATGAACTGATTATAAACTCCATTCCCCATCTCCCTTTGCAAGGAGGTGAGGAGGTAAAGCATTGGGAATATAGTTGGGCCTATGATGGAAGGAGGGGTATGGGGAAGGTGTTTTTCAGGATTTGTTTTACTTCTCATTATCCTGCTCTAATTTTGATTGGTAATAAATTCAACTAATTTGCCTAAGTCCATTTTGCCCATGGCAATAGTTGGTGAGTGCCCTGTCTCAGACCTTAACTCACGAGCCTTTCATTATATTTTCTATCCCCTGTCCAGTGGAGGAGAGAGTGACAGAGCAGCTTCGGTGGGTACCTGGCATCCAGCCAGGGTCAAGCCACCACAGAGACAACTTAATAATAAATATAGAATATATAGAGAAGATATACTTGCTTAGAATGGATTTACACACTGTGGTCAAAAGCTGTTTAACTGGAACTGCTCTTCTGTCCTTTAAAACTGACCTTACTGGATTTGAAATCATTACTTTCTCTTGTTCCTTTACATTTTCTCACATACCTCAACTCCCAGTCAACAAAGCTTTTAATGTATGAATAGCAAAATGCATTTGAAGTTTCAGTGATTGAAATGAAATGTAAATTTGATTAGCTGTATAAGTATCAGGTGAAATAAATACAGAAAGACGATAGTGGAAATGTTTAATAGATTATTTGACCTGTATTTAAAGAGAGGCACAAGTTGAATTGAACTTAAAGATTATATCAGCTTTTAAAGGCAGATCGTTACATGTGAAATAGCTTGATTTTCTGTAGTAAGCACTCTCAATTCAATATTTTGGGAATAAAATGAAAAGCTTAGTTCAAAAGAGTTGTGCAAGTAAAAAGAAGTTTGATTTTGCAAAAGAGTTTCTGTAAAGGTGGTGTTTTGATAATTAAGTATCCATTATTCCACCTGGATAAAATCTCAGAATGCTTTCTTTTTTACTTTTTAAGCATTTTCTTTTGTATTTCTATTTTTGTCACTAGCTTTAGCTTTTCAACAGGCTCTCCACTGTCCACCATGTATTTATTCATCCTGACTGGAAGACCATTGTATACCAAGGACTTAGTGATCCACATAAATTAACCTCAAGTATGTCCAGGCCTGTGCTGTGCCACACTGTCCATCCAGAACACCCTCAGGACCACGTGGTGTGGCACAAACCCTTGGTCACAGGATGACCTCAGCTGGATGTGAGTGCACCATCTGTGTGGCCTTGCCTTTAGCTAAAAGGACAGCAAGAAGTTCTCCTGTGGCCATCACTTCTGTTTGACTGTAGAAATGATAGATTGAGTCACTTCCTAGTAAAAAAATTCAGTAATAGCTCAAAAGAGGAAACTCCTCATTGGACAGGGTCTGCATTGAATGCTGCATATGGGTTGTCAGCAACTAAGGGAATATAATAAATATTAGCTGTGCTATTCATTGCTTATAGTTTTATTATAATAAATGGCATATAGAGAGATACCTTACAGAGTCTGAGTGCCTTTCTTATGGGCACCATAGTGGACCAGCACCTCCCATTGCAGAACACCCTGTAAGACAGTGATTCTATTTGTTCTTTTTTTTTTTTCTGATGTTATCTTAAAGGATTAAATTGTTGTCATGACTTAGCTGGCAACTAAGTACCACATGGCTAATCACTCACTCACTCACTCACTCACTCACTCCCTGCCCTCTCCACCCCTGGTGGGAAGGAGAACTTGAAAGAAAAAGTGAAAAAGTGAGCTAAGAAAAATTTAATAATTGAAACAAAATATAAAATGTGACAATAATATTTGAATACTACTACTACTACAGATTTGAATATAAAGAGGAAGGAGGAATAAAAGTCAAGGTATACATGTGACACACGGTAAAATTGCTCACCAACACACTGACTGATGCCCATCCGGTCCACAAGCAACTTACTCAAAGGTGTAACATTTCCACAAATAACAGAAGAAAACTATGTGATAAGGCTTGGCTATATTTCATCCCTTCACATTAAAGTGCTGTGAAATACTGAGAAATGTCCAGGATTTTGGCTGTTCTTGTAATAAACTAACTCGGCCAACAGTTACTATTACAGCCTACTTCAGCTTTTCTAGTTGAGGGAACTATGTCCAGTGTCCCAGGAAGGGGAAATCTGGTCTTCCATACTTGTACCAATTACATGAAAGACTAAAAATCCATTCTCTCTCAGGTCTGCAGCAAAGTCCATGACATGTATATTTTCCATGGGGTTCTGCTGTGAACTTGAAATTCTGTGCTAAGGCCTCAGCTTCTCCCCTGCCCCCAAGTAATTCTCAAAAGTTGTCTTTTCTTATTGGTAGGCTGTCTAGAGGTTTTTGTTCCCTTCTTTGCTTAGTGAGTTTTACAGGAAAGAAATGAGCAGAGAACATCTTTAAATCAAATGTGGTAATTGTGCATAACTGGCAACCTTTTAATAACATGCAAAGAGGAATTTCCATCCATATATACAGTCTTCTAGTGTCAAAAAAGGACAAGGCAGTCACAGCTGATGCTATTTTTAGATCTGGATTGGGCCTTGCAGAGTGTGCGGTAGAGCCAAGACTGTCACAAACTGAATAATAATTACAATCAAGCTCATGAAATTTTAACACAGAAATGGCTGCATTATTTAGAACATTAATGTGGTTTCAGCAAAAAGTAATTACTGGTTATCTGTTGCCAGAGACATCATTTGCTGCCTAACTCTAGAGGTGCTGTTTATGTAGGAAATAATGGAAATAGTTTCAAATATTTTAAGTAAGTCTACAGTAAATATTTTTTGTGTGCTTCAACTGTCTTTGGTTGAAGAAACTGGACTGATACCAAACAGAATACATGTAATTTTTCTGTAATTATGGTGAATCATATTTCTTTCAGTTTTCTAGAGTGATTTACATTGCAAAATTTACTCCATTACAACAAATTCGTCCACGGCTCTGTTAGCACGTCAAGCAGAGAAAAATCTTGGGCTGCTCAATGAAGTTGTATAAGCAGTAAAAAAAAATAAAAATGTAGCCACCCCCACTTGAGAGTTTTTACCACTAGAAAGGTGGAGAAAAGATTGCTTCCTCATATTTTTTTTTTGCTTCCTCATATTTTTGTGTGTTACAGCAACATCCAAACGTCAGAAGCACAGATTTAAAAGTCTGAAAGAAGTGCAGCTAGTCCATGTATTCTGTACAGGGTGCATGGCGAGAGAAAGAGAAAAGGATGGTGCAGAATTCTTTCTTTACCTTAAAAAGAAAGTTCCAACAACAAAGGATACAATAAAATTGCTGTTTTGAGAGAACGCAAATGCAGATCATGAACAAATCTTCCCATATGGGAGAAAGCCACATGCACAAAGCATCAGAGTAATGCTGAATGGCTTTCCCATGATGTGCTGCACAGGTCCTTCCATGGAGAGAGGCTCCTCCTCTTGGTCATTTAAGCTATTACATGAAATTTTCACTCAAGAAAGCAATTCTGTTCATAAAGGATGTTTGCATGAGAGCTTCTTTCTACACTTTTAAATAAATCAAGGTAACTTTTAAATAAAAGCAAGACCATACATATTCAGGTCCCCATGCTTACCTTCAAGTTATTTTAAGAACTTAACAGTTAAATAGGACAAATGTAAGGTCACTGTTTTATTTATGTCCTTGCTTGAACTGGCAGCTAAGACTCTGAGGAAACACTACCAGATGTGTGCAGTGGGCACACTTCCCAGGGAACTACTCCTAGCACCTGCAGTAAAGCTGCTAGGACATGAAACTCTAAGTTGTTGCATTACTACTAGCTTCAGCTTAAACATCACAAAATGAACTCCTATATTTTTCGTAAATCTGTAACCATGTACGTGCCTGACCCAGCTGCAAATACTGTACTGCAGCTTGTGTTCTATATACTAGAAAGCTCCAAGTTGGTCTAGATTTTGATCTAGACCTTTTTTTATATTTCTTTTTTTTTCATTTTTTTTCCATTAACATTATTAATAGTCTAATGAAAAGAATGAAGACTTATGATGACAAAAAAATTGAAGAAAATCACAGTGTCTTTTAGAGGTGATTGAAAATATTGCTGTGGAAAAGTTTCTCTTTGAAATTCCTGATTTATTTTAAAAAACCCATTCCAAGGAATATATTGATTTAGATAAAGTCAGAAATAAATTTAGCTTACTGCTGTTGGAAACACATTTTGATTCCTGATTAGTTCTAATGTTGGTAACATCCTGACTTTCTTAAATTATACATTATTTTATTTTTGTAGTGGCCTAACTGTAAACAACTTTTTACTGTGGGTGGCTTTTATTAATGTCATATGGTGTATACTAAATGTGAGTAGTGAAGTAGTTCAGAGAGGATTTCCAGTTTTTCACCTTTTATTCAGGAAGTGTCTTACCATTTCTTTTTCATTTACCATTGAAAGGATATTTTTGTCTTAATACTGCTTCAACTGCTTTGGTTTTCATCATATGAGTCTGTAATAGCACAACAGCAGACCTGTGAAAAATCTCTGCTCTTCAGTAGAGATGATTTTTCACATATTTTGATTATTTTTGTGCCAATTTGATTTCTTAAAATTTGACAGGTAGGAATTTTTGACTGAAACTTACCTTCCACTCTGACTTACCCTTCACTCTGGGCTTTGAAGCTGTTTTAGATGTCCAAACATGAATGGTAGAGTTCTTGAGCCAAAAAAAGATTGGCTACCATCAAAAATTCTCTGTGCAGCCCAATGTTTGTCCTCTCTAAAAATATTTACTGCTGGCAGGTAAACATACATTAAAGATGATTGAAGTTGTAATGAATATAAACAAGAAAGGAAGGTGAAGAGGAAACAAGATGAAGGGTCTGAAATCTGTTGTTGATCTTAATGCAATACATGCCCTGTAAAGCGACCTGTGTTACATAAAGCTGCTATACATTTCAACAGGTGATAGCTCCACAGAGCCCTTCAGTGAGTTTAAATTTACAGTTACTTACTAAAAGGTGTTATAAATGAGACCAAAGTTTGTCACTACCTGTTCATCAGAAAACAGCATTGAAATGTTACAAAAATAGGAGAACCATAAAAATTTAAACTGGCCAGTAATGATTTGGAGTAGTGGCAGATTCACCAGCAGAGCTGATTCAGCCCCTGCCAAGCCCTATTTCCATTATCTGCATGTAACAGTCAGGGAACATTTCTGTTTGAAAAATAACCTGATGAAGGAAAAGAAAAAAGGTAATTTCCCAGTCTGTGTTAATCATGAAGACTTACAAATAGTTTCAGAAAAACACAGAAAGTTGATATTTATTAAATTATCTTTTCTGGGAAAAATCCTAACCCTTGTGTCTGCAACTTTAAATAATCCAAATATTCTATTAGGATTTGACTGTAACACAACTCTTCCCTTCTGACTTTGCATCATAAACTCTCACAGTCTTATTATTTGTCTTGTGAGTCTTAAGAACCCCCTGAATTCACTTAACAGATTATCAGATTTTCTTTATTAAAAAGATATTTTTCTCAGTCCTCCTGGCTTTAGAAA
This sequence comes from Lanius collurio, assembly GCA_020086605.1. Taxonomy (NCBI): domain Eukaryota; kingdom Metazoa; phylum Chordata; class Aves; order Passeriformes; family Laniidae; genus Lanius; species Lanius collurio. The sequence continues at coordinate 24,220,509 of JACBWW010000004.1, read as the reverse complement.
CTTTAAGCTCGACTGAACAATATTAAATAGTAAGAGTAACACTGAAAAAGAAAAAAACTATTCAAAAACTCATTGAAAACTGACTTGGTATTTCTGGACATTTGGAGCTGGCAGTACTGCTGATGCTCATATGTGGGTGAACAGTTAGGTCAGAGCTATTTTTTGGACTTGTTACTATGAGAGCTTTATACCACCTGGAGATTTTCTTTCTGCCAGCTTCTCATTGACAGCACAACCTGACAGGAACAAAGGAATAAACAACCATTCCTCATTTTAGCCAATTTAACAAAAAAGCTGTCACATCTTTACTGAGTGGTAAACATTCCTGTCACACACTCTGCAATAAAAAGACTGCTTTTTTTTTTAAATAGTAGAATGTTAATGTAATAAAATGACATTTGCAATTTATTGAATTTTTAATCTTTATGTTGCCTGAAGAAAGCAAAAGATAATGTTACTGAACAAGTTATATTTGTTTAAGAAGCCTATGCATCAGAGGGGGAAGGCATTGGAAAATTATTCTAACTTTAGCGCAGTAATGTATGATCCCTATATTCATTTTAATGCTTGGTTTTGTACCATACAGTGCTCAGAACAAATACCAGAGATTAATGTGGCCTTGTGTTAACTCCCCACATCTGTTACTAATGAGTCTTGTCATAGCTAATACTCCCTTATTAATTTATATCAGTGATTGAGATGTACTACAGAAGTCTTAGTTTTGGGAATAAAGATAGAGTACTGAAGCAAAGAATGACAAGAGAAGAGCATCATAACCTGACCACATATTTGAGATACTCATCAGGAAAGAAGATTCATCAGAAGATCTGGGACCATAAAGGAAATTTTGAGAAAAGGGGTGGTCCCAAAAGACCACCCTCAAAAAATCTTTACTCATATCCATATAAGTTCACGGAAATAATTAAACTATATGGATGTATTCAGGAAATGTAATGAATATGTAATAGAAATGTGATGAATATGTATTATCTTCAGGAATATAACCTGGTCTATTAAGTTGCTGGACATGCATGCTGCAATTCTGTAGAAAACTGTGTGGTTAGTTTTACCCTTGTGTTTTATGTTTCAATTTAGCCCTTAATATTTTTTTTTAAACTGTAAATGGTGAAATCTGATATCTATTTTAAACTCGAGTGAATAAGATTTTCAGAACCCAAATACATGGAGTTCTAAAATACCAGAAGCAGACCAGCATCTCAGAAACTTTTTTCCTTGAGCCATTGAAGATCAGGTGATACTGCAGCCTTTTGAATAAAGAAGAATGGTGAAGCACACAAATGAATCTTGACACAGGACAGAATGAAAAAAGAAAAGGTTTTGAAGAAGGTAAAGAAAATTACTTTGATGTCTTACATAAGACTTGGCAGAAAAGGTTCTCTCTTTATCCTTCATGTTTCAAGTTGTCATGCTGAGCTGATGATATGTTCCATAGTCATAGAAGATAGTCTCTTAAAAATACTCAAGAACTGTGAAGACAATGCACATATATTGTTCTTGATCTTGTATATTTTGTATTCAAATGTATAGAACATTTGTAAGAAACAACATTCCAGGTGTATTTTCATTTTATGATTTTGGTCTTCACACATAGAATTCTAAAATATGTAATATATACTCTAGCGTGCAATTAAGCAAATCCACAAAGATGTTTTCTTCATAGTCTCATGTACAGAGTTGAAGCTGGATGGATGAATCTGATCTTCAAACCAAAGGACCTGTGCTTAACATGGATTGCTCACAGTTAACCATGTTGGAAAGGAACTTCTGACATCATGAACCAAAAAACCCAGGGCATAGTGAAGGATGGGGTCTGTAAAAGAAGGGAAAGATGAAAGCAGATGGAGCTCATTGGATGGAGCTCAAATGATACAGGTGATTGACTAATTTGCAAAAAAATTTTCACTGAATAGTTTATTTTGATTCCTGTCATTTTATCTTTCTTAAAAGACTGAATTTTTGGCTACAGTTATGCTTAGTAATACTAATGTTTTATCTTCCATTGTAAAGTTTTGGAAGTAGAGACTAAAAAATGGAAAGAAACCCATGCTCTTCTACTAAAATCAAAAGTAAGTTTGCATGTGTTTTTGTTTCTGAGGAAACCTATGCACCAGAATAAAAAAACCCCAAAACTGTTTCTGAACTGCAGAAGACATTTTCAATGATTTCTGAAAGTGAAGTACTATTTTCTGACAGCTATAAGCTGTAATATTCTCCTCTGTCAAAGAAAAAAAATTGTTATAAAAGACTAGTTGGTGTTCAATTCCTATTTACAGAACGAAAAAAAGATTTATTCATCTAAGTTGCTATATCAAGAATTTTTTCTGATCATACCTCACAAACTTCTGGGATCTTTGGAAGACTTTCTTTCCTTGACAATTGAAAATGAGAGATTCCTCTAAAAGGAGTGGCAAAATGACGAAGCAGGAAGAGATTCTAGGACATGATATCTCAAATGGGTGCTTTCAAAAGGTATCCAAATATGCTAAAACACCTTTCTGTATTCTTCAGAACATATATAAATAAAGCACTGTTTTTCTACAGATTAAATAGATTAAATCTATTTTACACTTATGGCATGCTGCTCAATAAATGACTTTACCTTGTAGCATTGGTGACTAATATGTTATTGTCACCCTAGACTCCATTGGAAAGAATTTAGCATTTATAGACAACATTTTGCATTTACATCAGGATTCAGTTTGTTTTAAACCTCAGCAGTAATCCTCAAATTATGTGGATGCATCGTGACTATTTTCCTTTTGCTAGCTACTGGAACAAAAGTATGGTTCAATAAGCTTCAGCTGTAGATTAGGAAAGTAAATATATTTGAATGCAATTCTCATTATGGTAGTTAGAAATGCAAATTGAGACACTCTAATTATTGTTCCCATATGACACTGATTTCCAATAATGACAATTTTATGGGTTTTTAAAATTGAATGAATATTAATAAATCATGACTTATTCTTGCAGATACCATTAGGTATCAAACAATTGCTTTCAGTATCATTATTGTTCTGCTGCAATGATTTATAATCAAAAATCAAAGGTACAACCTGCCTTCCCCCCAGGTCTGGTTCTCAGTATCTACACATAACTTGATAAAAGAGAACAAACCTTAGCAATGGCACTTAAATAAATCAATGCTTTCCAGTTGTTGTGGTGCTGTGTCTTGTGGCACTCCTTACTTCCAGCACAAACTCTTCATTGCACACTGATGTTCACTGGCATACCAAGAGCAGCTTTACTGCTGCTGGATGAAGAGTTCCATGATTTCTTTTTTCTGCTTTCAGTGCAGTTGATTAAACTGACAGACTAATTTTAAAGAAAATCTGGCATAATGACAATAACTGTTTCAATGAAGAAGCCCTCCTTTCATGATTAATTGATGTCGTAGTAACTTTCATTTTTGCAATTATATATCACTGTAAGCTAATACGAGAAATAGTTTGGACTTGTTATTGAAAATAAATAATCGACTTAATTTCCTAGTACATCAGAAAATGATACACTGTGATATAGTCCAAATCTTTCATTGAATTTCAACTGAAATAACAATACACTTAGACCTCAGATATTAAGAAAGATTAAAATTTAATATTTTTTGTAGATCATAAAATATATTTAGGTTGTGCCCTCCTTCCTCTTAGACAAGTTACAAAAGACCTGAGAGAGTTACAAGCAGCTCATTTATGATGAAAATAAGAAGAATAATTTGAACTAGAGGTCACAGAATGGAATATCAAATAAACAGTATAAAATTGGCTGTGGTATGTAAAAATTGGTTGTTGTTTAAACATCAGAAAAATAATATTCTGGTATGTAGGTTGAAAAATATGTATTTAACCATAGATATTGACTTTCCAGAAAGTAGCAAATAAAGCAAAAGAACTGGAATGAGTCCTGTTAGAAAAGACTTGGATTAAAGTTTAATTACATAAAAACAGTGTTTTAGCTTGTTTCAGGGAATAAATATTTTAATTAAAGATTTGTTTCTAAGGATAAATAATCCATAGTGAAAATTTCCCAAGCTTTTCTGATGAAAAAGGTAAAAAACCTGAGAACTGCCATCTAGCATGCAAATACTTTCACAGAAGAATCCTGTGAATGCAAATATATCCCTCCATCCCTAGAAGGAGTAATACCTTCTTTAGTAAGATTAGAGAGATGGTGCAAGTACACAAGGGTTTCAGGACTCAGAAATAATTTCTTACCTTGAGGAAAAAATCTGACCTCATTTCTTTCCTGTGATATTCTAATCAAGAATTTTAGGGTCTTGAGGGTAGGGGTGGGGGGGAAGGAGTAAGATTAATATATGTAGAGTATAGAAAGTTGTGCCAAAGTTAGGCTGCTGCTATGGTATCACAATGCCAGACTTCAAAATTCCTGATTTGCATAAAGAGATGGGAAGAGTTTCAGTCTGATGAAGTAATGCAAATGTGCTCTTTTCCTAAGAATGTGATTAGTGCATTACATTGTCACAAATGACAATTATATCAAACAAGTTACATAAATGAATAAATAAAGTTTTGCATTTTTTTTATGTAAAACATGAAGAACTAAATTATGCTAAAAAACCTCTAAAAATAAAAAAATAAAAAAATAAATTAACAGAAATAAATTGGTGAAATGCTTTTAGGAATGTTTTATACCAAAGTCATTACAGATCCCTGTTGATACCTGTGAGATTTTACTCCAATGGGATCTGAAGGACATTATCTCACCATTATCTAACCATTTTGGATTGCCTAATTGTGCTTTATTCGTCTACCTTGAGGGACACTGTTGAAGTCTATAAGAAATGTCAATGTAACTCTAGCTTTTCATTGACATCACACCTAACAGACTCATGTATTTTTCAGAAATGTATATTATTCCTATTATGAAAATTCTAAAATGAAGTTATTTTGTTTCTTTGTGAATTTTGGGGTTGATGATTTTTTGTTTTGTTTCATATCAGTATGCTACATGGAAAAAAATAAAGACTACTAGAAGAGAGAATTAGTTTCTTTTTACCTAAGCTTGTAATTCTCAATAACAAATATTTTATTAAAGTGGTTCTGAAATGAATGTTCTCTCTAAGACAAACCTGGAGACTGGCATTTTTAAAGAGTCACTTTGACTGTAAAATATACATGAACTTTTTCACTGGATTAATTATATATTAATAGCCAGCATTGATTTTCTCAGTACTCTCAATATTTAGTACTCAGTCACTTTTCTGCTGAAATTAGATTTTGCATAATTTTGCACATAGTGTTTCCTGAATTGGATTTTACCAGTTTAACACTGTTCATTCTCACTGTAGTGTAAATGACTTTCAGCTGCGTTTGGGCTGGCAGTGATTATCAGTTTATTCACTTACAACTGTTAGGAGCAACCACTGTAAATAAATTAGGAAATAAAAAAGGTTACAGAATTTTTATTGAACTATTATTTTTGGCAAAACTCATTTTGAAAAAAAAAATGTATTCTTTACAATAAATCTTCTATGAGAGATATCTAGAAAGCCATTTAGGAAACTTTTGCACCAGAAAAAATGAAAACTTGTGTTTGAAAACTATATTATTTGGACAGATATTTTGTTGTTTCATATTACAATTGCCATTTTTCCTTTTATTCATGATGTTTTAATAGCAAATGCATTTATTAAATATCATATCACATTACATCCTATGATAGATCATGTCATGACAGTGCCGCAGAACTTAAATATTCTAGTTTCCATTCTGTCTACTTAGTTTAAAAAAAATGAAGGGAAGATGTCTCCTAGAATAGGACTATATATTTTTTCAGAAGTATGTTTGGTGCAAATTTGGAATCAAATTATTTCAAAACATGGATGTTTCCCACAATGGGAAACTCTCAGTTGTCTCTTAAGTCTAATGACAAGGGTAATGGTGCATTCAATTATGGGGTTTTTTTGTTTTAAAAAATTAGATAAAAATATATAATTAATAATGTCACATCTATCTCCTGCATATGACATTGTAGTTGTATACACCTAATGAGGAGAAGAGAGGTAATTTCTGCATGCAGAGGGAGAAAGATGACGTGGAATTATTGGGGAAACTTCTGAGGATAACGGAATTGTAAAGTTCACAGTTGACCCTAAAAGACTGCTGAGGTTGGACACAATGAATACTGCAGTCTCTACATTAATTTCTCTTTTTCCAAGAAACTGTACGTTAAATAAGATTTCCATTTCACTGTATTCTGCTACCAGAAGTATAAGCAGGGGCATGCAAACCTTCTGGCTATTTCCCTGGGCTTCATCTGACAATCTAACCTGACAGAGTGCTGATTTACTCAGTGTGTTTTCTACCTTATTACTTCTCTCAGCAGCAAATTATGCTGTTTATATACCTATTATTTGTTCCTTACTAGATCCACCTACCTTACTTTTTTTTAAACAAATGTGGAAATTATAAAAATACCTCTTCCTCTCCTTTTCAAGATTTCTTACCATTGATTGTGCCAGCCACTAGCCAAAGTATGAACCTTGGTGATAAGGTTCCAATAAATTCTGGTGCCAATATCCATAGAGAGAAGATAATTTTTCTTGTTAATTTTCCAAATAATTTGTTTAAGCTTTTTCAGAGCAGGAAACTTTGATCTTAGTCTTTATGCTAATTTTTGTATTTCTCAATTTTTTTTCTTTTTTTTTTTTTCTTTAGAAAAAAGGGCATCAAATGAAAATCATTCTTCTCTGTGGGACATTTTATCCACTTTGATCTAGTCATTCTTCATATAGTCAAGTAAGAGTCCAGTAGTGTTTTTCATAAAAGTAAGGGGAAAACAGCTGCTGTTTTTCCAGTTACCAGTACATTTTTAGAAGACCCATGGCTATACCTGTGACTGTTCATGTGGTCACCCACTACATATTCTTTTTTATGAGCTTCAAATGTAAAAATAATTTTTACTAAGTGTCCACTAGCATACTTGGAGATCTCTCTTTTATTCTTCCTTCTGACAACAGTAAGAGTAGCTCTGTAGTTATAAATATATTTGAATGCAGTTACAAAAACCCCAGATTCCACAAAATTAATTTAAAACTCATCCTAATAATGCAGAAGAATGTAGCTCGTCATTTTGGCTCCCTTAATCAATATTCTGCACTGGAGGTGAGTGAGAGAGATGACGTGGTCTTCTTACCAGATCTCCATAAGAAAATTATGACAAAAAATAGCATTAAACATTCTGCTTTTTTAAAAATAGAAGATTAAAATATGTCTAACATCTTTTCAGAGGCTGACAATCCTGCATTTTTTGTAGCATGAGACAGACCCTAGGTGACTTTTCCTCTCCATTCATGGAGAGGTTTCTTGTTGCTCTGATACTTTTGTGTAACAAACAAAAACGTATCTCCTGATGAGCAGGAATGCCATCTCTGCCACAGCAGCCACTTGCACTTCAGCACAGACAGGCACAGGGAGCTCCAGCAGGCTCATGCTGCAGGCTCAGCAGCTGCTCATGCTAATGGGGTTCTCAAGTCTTAAGTGAAAGTCCCAATAGAGTAGAAATGTTTTGCTCAAGATCACCAAAGCCTTGAATATAATGTGCTCCACAAGACTGGGATTGTGAAATTTTCATTTTATACGCTATTTTGTAAGAAATGAGTTTTCTAAAATTTTTTCTTATTCTTTTTTGTGATCATAGCAAAGTGGAAACACATCACTCTATTTCTACATGTTTACAAAACAGTATTGATGTTAACATCATCATAATGACATCCTTGGAGACTGTTGTATAATTTCATTGATTCAGGAAACAAAACTTTGTGCTTCTTTGCTTTCTGTGGTTTAAAGCAACCTATTAGTTTGGTGGTATATGTTTGCTTAGAAAAAAATGAATTAAATTAATTAAAAAAATATGTTGCCTAACTTCATTAAAAACCTTAGAGCAGTAAAAGCTTTGATGTAAAAGCTTTGAAAGTTCCATCTCAGTATATCTTATTCAGCTTCTGAATATTGGAACTATAATAATCAGCACTTAGAATGAAAAGAATAACTGAGCATAATTTTTCAATAGAGAAGAGAAACTATGTAAATTAGAAAGACACTGGTAAATATTGACATTCTGAAGAAAAGAATAATGACACGAGAACAGGGAAGTGATATTATTTAATTAATTAAATTAAAATAGAAAAGTATCATTACTAGTGTTATTTCAGCTAAAAGATTCTCTCCCCCACCACCATAGTTATAAAGCAGAAACAGAAAAGAAAGAAGTTATTGCTGGAAATTTGTCTTTAAGTATCTGTCCATTGCATGTTAGGAAACATCCCTGTCTGATCATCCAGGGGCCCTCTGGCATAGTCTGTCTCGCACCCCCTGAGCTGGGACCGAGGCTCCTTCACAGCTACACATCCCAGGCTCCCACAGTCACACCAGGTTCATTCATCTGCTTGGTTCCAGGCTTCCCTAGCAGAGTCTCAGATGTCCAGATGCTTCAAATAGTTTGATCATGGTGCAGTAGCTAAATAACGAAGTAACAGCCGGAGCTGGCTCCTCTGAGGGACTCTGTGAACAGAGGAACCTCCAGGCTTTCACACCCTCACTGTTCAAGTGGGGGAGGCTCTGGAGGGCTGTGGGCTCCTGCTGTGCCTCCGAGTGCCAGGTCCCCTGGCTGGGCCACAGGTCCTGTGCCCTCTGTTACCCAAAGGGTCGTCAGGCACAGCTTTGTGCCTTGGGACCTTGCCATGCAAGCTCAGCCTGCAGCACACAGTGCAGCTGCTCACTGAGACCTGTACTGAAGGTACTCCTCAAACCTCCTCAGTGAGGCCTGTACTGAGGGCACTCCTCAGCATGAGACCCAAAACTTTTTCTGTAATGATATGAACTGAAGATTTTTGTTATTCCTGGTGAAGATGCTTTTGGTAAGAAGAGTGTGACAAATTGGAAGTCACACGATAGCGATGCCATGATGATTTTTTTGCCTTTTCTTTTATACATCTGCTATACCTTTTTACAACTTCTGTATTCTTAGTGCTTTTTGCCTACATTCTTGGACTTGTTTGTTCAGCTAGGAGACAAAACATTTTAGAAGCTTCACAGATAGGATTTAGTGTGCTCCAGACCACAAAGTCCTCTCCAGAACACATTTTGTAAACTAAGATAGAACTATCCAGGGTTCCTTGTGGAGGGGAGCTCATTCAAGCCTCTCATTGGGGAATTTTTGATAGATATGCCAATTAGTAAGACCTATAATGTTATATCAGATTTTTTGGAGGTGTGCATTGTGGTGTGCATTTCAGTGCATTGGACCTGGACATGTGCACCCAAGGACCCTTAAAATAAATACCAAGGCAAAGTCCCTTTTTCCCTTCTAACTGTGTTTGACTCTTGATTTTAAGACCAGGAAACGGCATCAGTAGGGTGAAAACAAACAATATATTGCAACTTAAGATTCTTAAAAACACGTCTCTATTGCTTTGGGCCATGGCACTGAGATCTCTCAAAGAGCAGTGGTGTATAAATTTACCCTCATGGCTATGTCCGAGTTTGGTGTCTGTGGTTTTACACCTAGCCACGTTCTAGAAGATATAACTCTTTATTCTGGATATACTGACAAACAAATGCCTACAGTAAAAGTGGATACAGTTGCACTTCATCTTAGGGACTTCATTAAGGCTGTTCTAAAGATGAGGATCATACAGATCCATATAGATGGACCCTGTAGGCATGGTACCAGGCATGGCTAGAGGATATTTTCAGAACACAAAAGACTCCATGTAAATGTATGAGGCAATAAATGATATTCTGTATTGAACTCCTTCTTTTTGCCAATCAAATGCTGTGCAGGTACATTTTGGAGTGCCTAATTTTTCCATCCAAGACATCATCATAATTTGTCCTCAGCCATTTTTATTGTCTTAAAAATAAAACCCAAGTTGTCCAAATATCTTTTTTTTTTTTTCCTTTCCTTTGCTAGTATGATGTATTCCAGGATTGCAGTCACCATTGTATTAAATAATTTACATTTTGATAAATTTGTTCTCAGAATTGCTTGTATCTGTAAGAGTGAGGGTAATTAATCACTGACACAGTCATGTTCTTCATTACTTGGTGAAGAATTAAAACTGGATTTCCTGCTAGAGTAATGAAGTAACTTTTCAGCTCACAACATTTCTGATTTCCACTTTTGAAGCTCTTGTGTCCTCCAATGGGGGAAATTTCAAGTGTTTTGACAGCATCCTTGACAGTCTGATTGACTGGTAGCAGTCAGAAAGAGTTTCAGACTGCTTCAAGTGATTCATGAGTGTGACTAGTGCAGAATTGTCACTGTCAGAATCATGGAATGTTCTTAGTTGGAAGAGACCTACAAGGATCATCAAGTCCATCTCTTAAGTGAATGGCCCATGATCAATGCTGCTGTCAACTGAACAGTGAATCAGACTGTAACACCAGTTTAAAACTTAATGTCCAGCTATGTGTTTGACTCCTGAACTGTACTTGTTTGATTTCACATCTTATATTGTGAAATTAAGCTTGCAATTATGAACATTAAGCAACACTCTCAGGAGATATTTAAACACTTAAATTTAGAAATGTGAGCTGCCTCACTTATCACAATCAAGGACTTGATGTCTTGTTTACTAGCCAAGTTTTTCTGTCCATCTGGTGTAAGCATCAAATACAAGTAAGCAAGTGCATAATCTTTGCCAAGGCTCAGAAAGCCCTTTTCTGTGAATTGTACGAGTTTCTGGCATGTTTCACTGTTTGCTACAAGATAGATATGACCACATTTCTTCAATATGTATGTCTGGACAGCAGAAATAAGCTCTTGCCAAATTATGTTTTAACAAAGACTTGATAGTCATTTCTTCCCAGTAGTTTCCACAAATAGTCACAGAATGGTTGAGGTTAGAAGAGATACTTGGAGATCCTACAGTCCAACCCAACCATTTCAACCAGTGTCAGCCACAGCAGGTTGCCCAGGAGTGTATCCTGATGAGTTTTGCACATGTCCAAGGATGAAGACTCCACAGTCTCTCTGGACAATCTGTTCCAGTGTTTTATCACTCTTGCAGTATTTATTTATTCTTTATATTTAAGTAGTATTTTCTGTGTTTCAGTTTGAAGCAATTGCCTCTTGTTCTTTCACTGTGTTCCACCAATGAGAAGAATATGGCTGCATCATTTGTTATCAGGCACTTACACAAAATGGCAAGTGCCTCCTCCTCTCTCAGGACATCTTTGTTACAAGTTAAAAATTCCCAGTCCTTTCAGCCTATCCTTATATGACAGCTGCTCGACCATTTAATCATTTTAGTAGCTCTATGTGTATATACTTTCTTCTGCAATGCCTTTGCTTTTATCCCTCATAGCAGCTGTCAATTTTTTATCAGAACTTTTGAAGAGAAAAGTGGTGTTCTCAGTCAATAAATCATTTCTGTGGCCAAAAATGGTTTGAGGCCCTGATTTCAGACAATCAACATCTCTATTAATTTTAGACTATTTTCACAAAAGTTTGACACTTAATAAAAAGTCTCTATGCATTATTTATTTCTGTATTTTCAAAGTCAGTTGAGCTGGACTATTGGAATGGTGTAAATAATTAAAAAATACATCTAAGGGCAGAATTCACATAATTTTCTGTTGTAGGACCCAAAAATGAATTAGAAGTTTCTGATGTATTACTTGTGAGATTACCTATACGAAAAATAATTTGTAATTTGAAATTTACATAATAATAAATAATAAATTTTACATAATAAAAATAATTTTAAATTTGTAGTCTCCTGAAGTGTGTACATTGCTTTCATATATTTATTCACATGCACAATCATGGTCATAACTTATGCTCAAAAAGCTCAGAAAAGAGCTTTTAATTCAAAACTATTTAGCTATTATTTAGCTAACTATTTAGTAAGTCTGTCATTGGATCTTGCAAGGAATTTTTTTTGCTTTTCAGCTGAAACCTGGATTATCTTTTTGTTTAAGTAAGGTGACAGGTTAGTTTTAAAAATATTTGGATTTTTCTTTGAACATCTCACAAGGACCTGAATCCTAAAGTATTCAAGGTCAAACAATTTCCTCCTCCTCAGTTATATTTTCTATGGCTTTCACAGACAGTTTTGCATCAGGAAATTCTTCTTTTGCAAGGGCAACTATCATTGTATATTATGAAAGATACTTTTCAAATTGCAGTTACCAAGCAACCTGTCACTACCTGACAGTTCTTTCTCCTAGTTCATAAAGCCTTTGTTATACATTATTTTTACAAAAATAAAATCCCACCAAAATGCTTTGAAAGCAAATTGTTACCAGCCTACAGTTTTCAAGTCCAAATTACTTAATTAAAAAAAGATTAAGTTTGTATGTTCAATTTGGAGTAAAGAAAATGGCATATGATACAATTCTGAAATAAATTCTATAATAATGCCAGACTGGCTTTTTTTTTCAAATATTTTGATTCTACTCTGAATTGAAATATTTGAATCTCACAATTGTATTTTTTCTGTAATCAATATGAGCATTATTTAGCTTTTTTTTTCCTTAAATGCCATATGTAATCTTTATGTGGATGAACCCTTTTTTAAATGACTGTTAGGAAGCTTTTTATACTGACCTTGTTGGAGGCAGAGCAAGGCTATTTGTCTTGCTGGCAGAAAACAGCAACTGATAAAAAAGTACTGAAAATGGCTGCTCACTTGGAAGGGGAAGAACTAATCAGATGTAATCTGAGAAGTGGGATAGGTGGAAACTTCTCCGGTGCTCACAGTGTGAGCACCAATCACATAGTATATTTTAGGTTGTTATGAATTAAATCTGAATGTGCTACTGAACAGAATAGCATATAACCCCTAGTGCCAGGCCTGTAAATGAAGAGCTGAATCCATTATGGGGTGATCCTCCTGCACTAGTTCTTGCTCTGAATGGCGAAGCACACTAAGGAGTCCCCATGCACATGGGTAAAAACACTGTTGAAGGGACATGTTCAAAGAAGATGAGCATGCAGGATTCCACAGGCAAAGGGAATCCTATGTCTACTGAGTTCTCGTGCCTTGATATACCTCTTCTTGAAGACAGAATGAGCCTATGAGACACATCAAATAAATCTACAGTGAGATGCAAGGCTCTTTGACGTCCTGCAATCTCTTTTGCAACAGTGCGCAAAGACCAAGTGTGAGAGTTAAAATGGACCCTCTTTCCACCTTCCCATGCTCATCTTTTGTCCCTCCTCTTCAAAACCCACTGCAATTGTGCCTTCAAACATCAGGACATGCAGAATTTCACTGCAAGCAAGCTTCTGAAACTGACTCTGAATCTGGCTCTTGCTCTGTCATGAGACAAGAAGTGTGATATGTTCACTGTGCTATGTTCTTCATCTATCTTCTTTGTCTTCTCCATCTCCCAACTCGGTATTTTGGCTTTTATCTGAGAGAATATGAGCAATGTGTGGTAGACATCTTGCATATGAGCTCTGTACAGAAGATATTTTCTCATCAGGGCACTATTCCTGCTTTTCTTCAGACTCCTACATACAATTCAGCTTTTTGTAAAACAATAGAAACTTTATAGATAATTAAGCCTTCAGTCTTTTGATGTAGATAAGTGAATATGGAGTGAGTAGATACAGATATAATAAAAATTGTTACCGTTTTGCACTTTGGATATGGTTCAAATCAGACTCCTGAGATTAAATAAAAGGCTTCTGCACTTTCATTAAAAAAAAACCCAAACCTTCCTCTTAATCCTGATTTTGTCTGAGATCAGAGCATGGGATTTCAGGGGACTGCTGAGCCATATTCCCAATTTGATTCAAATCCAACATGTACTGCAACGTCTTTAAAAATCCCTCTTTTTGTGGAATTATAAGCCTGTTCTTAAATGTCAGTATATCAGATCCATTTTGAAAAATATTTCGTGTGGGCTTCACTGTCAAAATTAAAAAAAGAAAAAAAAGAGAAAAACCCTAAATATTAGAAAAATTGAAAAAAATAGATTGGTCTTCTTGTTCAATATGAGAAAAATACTCGTGATAAAACTGTCAGCATGTGAGGTGGAATGAATAAAAAAAAGCCTTTTGCCCGATTTTAAAATTGAAAGAGAGTTCATTACCATACAGTCTGAATTAACAGTATTATTGACAATGTTAATTTTGGTCTCATAAAAGGATAGATTTGGAATTTGACAAAGCAGGAAAACCATTATGAATATAAATCATTACATTTTACTCAGGTTAATTACTTTAACCTTACTTGAATATGTATAAAAAATATAGATAGTTACAACAGTTGAGAATAAAAAGAGAATTATTGAGAAATGTAGGTCAGGAAATACATTAAATTTTGACCAATGTGATAAATTGTTTTCAAAGGCAGGTTTTGGATACAAAAAATCCTCTATTCAAGTTTTTTTATTGATTCATTCTTTACTATATGCTTTTTGCTTTGATTTGCAACCTGAAACAGGGACTGGCTATTTCTAGGAAAGAGGTATTGGACATTATGGACTATTACAATTGTCTTTTCCAAATTTAAAAATTGGAACTGCTAATCAGATTACTTAAACTAACCAGAACACTGCTCCAAAATGCCTCTGTAAACATGGTTGAAGTATTTCCTCTTGCAAGTAAGATTTACATGTTTCAACTGGTTCACATTCTTATGAAAAGGACTGCTGATCTTCAAACTCAATATAAAATACTTTTGTCTAACCAACTTTTCAAAGAACTGACCATTTCTCAATACCTGAGTTCCACGAGAAGCGTTCCCCATTTGTTTTAACCTCTTGAAATTTGCAATTGGAAGATGATATGTTTTTCATAGTAAGTCTTAATCAATGTGTCTCATCAACTAAAGAGAGAGCAAAAAGGTTTCTTTTCAAAAAAATTAAGCATCTCAAAATTGCTGTATCTGATTGAGTTCATAATTTCACACAACATAAATTTCCCCTCAGAAATTTCAGCTCAGAATACTGCATTATGACACAAAAGGTATCTTTTGCATCTATCCTATCACTATTAAAACAACACAAAAATCACTTGTGTCCTGGAAACTGGCTCTTCTGCAATCAGTGATATGAATGATGGACTGTGTGAATGAGCTGTAACTGCATAGAGTCATCAAGTAATCCCTGATTGCAACTGAAAGATGAAGAAACAATCCAATTAGCTTCAGGTAAGTTACCATTTGCATGAATGGCTTCTTTAGCCAATAGAGAAAGTTTAGCAGCAGTCTTAGGCCACAGCTTTAGATGTTCTTGTATCAGAACTTATAAATAGAGTGATTATTATAAAAATAAATAATTAAAAAACTATCAGGAAGAAAATTTATTTGAACTCCCACTGTCGACCAGGCTGACAGTAGTAGCAAGTACAGATATATAAATATAAACAGCTTGAAAACAGAAAGTTTTTAAATCTGTTAAATTGAAAATATGTTTTAGGAATGCAATTCCATGTGGTTCCATGCAATTCCATCCTGAGGATGCATTATACATGATATATATATATAACATGTATAACTGATAGTGTAACAGTCAGAGCATGAAACAGGAAATGTGCATAGGATCATTGTTCATCCTATTCCAAATTCACACAGCAGGGACCATAGTGGGATAGCTGTACTTCATGGCTCACTACAGCCAAAAGTAGGTGGCATAAATTTTTGCCAAAAATAACTCTGAAAGCTGGGGAAGATTCTCAGCAGGAGCTGGGCAGTGGTGCAGAGTACTGATGTAGCATTAAGAACAGAAGTGCTCTGGTACTGCTAATCTCTGGCATTCAAGAGTCTTGACTAAGGCTGCATAGAAATCATGAGATGGCACAAAATAATCAGATACAAACAAACAAGCAAACAGTTTCTAGAAGTGGATGGAATTTTAATTAGCTCCCTGCTTGGGAATCTTTCAGGTTCACTGAGGCCATATATTCTAGCTTATCTTAGCAGCTGCACAAGCTAGATATATCCTGTGAAATGAAAGCTTATGTTTTTGTATAAGCAGAAAATGTCTTGAAGGGTTTAGCCTTAAGCAATACACAAGCACTAAAAAAATTTGCAAGAAATGATAACTATTTTTCTTACTGTAGTACTTCCTTTGTTCAATATGGAAGAAAATGCTCTGGTTTTTTTCTTTATTTCCTAAATGTTGATGTTGGCCCCTTGATCTACATGATAGCAAGAGAATCAGGGTTCTTCTGACTCTTGTCAAGGTTCCATAAGCTGTATTTCTCTCAGGAATGGAAGGGTGTGACTCTACCAGTCTATTTCTCTCTCCCACTCCCTGATAGCCCTCAGCTTCTTTACTTCCTCAATAAGCTCTGCTGCCAGACCGATCATCTACCTGGTCACACCACATTGAGGTGTCCTCTCTTTTGCCCTCAGATATTAATGCCAGGCTCAAACACTCCCTGCAGCCTGAGGAAGCGAAGAGCTGGGCAGTTGAATGTTTCTGAGTGAATTCCATCTGCATCACCATGCTCCTTCCAGCGATGGCTTTCAACTGTGTGGAAATCATCCTTGGGTAGGCTCTAGCTGGGCAGGTGAAAACTCCCAGGTGAGCTCCCCTCAGGAGCTGGGGGGTGGCTGTGCCCTCCTACGTGGTCTATCCGTGTGGAGTGCCACACCATGCCCCGACTGCCCATGCAGGTTGCTCACACTCCCTGCAGTCATTTGCATCTCCCGTGGCTGCTCTGGCAAGGCCCTCAGCATGCCAGCCTTGCTCCTGAGAGCTTCCAGCTCCTGCTGAGTCTCTGCATTTTCTCTCAGGTTTCCCTGACTCCAGGAACCCCTCCTCTAGCTCCTTCAAGTATTTTGTGCCAGAACTTGCCACAGCTGCTGGCGTTGTCACCACTGTCACTACGTGCCTGGTTGACAGACTAATGTTAGATTTAAAATGAGCAATAAAATAATTTTTTTAAAAAGCATAGTTTGTTTCTCTCGATGCAGATGAAAACATGCCTGTAAACTGCTGAAATGTTACTACTTTCCCATTTTGGTCTTTTTTTGTATAATTTATCACATTGATTTGTTAATTTCAATTGTTCATGTGCTTCAATGTTTATTATTCCCTCTCCCCCTTTGCTAGTCTATTACTAGTACTTTGAGTCCTTTTTCAATGTACTACAGCTTATGTAAGTAGGTATCAGCCTTCTTTCTCTATATTCTATAAATTTCAGTTCTATAAAGAATACGTAAATTTTTTTTCAGTGCAAAGATAAATCAAATATGAGTGCTCTACCAACAATTTCAGCTCAGGCCACAATTAAGAACCTACTCACTTGCTCTGAAAGTGATTAAGGTGTAGGACAGATCAGCTCGTTTTTGACATCAAGTCTTCTTTAATCCTTACTCCTCATAATTGCTTTGGCTAGCTACTCACTCATTTCAGATTATAATTCTGTAATTTCAGCTCCTTGGCAGAAATATCATTTTATGGACCATATCTGTGTAGTCCTTTCTTTAAAGGAACTCACTAATAATGAAATTTTACTGATTCAGCATTGACTAGAATCTCTCAAAGGTTAAAATGTCACTCCTCAATTGTGACAGAGCAGTTGACTAGGCATTTTACATTTTAGAATAGACATAACAGAAATGTAACTCTAGTTCCCTTCCTTCCTTCCTTCCTTCCTTCCTTCCTTCCTTCCTTCCTTCCTTCCTTCCTTCCTTCCTCTTCTTCCTCTTTTCTTTCTTTCCTTCTCTCCTTCTTTCACTCTCTCTCTGTGGCATGCCCAAGTTTCAGATTCCTGATGTAGAAAACTTATCACTCAGGACCAAGTAAGGAGTATTAGCCCCCTCTTGTGGAAAAATATCTTTGATTCTTCAGCCTCTTAATATGGAGAATGTTACAGAAAGCATGCACAACATTGTTACATCATACAACTTGTGTATCAGTGGAATGACTGTACAAAAAAATTTAAGCATAATATGGTTTGAAAAGCTAATAGGAACTCACTGCTTGAGTATCTTCTTGTGTGTATGAGCAAGAACACATTTCAGTGGTGTTATTTTCTGTCCTTTCCTTCAAAATCTCCTGCTGTGCTTCCTAACTGCCTGGAGCAGGTAGAACCAATGGTGATAATTTTCCCTTTGGGGCTCTTTTGGAAAGAATTCTGGTTATAGAATAGATGGCTGGAAGAATTAAAAGGGAATGGGAATAATGTTTTATGAAAATAATGCCATGCTTATTTTGTGTTATTATAAAATCTACTGATTAGGTGAAACTAAATTTGAAATTTAAGGCATTTCTATCAATAATATTAAAGAAAAATTATTTTGATGAAAACTACTGTATTACATTTAAATACACAGTGTAATATCACTTAGTGTAAATGTATTTCTGAGAAGTAAACTAAATATATACTGCAGTTTGTCAGGCCCAAATTTGTAAAGCAGAAAAATCTCATTGCCAGCTCATTCCAACACTGACATTGCAATTAGCGTGTAAAGACCTTTTAAAAGTTTACTTTTAAAAGTAAACTTGGATGGGTATTTGAGAACACAACTTGTGGTGCTCTGAGAGCCATCCGATATAATAAGGATTTCAGACACTGGAAAACAGCATTCTGGACCACATATTTTACAATTAATGTAATATGCAAGTACCATGCTAAGAGTTTACTTTGTGAGGAGCCCAGTTCTAACCAATGGCATTACATAATAAAACACGTTTCTCTAAGATGTAGTCTTGCAAAACTCAGTTGAACTGCATCAAGCAGTTCATTAAAAAGTGCCCTGCTAAATGTATCAGACAGCTCCATATTAAATATGTTAATTTAAATATCTCTTACCCCGAATGTTTTGTCTTTTGTGGAGTTACAGGAATACACTCCTATTCAATAATTTGTGAACTGAAAAACCCTTTTAGCCTGTTCCTGCAGGGTAAGTCATAATTTTGGTGAACATGACAGAGGTTCCTGCTTTGAGTTTCTTTCAGGTTCAGTCAATCTACTCTCCATATCAATGTTTATCATTATGAGTTGTATTCTAGATTTAGCTTCACTGGAGCCTTAAATATTTCATTACTGTTATTTTTTAAATAATATGACTGAGATGATTGGCAAATTGTACTTGTTATTGTCATGTTGGTTTCATGTTGACAGCTCAAAACCATTTTAAAATCAGCTGATGCCATCAGATTTTTCTCCTTTTTAGTGCTTCTGCTGGGTTTCAAAGTCATAGAAGTTTTCACACAGCATTTTATTTCAGTTCACACTGTAAATTTCTCACTTGTCTCTAGCTCTAAACTACCATGAATCAAACTCATACTTCACTCAAAATAAAAAAGGTATTAAGATCTATTTCAAAACAACTTCCTTGTGACTGATACTTTTTTCTATCGCATAATTTATTCTAATTTCTCTTGCTTGAATTATTTACTAAACTCAGCATTTGCCTACTAATCTCTATTTATGATACTTAATTTGTAATACCTTTTTATTCTGACTAAATTGCTGACATTACAGATACAGAATCTTATTTCAGTAGAACTATACACTGCACAACAAGAGAAGCTCCTCTGAGATGTACTATTGCAGAACTCCATTGAACTGAAGGAAATATTTCATAAGCAGAGCAGAATAGAAAATTAAGCCAAATTAAGACTACAAGAGAGGACTGATTAAGATTATGTGATAGAACAATAAAGTGATGAGGATTTCTGTTTTATTTTCAGCTTGCAAGCATATTGTGTATCAAAGTACATCTCTGTTTATAGTAAATCATGGGCAATTTGATATATATACACAGAAGAACACACTCCCACTCAAAAATATGCATTTTGATCTCATATTAGCAGTGACCTACCCATTCTGTTGCATATGGAATAAGATCTCCAAAGTCTCATGCCTCTTTCCATCTTGACTTTAAACCTTTCCATTTTTCTTTTTTTTTTTTTTTTTAACTTTTTGCTCTTTATCTTCTTCTGTTTTTTTTTTTTTTCCCTTTTAATTTTCCTTTTTTTCCCCCCCCCCCCCACTAGAATAATTGATTAGGCAAATACCTGATATTTTCAGCTGAGGGAAATGAAATTGGAAATTTAAATGTTGTCTCTGTGCATAGGCCTGGGCTCTTAATTTGTTTTGGAAAGTGCAGCATTTTGGAAGATAAGCATTTAAATGATTTTTAAAATTATTATTATTCACTTGTTAGTGTATTTTACACTTTTAGAGTTCATTTCTATAGCTACAGCCTGTAAAGAGATAATCTTCCCCAGCAGAGCCCACGAGGCATTATCTCACATTGCAGAAAAGTGCCCGTGCACTCCCTCCAGTGGGCAAAGTTAAAGCTGCTAAAGCATTGCTGGATTTGCCTAAGAAATTGCACACCCAAAAAAAAAAAAAAAAAAAAAGCCCCCCCCCCCCCCCAAAAAAGAACAAACCCTGCACTAACCTGTAAGCAAAGCTGGGCAGGTAATTGGACATAATTTCACGTATTTAAATAAATAAATATTAGTGCTTAAGTATTTCTACTCATCGAAGTGTAGGAAAAACCGAATTATTTTCATAGACAAACTATTTAGGATTAAGAGATAATTGAGACAAAGTGTAAAACCCCTTGCTCTGAGAAATAATAGATATTTTAATTAAACACACAAAAATTACTTTTAGAAAAATTCTTCTTTTACTTGTCATTAGAAGAATATTTTACTGAGGGAAGCTTAAAGAATAAATATTTTTTTTAAAAAATAATATTTTAATATGGACATGAAGACAATATTGTGCTGTTTTTGGTTTACATCTAAAACAAGGTTTGGAAGAACCATAATTCTATTTCCAAGAATAGAATAGGGATTCACTCTAGAGGTTACCTTACAAAGGAAAGAAATATGTACAATGTTTAATAATTAAAAATTATAACATTAAACCACTTATTTCAAATACTCTTGCCTGCTCTAATTGCTTGGATTTACCTTGTATGATAGTGATATTACAAATCTACTCCAGGATCTTCCACACAGATGGATGATTTGTGCTTGTCTAAAGATACAATACTTACTTTCATTGTACTTTTACAGCTACCTATACCATACATGAATATTCAGTATCTCAAAGCTGTTATCAGCCACTGCAGTTTACATGAAATTGTTGCTTTCTGGTCTCTTAACTGTAATTCTGTTTTCCCCAAACAGTAAATGCAGACAAACAAATCTCTCATATTCTTTGGCATTTTTGCTTATTGGCAGGGCTACTGAGTTATTTAAAAAATAAAAAAAGCCCTGAATCATAAAAATAAATGGGATGAGAAAGTAGGAAAACATGCTAAAAGTTGCATTGATAAAACAGGTGAATTAAAAAATTTTATGGAAACATATTCCTTGTTGACCTGGCAATCTTCTAATATGGTGCATTGTCCTCTCCTGATAAACACTTTGAAGGGAATCCAAGAAAATACTACTGTAGTGTTTTCTGTGGTAGGACTGCACAACTGAATTGTGAAACAATCACTTCTCAATCGATAGGTTGCCAGCTGGGAAAATTTGAGTGACAATCCAGACAATGTCAAGGATGAGGATATGAATTGCCTCCTATTCTATTGCTATGAATTGCCATAATATAATGTAGGTTATATTATTTGCAATAAATAACTGAGTATCTTTTGTAGCACATGCAGACTGCTTGTCATTTTTTTCCTACAATGAAGTCATGGCTTTCAGCAGATCAATGGATTACACTGCTATGCATTCAGAAGGGCACAGAATAAGTAGAGTAAACAAAGTTATTGCTTATCACTTGTTTTGCAAGAAGTAGAAGTCATCCTACTGAAGAGACTACATGGATTTTTCACGTAATAGTAATTGTTCATGCTATTAGAACATGAAATTCATTACTAGTGGATGAATCCAAAAGTATTACTGAATAAGAAAATGCATTTATTTCCTTATTTTGAAATGGAATCTGTACTCTGTCAGTGTCTATATAATAAGGCTGTCCAAAAGAAGAAAGCAGTGCCCCTATTGGGAAACTAAAATTAAACATTTTTGAGGGCTAAAAATATAGTTTATCTTTCATTTAATATTAATATTTCATCTTGCCCATTGTAATACCATGCAGCATCAAACACAAGGACAGACCTCTTTCTCTGACAAGAGACTTATGGCCTTGTCACTTTTTTTTTTCCAGCTTGCTGGTTTTATTTTTTAATTTGTTTTTTTTTCTAATAAATCCCCTCCATTTATTCCTGCCTCTTAGTTAACTTACTTAGGATCCCCTCCATTTATTCCTGCCTCTTATTTAACTTACTTAGGACCAGAAGTTCTCATCTGATTTCAATTTTTGGAGGCTGAAAAAGAAGTAACAGTAAAGAGATATATTTAACATACCTGGTCCCAAGTCAGATGAAGAAAGCAGCAGAGAAGGTAAGGAATGTGGCCAACTTAGAGCCATAGAACATAAAAAATAACCATTACTGGTAAAAGTCTTGGGAATGATCATTTTCATATGAAAATTGCGTGGAGGGACATGAATATGGACAAAAGCCAATATTTGTTCTGAAGACTATAATCTAGCAGAAGTTTGTTTTTTATGAAACAAGAGTTCTTCTACAAAAAGAGACAGATAAAAGACATTTGCCCTTTCTAGCTCTGTAAGGGAAGAGAGAATTTTCTTTTTGGAGAGGTTTCTCCAGCGAGACGATGTCTGGTAACTGTGGCTGCTCCCCTCTGGCCCCTGGCCCAGCTCCAAATCCATGTGTGTACACACACAGGAGCACACACGCCCCAGTGTCAGTAACACTCCTTTCACCTTGCTGCTCTGGGATGCATTTCACTTATTCTCTGCTTCCTGTCTTCAACTGTCCTCTTTTTCACAGAATCACAGAATGGGGCAGGGTGGAACAGAGCACAGTCATCTGCTCCAACCTCCCTGCTCAAGCAGTGTCATCCTAGAGCACATGGCACAGGACTGAGTCCAGACAGTTCCTGAATATCTCCTGTGAGGAGACACCACAACCTCCCTGCACAACCTGTTCCAGTGCTCAGTCATCTGAACAGTAAAGTTACTTCTCATGTTTAGGTGGAACGTCCTGGGCATCACTTACTGCCAATTTCCTCTTTTTCTTCTCAAAGAGCCTGTGGAATAACAATTCCTGAAGGTTTTCAGGCCTTTTCTTGACAAGACTCTGAACAAACTAATCCTATATAAAAATTAGTTCTGCTTTCAACAAATAATTGGAGTAGATGATCTCCAGACATGCCTTCCAACTTACTTTGTTGAACATATCTTTTGTCTGAGATGCACTTTTGCTTAAATGAAATTATACATGTCAATTTACTATATGATTCTAGGTAATTCAACAGAATCACCTACCCCATTCTCCTGAATTCTTCCCTTGTGGAAACTGATTTTTATTTCTGAGTATAAGCACAAGAAGGAATGGTTGTCTTGCAGTAAAAGAAAAGTAAGCAACGGTTTTGGTGCAAGAGATCATCTTCAACCACTGTTCATAGTCTCTTCAGAATAAGAGGAGCACTGAAATGGCAAAGAAAAAAGAACTGACTAGACATACAAATCACCCTTAGATCATTTCACTTTTATCTATTACCCATGTTCATCTTTGTATCTTACTGTTCCTTGTTTTTGGGGCAATTGTGAAATGAATTTTCATTCAGCTAGGAAAGAAATTGCATTTAAGTGCATTTTTCAGATACAAATTCATTAAATACGGGAGACAGGATGGAACAAACATGAAAAATCACCGAAGAAAAAGAGTGCCCATCATTCTAAGGTGGAATAGATTTTAGATGTGCCTGCCTTAGATAGAGGGGAGTGGGTTTGATATTCAGCCTTGTGGCTTAGTCTTTCTCTATAAAGACAATGAGAGTTTTGAAACTAATTTTAATGAAAATGAAGCGCATCCATAATGAAGCTTTCCCCTCCTCAATTAAAACTCATGGAAACCCTTGTTGCTATTTCATTCCTGGCATGTTCCGATGCAATGCAGCAGAGATCCATGCTGCCATCTACTGCCCATAGGGGAAAGCAGAGGGCTGCTGAATTTAGGGTTTTCATGGATGCTAAAAGAATTGCAAATTTTGCTCTTTACTACTGTGACAGCTTTCTCATTGCTTCAGCTTTAGCCCTAGAATTAAAGTTATGGAAAATTGCCTTTTATAAGGGAGTATCCTGTCAGGAATGAGTACAAGTGTGCTCGGGAAGGAATTGGGGAAAAGGGATGGGGATGTGGGAGAGGTAGGGAAGAGCAGAACAAGTGCTATACAAGGCTGCAGGCAATAACCAGAGGAAAAAAAAAAACACTGATTTCAGTGGCAGCTATCTTACTGCTCAGAGAATCAGAACAAGTGCAGTGGAGTGGCCATCTGAACCAGAATAAACACAGCAAGAGATATAACTGGAGAGTGTCATGACCTTGAGAATAGAAAAGGCAGAGAAAAAAAATGAGGGAGAATTGTTTGTTCACCCGCTGAAGGGCTCGTGATTTAGCTACCAACTTAATATAGGCTAAATAATACCAATAATTCGTATTTCACAATCAACATTTTAATAAATATGCATACATTTTTACACCTAAAATTAACTGAAGTCTTTAAAGACAGCTCAGTCAATTAGTCTCATATCTGTAAAATGATTCCCCAGAAAGAGTCAAAAAAACTCAACCATGGAAAAAGGCAGGAAATAACTATATGGTACATAGAAACGGTCTTGCAAAGCTCACTCTATTTAGTTAAAATAAACTTAAGAAAAAGACTTTGCATTCTGATGTCAAAATAGAAAAATAGAAACATGAGTTCATGATTATTTTCCCCTTCTTCTAAACACTGGAAAAGAAGAGCATTCAAAAAAAAAAAAAAAAAAAAAAAAAAAAAAAACCAAAACAAAAAAGCTATGCATTTGCATGTACATTTTGATTTGAAATACAATTTTAAAGGACTTTTATCCTTCCTCAAAATAACACCATAATTTTGAATTAACAATCTTTCAATATACACCTGTACAATCTCTCTGGGCAATTTGCTGTTAACTAAAATTATTACTTAAACATTAGCAGTGCTTTTATGAACTGTCCTTACAAAATTGAAGAACAATATTGATATTAATTAAAATTCTTCCTTAAATTGTAAAATTAAAACTATGCCTAAATTTTTTGATACTTAGATCTACAAATATACTTGTAATTGCTTCTTTTACTGAAACTAAAATAATATACAAAGAAACATATGGCATCCTAAGCAGTTTCAGAATATTCAAAAATTTGTAATTTCCCTTCACAGACAGGCAGCAGACAGACATATGCACATAAATAGAGACTTTTCTGAAGTTCTCAGGCAAAATAGAAAAAACTTACATTGGAAAAGCCAATATTTTTTTTCAGAATGCAATTATACAGTGACAAAAATATATCATTGTCAATCATTTAGATAGGACTTTAAAATGTCAGTCTGAGGTTATAAATACAGAGCATATTGCTTCAATAAGCAGAATATACTTCAACTTTGCCTTACTGATATAAAATATTTGGGTCTACCAAACTGATATTGATTTCAAATAGACAAAAATGTACCTACTGAGCTCTAAACATTATATAAAGCTTAGCAGTATTCACAGAGAAATAAAAGAAATAAAGACATACATTCCTTAGAAGTTTTAAGAATTACAATGATGACATTTGTGAAACTTCTTTTTTCTTTACATATTTTGGGAATATATCAACAAATAACTCAAATATATTTGATGAAATTTTCTTACCTATGTGATTTTTCAGGAGATGTCATGTATTCTGTATCTGCTTTTTGTGTTGAAAAAAATGGGTCGCAACTGTTTTAAGCTTTACCCTCTAAAGGCAATTGCTGGTTTATCAAAGGGTGCAGATCTCAATAGGAGCTACAAAACCTATAAATTGTAAGCTTGCTTATAATGTGACATGTCATGGATCAGAATGGTGAAAGCCAAAGAGGGTGCTGGCTGTCACTGGGAACAGTGAATAGTTCTGTAGAATAATGAAAAGCTGATGATGGCTCAGTCTTTGGAAAGCTTAACATGCAACACACACAGTTGTGGTTTTCCATCCTCTGAGTTCATGTTTGTAATAACAGCCTTGGTACAACTGGTTGGATGCATAACAAGTGTCTGGAAAAGCCAGGCAGCAAAATAAAATATTTTCAGGTCCCTTGTTTGTGTGAGAGGCGTTGCCTACAGAAACAGTAACTATTTTTGAGATGACCAGAGATTCATTATTGTTGTGTTACTGTTCTTCCCACTGACCCTTTTTATCCTCCTTGCTCAGAAGATGACCTTTTCTGGTTTTGAGAAGCACCTAAATGCCAAGCCATGTCTAGCTGAGACTAATTTAATTCATTATGGATATAATTTTGATTTATCTCTCTGCATTTATCTTACCACAAAATAAAAATTCAAACAAAACCTTCTTATTATTGCCCCAGTATTAGCAAAGTTAGTTATCAAGTAAATATTTGCATCAGTGCTAAAAAGTCAGAGTAGCAATCAAATCCCCATGACTCTGCTCCTACCAACTGTTGGCATTCAAAATCATCAGCTGAAACATAAATATATTTAGCATTCCATGTTGAACAACATTGTCATGAAAGTCTTGATAATGAATTTGTAATTAGCAAAGAGTTTTAACAGACATAAAGAAAAGGTCATATGAATAATTTGCTCATAATCTGTGTTAGAACAATCAAAAATAATTTTATTCTTCAGAACAATTTTTTTTGCCTGTCTTTGCATCTCTTCATCTCTTTCTGTTCCATTCCCCCCTCTTTTCTTTCTGGAAATCACTTTACTAGCACAAATATACTGAAGCAGGAAGTTTCATATAGGTATTGTAAAAAGCTTGCAGACTTTCCAACTGCACTTGTATGCATGCATAGACATTTCAGAGTCAAATGTGTGTCTCGTGCTCTATACCTTGCTGTACAACTAGTCCAGGGCCTGATGCTCTCAGCATTACTTGAAATTTAGCCATTGTTCTTACCCTTACAGGGAGCAGTCACATCTTTAATCAAGGAATTAAAATGTATATTTCTTCCAGCTAATTACTAGTGAATGAGTTACAGATCAAGAATAATTCACAAACCTTATTCCACAGATAATGATAAATTCTAGAAAATTGTAGCCATATCACATATAATTCCTGAATGGAAAAAGAACTGAAACAAAGCAGTTAGCCATTTTTTTTATTATTAATTTCTCCTCTTTTTAACACATCTGAAATTTGTTATCAAATGTAATTAAGCAACATTTAGATACATCCATCCTGTACCCAAAAGGTATCTTTAGTAATGGTTGCATATAGCACCCATATCTTACAGCATTGGAGGATTCAATATACCCCAGTAAACTGCAGTCCTTGGAACAGTGAAGATATTTGCTTAACTTTTCTGCTTCTTAAAGTTACTTGCATTGTCAAGGTAACAAGATAATGATCTGAAGTGTGTGTCAGAAAGTTTGGGATGTAGCCCACCGTCTCAGCTTCGCAGACTACCTTTCAGTAGCTTCAGTTTGCTAGTCAGGCTAAAAATGGGTAACACGACTGCAGCATTGTTTCTGCATAAAATGACAGCAAAATTTGGAAAAGGCTTACAGACTAATTTCAAACAACTGTGCTAAGATGAAATGAGACTCCTTTTCTTTCTAAAAGTTCCCAGTGGACAGAATACCCTTTGAATTCCGTGGCCGTCTCACAGACCTTTGCATAGTAAGACATTTTTCACACAAGATGTCTGGCTATTTGGATACAATTCAAAAAGAGGCTTATGCTTCAAAGAGCAGGAAAGCTGACATAAGCTTTAGCATAAATACCAAAATCTCTTATCTTTCCATATTTGTCATATGTTATAATCCTCGCAAGAGTGGTCTCTGCAATAATAGGAAAAAAATCCTAAAGATTGGCTTGACAGAATAACAAAGGCATTATACATAAATGGTGGTTAGGGAACAGTTGTGGGGGGTTTAAGCTTTCTAAATTATAAATGCTCATTTATATTAAAATGTACATGAATTTCCAATGGGAATGTCTCCTAACACATAAAGTCCCACTTCTGAGGAGTGTTTTATTCTCTAGCATATATGAACAAGAAATTGCCCCCTGGGCAATTCTACCAGGGCAAGGACAGAGGATTACTCTGTCCAACAATATTTTTTATTGCTTTTTGTATTAGATACTATTTTTATGGCAAAATGTGTATGCAATATTATGTATGCATAATACTAAACTGGCTGATCCTCCTTCCAAATTTTGTCTTTCCAAAGAAAAGACCAGTGACAACTTTCTAAATGCAGTTCTAGGGAGATATTTCATACTATTTCTATAGTTTCCCCATATGAGTGATGGCTTACACACTGTGATTCAACTTTGAAATGTTTTCCTTCCTATTACCAGAATTAGTTTACTTTCCACATTAAAACACTAATACTTTAAAATAGATTTGTATTTTCCTCAGATAATCAATCATTTATTTTAATGGAAACATTTGAAAGTATCAGTTTTGAAAACTCTTCCTTTGAAAAACCACAGTATTAAAACACTAATTATACAAGCTCACTTGAACTCCACCTGATTCCCAATGCTAATTTCCATAACATAGCACTTTTCATATGTGTCACTGATTCATAAAGAACTGCTCCTCTTATACAACATAAATAAATACAATTATCTTGAGGTACTCTCCAAAACAGACATCTCTACCCTAACACCTTCCCTCTAAATCCTAGAATTATGCTGCCTTGAGACTTACTTGCAGAGTCAGCTGAGAAGCCCTGGGAAATTCATTATCTCTGGGAGAAAGTAAGGTATATACTTTCTTTTCCCAGCATCATTCTTGCCTTTGCCTTTCTCTGTGAATAAAGAGGATTCAGTTATTCAGCCAGTGAAGTAATGAGTCAGTGGTAGAACTGAATTTAGATAAATGTAACTTTTATGTTTCCATACTTATGTATTAACTGCATAAAAGAAAATTTTAATGCAACATTTTTTAGAAAAAATGTCATCCTTATCATAGCAGATGTACTTCATCATAGATTTTGAGATAATTGCAGGAAGTATGTTAAAGCCAATAATGTCTACTACCACTACTACTATTATTTCTAAAATGAAAATATAATTATTATGTAATCACAATAGATACTAAATACATATTGTACATAAATTTTCATGGGCTAGGATATATTGTATAGAACACTAATAGAAGCAACAGAAAAAGGACATGGGAAGGATGCATATTACTAGTTTCCATCACTTATTTAAAGATTAACACTAATGTGTTTCCAGTAATTTTTCTCTTTTTTAAAAACAGATTTTTATCCATTATGTGAAATATGTTTTCCTATGAATTTTCTTTTCATAAGCAACATCTCACTAACATACCACAAAGAGGTGCTCTAAACCCACAGTAACTATTGAGAGCAACTCTACCAAGAAGAGATAGAACTGCTGCAAGCTCGCCCCAAGGTAGGGGTTTGGGATTTTAGTACTCTGTTTTTTAAGTAAAAATATTTTTCATGGCAGTCATTGCAATAAAACTTGTGTCCAGCAGTCAGAACTTAAAATAATGAGATTCATAGCTGTCACTACATTAACAAGTCAGGAGAGCTTTATTTCATGGAATAGATTTAGGCAGAATACTCAGCTATTGATCATCTCATTTTTCATAAATAATCTATTTAGTTGAATAGAATGTCTTTTTTCCCTGAAGTAATAACTATGTAATGAGCGACTTGTTTGACACAATTTTATAGAGGTTTCTGTCCTGACAACTCTGGTGCATGTGTTTAAATATCATTTTTGTGAACTGTTCTGTTGTCTGCAGCTTCTTTACTTGTATATGTAAAGATGAATATATATACAAGCCTTCACACAACCAGGACTGAAAAAATAAATTCCCTGGAGATCTAATTTCTAAATCTGCCTTTAATACACTTGAAATTAGTTTTGTAATCCCATATTAGTTTTAATAATTTTTCTGAATCCCATCACTGTTCTGACTGTCAGAGAGGAAAAGTGTGGCTGAGGCAGAGAACCCTGAACACTGCATTAGTCCTCATCTCTATCACTTCATACTAAAATAAATGGGGATGAAACTTGATTGCAGTCTCTGCAAGAAGTGTATGACTTTGACCTATTCAATCACAAGAAGAGTCATCTGCTGTACCGGCATCACCTGTGGGGTCTTCAGGTAGGTCTACAATTACATGGAGGCCACCAGAGGTAAAAAAATCTGCAATTCCAATTCTTGAACACTAAACCTATACATATCACTGAAAGGTTTTTTTTTTCCATTTTGAGGGGGAATCTGGATCTGAACAGAGCTGAAATACTGTAGTTCTAGTTTATTTGAAAATACTTCTTGAACAGCTCTATTTTTAGTCATAATTTATTTCTGAATGCAATTTAGAAAATGATGTACATAATAAAGAGTATGTGTCCTTCTGATTTGTCTTCATTTTCTCATATGTAAAATAAAATTTGCCTATGTACAGTATAATTAACAGTTGTCCCTACGGACCTTTTTATTTATGAAGAGATATATTTCATTCTCAAGAAATTTGAATTTCAACTTCAAAATTTAGTTCTGTATTTGTATTCAAATGTGAAAATATTTGGATGCTTTGGAACATTCAATTTGAAAGTTTTCAAAGGTGATTAGCACCTTGTTTTCATTTTATTTGTACTATAAAGAAGCAATTCTGTATTTTGAAAGTACGATGTCTGTGGCAATCAATATTTATAAATGAGAAAGAAAGAAAGAGAGAGAGAGAAAGAAAGAGAGAAAGAGAGAAAGAGAGAAAGAGAAAGAGAAAGAGAGAGAGAGAGAGAGAAAAAGAAAGAAAGAAAGAAAGAAAGAAAGAAAGAAAGAAAGAAAGAAAGAAAGAAAGAAAGAAAGAAAGAAAGAAAGAGAAAGAAAGAAAGAAAGAAAGAAAGAAAGAAAGAAAGAAAGAAAGAAAGAAAGAAAGAAAGAAAGAAA
>JACBWW010000004.1:24108238-24189220 GCA_020086605.1 Lanius collurio | reverse complement strand
GGCACGAACCTATCTGTAATTGAAATATCATTTGTGCTAATCAAAGTCTGCATGGTGGTATATTTTTTTTGAAAGCTACACAGCACAGGAATGTACAAATTGTTTTTGGTCTGCTACATAAGTAGGAAATTTAATCTGAATTTTTGATCTAAAATATACAGGCTTACTGTATATGTTCCAGCCAAACACAGGATAGATGAAGCACCATTGCTTAAAGACAAATCAGTAATATTAGAGATATAGAAGCAAAATTTGTAATTGAAGTAAAACAAACATCAACCTTAGATATATATTTTTCAGACTGTACATATGCCTCAAGTGTATGAATGATCATACCATATTTAAAGTTTTGTTCACTGGGTCTCTTTTTAAGGGCTTATTAAGTATTTTATTCTATTATCTTTTCTGTCTAGATGCTGGCTAATTGAAGGATTTTTACAGTCTCTCCGACTATAGAAATCTTAGGCTGCATTTCCTGAAGTTGCATTGAGCAGAGCCTCATCAGCATTCAGCACCACTACCATAGCGTAAAGCCTGGAAGAAGTGGGAAAAATTACCTACTGAAACATAAGAAGAGAAGATGAAAAGAGGCCAGCAAGAAGAAAGAAAAGCTCCTCATTTCTGTTCTGAAGCTTCTTTTTCTAATGGATCCCCCTCCCTAGCAGTGTTGCAAATGGCAGATGATGTGTTCTGCAAATAGATCAGCAATGTCACTTCTAAAATTGCACTTTTTGGCATTCAGGTGTTAAAGCGAGTCAGCTGGTAGCCAGGCTTCATCCAAGGCTGTATTATAGAAAAAGAGTATATGTTAGATCATCTAGCAGCAATTACAGTAAAACACCTCTGGCTTGAGACAGAATCACTGTTACTGTTGCTTCCTGCAGTGAATTCTGTCACTATCATATTTGCTTCCTTTTTCACTCCCAGGTGTCAGATATACTTGGCTAAGATTATTTTGCTGGGTTGAATTAGTTCCGCAACTTCTTCAGACACTGAAGTGACTGTTATCTCTCCAACCATTCTCAAACATTGAGATCTCAGTGAAAAATTGCAAAGATATATATCAGAGTGTATTTTAAAAGGTATTGCAAAAGTCATTAAATAAATGATGAGATATCCATTGTTAGATTTGCTCTAGTCACAGATGTAATATTTTGCTTCTTTCCCTTTTTTCCTTTTGCCATAATAATCACTGCAGCAAGTTGTAAATGCAATGAACCCCATGCTATCTGTGATGGAGAGAACACAGAAATTGATTTATCATATTGATTTATGATATTGTACTGTGCAAAGTTCAGGTGCAGTCATAAAATTTTGCTAGTTTCAGAAGTCTCTAGGAAGAAAAAAAGGAAGGAAGGAAGAAAGGAAGAATAAAGAGAATCAAAGGAAGAAAGAATAGGAAGTACAAAAAAAAATATTCCCCTTCTCACATGTAAAAAGTATAAGGGAAATTTGCATGAACACAGATACTATAATGTAATATTTTGTTGTTATTTGCAGTTTGTATAATTCTTGCCCATCACATTAATTACCTAATATATTTGTGTGCTACTGTTAATGCCATTTATTGTTTATTCCCCGTGTAATTCTGTGTGGTTTATGTATTAATGTTCTGTCATAGCTTAAGTCTTGTGCAGCTTCATGAATTATTTTCACAGGCTATCCAAAGAACTGAGAAATACTGTTAGGATAACCTATGATTTTTTAATGAGGTCTTTCCCCATGATGTTTTTAAATGGCTTCAAGAACTGGGGAACAGAGCTACTGTTTTGGGAGAAATGTGGGTAAATGGTTGAAGAACAGGTGATGTTGCTACAAGTTGACTGGATTGCATGGAGAGGTTGGGTGATGGTGTGAAGTCTTGCACCTGCAACAGGGAGAGACAGTAATTGCAGGAAGAAAATGGTTTGTTAAGGAAAGTGGGAGAAAGGATTAATAAAAATATTTATGTAAAACAAGGAAAAAAATTAGGAGCTTTTTAGGCTTTTTCTGCTCTAGCCTCTCCCCTGTCCTTTAGACCAAATAATTGCCTGGGTTTCCTAGGTATAAGGACACCTCTGCCCTCTTGATGGTAGAGTCATGAAGGCAGAGTTCCCTTGCTCTGACTGATGTCTTCATTCCATCAAGGTCTGACTATACTGACAAGGCAAAAAACAAACTCATTAATCCAGAAAAACTGTTTTTCATATTTTTAGGAAACAGAATGCTCTGATTTCTCATTCTTTCTGCAAATGTAAAAAACTACAGGGATCCATAGGTCAGGTCCTCACTAGGGAAAGTGATTGCCTGCAGTCTTTCTGTCCTAGGTTACAAGGTAAGATGCAACCAACAGTATGTATTCTGTTATCATCTTCACAAGCTGTTAAAGCAGGTGAGGCAGTGCTCATTATCTCCTACCGTGGCTCATCCCTGATAACTCCCTCCAGGAGCTATCTCTGTTCAATGGGACATCAAGGATCCACTGCCTGACTCATGGAATTACATCAACCCATAGTGAGATGCTCTGCCCAAGGGGGGGAACCAAGCATTCCCACCTGGATATAATCAGGGGTTTGGAACAGCACAAGTAACCCTCACCTACTGGATTTCCAGAGGACAAGGGCTACATAACCCCCACTGAGCCATCAGATGAAGACCAGACCATTTTACAGGATCACTGCTTCAATAGAAGCACTTCAGGAGGGCTGCAGCCACCCCTTAATCCGACTGCTACTACCACCCTGCCCAGCAGTGTTAGGTTGTATCTTGACTCTGTCAGGTTAAGCCAATGTTTCTGTATTATTGCCTTGTTATGTATACTAGTAAAGAGCTGTTATTCCTATTTCTCATATAATTGCCTGAAAGCCCCTTAATTTCAAAATTATAGTAATTCAGAGGGAAAGGGTTTACATTTTTCATTCCAAAGGAGGTTCCTGACTTCCTTAACAGACACCTGTCTTTCAAACCAAGACGCTTCCAAAAAATCCAAAGGAGGTACATGCAATAGTACAGGAGAATGAATTATTCTCTTAGTTCCCTAATGTCTTTAAAAAGTCATCTCTGCTCTAGCAGCAGTAATAGACTTATTCCAAGAAAAAGATCAAGCTTTATGCTGGAGTTTAGTGATTTTTACTTTGTGATTTTCTGCTTGTATTTAAATAACTGATGCAAGAAGCATAATTTTTCTATTTCTTGTTCATCCTTGCCCTTTCATGATCAAAATCTAATTTTTAGTTTTGGCTCAGGCTCTAGACACTCACACTTTAAAGAAGGAAAATGATCATAGTCATAATGCTGTCAAATTTTCAACTGAAAGCATACAGAAAACATTTTCTTCCTCTTCTCCTTTCAATAATAATTTTTCTCATCTCTATCTGAACCAGAGTCCTGCTTTTTTGAAAAATGTAAATAATGAAAAGAATTTTCCATCTTGTCTGTGCTCATTTCATCCATTGCAAAAGCTCTTTCTTGGTAGAGGGACTGAAGAAAGGACCACACAAGGAGTTACAAGAAGCAAGATTAAACCAAATTTAGGCAAAAAAAAAAAAGTTGGTTTACTCTAAACCTTAAAAAACTGAAACAATTTTGTTACTCTTGAATGTTGGTTCCATATTCTGTGTTGTGGGGTTTGATTTGGTTTGTTATTTTTATAGAAGCATTATTTTCTCAGGTAGTGATAAATCATTTCTGCAATTTTTAAATCACATAAAATCAAACAACCATCTGACCAACCAGCAGAATATGATTGCCCCAGTTAGTTTGATTTCATATTTCAACACCTTGCCTTCATTTAAATTTGTCTTTTAACTTTCTGTAAAAAATCATATGCAATAATTTTAAAAATAGTTTAAGTTAGGTATTGGATAAAAAAAGGACTAAACTGTAAGTTCAAGAAGATTTGGAGCTAATATTTTATGTTTTGCATAGCTTTAACAACTGATGGATTGAACATGGCTTCTTGTGTGGCCTTCAGTCTTCTATACGTGGGACAACCACAGGTGTTGAGGATCTACAAGTCAGTCAGAATCTGAAGCATTGATCCTGGAATGAAATTTCAATCTAGGAGCCATATGCAATGAGTGCTGTTCATATTTAAAGGGGATAAAACCGAAATTTAAACCAGAGTTTGATCCACATGGAGGTTGCATTTTACTTACTGGTAACAGTAATCCTTTGATCAGCAGTGACATGTCCTTCCTTGTGAGGTTATTCTCTGATTAGTTGAATGTTACAAGATGATCCCTCCCCTAACCAAACCAAATGCTGGGTTTTTCACACTGTTATGTTAAATAGCTTATTTCTGCTTAACCAGGATCCACTAAAGAAATTTATTTGATCTACATGCATAATTTGATAGGACAGAAATGAAATTCCAGCAGTGGAACACTTCCTTATGAACAATGTTTCACAGTGTGCATCAGCATGTGCTTCCATTAGATGTTTAGCATCTCTCTGCCTATATGTGCTTATTTAACAAGAAGTTACAGCCATCCTATGACAAAGTCTTAAACTCATCCAGATTTTCCTATGAATTTTAAAATATGTTTATGTATATTTATATCAAAATGTGGCCTGCTGAATTACTGAAGATGACCAACACATTTTCACTTTCACTAACCTGTGAATCTAACAGGATAATGACACCACTTACCAAAATTTCCACTGTATATTCAGAACAAGTTTATCCTTCAAATAATTTGAGTTAACTGAGGTGATAGGCATGATAACATGTTCTTTATAGAGCCTTTCCAGTTACTTGAACCAGTACACCAGAAATGGGATCAGTGCTTTTATCTAGCTTAGATAAAGATGTAGGGTTAATTATTCAATCTCTTTTCAAACTATTTACACCACTGCTAGAGCTGACTGTTACCATTCTGAATCCTCCAGGACTATGATTAACTTACATTATTCCTTCCTGAATATAGCATCCAATAATATAGACAGGATGTTAAAGTCCAATCCATGATGAAGAAGCCATATTTTAATGGATAAGTTAGGCCTACAAAATGACATTCTTTTCAGAACAAGAAAGTATGACTTCCTACATGAATTTTCTATTCTGATTCTAATTTTTTATTTTTACACTTTACACACCATTTTACACCATAATATACTTTAGTAACTTCCAGGAAAGTACTAAACAACAGGACTAACATTTGTTTCATGGTAAAAGTACTGTTCCTGCTAAATGGATTTGTTGTTTCAGTTTTTTCTCTACCATTATGTAATACCATTGGTATGATTCAGTATCTCTCTGAAAGAAATTTTTTCTTTTTTCTTTTGGTATTTTGTGTATGAATTTATTTCTTGGCTTACATTTTTAAGCAAAAAAAGAGAAAATCACATAGCTGTGTGCCAGCTGCTGCTATCTCATGATGCACCATTTCAGCATTCAACATAAAATAGGGTCTTTTTTATGTTAATCTGAACTTAATACATGCTGTGACTGAGTCAGCAGCACCTTCTTTATAAAGCAAAGTAGTGTGGCAACCAGTTTTTGAATGTTGCAAAACATTCTAACAATTTTAATAACTTCTGCAGTGAAAAACAAGCTCTCTTCAATTGTTGTAAATGAATGGAGGAAGACACATGAAGAAGGAGAAAGAGTGTAAGAACACACGTTTTCTATTCCTGTCCAGTCTTGCCCTAATAAGTTCCTGATGATTTCTTTGCAATACAGGTATAGTATGAGAAGCTGCTTTTGGCTTTGAAGGTATAAACACACTGCAGTGTACAGTACACATATGGCTTCAAATGCAGTTGCAGGTCATAAAAGGCAAGTGGTAATGCAGGGTTGTATCTGAGGAGTGGGCTGAACTCTCGCAATAACTCAAGTATACTTGAAATTTAGATCACTGCTGTGTGATAAGATGAATGGTCAGGTTGTAAAAACAAATGGGATAATTTTATTGAAGAAATAATAGGAATATGAAGTTAAAAGGCATTATAAAACTAAAATTTTTGAATAGTTAATTCTGCTTTGATTTGATTATGTCTTCTGTTGAGACAATCAAGGCCTGTTGAACTGGACCACAGCCAGGAAATGCTTGTATTGATGGTGTGCTCAATAAATGCTGTTTTTTCTCACCTAAGACTAAAACATCTTTTTGATTAAATGGACAGAATCTAGGATCTTATCTATTGATGATTTAAGTTAATGTGTTTTGATGAGGAAACAGGACAAGCAAAGTAAAGAGAATACTCCAAGTCATCTCCTTTCCATTAAGATAAGGTGTCGTTGCTTCACTCCATTTTGTCATTTGCTTAGGTAAGTTTTTTTGGTATTAGAGGTTAATATGCACAGCAGATGGATTATGTGTCAACACCTCATGAAGTGGAAAAAGATTCTGAGTGATAATGCATAAGATGTGAAATTAAGAATTCCAAATACCAGTTAACAAATTTTTTTTTTTTTTTGAATCTGTACTGTTAATATGTTTTTATAGGCTTTTTTTGGTCTTACTCTTTTATTTTTTAAATCCTATGTGTCATACATGCAGGAGATTATTTCTCATTCTTACATGTTCTGACGAGTAATATGATGGGAAATAACAGAGAGTAGATTTTCAGAACACTGCAGAACCTGTGTAAATCTGGGCAGAGTTTGTCTTTCTTGAATGCAGAGATCTGGAGGAGAAATTCTGCCTTGATACAGAATGACCGACCCTAAGTGTCAGGAACAGTACAACTGGCACAAAGGTTTGGATGAGCCATTTTGCTTTTCAGAAGGGTCAATTAAATGCTGGGGAGAGTACAGCAACTAAACTGCTGCAACACTCAGGCTGGCACATTTTCAGTGACAGTGCTATCTACCTCTACACTGCATTGCAGTAAAGGATGTAAACTTTTAACTTGACATGACGTTAAAAGGGCTATGAGCAAGTTGAGAGTTTTCTAAAGAGAATTTCTCTTCATTTCAGCAGCTGCAATGCTTGATGCCATGCCCGTCGTGCAAAGTTGTTGGTGTAGGATTTACTCTGACTGGATTTAGGTCAACTAGTTTGTCTCTGTTAGGGAAAATACAGAATGACTGCATTCATTGTCAAATTCAGATATTGAAGAAACTGGAAGTTTGGTACTTCATGTACTTGCGAAATGACGCCATCATTTAGTAATGTACATTACCCAGGGTTTACTTTCTGGGTGATTGAATTTTCCTTTCCTCAAGAGAATTTCTGTGGAAAAGATTGTAGGATAAACCTTGCAGAGCTGCTCTCAGTTCATACTTTTCTTCTAATATAGTTCGTTATCAACCTTGAAAATGTTTTATGACATAAATGAGTAATTTGCAGCAGAGGAGCTTGGGGAATAATATATATACTTGTACTGATCACAATACTGCTATAATTTTCTACAGGCTGATGCAAGAGGCAATTTGTTTTAGGTTGAATTAGCTAACGTTTCATTTTGTACTCAAAATTCAGAGAGTACCTTTTCCACCAAGGGTAACAAAATTCAGTATCCTGTCCGGTTTTTAAGTTTAAGATATTTCTTTTCTCCAAAGAGTTATGTACTGAAAAAGCTACAAACTAGCTACGTGTAAAAGATTGAGAATGAAACACACATAAATAAAGAACCATCACCCCAATTTAGGGTAAAACAATGCTTTGCCTCTCTGTTTTGATTCTTTTCTTAATTTAGTGTTCCATTAAGTTTGGAATTAAA
Organism: Lanius collurio; assembly: GCA_020086605.1. NCBI lineage: Eukaryota > Metazoa > Chordata > Aves > Passeriformes > Laniidae > Lanius > Lanius collurio. The sequence continues at coordinate 24,181,573 of JACBWW010000004.1, read as the reverse complement.
CCATCTTTATGAAAAACAACACAACTTTCACCTCTTACTTTGGAGAATTATCTAGCACTGTACATTTCAAATATAAAATTGTTAATGTGGAAGGACAAAATTTAGAATGAAAGAGAAAAAGATCTTACTGTAGCAAAATGATCTGAACAATGTAATCCTACTGTCATTGACATTAGTCTATACCATCCTATTCACCTGAAACTCAGGTATGGCATGGCCTCTAGGATTTTTTGTTAAACATTAAAACTCATAGCACAAGTCCTTAACACCATTTCTTAAGATATTCAGCCTCTCTACTTAACTTTAAAATCCAAAAACTTGTCACTAGTGAGGCTCTCGGAAATTTTCCTTTTTCCTGATGACATGTATAAGAAATAGGCATCTCAACAGAAAAAAAATTTGAATTATCAGCCAAAGTAAAAAATTAGTTCAAAGTATCCAAGCCAAAAACTATCTGCAGGTGGATGGACATGGCATTATATATGAAATGTCAGCAGATCCTGATTTAGGATAAAGCTGAATATATGCCAGAAAAACAAATACTTTTTAATTAAGCACATATACTTGGTGATAATTAAAATTGAGTTATGGTCCAGGGATTACAGAAACAGTAAACAAAAAAAAAAGGATACTTCTAAGATGTCCAAACTGGGCTGTTTGCCTCTATCCAACTGGAATTTTACTGTGACATTGGATAAAATTCATTAGGAAAAAAAAAAGGAGGAAAAAAAAAAGGAAGAAAAGAAGGGATTTGCATCTTGGTGAGATAATGGGAGAAACTGGAAGAATGATCAGGATAATACAAACCTGTAAAGTGAAGAGAGTTTTAGGAACTGGGAAAGAATGAGGATAACTGAATTTAAACCTTCTGTTTGATTTTATTTGGTGTCTCAGTCAAAAGTTTTTAAGGATTCTGGATTCCTTGATGTGATATGTTTCCTAATTCAAGAGACCTGGTGGTCTATACTAGTTCTTGTTTATTCATGATAAAAAATGAACCCAGGTTGAGATGAAAGTACTAAAAATATGACATATAGTGAATGCAGATACTCTTTATTTCCTGACTTTTACTGAGTATAGAAAATGTCCTTTTTAAAAATATAAACAAATGTCACCAGTTTCTCCCTCCTCTCATTCCTGCTAAAAACAGAAGATTAATTTAACTAATTCACTATGATACCAGAGATTGCCTACAGAAAAAAAAGCCCTAAACCTATTTTTTTCTTCAAAAAAATTGAGAAGATTAATTAGGTTATTAGTTAAACTCAGCTCAGTCATCCTGGAATATTCAAACTCACTGCTCAAGGACAAATCTTTTATTTGTAGTTTTTTTTTACTTTTCTCAAGTTCCTAATTCACAAGGAACTGTGTAGGTAACGGGTTTTCATGCAGATATATTCAGAGACAACAAATATTTTCTGTATACCAGTGGCTGCATAATGAGATTTTTGTCCTCTGCTGTGTAAATTGATACCAAGATCTGCCAATTTGTCACTTGGTACGATCTTGTTTTGAGATAATTTTTTACACTTCTCTCTTTCCCCTGAAATCAACATGATAGGTTTGATATGTATGAAATATTTCTCCAATTTAATAATTACAAGAAGCTTTTCTGTTTGCTATTACTGGTGAACATTTTTAGGTACAGTTATGTTTTACACTGAATTCTGAGCATCAGATGCAATAGTTTATATCTGTGAGAAATTAGACTAATGAAAAGTTGTTTTCTGAACATTGTCATAACTAGATTACTGTAAAGTAACTTCTAATTTACATTAATTTAAATTATATTTAAATCAGCTCTTTTTCCTTGCGCAATTCATTTGGGACAGCATAGAAATTAAGTCTGAATACTGATCTGAAAATTCTTATATTCAGTTTTCTCATCTTTCAAATCTGCTATTATGCCAATATTTGGAAATTACCATAAAATAATACTTCTTTAAAAAAGGAGAAAACCAGTGTTCTTTGCAGGCTTCCATGACAATTCATTCTGGACTAGATTTCTACATGAGCCACTTCTCCTGGAGTCCTTGGTTTCTGGTCAGTAACATAGTTCTTAAACAAAAGTATTAACATGTTTTCTTTTTCCTTGCCTGTTTTTGATAAAAAAGAAAAAAAAATAAAATTCTACAAGATTTTAGCATAACAACCAGTGTCTCCATTCTGTGTAGAAATGTCAGAAAACCAAATTACATTTGCAGCTTTTATAGTCCCACAGCAATATTTGAAGAAGCATCATGAACAGAAGAACAGTTTATGGAATATCCTCAGGAGGGGTTAATGCATCCACAATATTATTTGCCTACATATAAAAAAGAAAAAAAAGGAGGAATTAAAAAATTGTCAATTTTGTGTATCTACAACAGACATTCCTATTTAAAAGAGGAATGAAATATCTTTTTTGGATTAAATTCAAATTCATCATCACTTGAATTGACTCATTAATTTTGCAAGTGACACCAAACTTGAGAGAGGTGGGCGTAGGAAGTGGACCAGGACAGGGCTTCTGTTCAGAGGCACCTGACAAGGCTGGAGGAAAGGACTGATAGGAGCTTCATGAATTTAGCAAAGGCAAATGCAGAGCCTTGCACCTGGGAAGAAGGACCCTCTTGAGGCAATGCAGGCAGGAGACTGCCTGGCTGGGGCACAACTCTGTGACAAAGACCTAGGGGCTCTCTGTAAGGATGTGACCAGAACATGAACCAACATAATTTCCTGTCAACAGAGAAGGCTCTCAGTATCTGGGGCTGCATTCACTGCAGCAAAGTCAATATTTTGGAGAAAGTTATTGTCCCCCTATGCATGACACTTGCTAGCACACACTTAGTTACTGTGTGCAGTTTGGGTCTCAGTTTACAAGAAAACTTGGGTACAATTTACAGGAAAAATACTGGTGAACTCCAGAGAACCACCAAGATAATTGGGGTATGGAGCACATGGTCTGTGAGGAGCAGCAGAGGGAGCTGGGGCTGCTCAGCAGGAAAAGGGGTGGCCTGGTAGCAGCTGAACAATACATCTGAGAGGGAGATTGAGCAGAAGGCTGGACTTATGAAGAAGCTTTTTCCCGTAGCAGAACCATAGTATGAAACCAATGAATTTGTACAGTATACTTTGTCTAATACAATACATAGAATATTGGTTATAAAATTATTGTGTTATAAAATCTTTGCTGAGTGTTAGGTAAGTTTAGTGTCTGTGGAGTGCTTAGTTTGTAAATAATTTGGAACATCTAATTTTCCTTTCTAAGAAGTCAATAGCCAAAAAAAATAAGACTGAAAGAAGACGTAGTGAAACTTTTACATACATATAAAATAGCTTATTATTTTTTACTTTGGAAGATTTGAGCAGCCATCTGTTTTCCAGCATAGGTATTGATACTTCCAAATATCTGAAAAAAACCCTCTTAAACTAGCATAAAAAAAGAGGTTTCCCATACTCACTGTATTTTCATTTAATATTCTTGATGTTAATACATTATTTCAATAGAATGTAATAATAGTAGATTTCTCTATGACAGGAGCAAATTTTCATTTAAAGTAAGACCATCCATTATAATCAGAGACAGGGCACTTGAACTGAAGATCACTACTCAGTTAAAATAAAAAATAATGGAAGTGTCATCTTTAATAGAAAATGTCATATGAATATATGACAAGTGGTGCATATTCAAAATGTTTTCTATAAGGCATGTATGTAATTTTAGATTTTAGAACTTAAAAAGCTCTTTACCGCTTTTTAGTTGGCATGGGACACATCTATACTTTTATTTTTATTTGAGGCATTGGAGCCCATAAAGATATTTAAGTTTATATTTTATTTGACGATAGACAACCACTGAAACCAATATGCATTCAATGCACAAAGAGTAATTATAAATGGAAGTGTGCAGACAGAACATAAAGCTGTAATTGACTCTAAAGGTTCCTGCAACATAGAAAATTTAGAAAGGGCTTTGGGTTGTCTCTGGGTATCAGTGTGACCCTTGGAGAAAATATCAAAACCTTGGGCTCACTTGGAAAACAACAATAAAATAAAAAAATAAAGATTTGTGGCCCCATTATTTGGTAAAGATTTGTAAATTAAAAATTACTGTCTCAAACAGGAAGGCTAACATGGCATTTTATAATTATGTCTTCAGTATTATAGATACATTGCATTTTTGATTATAAAAGGTTTATAGAGAAATTAAAAAATATAAATACCTTCTCATCATAAGCCTGTGGTGAAACAAAAAAAGGTTAAAGGATTTATTTTTCTCTGTTAATCCTATTATGCTATCTGCTACTTATTTATTTCTTGTCATAAAGAAGACTATGACTCACCAGAAATCATAACAATAGTTTTAAAATCTGATTATATTCACACCTACATACGTACATTTTTTCACATACATTTCAATGAATGTTCGTCACTCAAGTGTCTAAAAGACAAAAATTTATGGTCGCACGTGTATTATTCTGTAACAGATTTAAAAATTGGCCCATCAGCTGTAAAATGAACCATCAGTCTCTAGACCTTTTAGAACTTTTATGTTACAATTCCATACATATACTGCCTTGGAAATTCTCCCTGCAATGTGTAGTACACCCTCACACTTTTTGCTAAACTGAGAAAGGAAGAAGAAAGAGTGGGATTTGCTATGAATGAATACATATTCATCAAGAGGAAATTTCTGTGGAGAATTTTTCACGCAGCGTTGGCCTAGGCTCATTGGCCTAGGCAGGTCTTAAAGTGCTACAAAAGGCATTTCTCTGCTCTCACAGACCAAGGAGAAAAACAAGGGAATTTACTTCTACTGATGCCTTTTCCTGGTCTTAAAATTGAGTCAAACACAGTTAAAAGGGAAAAAGGGATTTTACCTTAGTATTTATTTTAACGATCCTTAGGTGCATTACATTCAGGTTAAATGCACCTCAGTGGCCACCGCAGTGCACATCTCCAAAAGATCTGGTATAACATTATAGGTCTTACTAATTAGCAGATCTATCAAATATTCCCCAATGAGAGGCTTGAATGAGCCCCCCTCCCAAAGGAAACTTCTCCTGGATGGTTCTATCTTAGTTTACAGAACATGTTCTGGAGAGGACTTTGGGGTCTGGGGCACACTGATCCCTAACTACAAAGATTCTAAAATGTTTAGCTCCTGGCTGAACAAACAAGTCCAAGAATGTAGGCAAAAAGCACTAAAATACAGAAGTTGTAAAAAGGTATAACAGAGGTACAAAAGAAAAGGCAAAAAATCATCATGGCATCACTTCCAGCCTGCAGTCCAGTTTGTGAAAATTATATAAGGTCTCACTGAATCATGTGTGGAAATGCTATTCATGACTGTACATCATAGTTTTTGTGGGCTTGGAATATAAAATAGATTCTGGAATGAAAAAAAAATTAAAAACTCAAACAATTAATTCTTTCCGACCCAGTATCCTCCTGTGGTTTTTGTGTCAGGATACACAGTAGAGTGAGGTTTAAATGATTTATCATTAGAGCAACAATTAATTTTAAAAAATCCAGGGGGAATTTTAGAGTTAAATCCATCAGAAATGACATTCTAGTCACCAAAAATTTAAGTATTTAAAGAATTTGGTCTTAGTGAAGAATTTGGGCTTTATGCACCATGCGGTACATAACACTAAGGAAGAGAGACAACGTTTGTTGTTTAAACTGCCAAGAGACTCAATGATTAACCTTAGGAATCTGTGGAAATATTAATAGTGTTGGATGCAGTGTGAAGGAGGATCCTATTTCTCTAAGATGCACAAATATCATCTTGAGTATCCAAACATTTCACCAGCGACACCGTGCTGTCCTAAACTATCCCTGGCCCTCAGGCTCTTGTGGTTTCTTTGTTTCCATATTGCAATCATGGATTACGTTTTTTGTGTAGTTTAAAAAAAAAAATTACTTTCTGATATCTCAAATGTGTTGTATTTTCCATATGTGTAATATAATCTTATTTTACTCTGGTAACTTGGTGGCTTTCTTGATGTTTAGCAGTACACAATATATATATTGAAAAGGAATAAAGGAGAGTCTAAATTGAGCGACTAGTCATTCTGTTGCTGGTGGAAAATGGTTTAAAATTATGTTAAGAATTTTTTTTCTGAACTGCTAGGAGTAAAATATTGCAAAACTGTATTTTCAAACTTTTTCTATCTTACAAGTCATTACTGGATTGAACAACAGTCTGTGTGAACAGATGTTACAATAGTTTATTCAAGATCAAGATTCTTTGTCTTCACTTGAGTACAGAATGAACCTCCTTTATTTTTGCATGTGCAGTGAATACAAATAAAGGAATTTCGATTTTTTGCTTTCTGCATCAGGAGCTTGATCCAAGGCCAACTCAGTGGAAATGCTCCTATTGATTTCAGTGGCTTTGGATCAGACTTTAATTCTGTTGTGACTGGATTGGAAACCAATATATTTATCTCTTTGGAATTCTACTGACATAGTTTCTTTTAAAGGGTTTTGTTTCATTCTTTTCCTGATGCAATTCAGGTAATTATTCAAATAATTCAATCAACTTCCTATTTAACATATTGTCATCAGCTGTCAAAATAATTAAATACTCGATATAAATTTAAGCAGTTAAACTGACAAAAATGTTGCTGATAAGAATAATGGAAGAAACAGAAAATCAGGAAAAGAATTTACAAGGATAATTCAAACCTTTTCATCTGTAAATAATGAGAATTTAATGAGGTTGATATCCAAAAAGTCTCTCACTTCTTACAGTATAAAGTGCTCATTTTTCACATTAATTGTCTTTTTAGTAACATTTTTAGGACACTGAAAAGAAAGTGTTTATAGGGATATAAGTTGTTTTCATTGAACTGTTTCTCTGGTCCTAAAAAACCCAGTTCACTTATGTACTTCTGAAAAGAACAATTCATGCAGTGTCTAATCTGTCAAAGAACAAATTCAAAGATGAGGAGATTCATACCCTATAAACAATAGATTGGCTCTTTTAACTGAAAATCTGAAACAGAATTCTCATGATATAGAACATTCCCTTAGGATAAGCTTTGTATAATACCAAGATCCAGAGTCAGCAAAGAAATATCAAATAAGAAAGTGATATTATGGCATTGGTCCACATTATATGGACATTGTTCTTTCAGATCAAAGTAGCAGAACTCTTGGGAAAAATTTAAAGCTGATTCGTAGTTGAATCCACAGGTAGCACCATCAGTGAAAGAATTGTTCTATCTGCCCTAGACATCTACATTTATTGAGACGAATTATCCCCTGGAGGAACTGGGCTCTCTCCATTTACTATAGAAAAGTCTCAATAGATAAATTAAATGCTGTGGTCAGCTCTTAGAAAGAGAAATTAAGTAAATTGAGACCCACACTGGATACTGATTCATCTGTGTGAAGTATCTCCCAGTAATTATTTACTAAGTCAAAAGAAAACAACTATGTATACTTTGATACAAGAAGCTGGAACTATATGTACCTCTTTGTGAAATACTTGTTTCAGGTGTTTATTCAATGCCTTTAACTTTGGAAGTGTTTCTTTAGTATATGTTAAGCTGAATAGTAGGGAAAAAATGGGGAGTGGAGAAGATGGGGAAAAAAATTGAGAGCAACAACAATATCAGGAATCATAGTGAAGAAAAAATTACATGATTTAAGATTAAAAAAAAAAAAAAGGAGAAATATGATGCTGTGTAAAACTGAAAAATAGATGGCAGGCTGCTGATGCATAGCTCTGAGCAGCTTTCTGAGTTACCTGTCTCTGCTGAAAAAGGTTTATTGCCAACACATCACTAAGAGCTGCAGTTGAGAGTGCCCCAAATGGGCACCCTTAAATGGGAGTTTGGTGTTCAAGCAAGAGCACAAGATTTATTGAAGGGATTAAGGTAAATTAGGCAAGTGGAACACACGAACACAAAAAAAATGCAGACATCAGATAATGAAAGTTTAAAGATCATGAAAATATTTTAGGTCTAGAAACCCACAAACCAAACATAAGGATGAAAATTTTTTTCTGACATTCTAGGAAACATTAAAAATAATCTGGACCTTATCATAAAAGACATAAGGGTAATTGTAATCAATATTTTTGTTTATGTCATCCAGGGGTGTTCACAGATAATAAAAAATATCTGCAAGTTTTGTGCTGAGAGATATGGAATTATGTACTTAAAATAAAGTCTGGAAAACTATGTTGGTGTGTGTCAGCCAAAAATAATGATTTCTTTAAGTATTAAAGGGCTGATCAGACCCGTCCAAAGAAGATTTTACAAGTAGTGAAGAATAAAAAATTAGTGTTGTGTTGCCACAAGAAAACATTTACAGATCAGCAATCAAAATATTTGAGAGTGGGTCGGAAGTGACCTTGGAGATCCAACACCCTGTCATGGCCACAATGCATCCCACTAGATCATGTTGCTCAGGGCTCCATCCCAACCCAGCCTTGAACATTTCCAGGGATAGAAGATGCAGCTTTTCTGGGGAACTTGTTCCATTGCTTCACCACCCTTACAGTAAAGAATTTCTTCCCAATATCTAATTTAAACCTATGTTGCTTCAGTTTAAAGCCTTTCCCCCTTGTCATATCATTACATGCTGTTGAAGTCACTCTTTCTCTTTTTTATAACCTTTAAGTACTGCAAGGCTGTAATGAGATCTCCTCAGAGTCATCTCCATGTTGAAATACCCCAGTTCTCTCAGCCTGTCTTCACAGAAGAGGTGTTCCAGCCACCAGATCATCTTAATGGCCCTTTGGGCTTGGTTCAACAGGTCCACATTTCTTGTACTAAGGACTCCAGACCTGGACACAGCACATTTGGTGGTGCCTCACACGCACAGGGTAGTGGAGGAGAATCACCTTCCTCAGCCTATTGACCTTGCTTATTTTGGTGCAGCCCAGGATGCTGTGGACCTGTTGGGCTGGGAGTGCACACTGTTGGCTCATGTCTGGTTTTTCATCTGTGAGAACCTTCAACTCCTTCTCCACAGGGCTGTTCTCAGTGGGTTCTTGTCTCAGATTCTACACGTCTGGATTGCCCCAACCCTGGTGCAGGACCTTGCACTTCGACTTGTTGAACTTCATGAGGTTCCTATGGGCTCTCAGCCTGCTTGTGGCTGTTTCTCAGATATGTTGTTACACAAGAGTTTAACAGGAAGGAAATGGAAATTTTACTGTCTCAACACAACCTTAGTGCCCACAGGGACATATTTTGACCACATATAATTTGCAAAATAGAAACATATTCTTATTTGGGTTTATGTGGCAAGGTTTGGGAAACAAGAGCTGATGGTGGGTGAACAGAGGTGGTTTCTCTGAGAAACTACCAGAAGATTTCTCTGTGTCTGACAGAGTCAATGCAGCTGGCTCTAAGATGGATCCACCTCTGGTTAAGGCTGAGTCCATCAGCTGCAGCCCATGGTGAGTCAGGCTGTGCCCCTGCAGCCCATGGAGGTCCATGGGGAAGCAGAGATCCGCCTGCATTTTGTGGAGAGCCCCATGTCAGAGCAGGTGGATGTGCCCAGAGGAGGCTGTGACTCCATGGAATGTCTGCACTGGAGAAGGGTCCTGAGAGGACCTGTGGACCCATGAAGAGAGGAGACTATGTTGGAGCAGGTTTTCTGGCAGGAATTGTGATACCATGAGGAACCCACGCTGGAGCAGTGCTCTTTTTTGGAAGAACTGCAGTCTGTGGAAGAGACCCACTCTGGAGAAGTTAATGAAGAACTGTAGCCCATGGGAAGGATTCACCCTGGAGAAGTTCATGGAAGACTGTATCCTGTTGGAGAGATCCCAGAAAAGTGAAAGCAGAAGAGGAAGCAGAGGCAGAAACAATGGGGTGAACTATCAGTAACCCCCATTCCCTGTCCCTGCTTCACGGCTTGGGGAAGGAGTTAGAGAGTCAAGGATAAAGTTAAGCCCAGTAAGGAATAGCAGGGGGAAAGTGTGTTTAACATTTGGTTCTACTTCTCATTATCCTACTCTTATATGATTTGTGAAAAAATTAAATTAATTTCCCCAAGTAGAATCTGGTTTGCCTGTGATGGTAATCAGTGAGTGATCTCTTCATGTTCTTGTCTCAACCCATGGACTCCTCATCATATTTTTTCTGTCCCTCTGTCCAGTTGAGGAGGGGAGTGATAGAGTAGCTTTCATTGGTACCTGGCATCCAGCCAGGTCAAACCACCACAATATTATTTACAAAACAAAGGAATACTTGTAACTAAAGCAAACCAAGATTTAATGTCTAATTTTATAGAGGTCTTAATAAAAGACAGATGAAGAAGTTATATTGGTGGACAGGAAAAAATCAGTGAGATCATAATCTTGTCTCATCAAAAGAGTTGAGAGTAATGCAAAAGAGAATTTCTGAAAAAAAACCAATACACCCCCCTTTGGGAAGAATTACTTAAAGACTCTTGAAAGGTGATTGTAGGGTGATAAATTTGTGTTTTGTTGAAAATAAGGACACAGATACCATAACCTAAATGAACTCTGTTCTCTGACCTAACTATACACATAAACAGTCTCCAGTACCAAACAGAATACACAATCTCTGAAGGCAATTACAGAAACACATTCACAAAGCAAAATGTGTCAAAGCCAGCTTGACACAGACACATTTTCCCATCTGTCATGGCAAACACTTATAAATATTGAATAATTAACACACAAAATGGAAGCAATTTTGTTTCAGGAAGCCCCAGCTTACCAGTGATATGTAGCTGCTTCTTACTTTGTGCTCATGAGAACCTGTTCATGTCTTTATAGGGTGAGGGGAATTCTCTACCTCATTATAAAAATTAGCTACTGAAGATACAGAGCCCAGACATACAACTAAACACCAGTGTGGTGGATGTCAGATGTGATTATGTTAGGGATTCATTCCTCTGTGTTTAAATAATAGTTGAAGGAACTCACAGTAGCCTGGAGCTTTACAGAAAACAAACTACTCTTCTAATGTGAGAAAGACCAAGAATGCAGTAAGAAGCTGTCAGGGAATCTACATCTATGGAAAAGCAACAAAGGGTAAGTCAAAGCACACTTTTGAGTCAAAATGAGTTTTTAAACCCATGTTTTTCTTTGTAGCCTGTGATAGCACAAGCCATTTAAATCCTGAGTTTGGCTTCAGAAAACAGTTTTAGCAATATGTGGCTCATGTGTATTGAGTATAAAATCACATCTGTTGCACACAAGGAAATGAAAAGTACTGACTACCTAGAATTCTGTGTGGGTGGACTTAGTATGTCCAATACAAATACACTAATAATCAATACTGACTGGTTTAGTGTTTTTATAGTATAAATCTACTTTATTTAAAGCCAGAAAGACATATTATAACTTTTTTTCTGTTGCTTCCTTTTCAAACCTAGAAGAAAACAGTAACAATGCATGATGAGTGAACAAGAAATAATAAAGAAATAGCATGTTAATGTCAGAGGTTAATATGTGTTCACTTATGTTCTAAAACTGTTGAGTTTATATAAAATCTGTTTTCCTACTATTTACAGGTGTTTGAAGACCATTGACCTAAATCAGATGGTAAATGTCAGTGTTGTCAACACCGATTAAACAATTAAAAATATATTGAACATTCCTACAGTGTACACCTGCGCAGTTTGATCTGATTTTCCTGCTTCTCCTCTCACTGTCCACAAAACTGACCTATATAGACAATTTCACCTTCCTTAAAACATTTCTATGCATTGGTTTTTTAGATTTTGTAGCATCAAATTTTTTCCTGAGTAACTATGAAGTTTAAGTCTTTCTTAAGAAGTTAATTCTTTCCTCAAAGCAGATGCAGCCCCTTTACATGGTTTCTCTACTTTCAGTCTGGGATGTGTTGTTGTGCAAAGAGAGAAAATGGGAGGAGGGAATACTGAGTTAAAAAGATGGCAGATTTATAGTTTCTTTCAATTGATTTTCACTCATTTAAATCCAAATTTCATTTAATGTTGGATTACTTACACTTTTAATCTAGTATCAGACCTCCTAACTTCAGATTTATTGGTTCTGTATCTGGAATAGCAACTGTTACGTGTTGTCATCACCTACAGTAGCTCCTAGAACTGCAGCCCTTGAACTCAGAAGTGACTTTTATGATCTGCCAGTTTAGCATTCTAGATAATAAGGCCCATATGAATCATATCTCTACCTCAATAGCTCTTAGTTCAAAGAAAATAACAATGAATCTATTTTAACATGAACTGAATATCTGAGTTTTCTGGGACTCACTGTGTGGTTCATTATTGGTTACCTTCTCTTTGATTCACTATTCCTATACAAAATGTTCAACATCACAGAATTTGTTACTGTAATCTGTAATTTGTTGATACAGACAACTACTGTCTTTTCTTGCAAAATAAATTGGAGACAAAGGAATAATGAACCATGAAAAAATGAAGTGCTTTTGTGAGCGTTAGCTTTTGGAAGATAAATTCTGACTCTTAGGCATGAGAACTAAGACTAACACCTCAAAACCAGCATTCTTGGAAACTTGTTAACTCTTTTCTCAAGACGTGAGGAGTAGGTAGAGATTTGAAACCCAAAGGTGTGAATGAAACAATGGTGGATATCAGTATGTTAGGAACTGGGGAATTTGTCTGAAGAAGAAAAGTGCATAGACAATATAGTCTGAAACTTAATCATAACGTAGTCAGGTAATGAAAATGAAAAGTGTTGTAGACTAACATTTGGAATAAGAAGGGAAAAACTGTGAGAAAGCTAAGGTATGCAAAATTACACATGGCTTAAAGTGATACGACTGCTTGCGTGCTACCTCTGGGGACGGGAACAGGAAGGATATAAAAAAATGCTACTGCAGTGCACTTACTGAAAGTAAATCTAGCATGTGAATGTTCAAATTCATGACAGCTAAATATATAAAGAGGACAGGAAGAACATAAAAATAACAATCCAAAAAGAATGAAATTTCCCAACAGATTGAAGACTCTAAAGTTTTTTTTGAATCAAAGCCCAAGAAAATTTGTCCCACAATTCAAGAAAACAAAATGGTCCAAACACTCTACCCCTAACAAACACAGCACACTGAGAAAGTTAAAGAAACATGAAAAAGGCTGACTTTTATGAAATGGAATGTTTGCTTGAATGAAAAGAGGAAAGGAAATTAGAGGGTGTCTTGGGGTGACTTTATGTTGTATCCCCTATCACTGCTTTATGCCCAGAAATAAATTTTGTGCCTTTCCATGCCTTTAAACCGAGCCTGAGAGGGAAGAGAGTGTATTTTTTCAAAGGAGTTTTGTGTTCAAGGACACAGACAGACACACTCCCCTGCTTCTGGGTTCTGCAGCTATGATGCGAGGAGTGGAGAAGCATCCTGCTCTCCTTTACAGCCAGCTTTTGGTTTTTTTCTACGGAGAGTTGAACTTCATTTTCCTGGAATTTTGGATTTTCCTTTGCTTCTCTGCTGGACTGTTTCAACATCAGAACACATCGTGACTTTTTCCACCAAGGCTCCAAGGGGGAGACCTATGGAAGGACTCTGAAATTTTCCCAGGTTTCTCTCTAAAGCAAGAGGTTTTATTATTTAGCATCATTATTCTTTTCCTGTGTGTTTGTTAAATAAATAATTTTAATCTCTCTCACTTTCCTTCAAGGAAAATTTCTTTTTTTCCTGAACCTGGTGTGGGGAGGGGTGGTTGTAAACTGCCTTCTCTCAGAGAATGTATTTCCAAATATGTCCAAACAGGCACAGAGGGGCTGGAAAAGAATTTGAAGTATGAACAAAGAATGCTCAAATTGATTTTAAAACCCTTTCATATCAATTATCACTTTTGGTAACTTTGTGTCTGCCTATGACCAGTAAAAAAGCAACAGAGATGCTAATGGCCTATTAAAATTAAATAGATTTTTTTTGAAGAAAATTTTCAACTTTTCTTCAGAAGTTGGAGAAAAAGGCAACTGGTACTTTTATCAAAATATACCACCCACAGTGAAGCACTGCATTTTCAGTATCTAGTCTTTATCATGGAAGCCGCACCAAATCCAGTCATCAATTCCATTGTGTAATAGTCTGCTTGGAACCAGAAGTGGTTTGCACAGGACAGATGAGACACTGTTACATGCTATATGTGGCTTCGCCCTTTTTCCCACCCAGTTATGTAAATAGATGTTTTTCCTTAGCAGTATTTAAGCAGATCAGTGGAAAAGTAACATGAAATAAACCAATCTAATTCTTAAATACTTTGGGTCAATTGAGGGTAGGCATAAGTGTCTTTATGAACACTGGGTGTTAGTGTTCAGTTCCAAATTAAGATTTTACCAAGAAAAAACCTGCTACAATTGGTTAGATGTTTTCTCCTTCATTTTAGGTAGGGAAGGAAGGGATCAGCAAAACATCTGGGGACATGAGGAATGCTGTACTGTAAAGAGATGAGAGATCTTCCTCTGTACCATGGCTTACATACTTCTTTTCTATCAGGCTTTCTGTATCATAACTGCTATGACTTTGCAACAGAATCTAGCCCTTAGTCTTTTGTTAAGGTAAGGTTGCTTCACTAATCCACAGGATCAATATCTTTCATTTTTTACAGGAGATAGGACTAGAAATGATATTGGCTTATCAAGTCCAGGCCCCTGCTATCATAGGGAACCACATCATTTAATCCCTTCCTTTAACTTATTTAGTTCCTTCTCAGCTAGTGTTTTGCTGCACTAACACTACTAGAAATATGCTCCAGAACTAGGTCACTGTGCTTAAAACTTTTGGTTATTTGAAATTAAATGCATTTATTAATTATATAAACTCATAGCTGCATATTTTAGAAGGTGGATAAAACCAGCAAATTGAGCTAACTCAAATACCTTCATGGCTTTCCCCACAGTAAAGAATGACATACATACAATATTCAGTATGATATCTTAAAAGCCCACAACACAATAACAACTTCAGTGAGATATTATAATTAAGATCAGCTTTACAATCTCATTTTGAAAATGCATTTAATCTAGTCTTCTTGCATCATATATTAGTGAGGGATTTCATTTGTTTATGTTTCATATACAATAGGCAGTGATATGTTAACTATCTTCTTTTCAGGTATAGAAACAGTTTCAGTAAGAAGGTTCATTTCAAGGTTCATTACGAATATATTTTTTTGTTGCAAATTACTTAACACTCTCTTCTTTTTAAACATTAGGTGAGTCTTTGGTTCTGCCAGTAAAATGTAACTTTTTAAGCTAGAATGGCAAAAGGAAATCTTTAACAGAAACCTAATGCAGAGAAATGTTCACCTGAGCCCTTTCCCTTCTCTGCAGGCTTTAGAGCTATTTATTTTTAACAATATCTAATGTTGAGTTCAGCTTGTAGGCTGGATGAAGAAGAAAGCAGATACTGAGTACATCATGGTAGGGTGAAAAAGCCTATTTTAGTCAAAGGATGATGGCACTCGACTGTGAAAGTCAGAGTCACTCTACGCCTCACTCTGAAGAATGGACAAGAGCAGTGCTGAAGTACTTCACCAGTCATTTTTCGGTGCTGTGGCATACAATCAGTTTTTGATTACACAGGTTGAGATTTCCTGAACAAGATAAGCTATCACATTTAGAAATTAGTTCCATAATTGCTAACCAAAGCAGGACTCAGTTCTTCTCAGTCAAATTATATTTTCCACCTATTTCAAAAAATCACACTTTGAAATGTGTCCATAAGAGGAGGAAGGACAGAAAACCTTCAGAAATGCTTTACTTTTATATTTCCCTAAAGTTCAAGGAAGATTTTAATATTATGAATATTTTTAAAAAGCACTCATATCTTTCAGAACACAAGGATATAAAAAATACTGTTGATGCAATGGCTAATATAATTTGCTGTGGTCATTCACTAAAGGTGTTAAGACTCCAAAGAGCTCAAATATTTAGAAAATCTCAATCATGATGAAATTTCTGTATAAGTTAATTTTTATGCTTTTTATTCAGGTTTCTGTTTTGTTTTGTTGTTTTTTTTTGGTTTTTTACGCTAAACCAGAGTTTTTCCAGCAATATGCATTTTAGGATGACTCCCCTATGCCCATTTTTTCATAAATACCTTGACTTAGTCAGGCGTCTGCTGGATGTATCGTAATGGGTTTCCACATATCAAAAGAATAGTAAGTTTTTTGACACCTGATTTTATGAAAAAATACCTTCATAATTACATACCAGCATTCTAAAAACATATTTTATGGACTGATACTTGTGAAAAAAATATTATTTACTGAGGGCAGTGTTGTCAAAAAAGCATAGTTTTCACTTTCTAAGACATAGCACTGATTCAAGTAATGGAAAGTTTAAAGGGCAATATTAATGACACTTAAAAAAAATTACTCTCTAGCTGTGCATTTGCTGAACCTGCTCCTTAACCATTAAATGATATGAATAAAATCTGAATTATTCACTGAAAAATTCCTAGTTTAGAGTAAGAGTATTAAAAATTATATCACTATTTCAATATATTAAGAGAAACAAACTCTACTTGTAAATTAGTTTATGCAGCAATCATTAAGAGCCTTTCCTCTTCTTTCTTACAAAAACCCACCTCCCTATTATCAGTGTTGGTGCGTGTGGAATCACTGGATTAATGGCTTAATGGACTTAAGTTCAGAAATACTATTTATTTAACTGCACTGGTGTGATCACTTTGACATTTTTTCATCTTACTCATGAGTGGTATCTCTTTTCATTTGCATTGTATTGTGTTCCTATTTCATAGAGTTATGTGTTGCAGAAATTTTTTTGCCTCAGCCTGGTACATTGCTGATGAAAATCAGAATAGGTAACTATAATTAAGGTAGGACATTTACAAAGTCTTATGATTTCATATTACATTAATGTTTTAGGCAATAAAATACTGTAGGCTTTTGTTCATTTTTATAAACAACAATATCTTAATTTTCTATAACTTCTAATTTTCTATAATTCTGTGTATCCTCAACACTCACATATGCTTATCTTGAATCTTCTAATCTCAGGGATCTGATATTTAAAAATGGGGTTTTTTGTTAACTTTTAAGTCTTCAGAGATTCCACTAATACTTGATGTTTATAGACAACACCGATTCAACTGTCTTTGAATAACAGGCCATTTAATTAAAACTAAAAATGACATCTTATTCTGAAATGCTTATCAGGAAGAATCTCTTTTAGAAAAAAAACATTAATAATTTCATGTTAAGATAGTGTTCATCACAAGGATACAAGCTTGAATTAACATGCAACGGTGAGATAAGTATTCAAAGACAATCTGTTATCACCTGATAACATACACAAGAAATCTGATACAGGGTGGAAACAAAAGAAATGGAGTAGGGCAGAGAGAAATTCAAGCAGACAGCAAGTAACGTGTGAAGACTAACCCAATACTACTTTTTCTTCTGAAGTGTTAATAAATAATTCTGAAATTAATTTCTTGCATGAGTTTTACAAATTGCCATTATGGTCGTTTCTTTCACATATGGTGCTTATCCTACATTGCTTACATGGTAATCAAATAACCCACAATCAGTTGTTAGTCATCCTTATTGCACCACTGTGGCCTATTAGAGCTTTGTCACCAAACATTGGACAGTATTAGGATGTTATTTAGTCACTAAGAAAAAGTTCTTGCAGCTTATTTAATTGACAGCTTAAAGCATAAATTTTGCATAGCTGGCTGCTACATACATATAAAAGGCCAAACTTATATTTCATTTCACAGTATTGCCTTTGAATTTATTGGTTTCCTTTGTTGTCCTTGGGGAATCACTTTGAATGCAAGAAACTACAGTTACAATAGTTAAAAAGAAATCAGTGGTTACAGGGGAGGTGATCAAACAGTAAATAAAATAACCATTTATAGCTGTTTTAGCAGTTTGCCTTTATGTGTGCTTGGAATTGCATTTCAATAAAGCACAAGCTAAGATTTAAAAACACACAGTTTCAAAGGTAACATGCAAAACAACTTGACTCTTTTGCCAGATTCCACCCTGAGGGTAATGACATGCTTCATAATATTGCTTGGCTAGGCTTTTATTTCTGGCAAAAAATATCTTCCACAAAATTGCTCTGTTCTGCAGCATAGCAGCACTAATTTATAATCTATGCTTCAGTAGCAAGAGGCTTTCTATCTTTTCCTCTCCCATTTAATATTTATATTTACTTTATTCCCTCCCCACTTTTATTCTAGTTTCTGTAGCAACTACATTTTTAAAAAAACTATAATAAAGATTGTGGCTTGAACAAAAGACTGGAAAAGTAGTACCTGAAGAAAAGTTTTTCTGTGTGTCTGCTGATGACCTATGGGATATAGTAATACAATGCTGAGCTCATACACTATATTTTCTACTTGGACATCTCTTGGCAGCTTGCACAGAACAGAAAGTGACTGATTTGATTTCATAGATGGGAGGGAAGGGTGGAAGCAGAAGTGAAAAAAATACATACACGGTGTATACAAGATCAGCACAAAAAAAAGCAGGTCTCTTCATTTTCATATGCTCTGGACCAAAGTGCACATTTTCTATGCAGTTTTCCTTAAAACATGTCAGTTACATGCAGAATCCCCACCACCTCAGCAGAGCAGTGGTAACCCACTAGCAAGGGTGAAAGATATGGTAAGGATAATCTGTCCACTAGGAATTGGAATTAGAGCCATAATTCAGTACATGTAGACTATTAAACATCTTAATTTGGCAATTATTTTTGGTCTTGTCAGCCTTGCTGGATTAAAAGTAGGAATGAAGCAGCTGGTGACTTCTCCACATATAGTCAATGTGTCATTCATTTCTTGAGTGCACCTTTTCTCCCTAGCTGCTGCATTGTCACACATGTTCACTCTTCATTGTCATATGTAATACCATCATCTATGATTTTTTTTCTGGGTATTGTCATGAAAAATACAGCTCATCCTCAAGACCAAAGAAGTGATTGTGTGTAAAGTGCACATTACCTAATCTGTAGCAAGGAGGAATCTAGGGTCATGTAGACACTCATCTTTTCAAGGAAGCAGTAGAAGAAATTTATGCTCCTGAGCAGCATTTTCTTTCTTATCAGCATAGCTCTTGCTGTTCCTCTTTTTTTTTCACCCTTGTTATAGTTTATTTTACTGCTATTGTATTGCTTGAAAGGGAACTAGTGCACAATTTACACTAAAAAAAGTCAAAAGCAATAGTAATTTGAGCTGTTTCAGTAGATTAATTACTTTTTCATAGCCGACTTTATCTAACTAATTGCAACTCATCACTTATGGATTTGAAAATATTACAAATCCACTTATTCAGAATTATGATCAGATTCAGATTTTCTCACAGTGCTATATCTGTGATACCTGGTCTGATATCTGATAGAGAAAAGCAAGCCTCCATTATTGATGTAATTATGTTTCCTTACCTGATTTAGTTTTCCACCTTTTTCAAATCTAAGATATACCTTCTCCCTTATGTAATTTTATTAACATTCTGCATAAAATACACTCTTTGTTACTGCAGATAGCAAAGAGTTATCTTCATGTTACATGAGCTATCACCTGGGAATTTTAGTATGATCTAGTTTAGAGATTCAGGGAAGCAGCTTGCTCGATTGTCATCTTCCCTTGTTTTTATCATTGGCAGTACATCTGCAAACTGAAAACCATTTCTGTCCTTTTGTTTTAGATGCTTCTAGGCACTAGAATGCTAAAGGCACTTGTTTACAAGGCAATGAGAATAGGAGCACAAACCCATTTTGATAGATGATCCGGGTTACTCTTCAGACTTCCCTGTTGTTTTATTGATTCACTAAACAGAAAGACTAATTCAAGTTTATGTTCTGTGTATTTTCTCTGGTCTCACCAGAATTCTTTACCCTTCTCCAAGATTAAACAAAATCTTTTTGTCTTTTTATCTATGAGCACAGTGACAGTGAAGTAACCATCAACTAATCAGTTTTATTGCAAAAACTAATTTTTGTTTTAAACAAACATCACCATATTTTGTTGACACAATTAAATGATTTGAGTGTTATGCCATATATATAGCATGCACCCTTGGGAGCAGGTAGAAGCTACAGCAGAAATCATGACATACGTGCCTCTGCATCAAATTAAATATTTTCCCCTTAATCCTAACACCAGCAGCTGTTAGACACTGTGGCTTACTGCATATAGCCTATATAATGAGACAGATGCAGGCAGTTCAAGTTCCTCTTCTGAATGCTGAATAAAGCCCATCTCTCCAAGGCCCCTAAGCCTTATTGCTGTTGAAATAGTCCTCCCTCCTGAAGCAAATACATTTGGCATTCGATTTCATAAAGATGAAAAAAAGGACTGTGTTTTTTTATTATTAGGAAGAAAAAATAGAGGCTTGGTAAATAAAATGCAGGAAACATCCATAGAATTTGGTGCAAAAATAATTTCTTTCTGTTACACTATCATAAAAGGAGTCAAATTAATCCTTTGCAATAACTACAAGTCCAAAATTGGAGCTGTCTATTGCCAACAATTGATACAATGTCCTGGGAGAGGTAATTTACTGATTGTGCAAAAGAACAGAACTGTCTGCATGTGGATGATACAGCTAATTGACCCTTCATATTAAGAGCAGACGTAATCTGTTTCAAGCTCCATTTTATTTATCACCTGTTCCATTGCTTAGCAGGCTGCAAGGTTAAGGGCAATCCTTTCACGCCACCTGACAATGTGAAGATAGCTTTTCCATATTTGAACAATAAAATCCTGTTCAAAGGACTACAGGACCACCAATTAAAATTCTCCAGTGAATGTAATCTGAAAATATGATCTGTAACTGAGAACAGAAAAAGCTGAAGCAGATCACTGAGAAAAAGCTGAAGCACATCCCCGCTTGAAGCAATGTGCTGATTACTGCCTACTGCAATGCATGTTGTTAGACTGGGCTTCATTACAAGCCTGGGAAGAGGGTTTGGATTGTGGTTGGGTTTCATGTGTTAAAACAGATTGTTCTAAATTGGAAGAATAGTATAATTATGCTCTTTTTTTTTTTTTTTTTTTTTTTTTGAGCTGGATGAAAATGGGTTGGGTCACTATAAGTGAAGTTGCTTGTGCTTGGAGGGCCAAATGCTCTCCCTGCTGTGTAGCCAAGCTAAACAAGTTGGTCAACAGAATTTGAGGATGAATTGAAAATATTTCTATAGGCCATAGTTTACCTGGAGAACTAGAATATAGCTGCAGTGTCATATTTTTGGCATCATAGCTCTGCAGAAGTAGGATGCTTAGTTCATCCTTAGCTGTTTGAAGATGCACCAGGTTTCCAACACCATTGTGCAGAACTAATTCTTCCTTTAAGGGTCTATTAGTAGACCCTATTGCAATCAGTTCTTACCTTGAATATGACTCTATTTCTGTAAGTAAACATATTAAGCTGTTTGGCTAGCTGTAGTGTATTGATTTAGCTCCATAAAGCAGACTTAATTTGATTTTTAAAGTGTTTATTAAATCTGGAAAGGGAAAGAAAAGTGACAAACAGGATCTATTGTATACTTTGTATAGTTCATTCTTTACATTTTCTTGGTAGTAATTCAGTCCTGGCCAGTTTGAGACTCCGTAATTATTTCTTAAATTGTTACAGTAAGCACAAGAACCCCACCGCCCACATACACTTGAAATGAAACATATAAGTTGCACCTTTGTGTTTTAAATATTCAATGAGTATCAATGAGCATACGATTTTATCGCAACCTTGTTTTATCTTCTTTTTTATCCAAATCATAAAAGTAAAAAGTGAAGCAACAGCTAATTCAGATAGATACTACTTGATCTAAGACACCATTACTTGAAGAACAGGAAAAAATATTTGTGAGGTATAGTTACTACATTAATCTAGTACTTGGTAAATTATCTCGTATAGGGAGGGAGCTGGTATTGTAAAATACTGAACACAGACAAAATCAAACAAAAATCCCAGAAGATAAATAACTGGACTGAATCATAAAGAGGGCTAAACACCCACCAAATGTTCTTCAATAACCTGAAAGAGTGGGAAGAATGCTTGTAAGGTGTTGTAATGAGGGGAATCCTTACAACATGTATAAGATAGTGATGGACTTGGAAGAAAAGATGAAGCAATATTTCTGCAGATGTTCAGGGATTATTTTATTCCTCCAGCTGCATGACTGGAGTTCCCAGGCAGACCCCAGCCATGGGACCCTGCTCTCTTCCCGGGCCCGGGCACACACACCACCCAATCAGGAACAGGTATGGGGCACAGGTGACATGGGGACAGGGACAGACCCGTACCCTGCAGGGTCCCTCCCTCTGGGATTTCAGGGGAAGGCACCTCCAGAGTAAGGGTCATGTGGGGAATGACTGTATTAGAAAATATTGGAATGACATTATGAAATGAAAATTTAGGATTCAAGTAGGAAGAATCACCTTCCAATGTGAAAATTTTTGCTGAGATGTCACCTCTCACTTTCTGGCACTGAAGTGGGATGGAGCAGATCTGAATGCAAAGGAATGAGAGAGGAAGAACCATAAAACTATACATTAGAGACCTGAGAGTTCTAGGTTCTGAATTGATTTGCATAACATTGAATTAAAAACTATTGGGACACAAAATACTTGTGCATTAGAGAAAACAGTGGTTTTTATTCTGGATCTAATACTTGTTCTGGAAACACTGTAAGGCTGTAGTTTTCTGGAGTTCTAGACTGCTTCATTTTAGAGGTAAAACTGAGGAAAGTTTACAAGTAAGCATAAAATAACTAAAAAAATTAAACAAAAACTCAATCCCTTTGAGAGATTCTTTCTATTTGATGGAAACCTGATGGAGTTACTTTGAATTTTTACTGCAAAGCAGAGTAATAGGGGAATGAATCTTATTTAAATCATTGACTAACTGTTTACATTTCTTTTGGACTTACTAGCAAGTTTTTTTTTTTCCTGTTTGTTTTACAAGTTGTTTACAGTACATTCATCTCCTGCTTATATCAAATGCTTAGGAGTTTAAATAAAACTCTTTTAAATCTATCAATCTCACATTTCTAATTCCTTACATTCTTCAAAAAAAACCCCAAAACTAAAGTCAAATTTGGAGAGGCTTAATCCTTAAAACACTGGTTCTTTCTGTGATGTTAGAAGGATAAAGAACAAAAATTATCACTGTTTTTCCTGTATTTATATTTTTATATATAAAGAACAAATACATTTTCAACCTATGTAATAAATAAATAATTTCCAAATCTCACAGCTAGTACCAACCTTAGTTCAAGTTCTTGGATAATTTCTGTGTTCTTCACAGAAATTCTCTTAATCGCCAAGCTAAATTCTGCTTTTTTCCCGTATCGCTTCATTTTTTCAACTATTAAAGAGCTGCGATTACTACTTTATTATCTTTCTTCTGCCTCCCTGACAATTTCACTAAACATTAGTCGATCTTGTACATTCAATGATTTTCCACAGATGTTATGACCTGGGTTTTGTGGAGAAATTCACCTGAGCTGTATAAGCTGACACGCTGATACACAGGTATTTGAGATACTCATGTTTCAGTCAACTAAATTATCCTATTATTTTTTAAAAAAATCATCTCTTTGATTTTGTTCCCCATTCTGAAGCTGAAGAACGGAAAGAACAAAAACCTTAATATCTTTGCTGAGGATGGTTACTTACTGGCAGAAACACCATCCACGTTTGTTCAGCATTTGCCTTGACAGCACATCTTATCTTGCTTTGCTTGGGACCTGAGGATGGTTCTAAATCACATACAGCAGCAGAAGGGCCCATTTGAACTCTTCCTTTTCCCAGGAACATATTATTTAGCATTTCTAAAATCTGGTCTTCAGAATTGCACCAGTTAATATGTTTAATGTTAATCCTGCTTTGAGCAGGATATTGAACCTGATGATATCCTGAGGCCCATCCTAATCTGCAACAGTGAAATCAGGAAAAGAAAGGCTTCATATTCTCTATTTACAAATATTTAGACTATTGAGGCATGCTAGACATAGTTCCAGTACTGCTTACATTTTAATTATTTTTATTACATGCTATGAATAATTCATGTTTCCAAAAAATTAGAGAGGCACACATTACTGTCAATCTGTGTGCTTCACTGCTGTTCAAAACAAAATCCTTCCTGATTCTATGTCCTATTCTGATTTTTCTTTTGATTAGACGGGAAAATATTTCATTTTTGTTGCCGAAAAAGACATCAGAATCAAACTCACTATTTGCAGAGTATAGTGACATATGAGAAGAGAAATATTAATCCCTAGCCTTGATATGACCAAAACTCTATTTTGGATTAAGTGAAAATTTCACAGCAACCATTTTATAACTTGTATTTGTCACAGAATACCCATGAATTTTTAACAAGACTATGAACCGAGGTTACTTCTGAGGATATCATGGCCAAATCACCCAAGTACAGTAAAAAACGTTAATAACAAGGAAGTGAACAGTATTACTACCTTACAAAAGCACATTTTTTGCAAGAATGGGAGGACAGATCAGTTCATATTCTTAAAGACGAATAACTGGGCCTGACCAGTGTAAGCTTAAATCCCAATGTTGCCCCATGCGAACAGTAACAAAAAGCATTATCAGTATGAAGAGGTCAGTTTAGTGGAGGCCTTTAGAGTGGTTTAATCCTATCTGTCAGCATGGGAAAGAGATGAACTCTTCACTGCCTCTCCCTAAATACCCACGTCAAGTATTTTTTTCTTGATCACATATATAATATCCCCTATAGTAAGGAAACCATTTCTTGTCCTTCCTTCAGTACATGAGGTCTACAAAGACAAAATAAATACCCTCTCTCAGCATGGGTTGCCCTTTTCAGGATCTCCCAAGAACTGAGCATATGCATGTCATGGAATGGGAGGATTAACAAAAAATTTCTTATACCAGTCTGATAAAGAGCTTGTGGTTTCCAAAAATGTTCCAGGGGATGATTATCATCTCAGAGAATTTCCTTTCATTAGACACAATCCCTCAGCAAACTGCTCCTGTAGTGAAGACTATTTTTCAAACCTCAGGGTAGGGACAATTTTTTTCATTCCCTCCCTCAGGGAATTTACTGCTCATGAAACTGCTAGCTCAACAGTCCTGAGGTTGAAGTTGTTATCCACAACATTAATGAATAATGCAACATAGCCTCTAAAACTGTTTCTGTGAAATGAATGGGGTTATTTGGGTCATAACAGAACTGCTAAGTAAATTATACTTTTTATAGGAAATGTTCTTTCTACAGTGAATGCTACCAAGTAGTATAGTGGGAAAATTTATTAATTTGATTTTTTTTACAAGTATGTATCTCTAAGAATAACTTTGCCTCACTATGATTGAGAAAATACATGGTGAGACAGTTGGTGAATTTGTGACTTTTTGAAAGTCAGATTGATATTAACACCATTGAGATAAGGAACAGCAGAGGGTTATTTGTTGGTGGTTTTTTGGTATGGATGCTATCTAGGGTGGAACAACACAAATTCTTTCTGCTGCAATGCAAACAGATTATGCAGACACAAACTCAAACAAAAAATTGGCACAGTTGCTATACTAAAATGTAGCATTATATATGTATTTCGAGACTAAAAGTAGTCACTCCTGAAAGGTCTTTTAGGTAAGAAACTCAAGAGAAACCAGTTCAGCATTTTTCATGATAAGATTATACAAAAACATATTTACAGGGCTAAAGTAAAAGGAAGAATGGCAACTTTGGTGATGTAGAAAATACTGCATTTTTGTCTTATGGCAATTATATTGATTGTAAAAATTTATATTCCTTGCTTTTCAAACATTCTGAAATCAAAATTCAAATCTCACCTTAACTAAAATTTACATCTCTTATTTTTGTTTTTTGTCTCCAGCACAACTGAAAGCATGTGGCTTAGTTTTTACAGTCACTCTCCCACTCATTTTTGACAAAATGAGAGTGTTCTAATGAATGCAAAAATGGAATGGTATCTTTTTGGTAAAAATGTATGCATGACATAAGAACATATTTTATCTAAAATTATTTCTCTGATTTTGAATAAAAGGATGTCAAAACTAACTAATATTAGTTTATCTTCTGTAGAGAAATCTACATTTGCTGAGTTTAAAATTTCACAGACAATGAAAGCCTGAAGGGGTTAAAGGGAGTGGGTGGGGAGAGAAACAATACTCTGATTTCAAAGTAAAAAAATTATTTTTACTCTAAAGATAGATACCACAAAAAAAAAAAAAAAAAAAAAGAATCAGCATTATGACAAAATAAATACATAAAGAATTTAATTTGCTTTATGCAATTAATCAGAAAATCTCTTCAGAAAGTTCTTGTCTGCTGCTCTTCTTTCAAGAAGAAAAGCAAGAGAAACTCACATACTACTCTCGTTGTTGACCTCTATATGACATTTTCTCACCAGCAGTCTTCAAGCATCATAGGTAACTCTAAGGATAGGAAAAGGTATCTGATTCTTATTAGCTTTAGCTAATAAGAATCAGATAATCATTTCAAACACAGATCAGGGTGACTATCAACCCCTTTTTACACTTGTATTCTTTGCAGAGTAAGTGACCTTTGAAACTCATGGATGATATTCATATCTAGTGAACACATGACAACACCTTAGGGCTCCCAGTACTGATTAATATTTTAAGATATAAAAGACTCTGTCCAGAAAATTAATCTCATCCAGCATCAGATATTACAGTTGGGATTTCCATCTTTGTTCCATAGTTCTGTAAACTATTTCATGCTCCTGACATAACTTCCCAGAGAACACAAATAAGTTAGCTTCATTTTAGCTGTACTGCAGTTCTGCTCCACTCAGCGGGCAGTTCTTAGCAAGCTGGTGCCTCATCTTTAAAGACAATCTACCTTTTCTCTTCACATTATTGAGAAAACTGAAGAGTAACACCTTAAACTGGCTTAAGTATATTTTCCCTCCATTTTGCCACCAAGCCTCACTTGTCTTTAAAGATGAGGCACCAGCTTGCTAAGAATTGCCCTCTGAGTGTCAAGAGGCTGAGTGGAGCAGAACTACATTACAGGTAAAATGAAGCTAACTTATTTTTGTTCTCTGGGAAGTTAAGTCAGGGAGCGTGAAATAGTTTACAGAATTATGGAGCAAAGATGGAAATCCCAAGGGTGTTTATCTCACAACTGTAATATCTGATGTTGATCACTTCAACATTTACACTCCTTTATAACAACACCTTGAACGAACATATGGACTTCAACCATTCTTCTTCTCATTGTATATCCAGGTTTACTTAGGAAACACTACTGCAGTAGAATAGACTAGCCTTATCAAACTGCAGTGTAAATTAAGGCTTTTTTCTACCTAAGAAAGTATGGCTTGTGTCCAGATATTATATTTATTCCAAATACTATCTCCATATGAAACCCAGAAACAGACAAAATAATCTGTTTAGCTCTTTCTGGAATAACAGGACTGTTATAATATCAGCTGAAAAATATAACACTGATGTTTCAATGGACATGAAAAAAAAATATGCTGAGACTAGAGGACTGCAAAGGCTAGGATCAGTAAGCATCAATGGGTGTGTTGTACCCATTGAATAGAACTGTATTTTAAGGAGGGCAGTTTCCAGGGTAAGTGCCCTACTTCTCCTTGGACAGCAGTCACATCACAGTCCCTACTTCACTTCTCTAGTTCCCATTGACAAGACTCAAATAGGAGAAAATAGACATTTAGACTCAACCACAAACATCCTTGGATTACATCTCAGGATAGAGCCTGCTTTTATTTGCCCACAGCAGGAGAATGCTCAAGTCCTTTCTAGCAACTTGCAATATCATAGCTATAGAAAAGAGTTGAAGAGATAGTTAATCACTCTTATTTTAGGGTTGTTCATAGAACTCAAAAAAATGTAATCCCTGAGAAACTCTGCAAAATTTAAAATAAGCTATAAGAGTATTTGAGCTGTTATTGATAGATTTACATACACTTTCATATCTTTCACCTTGAATAAAATAGTTTCTAGCATATGAGCACCCCTTACCAAATGAAACTCATAGATCCAGACTTTTTGCTGAAGTCTCTTCCTAGTAACATAAGGGGGACAGGGACAGAATTCTTCTGATTAGGAAGAATTTATTGTACTTGGAATTTCAAAATGGAGAAGAAAGTTGTTGAGATCCAGTGTACGTTATACCCCTGGGGTTGACAGCCTGGGCATAGGGGCAGCTTAGAAAAGGTGTGAGGCTTTGAGAAGACCTCTTTGAGAAAGCTCTGTTAATTGAACCCAGGAAAGGCTCCCTAAAGTAATAAGGCTGGGGGTTGCCCGGCTGGTGCTGGCTGGGGTCTGAGGCTCAGACCCAAGAAGCCGTGGCCAGCTCGCAGAGGTGATCCCGTGAAGAACCGTCTGGAGAGGCGATCCCGTGAGGAACCCTCTGCAGAGGTGATCCCGTGAGGAACCGTCTCCCAGGGGGTCGTGGCTTCTCTCAGTCATCGGCCGGGGTTGCCTGCAGAGATGCCTGGCTCAGCAGCCATCAGCTCTTAGTGATTCAGGGAGTGATTTCAGCTCTGCTCTGCAAGGCAAACCCCCCTTGGCCAGGCCTGGACAGAGAGAGGAGAGGTCCTTCTGGTGGTTCTGCAGAAGCAGCTTTATTCTTCCATCTTCCGCGAAGGGGTGACCAGAGACGGATCCTCCCTGACTCGGGGCAGAGGGGTCTCTTTTATGGGGGTACAGAGGTGGGCGTGAGAGGGTGAGAAACCAATGGGTATTAGGGTATTTTACATACAGTTTCCTAGAGGATCATGGGTCTGTCTTCTCTTGCTGTAATCAAAAGGCTCTCTCTTTCCCCAAGAGGGGCCTGCAGGGGGATTGTGTGACCTCCTTATCTCCAGGCCTCCCTGCCAGGGCAGGGGCTTGTCAGACCCCACATCTGGAGATTGTGCAGTTTCTAAACAGGGGCTTCCTGCCAGGACAGGGGCCTGTCAGACCCTACAGCTCCCCACAAAGGGGTTCATTAATGATTCAGTGTGGGCCTCCCTCCCCTGTATACATACATGCTCAAAACTTTTAATCAGGAAACTTGCTTCTGCAAATGAAAAATGTATTGACCCAAATGATCAGTGATTTTGGGGAAGACCAAGATATATGGGGTCTCTTCATTTGTGTTAGCTGTTGAAGAATGCTAGTAAATTAATAAAGTGCAACAAAACATGTTCTGCTAGCCAATCCTGCAGCAAACTGCTTTGCAGTCATGCCAGGAGATTGTCCTTTGTCATCTGTTTATGATGTCTATTGCCAAGAAAAATTTTGTAAGCTGCCTGCTCTAAGAGTGGCAACTGCCAGCCTTTACTGTAATTATGGGTTTTCCAAACAGCTGTGTTAGAATTTAGATGTTGGCATGTTGAAATGAGCTGAAATAGGACACAGAGAGAGAATAAACTGGCTTACTAATGTCAGGCACATGGGAGCATCTTAACTACATAAAAACTTACATGGCTGCTGAATTTGGTGCTTCATAGATTCTCATTTTGAATGAGGCTTGTAGGATGAATCAGATATCAAAACTATGCCTAAGTTCTTCCTCAACACTGAAACATACTCTTGTCAATTCTATTTTATCTTGAGGACATCCTTAAAGATGTGTAGAAACCTGAAATTGGAAGTTCACAAAAGATTTGAGCTAAGAAGACCCATGCTAAAGGGCACTAATTATTCCCACCTGGCAAAACAATGGTCATAGCTAAAACTCCAGAGCCAACATTTTAACATGGTCTCATGTATTAAAATTTCTATTTAAATGTGTATAAATTACCCACAATATGGACTGAAGTCAACAATCATCCTGTGTTCATATACTCTTGGCTCCTAAAAGGCAAAAAAATGTGTGGCAAAAAATTTTGATTGATTGCAGATGACTGGAATATATCTGTCCTTAAAGAAGTATGGAGATCTAGGGAAATCTAGCTAAATACCCATAATATACTTACAGTAAGCATATTTTTTCTATATCTCTTGCAATGAAAACTCAAATGAAACAAAGATGCATCACTGACCTTTCCTGCTTTAAGCAGATGACTTTAAAGGAGGATGGTCTAGATAGGACAGCATTGTCTATCCAACAAAGAAAGGCAAGTAAAAATGCTGCACAAGAGTTAGTGAACTTGAAAACCAGAGTATGCAAAAGATTATCACATAGCTGATTCTTGTAACAATGCATAATTTGACATAATTTCAATTTATTATCCATTTGACATATCTATTGTGTCCTTCCTTATTAAATTCTGTTCTACTTGGAACAATAGCTGCCTCTTTGACCTATAATGACATTTCAAAGGCTGAAGAATAATTATTGAAATATGAGCCTCACAATGACTACCTAATACCTTCCCACACAGAATCTTTTCTTGTGCAGAAAATTCTTCCACTCTTGGTAGTGCCCTTTTAAATTTTTTTTGCTGTTTGTTTTTTTCCCCCATTTAAATGCAGGGACACAAAAATGAAATGCACTGCCACACGTTCTGTAAGTGTATTGCATTATCTAAGCACTAGTAGAGGGAAGTTGCATGAAATGCAGTTTCATTTTTGAAGTCAAATAAGTAGGTGAATGTTCAAGTCAAAATCTTCCAAAAAGAGTGAAGAAAGAGTTAAAGAAAACAAGTATTCCTTAATTGCACGCTCTTGTGTAGGGTGCAAAAAACCAAGTCTATTAAATCTGAATTGAATTACACTTACTGTTAAGAGTTCCAGCTAGTAATAATTCAATATCAAGGAAAAGAATTTACTTCAGTCAGTTTCACATGAAATTATGTGAAAGTTTGGAGGAGCTAGTGGAGAACACCACTGGATATGAATACCCCCCTTAAAAATATTATGCTGAATACTTTATAATGTATACCAATATAATCTGTATTTTGAAATGGATAGTAATTTGTAGTATTGTGTTCCTTACTCACTGAAACGATACCTCACTCTCCTTTAAGTCTTGTGATCATATTCCACATATTTGAGTTTTGGTACTTTTCCTCTGATTTTATAGGTAACTTTCCAGGTCAAAGTTGTCCAAATTAAAGTCTTCATTTTGTAACACATAAGTCTCTTTCTTCCTATAAAAGAAGCAAACTAAAAAGTATATTTATATATAGCTGTCATAACAGAAAAAGTAAGAAAATGTGACTCCATATACATCTCAAAAGTTCAATTATGCTAAGGAATATACGGGTTTAGAAAAATAATTTTTCACAATTTTATTTCTTTGGATATTTGACTGTTTCAATTGGCAAGACTGCAAAACCCTTATGCACATAAGCATATACTTAAATATTCTTGTTCTTCATGGTCCCTCTGGATTTGAACAAATTATGAGGGAGCTTAATAGGAATAAACTTTTAATCATTAACCAAATATTAACTCAAAACTTCTTCTTTAATAAAAACAGCACAGGAAGGTTAGTATTCTGATTTATTTCAGATATTCCCGATTTTGACATCTGGATGCAAATCTGACTTCTAAAGCTAAACAAGATGGGAAGAATTCCTATATGTCTGAGTCTCTGTGCCCTAAAACAGTAATAACAGTGTGACTGTGAGGCAATTGCCAAAAAAATGCAAAGGGCAGCAATCTACTAGAGGGATTAATCTATCTTGTTTAAAAGTTATGAAATACTACATAGAGAATGAAGATGCAGCATTATTTTCTTTTTAACAAAAGCTTCCCAAAAAATTTGTTCTGTTAATTCTGGTGAAGTCAAATTTAAGGGCGAAACTAATCATAGCTGCCTACTCTCTAAGTGGCTGGCCACTGACCATATAGTATCAGAACCTTTTATTTTTTCTCAAATGTGCATAGGAAAATAAGGAGAAGCATGGTTCTGGCTGGATCTACATAAAATTATTCAAAAAATAGTGGTTATGGACTGATAGATGTTACCTAGAGTTGCAACATGACCCCCACATTCAAAACTTTTCAAAAATCTGTTGAAAAAGACACATCAAAGTTCTAGTCTAAATAAATAAAATATTGACCATTTCTGAGATACAAACTTACTACACGTTTAAATAAGTCTAGTAGTTTTTCTTAGTTGCTTTCAATTTCTAACAGCTTTCATGGTGGCTAACTTTTATTTTTATATGATGAACTTCATTAAAGTATTTCCCTTTTGACAAGCAGAAGCAATTTATCATCTTCAAGCCCACTCACATGCCTTTTAATTCCATATGCAGCTGGGTATTCTGTGATCTCCATAGAGCACAGCCTCTCTCACTTGCCCAGAAGCATCATAAAGCAATACAACTGCCACCCACATAGACACTTCTAATATTAAAAAGACTCAAATGCATGCATTATGGAATCCAAAAACATACTTTAAAAATTAAAGAATGCAAGACACGTCAGGAGAAACCTACATATTTCTGTGTAGGTTGAAAAATAAAGGAGTGTGCATAGTTCTGTACTGACTGTAAGATATGAATTGCATAAATACTTGGGGAAATGGTTCTCAATTTTTCTTTTTAGATTCAGGAATGACAATTATGGTTAAAGAGGGGTATTTTTCAGCTCTATGAAAAATGTTGGGAGAAGAATCAAACTTAGTTTGCTTGCATGTTGAGAAGCAAGTAGCATCCCATCCAACAGCTCTGTTCTACAAACACCTCTTTAAAACACTTGTAAGTCCATGTTTCCAGGTGAGGAGATATGATGCTACAACTGAAGAGGTATGTGCAGTAGTAAAAACTGTAAACTCCGGAAACAAGAAGCTTAAAGTAATAACCTGAACAATGACCACCTCAATCTCTATAATATAACTTTACAGAAAATTTTGAATTCATCACTATCCCATTGATAATATAAGTTATGTTCTCCTTTCCAAAAACCTCCTGAATGATCATGAAAGGTCAAACTATTTCCAACTCATGAAACCAGCAATAAATACCCATAAAATGTAGAGTCTCTTCAAACAGCGTGATATATTTACTTCATAACCAAAAGTATTAAGAGAAGTTGGAAAGCGGATTTGGAGAGCAGAAAATATGTACTTTAGGTATTTTAAATACATCTACAAATCCAGAAGAGTGACCTATGTCTGAACAGTAACAAATGTAAAATCTTTATTGGGAAGAGAAGGGAGGATGATTCAACAGACTGCAGACCAATTACTTTATCTCAATAACATACAAAATGTAGAATAAATTTTAAGGAGTAATAACTAGACACACACAGTAATTTAGAAAACACAGCATGGGTTTACAAATAATATGCAGTTAACTTGAAGTCCATTTTCAAAATGCACTTTCAACAAAAATGTAACATGACATAGTCCATTTGTGGGACTCAAAGCCTCAATTTTTAATCATGTTTAATGAGGAAGTAAATAAGAAGGATGCTGGTTAAGGATGAAACCCTGAAATGTTTGATAATGGTAAAGAGTGGCAGGAACATGGGCCTAGAGACAGGGTAATAATAATGCTGTTTGAGATGGTTTTGGAAATATTTTCTTGCAAATGTAACTGTAATATGCTAGAATGCAAAACTGAAAAAAAAAATGTATCCTTTGCTTAGCCAATACAAGCAAAGTAGTATAGATGATGCCTGCAAATTAATTTTATGTTCTACCTAGACAGTGGAGAAGAGTAAGAGATTATTAGTGGACAGAGTAACTGGCAGAATATGTAGGTATAAGTTGGTTAGGAATTAGAAGCCATACATGCAGAAGTTTATAAATATGTATACATTATATTGACACTTCTAGCATCCATGAAAAAAATCTCTATATTTATTGCCACAGAATGAGGTATTAAACTCTTCAAGCTACTAAGAAGTAATTGCTCAAGGAAGCATTATTTGCAATAGTCTATTACCCAAATCAAAAATAACAGAAGAGCATCACAGCATGGACAACTGAAATGCCTGAACCATTTTCTTTTTGCCATCAAATCCAATTTAAGCACCCAGTACATTGTATTAAAGAGCCATATACCCTTTTTTTTTCAGCTGGGTTCCAATCTACATCCGCCTACTGCACATTAGACATGGAGAAGTTTATTATTATTATTTGATTAGTAAAAAGAATAAGTGAGAGAAGGAAGTCTCTTTTAGATAGAATTATTAGTCCAGAACAAATTTTGAAATTCTCCTCAACACTTTATGATCACTTCATGATCATAGTTTCCGACCATCAACTCATCAGCAAATTGGAATGATTTTCTGGATTTAATGAAATCAAAATTGAAGATTAAGTTCATTTTGCAAGTCAAAATTGTTGCTTTTTCTGAAGAGAATATTAGGGGCCTGGATAACTTTGGCATAACAGGTATTTATATGGTAGCTGAGCCCTACAGAAATGTCTACTGATGGAATCATTTGCAAAATGGCCGTGTGCAATACCAGTGCAAAGAGGATTCTCACAATTAATTTTGTTCCGAAATAAGTTTCGTAAGTGATGAGTGCCATAGTGACAGCTGAAATTCATAACAAATAGCTTTTTTTTCCACTTGAATGGGGAAAACACCTTTAACCATATCTCTTACATGAATGCAGCAACACTTTTTATTCTTTGACTGTACTGACATACTTTTTCATTCTTATCTCTTTGACATCAGCACCTGATATGGCAAGATTTTGAAGGTTTTCCAGATTGAAAATTGCTCAGAGGGCAATGGAAAAACAGAATCATAGTCTGTATCGTGGTTTAATCCAATGCCTGACCTTAGGAAGTTAAGCTCATGTTTTGAAAAACTATATATTAAAAACTGCAACACTGAAGCAAAACTCTATATATTTTCAAGTCTAGTGAGATGAAATGAAGAAAACTACACAATGAGTTTATTACAAAGAAAAATAGCAAAATCTACACCAGATAAAGAAGTTTTCCTGTTTTAAGTGAGCAGTTTTGAAGAGGAGCCAATTTTGCACATAAATTTACAAGCACACACAGACCATTTTTCAATACCTGTGCAAAGGTATATATACAAAGAGAATACAAAGTAACCAATTATACACAGTATCCCTACAATATCTTCAGGAGATTGTGCATATGTGTGTTTTCAATCTTGATAGACAAACAAATTGAAAGTTTACTTTCAGAAGTTAAAGGATCACGCATCACATACATCTAAGAACAGCCTTTTACACTCAAAACCTGATGAAATATATCTGCCAGTGCAATGCTTTTGTTAACTGTGTGAAGATTGATATGTAAAAGTGAAAAAAGAAATCCATGTAAAGTTGAAAGGAGGAATCAACAGTAAATTTACCATCTTAAAGGAATGAGACTAACACAAAAAGTTTCTATCTAGATAGCCAAGATGCAGATCTATACAAGGAATTGAGATGCAAAAACTGGATCAACAACAAAAAAATTTACACTACACTAAGGCTTGGAATATCCCAGTATTAATCTAATTTGGACAGCTGAGTAAATACTTTCTCAATTCTCCATACCTTAAGTTTTATTGCACTTTATCTTCACCTTTTTTCCTCTTATCTTTAGAAATGATTATTGAAATGCCTTGAAACAGAATGGTTGCCTGCCACCCCTTCTATAAACCTACTTATTTTCCTCTATGATTGGTCAGTGGAAGTTCACATTGCTAGGGAGGGTTACATTAGTGAAGAAACAATGTTTTTAAGATGTATACTTTTTTTTTGCTTCTTAAGAACTTGTTACAAACTCTATATAGAGGGAAAAAGAGTCGCAAAGGATTTACAATTATCACCTCAGACTCAGAGTCAGGTAGGTCTGTCACACATGATGCTCAGCAATTTGCAGGAACATAAGAAGTGGGCGAAACATCTATTAAGCTGACATTTACTTCAAACGACCTATTTTCTTTTTCAGCAAACGTGGACTAAAATTCACCAATTTCCGCAGCGGTTAAGGCTAAAGGAGATGTTTAGGCATCTGCAAATGAAGATCATATGTTTTAAAGCTATTGAGATATAATGACTACATAAGAATACATAAAGTTAAAAAGAAAAACAAAAAGGCAAACAAATGTCATATTTAAGTGTTCAACAGATTAGTTTATTCTACATTATCTGTTATTATACGGTACAATATTTTAGACGTTAATGTATTAATTTTTTAATGTTCCTTTGTTTTGTACAAAAATGTTAATAACAACACTACACATATTGAAGTAGAATTAAGTTTACTGTAAAGCCTGTAATTTTCATAAACACCAAAGGATATTTCTCTTTTCAGCTAATTTAAATGCAGGTTGAATCCATTTGGCAGATAAGAATCTCTAACAGGTACTTATTTCTGGTAGTGCACATTTAAGAGTAAATACAGAGGAAGTGTAACCAAGAACTCAGCTGCCAGGATATTTCTTACATTCAACTGGATCCCCATAATATCAGAAGGTGAGAAAATATTCCTAAGCCTTGTTAATATACTTCTGACAGGTAGTACAGTATCATCTTCTTGACTAATATTGCTTCAAAACAACCTGCCAGGAAGGCTGTTAGTAACAAGGATTACACTGAGTGCAAAAAAGCCTTGTATGTCTTTTCAAAATCCATTTTCTTTAACATCCATTCATGTCTCTGAACTTTAGCGCTAAAGCTAAGAAAATAACCAAAGGAGGTATTTCCTTTCCTATTATGATTTCTACAGTGCTGGTGTGGTCCTTCTAATTTTCTTTCACTGTGGAAAAACAATTTTTTGACCCATCTTAAAAAGTTTTCTTTTCTTTCCTGAAGAGTGCTATGTAAGACCAAGATATTACTAATTTTTTTGTTTGTTTGTTTATCTTGACTTCCTGTCTTTATTTGGCAATGAATCTCAAAGTCATAGAAGTGTGAATTTCAATGCAGTATATTACCCCAAACCCATTAGTTTTTAGTAATTTATATCTATGCAATACATCTGCAGTTTGGTCAAAGTCATTGCATTTGAATGTTATCCTCTTTTGGAACATGTCTGGGGAAAGATGGGGCAGAAGGGTGAAGCTTCTTTTTCTCTAGTGAGACAGTAGCAAACAATACACAGTGGTTACTGAAAGGCATTTTCCTTTTCATCTGTTGATTTCACCTCTTTCCTCAGCTACAATTGAATTGTAAAATGGTAGAATAAGCCAAAACTGACTTTTTGCTCACTTCAGACTTCATTTTGTTGTCATAAAATGCTAAAAACCTCCTGGTTTGCCCCAGAGTGAAAATATTGGTTTTCAAGAAAGTAGTTATCTGTTCAGGATTTGGTTGGAGCACTTTGTTCTCTGGTGGCTGCTTCCAGATCTGTAAGTTTAACCATCAGGATCACTTTGACTTTGTCTTGGGGTGATTTTATGATGTTGTATCCTAGATCTCCTGCCCTATGTCCAGACATGAATCTTTTGCCTTTCTGTGTCTTTAAACTGAGCCCAAGAGGGAGGGGAGAAAAAAAACCGAGCGAACTTTTCAAAGCAGTTGTTCAAGGACACAGACACACACTCTGTGTTCTTCTCCTGTGGCAAGAGCGGAGGAAGCACCTCCCTGCTTTCCAGCCAGCTTTTGGCTCCTTTCCTCCAGAGGAGACAGAGTTGAACTTTGTTTTCCTGGGACTTCAGTTTTTCCCTTCTTCCCTTCTGGACTGTTTCAACATCAGAGCACACAGGGAGAATTTTCTACCAAGGCCCTGGAGGTGGGCCCACACCAACCTAGCTCCAAGGAGGAGGAGAGAGACCACACCTACAGAAGGACTTTGAAGTCTTCCCAGGTTTCTCTCCACCGTGAGAAGTTTTATTATTTAGCATTGTTATTCTTTCCCTGTGTGTGTGTTAAATATTTTCTTTTCAATCTCTTTTACTTTCCTCCAAGGAAAATTTTTTTTCCCCAAACCTGATGATGGATTGGGGGGAGGGAGGGGTGAGGAAGTGATTGTAACCTGCCTTCTATTAGAAGATATTTTCCTCCAAATTTGTCCAAACTGCCATAGACTCCCATCACCAGGCTGCCTCTTCTGAGAGGTGCATCTTAGCCCAGAATTATCATCAGTCCATTTATTGTTATTGACAAACACTCTTATCTTTTAAAGTTACTTTATTTTGTGCAGAATATTAAACATCCAGCTTCCTGTGCTGTACTGTACTGACAAGCACTGAAATGAGCTGAATATATTCAAGGAACTTTAGTAGGCTTTCACAGGCACAGACTTAACTGGAGATCAATCATGGCTTAAGCCACCATTTCCCAAAACCCATTAGCCCTACCAGGACCCATATGTACTTCCAGAACATGACATTCCAGGTTGACAAGACCTCTCAGCAAAATCAGTACATTCACCCATACTTTTATACAGCAGTACTATACTGTAATTGATTTCTTCTTCCCTAAAGACTGCCAAAGTCTGCCTCATCTATTAGAACTATGATATTTTCTGAAAGGTCACTCTCCCTTAAGCAATATGATAAATTATTTTTATTTCATTATTTGCCTTTTGCTCTCCCCCTCCTTGGAAAACCATCCAAACCCATAATTCAGCATGGAGAAATACAGCTGTTTCCTCAAGCCACTGACTGAGATAGGCATAGAATTGAGGCTCAAACAGAGTGTTTCTTAGAATTATTTTTCTTTACCCTCAAAAGTTTTCCATAGGAGAAATGTGCCAAGTTCAATTAAGCCTTTATCAAAGAGAACTGCCAAGAACAGAGTCAAGATTAATTAACATAAATGAGATATAGCAAAAGTTACCCTTCCAACACCATACAGTGAAGAGCTAATCATCAAGCCCTTGCAGCCAATTCCCCTACCTTGTAGAAAAGGTTTGCAAAGCCTATTATTAGATGACCCACTAGTCTAAATCCTTGTCATACATACATTTGCTACAAAAAACCATAATCAGCGGTTAAAGATTTCCTTTGGGAGCTAATGACTGTAACACTGGTTTATACATACATTTATGTAGCTATTACATGCATATGTATACCAAGAAAAATTAGAGACAGAAAATGAAACTTCACAGAATTTTTAAACTCTTGTCCCTCTTCTAAACAAACACAGAGAGAAAAATTTTCATCTTTCCTAATATTAAGATGCAAAACTGTTGAGAAATAAAGCCTTTCTTACTACCTTAAAATAAGGTAAAAAAGAGATGGCACAGATTTCACTGGTTTTCTTCATTTCTCCTTTTTGTG
The DNA here is from genome assembly GCA_020086605.1 of Lanius collurio. NCBI lineage: Eukaryota > Metazoa > Chordata > Aves > Passeriformes > Laniidae > Lanius > Lanius collurio. Next base: position 24,142,587 of record JACBWW010000004.1, on the reverse strand, counting down.
TTTTTCCATTTTCTTCCTATCTTTCAAAATGAGCTTTTTTTCTGAAAAAGTTGTGAAGGGAAGAAATTACATATTCGAAGTAATAAGAAATACTTAATAGGATTTTTTTTCCCAACCGTATATAAAACCAGAAAAACTTACAAGGAAGCAAGTATAATATCTAATTAAAGTTACTCCACATTAAATCATAAGAAGGAAATGAAGAAATATCTCATGTGATAATTTGTGTTTAACACCAGCATATAGAACTCAGTCAAGACACAAACTCATTTTTTTTTTTAATAATAAGATATTATTACATTCTTTTCCATCACAGCCAACTTTATATGGAACTTGTAAGAGTATATAAAAGAAATATTATCAAGGTAGATTTGTTCAACAAAAAAAGTTAAAAAATAGCAGTAAAATTCAAAGCAATTGAGAACACTTTAAAACAGACTGCACATTTCCAGTGCTTTTTTTACATATTTGCTTATTAAAAAAAAAACATTCTGAGAAGAAGGGGAAAAGAGGTTAATCAAACTGGCATTTCAGCACTCAGTTAGTAATTTGCAATACATAATACCTATAAGTAAAAAGTTGTTTTGTCACCAACAATACATACGAGCAAGAGGGTCGTAACAGCAGCCCAGAAGTAGGAGAGAAGCAGGTCAGAGAAACAAGTAAAGGTGACAGAGAAATATGATTCCCAGGGCACATTTCTAACTTTCTGTAGCAGAGAAAAAATTGCATATCTTCTTGCTAGTGTGAGGATTTGGAAGAGGAAAATAACTGGTGTACAGTAGCTCCTACTTACCAACAGGATCTAGGCACCATACTGCTCTGCATGCTCACACTATCAAAGGCGAAGTGCAACTTAAATTGTAGCATGGGGAATACTCTAAAACTAGTCATTGCTCACACACTATTGTAAACAGCTGTCCTTCTTTCTGCCTTATCATGCTTTCCAAAGAGAGCTTTGTAAGTTACCAAGATTTTAGTATGGCTACCACAGAGTTTTACTAACACTTTGTAAAGGTTAGCACTAACAAGGCCCATAACAGAACAACAAAGGCAGGCAAGAGTCAGATTCAGATCTCTTTTAATGTTTATTTTAAGAAAAAGGATCCTTAACGCTGACCAGCAAACAAAAACAAAACTATAAAACACTATTAAGCAGAAAAAAACCCAAAAACCAAAAAATCCCAACTCCCATATTATGGCCTTATACCAGTGATTTTTAACACCTGTGAAACAATATCATAATTGTATTCTCTCCAGGAACCAGAGCTTCTTATTATTTCCACATTAGATGCTATAGTAAATAGGCTTGAAAGTTAGGTATTTATTCTGAACAGACTCAAGCACGGCCTCATGATCACCTGATAGCTGACTCTTGATTAGCTGCGCATTGGTTTTAATTATCCACCTGCTTTCAATTAAGTACCAGGAAATCCATCCTATTAACAGTACAAACTAATCACTCTTGCACATAAACAGGAGTCCTTTTTCTCTCAGGATACATCTGAAGAATACAAATAGTTAAAATAATTTTTTAAGCTTGTAAATTTCTTGTTAAATATAATAGCAATCTGCCTGTTTTAAAACCATAAATCAGTATTATGCACTAAAAAATGTCCCACATTTTATTGTGACTATCTTGAAAAGACATTTGGGATAGGAATGAAGATACTCTTTTGAAAACAATATGCAGTTAGTATGTCATCATATCCGAAAAATCAAAATCCTGACCCTGCCCTTCCCCACGGTATGGATGTCTTTGTTCCACAAGCTGCTTTGAAAACATATCCTGTATGACCACCAGATCAACTTCTATAGCCATCTGTGTGAGTAGCCCTGATTTTCTGCAAATGGATAAAATGATGCTGCACATCTGCATGCAACATTTTAGAATCTAGAAATAAAATACTAGAAAATGATTTTAAATATTATATAGAAGCAAAAAATGCACTTTTCCATGGTTCACAGTTTAGTATTGTCACTAAAATCTGTAACATGGAAGAATTTACTTTCATTGTTATTTCATTTAAATAGCTTGAATATTATGCAGAAAGTAAAATAATAATAACAATAATAAAATCCAGACTGTTTAAAACAACCAAAAAAAGAGTAAATTTAAATTGACATTATATAGATGTGTTTATCTTTAACAAAAATAAACTATTGGTAAAGAATAGCTGTGCATTGAACTATATTCATATAAAATGAATAAATTTTAAATTATAAATGAATTAAAATTTTAAAAATGCATTATTCATTTGTATTTAAATAGGCAGTATAGTATAGTATAGCTTTATGCTTTCAATAAAAATAAAAGTGGAATAAAAAATCCAGCACCAGTAAATGAAACGACACACAATACAAGCACACTGAACTGTGGAAAAGATGTCGGGTATTTACTGTAATGCTGGTCAAAATGCAAATTGCTATCAGACCGTGTGTAATATAGTCCTAGTCACTGAGACTCCTGTGAAACCGTGTTTAGAATTTTATTTCTTCTGGAAAATAACTTCAGGAAAAAAAAAAAAAAAAGACATGTTATTCATTTTCTACATCCTAAGAATGTTTACAGGACAGAGGAGAGAATGACGTATAGTGGGAAGGTATTACACCTGATGGTTCTTATATACCGGATGTAAGAAAGCCTGCCATAAGATCTAATTATCAAGAATTGCTTTTTCTGCCCCAAAGCAATCATTTTGATGACAGCCTTCTATGCACTGTAAAACAAAATGGGAAGCCTGTGCTATATAAACTGGCTCAGCGCTTCCTTTTACTTCCTCTGATATCAGTCTCTCTACCTCATTTATTTTCCACACATTAATGGTAGCAGTCACCTTGAGCTGTTGATGCAGAGTAATTTTCACAGAAACCTTGATCAGAAACCATAAATCAGCCTGATGTGCTTTTATGGTCTAATAACATTCTGCCTGCTCCTACAGGCCCTTATGTAAAACTGCATTGCGGAGAATTCCTTGGACTGTTTTTTTCACATGCACTCCTGTATCTGAAAGGCATAAAATACCTACAACACAATAAGATTAATACACTTTGCTTAAAGCTGCAGTCATGAAAACATTCAGGTATCAGCCTGTAAACATGAAAACATTCAAATAATAAAACTGAATTTTTCTCTGTATTTCATGCTGTGTTTGGTTGTTCCTTCCTATATTCGGTTAGAGAAACTAAGTAATTTTCCCCTTCTCTCCCAGATGCAGTGCATCAACAGGCAGAGCACACTGAAGCTGAATGCTTTGTCTAGATTAGAAAATGCTAACCTGTATAGCTGTATCAGCAAATCCACACAGCGTGGGAGACTTCTGAAGGTGAATCTTGTCTGTAAGATTCCATTCTCATTTGTAGATAAGTTAAAGATTTTAAGTGAAGAACTTAGAAAAGAGAGACTGATTTCAATGTTAAAATCTTCATTTTCTCTCCATGGAAAAGACAGTTATTACTTACCTTTAACAATGCTGTCCCATTTAACATAAACATATTATGTAAACCTTAGGGGTTTTACCCCACATAACCCACCGTTTTTTTTTCAGGACCTAGTTTAAGAAGATATGACCTGTTTTAAAGAAATCCTTAACGTTTCTGATATTCCAAACTGGAATTTCAAGATTTCTCTCTCTGTCTTTTTCTAATTAATTTCTATGTACATTTCTACCTCTAAGAGAGAATAACTCCTCTCCTTGACCTTGCAAAGATGATGTGGGAACATGTACACACACAGAGCTATTGCAATAGTAATTACATCTCAGTAACGCAGGTTTGTGTAAATAATAAACATAAAAGCTCTGACATGCACAGTTTAGGCTAAATATGTATAATTTTTTACTAAGTGGATAGTTCACAATTTTTGCTTTTGTATCACAAATCTTTTTAAAAGAGTGCAATTTTTTTTTTTCTATTAGATAATAGTGTAGGTTTTTGCTTTTATGACTAACTTTTTGCAGATTTTATTATGTCCCCCTGTCCAGAAGAACATGCAGCTGATAGCAGCAATCAGTGCACCAACAAATAACCATGATTCGTACCATCTTTCATGTTAGGGCTCAGAGATAAATTCCCAGCACTTAGTAGAAAATGCTTGTAAAAGGCAGCTTCATCACTTCAGGGCCAGGTATCTTAGTATCTGAAAACAGGGCATAAGATGAGTAACCAGTCATCTTTCTCTGATACCTCTCAAGATACAAACATAAGTGAAATTGGTTTTTTGTTTGCAGAAGGTTTTTGCAAACTCTCTGATTTGTGAAAAGAGTATACAGGATAGCCAGGAAAGAGCAATGGAAGAAAATGGAGTAAAGAAATATTCTTTTCAGGTTTGCTGAATCATAGCTGTGGATAATACAGTGATAGCACCAAAAAAGCATCATTCAGCTTTAAAATGGCATCACCGAGAATGTTCTTTTCCTATGAAAAATAGCTGCATTTACCTGCCATGCCAGTTCCAAAAATTTAAAATTGAGGAGAGAATTACCAATATGTGCAGAATGTCACTTAATACTGGATTAGGAATGGTTACAATATATGGTTATTTTTTATTATAAGCTTCCATCATTTCAAAAAAAAAAATACTTTGAAATGTTTGATACTACCCATCTTAGCTTAAAGAAACATCCTTCTTACCTTGGTATGTATTGCAGCAGCATGAAAAGCAGGAGTTATCCAACAAGATGGGCCTTCCTACTCTGTGTGTATGCCTTTTTTGTTTTACTGATGATTTTATAAAAGTTATTTTGGGGTATTTACATATTTATAGTATAATTTATGGGGTATTACCATATTTATATGGCAATTTCTGTAATTACATAGGTTAAATCTAGCTTTTCATATAGCCACCCATTCTGCTGACCATTATTTTGGCTTATGTTGGCTTTACTGCTGAAGTCAAAGAACATTGGGGTACTGAGAGACCTCTCTGACGGACAAAAAATTAAATGAGAACAGAAATCATTAGTCTTGTATATTTAAGAAGGTACTTTTTTGTTGATTGGATAGTAAGGCAATAAAAATCTAGGATCTACTAATTTATTGGATCGAAATGTGCTTAGACTGACCACCAAGGATTTTTTCATTAAATGTCTGTGACACTGGGTTCTTTTGGCACTAAAGAGTCTATTACTGTGAGGTGTTTGTGACCTTTGTGTTGATACAGAGACACAAATGGTGTAGGTATAATTTGATACATAGATAAGGTACACCCAAATGTATTATGGACTATAATGGGATCTGCAAAAGATGTGATTTGAGGTAAAAATATTTTTCAAAACTTTTATGTCAAGGAAATATATATCATTATTATATCCATTGGGCATAACATTTTTTTGTAAGACAGGAAAATTGTGACTGTGAATACCACAAGAAATACTTAAGAGTTTGGGGTTTCTTTAATTTTAGTAATTTTTTTCAATAACTTCTGAATTCAGCTGAAGGAAATAGATAACAATTTTATATAACTACCACAGGACTGCCCAAACTGGAACCTGTCAAAACCAAAAGGATTAATAGGGGTTATATAATTTTAATTTTATCTAATGTTTGGCATTGATTTTCTTATATTTTTCTTTTCAACATCATTATAACAGAAGGAATTTTATGCCCTCAACTGTTGGTGTGCATATGCATTTTATATACATTCTACAAATATTTTTCTATTGTATATATCATTGAAGAAACAATGGAATTGCCAAATATTTTGTTTTATTTTGTGTTATAATCCACATGAAGTGTCTAGTAGTTTGCTTCCTCCACAAAATGTAATCTTCCTTGTATTTGCTCTATCAATCCTCACAGCTTTTGCTTTTGTTTTTACATTTCAGCTCCCATAATTTACAATACTCAGTGTTCTGAAGCTGAGAAAATTCTTTCCTTGGTGATGGTCAATGCTTCACAGGAACTTAACTTGTCAGGATTCCATACATGGGAAGAAGTGAGATCTGAACAACAATACTTGCCAAAGTTCTGTCTATTAAATTTTTTGGACTAAGCATTCTGTTTTTCCTTTGCTTAGTACACACCAAGATTGTCTTTACGGAGGGTAGTGATTTACCATATTGATATTTCCTGTTGTTCATGCCAAAAAACAACCATTCAGATCATTATGTATGTATTCCAAGAAACTGAGTAGTTATTTCTAAAACCACATTTATTCTAATGACTACATATTCGGCAACCATTGCTGAGAACAAAGGCTGTGTCATGCTTCTCATTGAAGGGACATATATCAAGCTGCTCCTGTACCTGACCTACTGAAAATATGTTTTTACTAAGTTTACTGAAGTGTTGCCCTTTTTTGATGTTAATTAAAAATGCTACTGTTTTCCTTGACAAATATCTTGTCAAGAGTTCAGTCTATTTTTTCCTTATAGCTCACGGACTGGTTGGCAATTAGTTCTCAAGAATACTTTCTCCATCTCTTCCACAGAGATGGTCCCATGTAAATAATTCCCTTTGTTGTTTTTTCTATTAGTAAAACAAGAATCACTCGATTTAGTGAGATACAGTAATATACACCACTGAGTTCTTAAACATATGTGGGTGGCTGAAACAAATTTTTGAACTCCTGTGGATGGCACCAGAAGCACATGTGTTGAAAAGGGCTATTAAGACTGCAAACAAGTTATATAATGCACACTTTTGAGATTTTTTTGAGAGTAATGTGAATAAAAGCCATTTTTAGAAAAAAAGTGTCAATCTATCTAGTAAGCAGAAGCTTGGCTGTCTTGCTGATGACAAGACATTTGAGATTTGTTTTCTAGTTTCAGTTAATTTGTACTAAAGTAAGAGAAAATCTAGGTGTATCTAAAATACAGTTCTTTGGTCCTAATTCCTCCAGGATAAAAATCAGGCTGTTTGTTAGGCTTTGCATCTTGGAGGTAGCTTCCCAGGGAGTTTATACTTGTTTTGCTTCCAAGTCTTGCTTTCTGTCTGGGCTTCATTTTCTATCTAAATGTAACTTCCACTTTATGTACATTTTGAGTTTATTTTATTCCAGTTGTTATCCCTTATCTAGCTAATATTTTCCTTACTTCCTTAACAGAAGGATGGGAAAATACTCAAAGGAAATAGTCAGTGATTCATTGTTACTGGCTTCAAAAGTCAAGGAAAATTTTTCTCTGTAACTATTTTACCTTCAGTAATCAGTGAACTTCCATTCAGTCACTGATGGGCACATAAACCTGACAAAGAAATTAGGGAATTCTAGAAGCAGGCATAAAGAACTGATGGGCTTCATTTTTAGCTGAAAAAATTTTCATAGTATCCAATCTAAACCTTCCCAACCCTATTTGAGGCCATTTCTTTTCATTGCATCAATTGTTACACAGGAGAAGAGGCCAAACCCCACCTCCTCTTCTCCAGGCTGAACAACCTCAGCTCTCTCAGCTGCTCCTCATCAGACTGGTGCTCCAGATCCTTCACCAGCTCCATTGTCCTTCTCTGGACATGCTCTAAGACCTCAATGTCCTCCTTGTAGTGAGGGGCCCAGAACTGAACACAGGATTTGAGGTATGGCCTCATCAATGCAGAGCACAGGGGACAGTCACTGCCCTGGTCCTGCTGGCCACACCACTGCTGATACAGGCCAGGATGTCACCGGCTGCCTCGGCCACCTGGGTACACAGCAGATCATGTTCAGCTGGGTGTCAACCAACACCCCCCAGGTCCCTTTCTGACAGGCAGCATTCCAGACACTCTGCCCCAAGACTGTAGTGCTGCATGGGGCTCTTGTGACCAAAATGCAGGACTTCGCACTTTGCTATATTGTTTTTTTAATTTATTTTTTTAAATTTTAAATTCCTGTAGGCACAATCCACCTGTGCAGCCTCATTTCACCTGTGGGTCAGAGAGGCCACCCCTTGTGTATCTCTCTCTGTTTTGCATATTTATATTCTTTTGGGACTGGGAATCTTCGACATGATGGAAGGAATACTTGGATTCATGTCATCCAGGTATGCTCGGAATGTCATGTTGCAAGGCATGTTTTTCAGTGCCTGCTAATTTCGAAAGCATTGTTGAGTTTTAGCAGGAATTTCCAGACTTGTAGTACAGATCAAAAGGGTTTTCCTCATTATTTAATTTCCAAATATTCTAGACTCCAGTAGAAAGTTGTCAGTTCAGAATATAGGCCTCAAAAGCACGAAGGACAAAAGAGGTGCAGTAGCTATTCGATAATAAAGAAAGAAAGTAGTTTTCTACACCACTACTTGAATAAAAAGGAAAAAAAAAAGAGATTGGAAGAGCTTTTAAGAGAATTTCTGATACAGTGAGAAGGAAACCAGAGGAAAATTGGACTGCAAGTTCAAAAGGCTGCAATGCCACCTGCATGGATATTTCTTACTGAAGAACCAAAATTAATCTGAACTATGAACCTTTTGAAGTTCTCGCACCACTCATGCAAATACAACTCTATTATAGGTGGATAGCAGTTTGGTTTCAGCTAATGTGTTCAAAAGTGTTCAACAAGACTGAGACATATTCAAATATTCTATGTATCTATAATGGCTTGAACTAAATTCAAATGCCTTGGGGGCGCCCCTGTGTATGGCAAAGCTCATAGAATTCTATATCAAATAACTTCTTTTATTTCTTTGAAGTGTCATAATTTATTGGCAAAGTTTTATCTCTTCCCTATTGTGCAGGTCATGCTGTAATTAATCCAAGCACTTTAAAGGTGGGGAACAGACATATTTCAGAAACCTTATTTAGTAGTTTTTCTGGGAAAAAGAATATTGTTTTCAATAATAAGAACAGCAAATGAATTATAAGAATAGTACTGCTGCCTTAAATGCCTTTCTTCTTTCATACAAAACAGAATTTTATTCATAAAAAGAATAAGTATGCTTTTTACTTCTCTTTTTGAACTGATATAAAGCATGTCATCTGGGGTTTTTTAATTTGGTTTTATTTATTTATTTTTATTTTCAAATCTTAACTCTCTTTATTATGTCCTTATGAAACTGTAGAAGGAAGGTTAAAAAAAGGCTTTGAAATTTTCCACGTCTTTCACATCACACTACTTGAATCAATGGATTAAGGCACATAAAGTCCCAAAACCTTAAGTATTATGTAGATCATATTTCACTCCTTGCTAGCAAAAGGGCTTTCATTTTGCTTATTCAGACTTCCTTCTTCTTTTGAAGCAAAATCTACATCCTTTCTAAATGGGATAAAACAGGAAAAAATCTAGGAAGGGCTTTTGTCTAAGAAACAACTGTTAGATGCTATATTTGAAGATCTTTCTATATTTAAAAAAACAGTTTTCAAAGAGATTTTATGTGATTTTCAGGCGCATTTAAGTGCCCAGATAATTTCACACTTAAAATTCCTGCCTTAATAATCATCTTATTTAATAACTGAAAAGGGTAGGAAGAATACATTTTCAGCTGATAGAAATGAGGAAAACTTGGTCAGTGCAGAGGAAAAGAAATGTTGTGCTCCTCAAATATATAGATAATAATGTCCATTATGATTCTTATGTTCTTGCATGGATATATTGAAGTAGAAATCCATCTACTGAACATTCAAAATTTTGATAAATTACTCCTCTTCTGTAAAGATTATTTTAGCACCCTCTTCTTTTCATGGGCAGGATGAAGTATTGCTGTTTGAAGTGAGGACCAACACAAGGCGCTGTGGAAGAGTGGACCAATGGGAATAAGCCATATTCCTTATACATCTGGAATGCCAGGTGTGCTCTTAAATATATTTCCAGAGGCTGGAATACCCTCAGACCTTTTAACTGGCACATGCTGTAATGTTTCTTGAAGTATCCAGGCCAGAGCTATCTAAATGAGAAAAATCTTTGGTAGATGTTTTATTAGTGGAACAAATGACTGACAAGTCAGTAAAGGATACAGTATTTATGCTTGTCTATGTAGCAATTTTCTTCTATGTTCTCACATTTCCTTACTGTACTCCTTAGGCGAATATGCAATCACTAGTTATAGAATGTCTCTAGTTAAAGAAAAAACTTTTACAATAAAAAAATTAGATATAACAATTTAATATTACTACTTGTGAAAGAAGGATTGATAGTACTTCTGCTAAATATGACTTTCTCTATAATTTGAATTTGCCACTGCACAGGATTTTGTTAAAATACTGCTAAGTTGATGTAATTTAAATAAAGAAAGAAATATAAAGACTTGGAATTAAGTTCAGAGGTATAGCTAAAGTAATTTGAGAAAAAAAATAATGTGAACCATATTTGGATGTATCTTGAATCTTACTCATGAGCTGTCCAAACATGTATGCTTCCAGACATTATTGTATATGGTCTTCAGACTATATACAGTGCATTTTTTCCTACTTGCCAGAAGATAGTATGAATAATGGCCTCTATACATTATCACTTATTTAAGGTGTAAAATTAATTATTTTGTATATTATTAAAGAAATAAAATTAGTGTAAATTTTAAGAATCTCGATTTGTAAAATACCATTAATTGGGAATTGGATTGTAGTTACCAAAAAAATTTTAATTCTGGTAAATAATTTTTGCTTGGGAAAAAAGAATTTACAAGTTGACTACCTTACTTGTCACTTCTTCACTGCTGAATTCATATAGACACCAAATAAAAAAAAATACTCATTTTTTCTTCCAACTTTTTAACTGAGTGTAGAATTGCTGCACTATATAAAACACCAAGACTTGTATAAAACTTCTACTCTTTGCCTAAGGGGAATCTGTTTGCTACTGCATTAAAAAATACAGTATGACTAATGAAATATCAGTAAATAAATCATTAGCATATTATATAATTATATAGTTGCTTATACGATTAATAGTCTTAATGCTGTTTCTGATCAGAAATCATGCAGCTGATCAGGTCCTGATTCACATAGGCTCTTACTCAGGAAGTAAGACATTGGATATTTTGGATGTCTACTAAGTGATGTGCCATTATGAAGGCAAATGTGAAGATGAGGTAATGTCAGTTTCTCACTGAATTCTGTCTGGGTTTTTGAGGTAAATATTACATTGGCTCCCAATTTCACTCCTTTCTAACTATTTAATTTTCACAATAATTATAATAGGATCATAGATTCGTAAAATTATAGAATGGTTTGGATTGGAAGGGACCTTAAAAATCATCTAGTTTCAACTCGCTCCCACTATGGGCAGAGACACTTTTCTCTAGACCAGGTTACTCAAAGCCCATCCAGCCTGGTCTTAACCAATTTCAGGGATGAGGCATTTACAGCTTCCCTGGGCAACCTGTTCCAATGCCTCACCACCATCACAGGAAATAATTTCTTCCTAATATTGAACTAAGGATATCCTTTTGCCATTTAAGTCTATTCCCCCTTGTCCTATCACTAAATGTCCTTGCAAAAAGTCCCTCTCCAGCTTTCCTTCACCCCCTTTAGGAAATGAAAGCCTACAGTAGGGCTTTTGTGGAGCCCTCTCTTCTTCAGGCTGAGCAAATCCAAATCTTATTCAGATATAGGCTTTGATTTGTATATGTGTTATTCCAACAGACGATTGAAAAACCCTCAAAGTGTCTATATTCAAGTATGGTTATGTATGACTTAATGTTTCTTGAAAGTCTGCAAACAGAGGCGATCTAGAACAAAGTATCCACATGCACACCATAATACATTGTGTTATCCCAGTTTTACTCCTATGAAATACTCTTTGAGTGTCTTCCCTCACACCTCTATCATTTGCAAATACAGAGTCATGACTTATGTAAGACCTGTATAAAAAACTTTGACTGTTGAATTCTGCTGTTTGTTTCAGTATATTTATCATTCTCACAGTCAATATTCAATATATTTTAGGCAGGAATGCAGTAGGAACTGGAGGATACGATGGTGTATAACCAGTAAGAGAAAAATTACCACTCATCAATAAATCAGAAATGTGACCAAAAATTAAAAAAAACCCAAACTTCAAACAAGCATATTTTTCAAGAATCTCCAAGCCACTGAAACACCTGTAATGAAGTTCACATCTGCCACCCCTACACAGTTTTGGGTGTACACAGCTAGCACCCACACAAAATCTGGTCCCTTTCAAAAAGACTTCAACATCCCTGAGGTAGGGATGCTGTTCAAAGTAATGAACCACTATTTTCTGACAGGAATACTTCTGATATGGATTAAAAAGTCAGAAATCATAGTAAGGAGAGTGAGTGCTTTCTAGCTTAGAGGTCTTCCTAAGATGAATGTCAAGGAATTTTGATCAGGGTGGTAAGGTTTCTGCCTGTTGCTATGACAACACAAAAAGAATCTAACCGATCGAAACAGGATTGTGTTAGAGAAAGTAAGAGTCTATAGGCCATAATTTCCACTGAAATACATGTCAGACATATTTCAGCACAGCTCTTTGCTTTGCAGACAAGTCCACTGTGGATGCAAAAGTGTTTCACACACATTGGGTTGTTAGAACATTTTGTGTGTTTTTTTTCTGTCAGACATTCCACATACCAGTGAAACAGGTATTTTGGGCACAGCTATTAAATAGTCACCCTTTGTGCTCACATCAGGAAGCATGGACTCATTTGATGTCCTGCATTTGCTATGGTCCCTAGCTGTAAACAAAAAAGCTTATATCCCCGAAAATACAGATAGATGTTATTATGCTGTAGCTGTCTGTTATCACGTGGTAAGTAAGAACAGAATGTTTGTAAAAAAACACCATAACTATGCTAAATATGTTATGAACTTCTCTGGCACAGAATGAAAAAAACTTGTGTTACCAGCTCCCCTTTGCAAAGTCTTCACCATGGTGGATGCTCATAAAGTCCAAAAGTACATGGAATCACATCTTCCATCTCCTCCCCTTGCTGCTTCCTCCCCTGCCTTCCTCTGCAATCCCATACTCTGCAAGTAGATTCAGATTCCTCTGCATCAGCTCCGGAGCTTTCTGTAGTGGTGTTGATGAGATAACTACGCTCTTGGGACTGAGATAATTGTGGCAAGCCTTTCCTGTTGCCAGTAGTTCACTTCTCATCATCTGTCCACAGACGGAACAGCCACACAAACTTCCTCTCTTGCTAAAGGGTGAGCGTGCATTCAAAATGCCAGAGGATCAGACAAGTTATTTTCAACTAGAACAGTTGAAAGGACAGTGCAAGTGAAGCAGTAGCAGTAATTTTCATGCCATGTGGTGCAAGAAATATATCTGAAACTTTAATGAAATGGTGGGGTCTTGTAACTTCATCAATACAGCCCAAAATATGCAGGGAAGTCTGGTTAATGGGACCCTGCATGATTGCTTTTGAAAGTAACAAGGTCAGGGAGGTTTAACTGTTACTGTTCGTATTTACGGGTAGCAGTAGGCAGCATTTTGCAGTTATCCATGTTAGCATTTTTGATCAGTTTATTGTGCTCACATCATGACTTTTCAACCCCTAAAAAAAACCACTTTAGCCATTGGCAGAAACATTTATGATCTAGGAATGTAAGCAGATTATATAGCACATAGGCATATTTGTGTGACGATAAAAATATTGGGGAATTAAATGACAAAGAAGTTTTTAGACTTCTATTTTTAAAATTCAAAACACAATAACATTGTTCTTCTGCATAACTACAAGAAATAAAAATTAACAGTGTTGTCATTGATGTGATTGACCAGAGACAACTCAAAACTTAGTATTAAATTCTCACTAAACATGAAAAAACTACAAAGAATCTCATAATGAAAACCATTTAAATTTCTTTGTACATTCTTTAGTGCCATTGGGAACAGAAAGGAAGAGTGTTAAAGTTAACCCTTCCCTTAACAGTTTTGTTTTAGTCTATGAGTCACTCCTTCATTACTAATTTGTATACCAAAAATGATGTTTGATTTTGTTTCGACATGAATGAGTATTGACTTAATTATGCATGGAAGAAGAAATACTTTCTCAGGCAATTTACCTTCTTATGTAAGATTAACCATATGACTTTAAAAAAAAATTAATCAAAACTCTGTATGAGTCTTGATCTGAACTAATGAAGCGGCTCATGAGTTTCTAGCAGTAGGACTTCATGGCACTTTGATATTTCTGCTGCTGCATTAGCTTATTTCACATGTTAATTGCAAATGTCTAAAACTATTTCAGAATAAATAGCAATGCATCATGCAGAAATGTTACCCTTCTCAATATTGTGCAGAAACCCAGATACCAAGGCTATTCACAAATGCTTGTTTATTTGGAAGGGAAGGAAGGAAAAATTATGCAAAATATCACTTCTGTGGATACATGTTTATAGGTATCCCATGCCTTTCAAGTGCTCATTTCTCCCCAGATCACCTCCTCTCTTTGTTTCCACTGTTCATTTTCTTTCATTCCAGACTCTTGCAGGGCCAGGGACAGTTCCCCTGTTGCAGCGATTTTTTTATTTATTTGTTGGTTTTGGTTTTTTAATATACCTCTGTAGGTCATAAACCACAAAAAAACACATGGGGTTAAGCTTTTAGGATGAGAATTTTTTAACATGTTCATAAGACTAAGGTCAGTACCAGAGTTATGTTTTTTTATATGAAGTTCTATATTTAGTACCCTTTAGAAAGCTGTGTATAGTTTACTTTGCTAAACTGCAATCAAGTGCTTCAAGTGTAATCTGTGTGGGAATGAATGTATTGTGCAGAAGGTAAAGAGAGTTTTACCAAGCAGAAAATACTGTAGATGCATCTGAGAAAGCCCAGGGACCAGTTCTAATTAATTATTAATAATTTTGAGGTATGTCTGGGTTCAGAGATATCATTGTAACCACTATCACATAAACATTCTTTGCACACCTGAGGGAATACCATGTCTGAGATAACAAAACACAGGTTTTTAGTAGCAGGTTGTTTATTCTGTGTAAACAAAACTTAAAAAAAAAAAAAAAAAAAAAAAAAGCTAAAAACCTCTCATGTGTTAGCATTAATATAATTACCTGCATTTCTTTCAGGACTGTTTATGAATTCTACCTCCTATGCATAGATAGATAAACTTTTCCAGGTCATATGCAGTCTTTCACATGTTTGTGTACTCAGAACCTGATATAGCCTCATTTCCTACTTTTCTTCATTACTCACCCCCTCTGGACTGTTTTTATCTGTGTTTTCCTTCTGCTGTTATTACTTTACCAACAGACTATCTGTATTATGACATTGTCTCTGATCCTGCCCATGTCATGTGAATAGTATAACGATATAATATTCCCAGAATTTGTGCAATTTGTTTACCAGTTTTTGATATTTTTTCTTTGTTCGAACCAGTGGAAATTTTAGCACTGACTTCAAAACCAAAATCCTTGAGGTTGCTCTTTTAAACACATCAAAACAGAGACATTATAGCCAGAAATTAATATGTAGATCCTAGAAACTAGAGCACCAGTCAATTGAGCTGCTGTTTAATCATTTTCAGAATTGAAAAGGAAGATTCAGCTGCTTTGACATCTTGGCAGAGATCTGCTGGGTCAAAACTTATCTTTTTAAATTCAGTCTTGATTTGACTCAGACCTCTGTAATTTTGCATCAGGAGCCAGAATCTATATCTGGCATGCTGAAATATTCACCTGCTGGCCTCTGCAGGTGAATTATTCAGTATTATTCTTTCTTTCTTAAAAATTTGAGTTCATACTCTCTTTCTCCATGGCAGTTATGCCAGGTAGTACTAGTGAGAAGTTGAAATAATAGTAATGGCAAGGCAGGTAGAACATTCCTTTCCTTAGCAGTCATTTTCTCTGCCCACTATATTCCAAATTTGTTCCAGACATCTTAAACTTTTTTATTTTCTGCATCAAATTACAATTATATAAACTTTTCCTCCAAGGCCTATGAACTCTACATATTTTAGTAAGACTGCACATTTTCCACATAAAATCAAACTTTATTTACTTGCCCACCTGGTCAACTAGATTTTTTAGCAGCATTTCCAAAAAGTCTGTCCTGTTTAACATTCTTGATTTTTGCTTTCCTTGATTACTGATCACAAGCAGACCCTGTTTCTACACGTAATTTCTATACTTATTGTGCAACATTCACTTCCTAAAAAGACAAAAGTATTCATATTTTGAAATAAAAGGGTCACACAATAGTTTGATTTCAGTTTCCTTGGATTTTCATTAGGGATTTGTGTAAACTGCCTATGCCTTGGTATGTGAAAGCATTCATTGGTATTCATTTGCACAGCCCACTCTTTCCAGACATCTTTTGTCATGTAACAACCAAAAAATTTTCTTGGACTAATTTTTGAATGTGAAAATGGCACAGTTTCAGAAATTACAAAGCTTTCCTCATATTTTTTAATTTATCAAGGCCTGAATACTTTACATGGAAAAAACCAATGGGTGATAGAAATTTTGTTAATATTTATTCACTAGCAAAACTGAATATGAGATGACATTTTCTGTCCTTATGAAGTATAATTTTGTATGTATCATATCTGTCTGTAATACATAAAACTAATGCAGCAGATAGCAAGCTTAGTCTGAAGGCATTGGTGACAATCTGATTTAGAACATTGTTTGGATGTCTTATGCAATTTACGCATGTACAACCTTTCTATTTCTCATACTCATTTATGAAGCCAGAACTATGTGTTCACTGAATGAATCCTTCTGTGCAATTCCCAATCAGTCATGTTGATGGAGTAAAGGCCATCTTGCATGGTATCTAGTAGAGTACACAGAAAGTACTTTAGAAATTATATCTACTACGGTTAAAATACCTGTTCATTTACTTCCTCAGGTGGCTGTTCCTCATTCTCTTGGAGTTCTCACATTTTAGAAATCAATTGGGTTATTGAATGTAGATCTTTTTCAGATTTGAAAATTGCAAAAAATTTCTTTGTTTAAGGTTATATTTCTATAATATTATACTAATTTAGGATTTTTTTTGAACTGTAGGAGGTGTAATTTTTGTTGAGGGAAAGACTGAGTTTAATCTATGGTTGCTCTTGTCTTTCTCTTTTTGAATCACACAGTCATTCTCAAAATATGCTTCTTTTATTGTAATTTTTATAACTCGTTTGGAAGTATTATTGAGCAATAGCCTTAAAAATAGAAAGGTCACGGTGTCACTTCACAGTAATGAACTGACTCTTAGTCCTACTGCCTATCCTTACTATACAGAAGGGATAGGCATTTGGAGTATTGCACTGGTTTGTACAACCCTCCATTCAGTTTCCCTCTACTAAGAGTTGCTAAATACTTTTCTTAATCTAGTGGGAATAAAGAAATGTATTTGCTGATGACTGTGAATTCTCCTCAAAATTATTGTGTTTGTATTCCATATTTTCTCAGGTCTGCATTGGCCTCCCATTACTTATGACTCTTTGAAGTGAACTGAGGGAATTCCTTCATTGTCCTGATGGACTGTTCCTTAGGATTGCTTCATTACTGGAGTGTCAGTAGCCATCTTTATTAACAATCTTTCCAGTCATTTATGCTTAAGGTGCAACTTTGCTGAAAAGTGCATTTTACTTGAAGGCTGAGACACATTTGGAAGGGGGATTGAAAACAAGTTTATCCTATAATAGGGCTAGAGTATTAATAGAAATGAGGAAAGGAAATTCTGGGAATGAATCCGTCTTCCAAGCAGTCATAAAACCATTTTTACATGAATGGCCCTGTTGAATCGCATTTCTAACGTCACAGACCAAAGTTGCTAGAACCTGGATGAAGAGTCAAGCATCTGTAAGTTATAGAAAATTTTATTCCACCTGTCTATGCAACAGTCAGTTTCACTGCAGAGTTGAATGAAATAAAAAAGGTCTGAGCAGATTGGGACCAATGCAGAAACGTGGGATGCACATGTATTAAGGTATAATTTTCTGTGCGAGTAAAGTTTAAAGAGGCAATATCCTTTTTTAATTGTTTTTATTTCTGAGCCAAGGTTGGCCTTCCTATTGATTATGAGCAGCACTGTTGCTTATTCCAAACTGAATCATTGGAATAAAGGCAAGGAAGGAAAGAACAAATCATGAGTGTGTTAAATTCAGTTAAGTAGGTATCAAGTGGCAAGGATTATGTGCACTTTTGCCTTATTTTTATGTCATGATTTGCTTGTTTACTGAAAGTTTTACAGCTTCTACTTGAAAGAGAACTCAGCTATCCTCTAGTTTCTTGAGCAGTATGGGAGCAGGAACTCCAAGAGCGGAGGTTCTTGTGAAAAATCAACTAGCTATTTTCATTCTTGTGAGCATTCTCCACTTTGCCACTGTAGTGGTGAAACAAGAAGGTAGAAGCAGTTCCTCTGGGTTGAAGGTCTCAGGTACACTGACTCCACAGCCCAGCTTGAGGGCAGAATGGACTGTGTTCTTTGGGAAGTGTCTTAAGGTACATCTAGGTCTAGACTGCCTGAAACTACATCAGAGGATGCTGACTAGACTTGACATTCTCTCCAGAGGAGCACTCCCATGATGTCCAATTATAGTCTCAGACTCCGAGCCAGGGGGGTCAATAAGGGAATTTGGCCTTGAGAATGCTTTTGAGGGTGAACATAAACTACCTGAGTCAATGAGTATTAAGCTTACCAATGCTAAAATTGGTTTAATCCTTTTTTGTTTTTTTAATTTCTATCAAAGAAAACATGATGAGTGACATTAAATATCGTAGAACACAGTTTACCTAGAACACCTAAAATCCATTGCAGGAACTCAGCACCTCTGTTCAACAAATCAATGTGATTACACAGAAGCTTCTTAATGTTCAAAATATGCATCACCTCTTTGGGCATTGTGTGGGAACTCACACACCTTCTAATTTATTTAATAATAGTTACTTATCACCTCTTTTGTGTATTATGCTTACTTATCCTATACTTACACATTCTATTACTTTACAATACTTATGCATAACCTATGTAGTTCACTTATTTATGCTTACTTCCTTAACACAGTAACTCATACCTAACACTGTACTTATACATTTACTAACTTATCCATAATACAGCACATATACATTTTGCAACTGCTGTGCATGAGATTATACCTTGCTTGATTTTTCCCTTTGTCCAAGAGCTCCACACACACTTTTCAGATAATGCAATTGGTTCCTAATCCAGTGCAGCACAGTCCTCTTTATCTATTCCTTGCTGTTGTGGTATTTTAGTCTTTCAGCTTCTCCTTCCCCAATTCCAATTTAGCACAGTTTACCTTTCAGTACCTCTCAGTCTTTGATGCTCCAGATCCAGACAAGCAGAGTCAAGATAATAACAGCAACAAAACCCATCCAGTGATCAGCAGCCAAGTTAGTCCAGGAAATCCAAACAAGAAGACAGGGCAGAGACCAGATACAAACCCCTCTCACTTCTCTCTTTTCCTCTTTTTCTTCTCACTGAGCCTTCTGGCTGGGCTTAAAAACCCTTCAGGAGCTGACCTGCTACCCCTGAAGGTGGATGGACAGGTGAAGCTGGTGAGGGTAATCCCAGCCTGGTCTCTCTCTGAGGGCTCCAATAGGAATAACTAAAGATGGTTTGGCTGGGGCATTGTATCACGATTCAAAACACCTTACAGCAATCTGTCCTTCACCAAGTTGCTCTTAAAATACCTTTTTCTGCTCATTAATGGGTGAGAGACGACTTCAGTCAGATGTATTTTTAAATTTGATGTCTCTGAAGGATATGACTGTGTGTAATTCTGAGGACTAAATGTTTATTTTGTAGTCAACAGGTTTTTTTGTCCCTTAATTTCTCAAATTGTTTATTTGAATGTGAAAAGTGATTTCCCTTTCAGTTTTACTGTTGAATTTCCTGTCATATAGTATTAGTCAAAGCCATTCACTAGCTTTGAATATTATGTAGAAATAGCAGGATATAGAAAACAAAGACTGTTATATTCTGTTGAACTATCAATCTTTTACTTCAAAACAACTAAACCCTCATAGAACAAAATAAGCTCCTGGTCACTCAGACCTTAAATATATTATTCCATTATTGCTGCCTTTATATTGACCCCTTTTGCTTTTAATGAGAATTCATCTTTTCAAAGAAGCTGAACTGGGAATACTCTGGGAATAAACCAGGTTAAATGTGGGATTTTTTGGTACTATGCATACGCTTTAAGAAGCTTCATTATGGAAAATGAGCATTTTGTAATTTAATATCCACAACCTTCAGTAATTCAGGTTTCTGAATTAATAAGCTTCACTTTATATCCTTATTGATCAATCATAATGCATTGAAGAGGAGGCCCGTATTTATGATCAGTATTCAAACATCCCCTTAAAGTACTTCAGTTTAGTTTCTTAGGAAGATATATAACTTATACTTAGTAACTTTATTCAGGTTTGCACATACATCAGTGGAATTTAGTCAAATCTATGTGTGCGTGTTATCTGTAACAAATGTTTTTCTGGTGTAAAGAAATAAAAGTGGATCTTTCACAGATTTAAAATTATGTATTAAAATTTATTTTACTTTAGAGAGTTTTGACACCAAGAGGAAGTAAAGATGGTTATCGGACAGGGTTAAATTTAACCGAAAGTAATAACAAAATAGGCAGAATTCAACGTCTCACAATTTAGCACAATCATACCCCAAGGTGAATTGACGTGACATTATTGTATGGAGTTTCCCTGTCTAAAAGACCTGAAATATAATAGGAGAGTGATGTTAAGAACAGAATTTAAATCTGTGATTTTATGTTAGCATGAGTTAAGTTACTGATGCTATGGAAGATAATTGATTAGAGTGTGATTCCTTTCAAGAAATGCCTTTATTTTAAATTCTAAATTGATGAAGTAGGATTAGAGGGAAATGAGCTTTCTTCTGCCTATATACTAATCTTCTTTAGACACAATTATTTCTACACTTTAAATGGGTGTTTCTTAAGATTTAGTTAGAGAAACAAGATAGTTTTGGGTGGGGAGAGAGAAAGTGTGGAAATATAGAGCACTGAATATCTTATAAGACCCTGGAAATACTTTAATTACATTGTGTGAGTGTAAATTAATGCTACAAAAATGTTGAATGCTATGAAACTATAATTTGTGGAAGTATAATAAAGATATGCAGGGTGCAGATGAAATTACAAACTGCAAAAAATATGTCAGATCACTTGATATTTTTACAAAATATCTGCATATACAGTCTATATAAATGGGTGATAAAAGACTGTAACTCTGAATTTCAAAAATATAGCTATTTTTTTAAATAGTTCTTTTCACCAGGATTTCTATAACTGGGTTTTTTTTGAATGTGTGACCAATTTACCTTTCTGCACCCACTACACGTTTTTTCTCATTTATTTTGGTGCAACAGAGCTAAAAGTTTCTGAGTGAAAAGTAGCATAGCCCATAATTATTCATGGAGGAAGAAAATGCAGAATAGTATGTGTTTTTTAAAAGATCCCACACATTTAGTATGATCCCTATTGTTGATTCAAAAGCTCAGAACTTTCCAGGTACTTGCTCTGCAAGAGTAATGTTTTCTGTTTTTATCTAGACTTGTCTAAGTCTAGTACAAAAACTTAGCATCACACCTAAATCAAAACTTTTATCATTATCACAATTTTTCTGTTAGTTATTGAACTAATACATTATAATACTACTCTACTACAATATCTTTATAGTACTGTATATTACATAAATTTTCCATATTACTCAACCCACCTTTTACTTATGGTCTCAATGAACTGCAGTATAAGCTTTGAGCTGTTTTGTTTCCTGTTCTTGTCCCAAGAGAATGGCAACTGTGGGCAGTGTGTAAAATCAAACAAAGTGATATCTACTGTTGTTTCTCCCTCAAGTGTTTGCCAGGTATATTGTTGGTTTTGTCACTTTAGAGTGCTTTAAAATTTATTATAATTGCTCAGCTATTGAAAATGCTTTGAATTCCTGAATTTTAATCATAATCCAAAATGTGTGAAGATTGATTTTTATACATATACTCACAAACACAAAGGCATATTTCTCCCTTTATTGAACAGGAAAATCAAGAAAATAAAATAAAAAAAAAATTTAAAGTTCTTAATAAAAAAGGTTAAAAATAATAAGGAGGAATACGTATGACTTGTAGTCATTTTCTCTCTCTCTCTCTCTCTCTCTGGCTGTATACTAGGGAATAGTTGCAAAGAGTAAGAGCCTGAATGCTAAAATAGTCAGCTAAGCTCCCCAACAAGCACAAAACTGTAAATCCATGCAAAAGCTGTCTGATGACAAAGATATTGAACTTTAAACGTCCAAGAACACATCCAATACCTATGAAAATTGCCCATTTAGAGGAAATGCATTTAAATTGGCTTTGTCCAGGACAAATACAGGGAAATGATAGCTGAAGGAGCATAATTACGTTAAAATGATTCAAGAAGGGTGACAGTCTGTCATGAAGCCTAATCAGTACCTTGGCTATATCTATGGGCACAGAATGGTCTGGAACAATCTACTGAACTGTTAGTCCTCAATTATCATCATCTTTGACTTGTTGCCTAAGTACCTGCAGTATTCCAGGGTCAGTGCTTATGCAATCTGGGTTCCTGTGTGACTAACCATCCCTGAGAACATTGAAATACAATTTTATTGTCTTTTTACTTCCTCTTATACAATTTTAGTAGTCAAGCCATGCAAAAAATTTTGCCCCAGGATGATCTGATCCATCCTCTTTCACTACTATTTTAGGTTGCTAGATATTTCACACTTTTACTTCATTTATAATTTGCAGCATTACGTCAAAAGAAATACTTCATTTTTTAGCTGTCTGGGAGGCATGTGATTATATATTCTTGGAAGAAGTCTAATTCAAAAAAACCCCAACCTTATTCTAATAAGTATTGTAAAAATACAGACCTGACTTGTATTATTAGGCTTTGTAGATGTTTACTATACGTTACACAGTATTTATTTAATGTGTCTAATAAATCTTTTTCCACCACTTCAATAGTTTTCTTTTTCCAACATATTTTTAAAATAAATTCTTGTCCAGTTTCCCTGATAACTTGTTTTTATTTCCATAAGATGCAATTTAAATAGGGTCATATTATATCTTTTAAAGAAAAATTGAATCAAGCAGATAATTCTACATATGTTATCCTTTATTTTCTTATGTATAGGTAAAATAATACTATTCTGCTACACTTTTTTGTTTCTTTTTTGCCGCCAGTATCATATGTTTTACTTACATGAACAATTAAATCTGTCAATCTCTCTTATTTTCATGTTTCCATTGATAGTATTTGGTTTCACATCCTACACTATAAGTTCTCATTTGATCAGCCAAACTGACATTTTAAGGCACAAATATTTATGATGTTTCTTTTAGAATGTAATAAGTTTTACAAAAACAATAGGCACAGTCAGAACCCTGATTACTCTTTTGGTTGAGTACTATTTCTCTTAGCATCCTTCCTTCTTATATATCAGTATGGGATTTACTTTTGTTGTAGTTTTGTTTACTTCCCTCTACATATTAAAATTGGATAAGATTCATATCAGTCACTTTTTCAGTCTTCTCCTCAGCTCTTTTTGTCTACAGTTCCTCTTATCATCAGCACCAGCCTCAAACCCCAAAGAGATTCAACACCAACTGCTCTCAGAGAGTACATCCATTAGTTCTGTATCTCAACAGATATGCATGTAATTTAAATAACACCTGTCTGGGATTTATCTTTTGATTTCATTATCTTTTTCCCTTTACTCACTTCCCTGAAGGATCAAGTGAATGCAACTGAAAACCACCTGAGCCATCATTTTGCTGAGGTGTTTTGTTGTGCTTCATCTGCTGCATCTGGGAATCCTAAAGTGTGATTTGTTGTGGTTTGAAGAGATTAATAGATTTGGAGGGCTTTTTTTTTCTCTTCTCAGAACCCTTTCCCACCTAACTTTGTTCATATCTTTGCCCCTGGCTTGCAGCACAGATTTGTAATCTCAAGATCCTCTCTTATAACAGGTGGTTTGTTCTTCTGAGCAAAGAGCACTGAGTCTCACAGTATCTTCTTGTTGTTGGTATGCTTCCTGAGTCATCTACCGCTCTTCAGTCTTCAAAACTCTTGTCAAATCTCTAAATAAGCTAATGAGATTGTCAACAGAAATGTTTTTCAGAAACCTAATATTACCTAATAAGTTGCAATTAACCAACTGTGAGATCTAATTAAGTGTAAAAAAGATCATAAATACTTAACACATTCCACTAGGTAAAGCATTAAACTGTTACAAGATTGCAGTAAAGCAAAATATTTTTGCAGTGGAAAAAAGGATGGTTCTTTTATTTTTTTTTTTTTTCTCCCAGCATTCTTAACCATGAAAAAAACCCAGAATTGTATCTTTGGAATTTTGCTTAGGTGACAGCAGGACGTGGTCTATGACAATAGCAAGCCTAAATACAGAAGACCTTTATGCTTAATGACTGCATTTCTCATATTTTTAATGCAGGTGCAAGTAGAAAAATTGTAAGGAGGAAGCACTATGGCACTGCTGGCAAGGAGAATGTATGCTTATTTGAGCACATGCTAAATCTGTTAGAGTTAAGGATCATTTCAGAAAAAACAATTATTCTCTATTTTTTACACAGGTACTCCAGTCATTGCTTGTCCTTTGCCCACTGAAATGCTATTCTTTGTGAAACATATTCCTAAGCAAATTCATATCTGCATAGCAGATGACCATATTTCCCTGTGGAATATGTAGCTATATATCGAAGAGAGAAATTTCTCACTAGTCAGGTCCTGTGTCTCTAACTGTAGAGGTTCTGTTATATAACACACATTTAATACTTGTGGGTTTTTTTCCTTGTAAGAGGTTACAGTTTGCTCTCTGCATACAGAAATCTAATACTTATTAATGTACAAAGTGTACCAAATCAATACTGACAGGGGAAGGAAAGCTTTCATGTAAATTAGACCTTAGTGTGACCAGGTTGACCTATGAGTTGAAATTCTCAGTTAGCATGTCTTAGGTTTTCTTTTACTCTCTTTTATCCCTTTCATGTTCTAGCTACACCTTGGAAATTCTACTCTAGCTACCCCTAGTTGTACAGTAGGACTCAAGAACTACTGCAGACAGGGGTTCATTTCAATACTGAATTCATCTGTGTGATGACATAGGACTTAGATAGAAGGTTATAAATTATTTAAGCAATGGAATGATTTGTTTTAATCTTATTCAGCATTGTAAGTTTCTCCTAAAATATGCCATGAATTAAAAATAGATTTTTTTTTAAGAGCATAAGGTAGAAAAAGAGATTTCTTCCTTATTATGCAAAAAAACTGCATTCAGTGTTAGGGAATCCAAAATTCTTTATCTGAAAAGTCAGAGAGAACTCTCTTAAGTTCTCTGGACAGCAAGGAAGGTAGATTGTGTGAGGGGTATAAGAGTCTCTGTATCTCTGTGTCTGCAGAAGAGTCACTGAAAAACTGTTTATGTACAATACCCACACAGTGATTCTGAATATGAGGGTTTGGCCAACAGGGGAATTAAGGTCTGATATTTCCGACAGTAATGTGTGGGATGTCTAGAAAAATGAACTCCAGTAAACTGAAATAACAATTCAATAGAATTTTCCATCTCTTCCTTTTATTTTTTCTTGATGTAAAAATAATTAGTTACAGTGAGGAAAATACAGAAAAAGAAAAATTGCTCTCATTTTGCAATTTGTCCTTATGGATGAGTTTACAAATATAATTAATACACAGAAATTATTTTTAGGAGGCATACAGTCCAATTTCCTGTATCTCACCACTGTATTGTAGCAATATAGTTTTATACTACATACTCTTTTTTCATCAGTAGGGTAGCAGATTTTCAAGTTAGTATACTTATATGCAAAGAGAACACAATTTTTTAAATTTAAAGAGAACACAACAGTTTAAATAATATTTAAGATAATAAACTATTTAACAAAAACAAACTTGTAGTTAAAAATCTCAGCTTCAGTTTCTTGGATTTGAATTATTTATGTATATAAAAATAATTCTCTTTCACACACTGCAGCTTGAGGATCTATCTTTGGGCCAAAGAGGGATATGAATTCTATAGAGAAAGAAATGGATGATTAAAAAAGACTGTGAAATATAGTTATTAGACTATTGAGAGATTCAAAGATTTGGGGTCATAGGAGATCAAATAAACCAGGTAAAAGAAGTGTGGCAAATAGACTAGGTCCTTTTCTGACTTTGTTTTGGTAGCTGTGCTTATCGATTTTTTTGATCTCACAACTTTCTGAGTGTGATGGTTTTGAGATATTGAATGCACTTGAGACAGGACAATAAGGGCCTGGCTTGAAACTATTCATCATTCTGATCTTTTATTGTGGCAATCTCTCTTCTGTACTCAAATCCTTAGTGTACAAAGTGTGATAGAAATACTAAGGTATGAGAAAATTAATAGGCTGTTCAACTCTATCAGGTTCCACAGGTTTTATGTATCAGGCAAAGAAAGAGAAATACAGATAATACTTTGTTCTATTCTTGCAAGGAACATTGAGAATCTATCTTTAGGCTGACAGCAAACATCATCATATAACAGGCCAGAGAAAAAGAATTATTTCGAACTGTGTTTACTTATTTATTTTCATTAATAAGAAACAAAACCAATAAAACTAATTTTTATTTCCCCTACAGACATATATTAATAAAGGTAGAATACTTTTTCTATCATCATGAAGGAGTAGATTCTTCACACAAGAGATCAGACTGTGTTATTTATGGAATATCTAGGGGATTACCAAAATATAATTATATTTTGAAAACTGATATAAAACCAGTTGCTGATGGACTATGGTCTTCACCTGCTATAGAATCTCTGTTCTTATGAAGACAATTTTGTGTAAATAGAGACAGCTGGAAAACCTTTTAAATGTGTTTAAAATTTTGTTACACCTTCCACAGTCTGTACTGGACAATACAATAACCTCCTTGGAAAGTAACTCTGTAATAAGGCACTACTACAAACAAATTCTACATGTGCACAAAATATTTTCTTTTGAAAATCTAAATGTTATTAATTTTACTACCAGCACAGGGATTTACTGCAATCTATGTCTGAAATTTCATTGATACTATAAATGACGTATTAATCATCCTAATGATAAACATCTTCTTCAGCTAATGCACATATGAACAACTGTGCCAAGTAACTCCTAATGGCTATTGAACTGTCAGACTTTATCCAACCTAATGCATGTCTTAGGAAATTGGAATGGAGGTAATGTTTGTAAGCACTTCAGCATATTACTTAGAGCAGTAACTTTTGCTTAGAACATCACAGCTTTGAAATGTCTGAAGAGAACATGAGATTGTCAAGATTAGGGTGTTTCATATAATTTTTTTCCTATTGAAAATTTAACTTTTTTTAAAGGTCTTTAAGGCACCTGATGAGATGCATCTCAGAGTTCCAAGGTAATTGGCTTGATAGAGTTGAAAAGAAACTCTCCACGTGTGAAAAACTGGAGAGAATGATTACTGTCTAAAACAACCAAAGTGTGTGGTGGCCAGTGAACCTGTATTACAAGGGACAGAGAGTTCTCAGTAAGACCAGTCCCTCGTACCACAAGAACCACTCCATGTTAGGGTGGCCAAAAAGGTTTCTCCCAGGATGCTTGGTCTGTTGTGTTAATCTATCCCAGTTTGGATTCCCCAATTGGCTGTTGGCCTCTGCCCCTCATCACTCCCACAGAGCTCCCCCACCGGCCCCTGTTCCCTAACCTGCCTTTTCCTCTGCTCCCAGATAAAACTGTGAGTTTCAGGGTCACGTTGGTATTTGCCTCTGCACCCTTTGACAGCGTAGCAGCAATAAATGCTCCTGCCGGAGCATATACAAATGCCCTTCCTCCCTCTTTGTCACTGACAATATTACTGAAGCTAGCTGTGCATTAGTGCCTGCATGTGTGACCCCACAGAGCTGGACAGAGATGGTAATAAAAGTGTGGGTGGGGGCAGGGCATGTTCTGTGACAAGTGGGATGTGCCCTGCTCTGCACGGCACCCCCCAGGAGCTCTATTCCAGCCAGGGTCTGTCAGTCACTGGCACGCCTGAAACTCCCCCTGGGCGAGAGGGCCCTGGCAGCTGGCATCATGCTAGAACTCAACTAGTGATTAGTATTATAAAGCTTGTTATTTAACCTCCTGAGAACATTGTGTTTGTCCTGTGAGCCTGCCTTAGAGTGCAAAAAATATCTAAGCTCCTTTAGGAAGCTTGTTGAGTGAATCTGGGGCTTTACACCAAGACATCTGAAAAGTCATGGCAGTAGGTGAAGTCTCAGGTGAATGGAAATAGGGAAAACTTACACCCATTTTTAAAAAGGATAGAAAGAAGGATCCTTGGAACTACTGACCTGTCAGCCTCACCCCTGTACCTGGGAGGGTCATGGAACAGATCCTCCTAGGAGCTGTGCTGAGGCTCATGGAGGACAGGGACATGAATTGAGACAGCTAGCACAGCTTCACCAAGGGCAGGTTCAGCTTTATCAGTTTAGTGGCCTTCTAAGAAAGAAGAGGACAGACACATTAGTAAGGCCTGTAGTGATAGAAAAACGGATAAAGATTTTAAACTGAAAAAAAGACTAGATATAAGGAAGAAGTTTTTTACAATGAGGGTGGTGAAATACTGGAAAAAGTTGCCCAGAGAAGTGGTAGATATCCCATCCTTGGACACTTTCAAGGTCAGGCTGGACGTGACTCTGATCAACCTGGTCTAGTTGATGATGACCCTGCTCTTTGCAGAAGGGTAGCATGAGATGAATTTTAAAGGTCACTTCCAACTCAAATTATTTCATGAGTTTTTAATGCTGTTATTCTATGATTACTTTCATTACAACTTGTGTACTCCAGTTGTGGGTTGCAATTAGACCACAGACACACAGGCTCTCTCATGGCATGTCTTAGACTTTCCCATAAACTTTTGGCCAGATCTTGTGTTTGTCATGTTTGAATACCTTTTACTCTGTAGATTTTCAATTTCTTGCTGATTTAATAATTTTATCAGCATAATTAATGCCTTTGTGCATTTTTTGTATCAATCACGGGGTTAAAAATGAGGCAGCTGATAGGGCAAAACAAATAGATTTTTACACCTCTATAATAATAACACCATCAGTTATTATTATAGGTTGAAGAGATAAGCACAGACTTCCTCCTTCTGACAGTTTATTACAATGAGTTTATGACAACTTCATCCAAAGTGTCAATTTGGTTATGGAGTACCATTGTAGAGTTTTTTCCAATTAAAAAAAAATGTGAATTTCTCTTTTAAACTAGATGTATAATATTAAAAGGGACAATCTCATTCTTTATGTAAAGATAATGCATGACAGAAATAGAAATTCTCTTGTCTTCAGAAAAAGCTATTAAACAGAGTCATAGAATCAATTGCAATATATTGGAGGCTGAAAAGGACCTCTCCAAATAATCTGATTCCACCCACTGCTCAAGAAGGTACAGCTAGAACAGGTTGCCCAGAATCACAGTGAAATTTTTTAATATCTGCAGAGATGTAGACCCCTCAGCCTCTCTGAGCAATCTATTTCAGTGTTTGATGGCACTCAAATAGGCTAATAACACTAAGATAACTGCATTTAGGTAGGGAGTTGGAAGGACCTGAATGATCATCTAATTCCAACTCCCTTGGAATGGACAATTTTTTTAAAAGAAAATCATGCCAACCTTAAAATCAAGCCAGTTGATTCAAAAATTCAAATATTGTGGTTTTTGCAATATACTAAGTGAATAACATTCTTGAGATCACAGCACAAAAATATTAATAAAGCATTTTGTATTTGCAAAATACAGAGGAGAAAAGGCAATCTTCTATTTATATAGCACAGGTTTTTAATTTAGAGGATTTATTGAGCGCGGACTTTGTATCAACTTAGGATGAAATGAGATATTGTACTAAATAAATTTAACTTTGTGCTGAATATACACTTACGTATCATGTTTCTTGCTAAGTATTGAAAGCTATAAGCCCAAAGATAGATGTGTAATGAGCCCATTCAATTTTGACTGTATGAATTTGTAGGCCTGGAGACTTACTTTTTTCTAGCATAAGTATCTGTGCCTTACCCTCTAAAACTCTGACGTTGAGATGCTTACAGAAGAAACTCACAGATGGTAAATACAAAAATAATAATGGTGATTTTGTTTGTTTGCATGAGAAATAGGAGATAAAATCAATGTCTTTACTGAATTAGCATCTTGATTTCTACAAAATCAAATAGCTAATTAGCCAACAATTAGAGAGATATCAGTGGTTAATACAGATCAATGCAGGTGTTCTGATTTGCAATTGGAATTAGAGTCAAGAGGTACAAGCTAATACATTTGGATTTGTCTTAATCAAAAAAATTCAAATAAGAATAAATATGTGAAAAAGATATCCTGAGATTTCTAAAGAACTAAGTATAGACAAGACTTTTGATCATCCAAACTTCTGATTAAAAACATTATTGTTTGGATATTTGGGATACTGTTTTCCTGGGTATGTTCTATCAAACAGACCCCTTTCTCCAATAATTTGATTTAGAATCATAGGATCATAGAATAATTTGGGTTGAAACGAACATTTAAAGCTCATCCAGCCCACCCTACCCACAAATGAGCAGGGTCATCTTCATCTATATCAGATAGCTCAGAGCCTCATACAGCCTGTTTCTGGGGATGTGGAATCTGCCACATCTCTGGGCCACCTATACCAGTGTTTCAGCACCCTCATCATAAAAAATCTCTTCCTTATATTAGTCTGAGTCAACACCCTTTTAGTTTAAAACCACTGCCTTTTGCCCTATCATTATTAACAAGTCTATCTCCATCTTTCTTATGCAACCCTCCTAAGCATTGAAGGGGTCCTATAAGATCTCCCCAGAACCTTCTCTTCTCCAGACTGAACAACCCCAACTCTCTCAGGGTTTCTTCACAGGACAGATGTTTCGGCTCCCTGACCTGTTTTGTGTCCCTCCTCTAAACACACTCCCACAAGTCTATGTCTTTTTTTATTGAGTTCATAAGCAATATAAAGACTTAGACCTGGAGTTTATTTGGCTCAGAATATTTTTTCAGTAAAAGTTGCTGTGTTGTAATTCAAAGCTGAGACAAGATTGACACAAGAGTCTATTGATAAGATTACAAAATTAGAGCTGTAAGTAAGGACAATTAAAGAAAATCGTACATGGGCATTCATGAACAGGAAAAGAACACTGAGCTTATTGAAAAATATTATATTTTGTAGCAGTTGAAAAGTGTCAGTAATGCTTATTAAGAAGTGAGCTTATTTAAGCAAGATATTTTGTTCGTAATTCAGATAAAATTAGTCTTCATACTGTGATAGCTCATTAACTATTGCTATCAAATGAAGCACAACACTCAGAAATATACTTGCTGACTACACAGTTTGTATGACAATGCTTAGCGTGTTTTCATCCAGGAAGTTTGTTCTAAAAAGATCTTGTTGCTTGTTTGCACATCTATTTCCTCTTAAAATATTTATTCTGCAATAATGCAAATTTACTTGACAACTCAGCTGACCTACAATATTCTGATACATTTTTCAAGAGACAAAAAACTATCTTTTCTAGTCTAGGAACTGGCTGAATGAGCTGCAGGTTTGTATCCCAGTCATTCTTAACACCACAGTTGAGACAAGTCATATATTCAAGGGCTTACATTTTTCCTCCTGACATCTTGCAGTAACACTTACTGAAAAAGAATTTTACATTATATGGTTCATCTTGTGAAAGTTAAACATTTTACTTCATAAGAAACATGAATACAAAAAAGTTGAACAAAAAACAAAATTCATCATGACTCTTTACAGCTAACTGTAAGAAGTTTTACCCAAAGCCTCAGCCTTTCTTTTGGGAATCTTATAATATTCTTCTTGAATATGGACTAACACAATGGATAAAATATTCAAAATTACTGTATATATTGGTGTTGTGTTTTTCAGTAAAAAATAATTAATACACTGTGTAAAAATGCTTAAATAATCACATTATAAAAGAGAGAGGACACCAGTTTGAAAAATACCATGGCACATTGTTGAGTACTCAATGTATAACATTGCATTGGTTAAAATGTTTTTACTTCATCCTGTTTTATAGAGTCAGTTTGTGTGCTGCACATGCAGAAAGACAGAAAAATGCAGCTGGAACTAAGGAATATGGAATTTTCTTAAAGTCTTCTAGCATTTCAGACATGTTTGTAGTTTTTTAACTATAAAAGGAAGTTGGGTATATCTTGAATACTTAGAGTGGCTAATTTTACAGTGGGATTGACAAGACTACTCCTATAATTTGAAACACATAACACTACAGTAGATATGAATGCTGGGTTTTAATTTACTTTGAAATACTTCAAAATATAAAAATGCACAATAATCCAAGTCAGAAAACATAACGGGTGTATGTCTAAAAGTCAGTTTTATCCATTTGGGGAAACACTCTTAAGATGCTGAGGGATTAAAAAGCTGTGGAAATATTTTATTTCATATAAAGATAAATGATAATTTATTAATTATTTACTATTAAGTAGGGTAAATATAATTTTGCCTGCTGATTTTATTATTTTTTTTCTTAGATTTTTCCCATCAATAAAGCACCCAGAAACCTGATTAGTTTCATAACACGGTTTGTTTCTTCAGTGATTTAGGCATCTAGGTGATCACAATTTCCATTACAGAAGTAGTCTGTTGGGATACATGAAAAAACAGTCAGTACAATGAATAAATTGAACATGCCCTCAGTATGTACAAGTAAACTGCACATAAAATGTCTGCGTTTTTTTGCTGAGCTCAGAGCCACCCCATAAGTAAAGCAAAGTTCAAAGGCATAACAATCACCTATTTGCTACCCTCACATCTAATAAAATCACTCTCTTCCAAAAATCACATCAGACCAAACTATAATCCCCTCCTCTCTAACACCAGCTCTTCATAACTCACCCAGTATTCATCTCCTAAAGGATAAAACATACTTTACTGTGCCTTTTTTTTTCTGATAAAGATGGTAAATTTTCAACTACCTTCAGGGCTTCTATAAAGTCTGCATTACAATTTAGAAGAAAAGATTGGAAAGCACTAGCAAATATATATTCTGTCTCTAAAGAGAGAAAATTCACCCTCCTTCCAAAAAAAATGTACTTAGAAACAGCTGAGTAAAAAGAGGAAATCTGCATTTGATACTTAAATGTGCATCTCTTGGTGATAGCCCAGCTTTTTTGCAGTTTTCAAGTACAGCTAGCATCAATGTTAATATGAACATTTTCTACTGCTTGCTTTCTTTTGACAATATTATGGGACTGCTTGAAGATTCTTTTCTTTTTTTAATAGCTAAATATTCCTTTCTATGAATTCTGTAATTTCCCTTGTGAGTGTTAAGAATTTCTGCTGTCTCAATAGACTTTGCATGCCTACCATCAATCACTAAAGGTAAAAGAAAAAGAAAACAACATAAGAATGGTTTCTAAATCCCATAGTCTTGCCATCTTTTCACTATTTCCACCGTAATCAACTCCATACATACTATTGCTTTGAACTAGTTATGTCTTGCTAAATGTGAGATAACATTCATCATACAAGTAAAGGAATTACATGATTATCTGGGTATTTTATAGATGCAGATTTTTATTTTTTTTTAATGGAAAAAAGGATTTAAGAACTTAAAGTAACAATATCTGGCTCACTGATTCTTTCATAGTAAAGATACATTGGCAGTCTGAATGCCAGTGATATTTCTACCATTAGACTAAAAAACCAAAACTAAAAGCAACTTTTGGTACACTAGATGATTAACATTCTCACAGATAACAAAACTTATATGAATACATGGTTGTGTCTTTTGAAAACAAAATACTCTAAACACATCTGCTTTTCTAAAAATTTTGAGTAAAATATCTTAGAAAATAAATGGTTCTATGTTTGCATCACAAAATCACTATGTTGCTTTTATAGTTTTAAAAACTTTGACAAAATTTAACATTCTTCGAGTGTTTAAACAAATTTGGGTTTTATGCTAATATATCTATTTTGTCAAAATAATATTTTGAAAACTTGTCCAGCTTCATTCTTGCTGGAATATTAGTTTCAAACCTTTAAAAATCACCTAGCTATTACTTACAATGGCTTCTTTGAGTGGTCACATGACTTCTTCTACCATGAGCATGTATTTATCTTCTCAACGTAGATGTCAGAGAAGAAATCCAAACACCTCATTTAAGTAATGGAAGACTGGCACATTGAGAAGTTATTTAAAGAGAACTGAACCTTTCTGTCATACAGGAGTGTCATAACCCAGGAAACTTTCTTCACATTTTAATTAGAAATGACCATATAACAGCTTGCTGTGCAATGACTGGATAATTGGTACTGATATTGTGGTTTAGTAACCTCATTTTTGATCAGAAGTGATTTTACTCTAAACTGGACATATATGGCTGTACACTACAGTCTTCAGTGTTGACCTTCAAGGATGGTCCTTTATTGTCATCACATAAACATGTATGC
>JACBWW010000004.1:24049948-24107938 GCA_020086605.1 Lanius collurio | reverse complement strand
TGCATCATACCTGAAATCAGTTTGCCATTCAGCACATCTTTTATTCTTTTTCATAAGCTTCCTACTTGTTGAGGATGGACAGCAGAGTAAATATATAAAAGTGAGTGAAGATAATAAAATCATTCTTTATTCCTATGGTCTGTACATCATCATTTTTGCTGATAACTTGCAATGCCTGACCTTTTAAACTGACAGTATGTTCACCACTGAAGCTTTATAAAGATGGCTATCTCATCTCAGAAAAATGGAAGCCAGGCATTCAAGACAGGCTTGTATTTGTCTCTGAATCAAACTGTCATTTTTGTTCTGTTAGCATTTGTTATCGAGTCAGGACAAGCAGTTATTCTGTAGGCTAGTTCATGTAACCTTGAATTTTTCAGAAAGTCCTTGAGAGTTAATTCAATGGGCTTACACAACTACAGTTCATGTATATAAGTGAGTTATACAGAATCTTGGCAGCTAGCAGTTGTAATAAGCATTTAATTTACAATCCATGCAATCGTTTTAACTTTGCAAAGTGCTTCATGGATCCATCTATTTCGACTGATTTATTATAATCCCTGTTTAGCTCAACTTACATTTATGGGGAATCCTTCATGGCTTAAAAAACAAGACAAGTATATGAACAATTCATCCTTCAGCAGGAACCCTGTTAAGATTTCCAACTGTATTTTAGTCCAGAAATTTAATAAATGGACAACCCTCCTCCCCTCCAAATCAAATCAAAACAAACAAAATGGTGCATCAACATCCTTTTACAAGTGAAATAAATGTATATGGCAGAGACCAAGGAACTCACTATATTATTGCAAAAAGAAGAAATTAGATCACTGATACTGATACAAGGTGCAATCTACAAAATATTTCTAAGCAGCAAAAGTATCACATACTGTTTTATATATTTGTATAAGTCACTACAAAGTGAACAAGTAAATAAATAGTCAAAATCAATCTAGAATTCAGAATTTGTAGGGAAATAACATATATTAGAGATGAAGGACCAGTCTCTGAACAGTCTTTTAATAGCAAAAATATTTAAATTTTCCTTTCAGATTTTATCTTTTTTTTTTTTTTTTTTTAAAATCTGCCTGTAATTTCAGCACTGATCTTCCATTCTTATTATGGTAGGCAAAGTTTTTCTAAAAGTTCCTGCAGATGGTGGTAGGGTTTTGAAGTCAACTTGTGAAAGTGTGCAAACAGCTTAAATGGAATTTCAAAATATGCATAGGATACTTCAATTTCAAAAGAACATTACCTTCAAGGATTTGAGTTTAGCAAAATTTTTCTTCCCGAAATATTGTGATTCATAAATAATTAAAACCACAGCAAGAGTCTAGACAGCTTCAATTTAATTGCCTTTCCTGTTCTCAGAGATTGCAGAAAAATACAGAATTACCCACAGAATTAAGAAAAAGAATAAATTTGTGTGTCTATTGCCTAACTATATGTTAAAATATATTTATCTTGGGTATAATAATCAATGGAGTGGTGCAAACACTAAAGACAGCTTTGCTGCTACTTTTTATACACCTTACACAACAGTACACAAAAATGCAGCGGGCTTTGAGATATTCCCATTCATGTTGATATCACTTTGTATCAAACTTCTCTCCTATAAGCTTTTAAATAGTTCAAGACATTGATGATCTAGAACAAAAACATGGATGTTGAGGCTGGGGGCTCAGGGATTTCATGAGAAGGACAATGGTGATTTAGTGCAGAGAACCTTTCAGCAAATAGTGGGCTATTTCTTCATAAAGAGAAATTCTAGTAAGGAAGGACTTGAAGTAAAGAAAGTTAATACATAACTGGGAATATTTAAAAATTTGGAGATATATTCATCTTGCTGATTTCTGAGTTTCCTGGATAAAACATGTAAAAGATATGATTTATACAACTTCAGTATCCTTTCTGAGAAATGTTAGATAAAGTCAGATATTTTTCCTTTACTGTTTGTGAATTGTAAAGGGAAATTTCTGATACTTTATACAGTATTTACAATTGAGAAAGATCTGAAGCACTTTAGTTTGTGAAACAATTAGAACTGGGCAAAAACTTAATCAATTTAAGTAAGAATTCAAGAAATTTTCCTCATTCTTTTTTTTAAGAAGGAAGAAATTTCTAGGAATGGATTTCATACTGTTTGAACTTTTATAATATATAGATGTATTCTTTTGTTGCTTTGATGAAATATTTGGTTCTTGCAGGTAAAATGCAGATGAAAATATGTGAACGTGTATATTTACTTGTTATAATATGCTTGAAAAATTAATGATGTTCACATGTTTTAAGTCAAGATTTTTCTTTGTTCTTGGTTAATTAATCTAAGATTACTTTTAACAAACACTAGATTTCTACTTTTCTACTCATAACTGTTTAGAAAGATGAACTCAGATTCTGGTTTCTTTGTTGAATAGAATGTGCCTACAATAAACAAGATGTCTACACAACCAGAAGAATGGAGATCTAATTTAACTATAACCTAACTATATGTTTAGAACTACACAATTCTTTCTGTACAGAAAGTTGTGCTGGTTCTCCCATCGCACATAGTTTAGTTTGGGATAGTAAAATGAAGAAAGTACAATTTTCCTGAAGCTGACACTCTGAAATCTCTTGTCTATAGTACTCTCAGAATGAGACATTAAGATAAGTACTTTTTTTTGTAATATAGCATTTTCTAAATGTCTCAGCTGTTTCTTTCTAGAACAGTAGATGGTTACTCTTCTGAGTCATGGCACATATTCAAAAATCTTAGAGACCGAGATCCCTGAGTCTCATTTCCAGGCATAATTAATAGTTGGAGTTTAAAGAATTATATTATTAGTTTATCTAAAGATGCAGGTACAAGGCTGAGATACTTAGGGATTGTAAGTAGAACCATTAACGAAGGACTACATGTTCTGTTGACTGCACCTGAGGGGCTTTTGGTAAGTGACTAAATCAGTAAATGAGTTCTCATTAAACGTAACAAGCAGCAAGTGCTGGGAATGAATCAGGTAAAAATAGGTTGGCTATTCTATTTCAGCTAATTGCTCTCCTGACAAACTGTTTATTTGGGAAAGGTCTTGAAAATTATTCCTATATCTCCTGCAAAAAGGTATCAAAGGAATGTTCAGTCCTTGAGTGCTGTATGTCAATCCTGCTGTGAATTTTAGTGTTTAAAATGTGCTCCTTTGCAACATATATAGATTGTACCTCTCATTTCTTCTAAAAACACTGTTGAGACTAATGGGATGAAGAGTCTCTTTTACCAGTACGCACTTGCTGTATAAGTGGAGATGTACCCTATTGGAGTTTCTTGTGTTCTGGGACTTCTCCATTTAATCAAAATATCCTAATTAATAATGTATCGCAGTTGTGCTCTTTTCCTTAGAATGCTTTCTGTTATTCTATTTCCTACATTTTTTTCTCTACACTAGAAAGGTTAGGCACAGAAATAAATAACCTGTTTTAATGTCTTTCTCTACTAGCTCTGAATGAAGCAGCTTACCATAGTGTTGTCATATTTGTTTATGTTTTATCAGCTTTTCAGTGGTAATTATTTATTGCAATCTGAAGAACTGTAGGCTTTCTTACTATGTCTCATTTACAATTGTAGTTATTTACATGTTTACCAGTCAGTTACTAACAGACTATTTAAATATTTACATTTATTCCATGGTGGTGTAATGCATACAGAGGATTCACAAATCATTTTTATTTCCTTCTGATAATTCTAAAAAAAAAAAAAAAAAAAGGAAACCATGACGTCATTCATTCAATCTGACTTATCCAATAATTTAGCTTGGCTTGAAGTAGGTAAATATGGCAAATGAAAAGGGGTGTTGGAACACATGGCTTTGTCTTAGCACCAGCTTATGATGAATAAAATCAGAAAAGTAATTGTCTGTCACTATGATGAATTGCTTGCATCCATGGACATGATGTCCTACTTTGAAGTCAGATCCCCAGTGCATCTATATTCTTTTCTAAGTGGTTTTGGTTTGGTTCTGTTTCTCAGAATTAAATGATGTGTATTTTTTGTTAAAGAGAAAGATATCTGCTTTCTTGACCCTTGTTGTGCAATCAAAATTTAAACCAATTACCTTATAATTTACGTATCTTTAGCATATTTCTCAAACAGAATTTTGGTCTTTAAAATAAGCAAGGGAAGGAAAAAGGAATTGCTTTACTCTGGCAAATATTTTAACTCTTAATTGTACTTATTTTTACAGCTGTTGTTCCCTTCTACTTCTATATGTCATTAGATGATCTCTATTATTGTTTATGATGGTTTAGCATCCTCTAGCTGTGCCAACTCTAAGTTATATCGCCAATGATTTTTTTTTCCTAAAGTGCACAAGTGTAAAAAAGATGCAAATTTCTTGATTTGAAATCTTTGTAGCTACATAATGCCATATGCATCAATTAGCTGGTAACAGTAGCCAAAGTTCTTTTTATGTAGTATGGTATTCTGATTCTTCTTTTATCCTTTTTGTTCTTTGTCTTTCATGTTTAATAGTCTTCTTTCCATTATAATTATTAATTTTCATAAAGCTAGGGTAAATTATATAAAAGTTTTAGGGGTTTTATGAAATTACGGATTGCAAAGTCCAATGGGACATTCCTGATCATTTTGTGCCATCTTTTGTACTAGCTTGGTCACAGACCTCCCCCGAGTTAATTCATGTTTGAAAGAAAGCATGCACACATACACACACACATATTTACTCATAATATAAATGTAAATTTTTTTGTTATAAGAACTACCTTATCCTTCTTAGACTTGTTATAATTTCCAAATTACTTTTATGATTTATTTGTAATCTGAATTTATCTAGTCTCAACTTTAAGTTTCTTAATTTTTGACAGATTTTTCAGGCATCCTGAAAAGCCTTCTATTTTCTAGTGGATATTATTTAGTGATCTAAACTCAGGTAAAGTGAAAAAATACACTGAAATTAAAAAAGAGGAAGTCATTCATAGAAATGTCAAATATATATCATACATTAATAATTCTCTATATGAAGTTACTATGGAATGGCAAACTTTGCAATAAAAGGAGAGAAAAGACTGGAGGAAAATTGTAATTGAGTATCTCAAGTCAATCAATTATTGTTATTTAATATTATAAAATATGACCTTGGCATGAAAACACACTGCTGTCATCATGTACATTTCTGGTGACTGAGAGATGGCAAAAGTTGTATTTACAGAGTATTAGCAAAGTATTGTAAACAAGAAAACAATGACAGATATATAGAAAAAAATAGGTTTTACAGGATGAAGTGTTGAATCATGTAGTTAGAGATTAAAAATATAGAGGTCTTTTAAGAAAGAGAAAGTTCATAGTCTGAAATAGTGGAGGAGATTAAATTCCCATGTATAATCTCTTTATCTGCTAATGGTAATGCAGCCATGAAATAAAGAAATGAAATCTAACTATCAAGATATTTCCAGCTGACGTAGGAAGTATTTGTATTACTATACAAACCCTTATAAGACTTCATTAATAATACCATTTATAGTTCTAAACTTCAGTGGTAAAGTGGGCACAAATGAATAGAGTTTCAAAGAAAACTGGTAGTATGAAATGAATAATAAAGAACCTGTGAAATAAGATATTGAAATGGCTTTAAATTATTTATATTAGTAAAATGAACTCAACTGGAGTAATTATTTTGTCCGTAAACATACAACTGATAGGAATAAAATCGCTGAAGATCTAAAAATAGGAATGAGCAAGGCCATGAGCGTGTATAGATTGAAAAACAGAAGTGACTTTCTTGCCATTAAAAGGTGATGTTTTTGAATGGCACCAAATTTAAAAAATGTGCCCTAGTAGTTCTGTGACAGAACCTGATAAATTTATGCAGGTTAGCAGGATTGACTATAATAAGGTTATATGTATGATAATCCAGCCTTTTAATTATAATCATAATATTTACTTTAAATATTGTGAAATTTCTTCTTGATAAAATTCTCTAAGGATTGAGTAGCTACTCTTTACAAAAACAATATTTTGTTTGTGTGGGAGCACACTGATGTGGGAGCACAATGTTTTTGTGATTCAATAGTAAAAAGTTGCTGTTTGTCATTCCCATTTCATTTTTCTTCCAGTTGACATGACCCTTTAAAATGTTGAAAAGCTTAATATGTCCTGTCTTCTGATACAATTTGGACACCAAAAGCCAATACTACTTCATTTTATACTTGATTCACTTGAATTTGTTGTCAGAGACACTTGAAGTCAGTGACTTAGAAAGAACTAATTAAGATTGCTTAATGTAGACAGCCAGGGGAAATCCTTGAGTTAGTCTGTGTATCTCTTTAGGCCTACTGGCCATAGAAATTGTCTTTGAATAGTGAGATTTCCCTCTGCACATAATCTCTTTTGCCCTCAAAATCTCTCCAAACTAGGTTATAATCAGAGATTTGATCATCAGCCAAACCAGCTCATCAGATTCCAGCAATACTGGACAGATGAAATGTGTACTCATGAATTAATAATTTACAATTGTTATAATTTATTACTCAGGCTCCTGGAAACGAACCCTTATTTGAATATGGTTCTTCCAACTGGTATCTTGTACTTTTAAAAATAAAATTGCTATATTTAACTCTTCTATACTTTCATGGAGAAATTCATTACTGATAAGCTTCAAGCTCCTGCGTGGTGTAAGGCCCAAGATACTTATACATACTTCTATACAAATTAAATTGAATTACAAAAAAGAGAGGTCATACTGTGATTTTTATTAACTACTTATAGATTTCTCTCTCCTCTCAGTTCTTCTAGAGCTCAGCTTTAGGAAGATTTCAGCACACAGTCTTGGGGTTCAGGGAAACTGGTCACACTTCCATCGAGAGTATAGTATTGATATTGCTGGAAGACACAAATGAATTAGAAAGACCAGAAAGTACTTTTACACATATCCATTGAAGAGAAAAAGACTGTCAAATAGTCTCTTATCAAATTCCATAAAATTTCTTTCATACATTCACAATTTTTCTTTTTATTTAAGATATCTTTATATCTTTACAATTGGACAGAGAAGTACCACTAATGGTTGAAATTTTTGGTTATGCTTTACTTTCTCAGTAGTGATACACATGAACAGTTCTCTAATCTCAAAGCATATCCACAGTACTCACTGTGCTTTTTCAGACTAACTTTCCATACATTTAAAATTCACATGTTATACTTAATTTTCTTATCTGAATTTATAGTTAATCTGAGGTTCTGGACCTTAGGTTTTAAAATTATTTTGCATTACAAAACTTTCTCAAAAATGATTTCTGTAAATTGTTTTTCCATTAGAAAAGCTACAGTTGTATTCAGCATGATGTCTTCATTCAATCTTTGACGTTACAGTACCTTCAGAATTAGTCAATAGGCACCTGATTCCTAGATAAAGCATAAAATGATTTTTCTGGCAGCCCTGGCAGAAAATATTTGGCAATTCACTTACTTAAAATTGGTCTGGATTTTTATAATTAATTAGTCAATAGCTAGATTTCTAGGAGTGGATCATTCTTTAGGAAGGGAGATGGGAAATCTCCATGTCTCTATTTGAATATGGATATTAGGGAATCCGGATTTTCTGTGAACATTTCCTTTATATCTAAAACTATTTACCTAGATCACCTTTGTGGAAATACAAAAACAATGACCCAATTTCTCATGACATTAGTAGTTGCATCACCTGAAAGTGTCTCACTTCAGTAAGTGATAATATGCTAGCTGAGATTTGAAACTAACTAGACATGAATGAAAATGAAATCTTTAAAAATGTTTATTATTTCATATTGTATTATTTTAATAAAAATTGGTAGGAATAGAGGACAAGTTTCAGTATCTTCTTGCTACTATAAGGGGCAAACAGGGAGGTATGTCTCAAACATTATTGATATGTGTTTGGAATAATCTGTTAAAGAGTGAGAACATAAGATACCTTAGGGTGTAAAAATTGTACATATCCCCCACTCATCCAATATCTTAATGTAAAATATGTGAAGCTGTCAAAGACTGCAGTTTCTTGCGAACTATCAAAATTTTTGACACAAAAGGATTGAGATGGGATTTGTATTCTCAGCATTAAACCAAGTTACCAAGAGGAATATGTAAAGAAGACATTTTTATTCTAAAAGTAAAACTTTGAAAACTTGCTAGGGTTTAGTTAGGTGAAAA
This sequence comes from Lanius collurio, assembly GCA_020086605.1. Lineage (NCBI taxonomy): Eukaryota > Metazoa > Chordata > Aves > Passeriformes > Laniidae > Lanius > Lanius collurio. Next base: position 24,099,765 of record JACBWW010000004.1, on the reverse strand, counting down.
TATTACCATTCTCGCCTCTTTGAACGTGGGAAATGGAAATTTTAATATGACTCACACATCATGAAAAGTAAAGTTGAATATATGTGATAGACAATCAGCTGCATCCTAGCATTCTAGTTTGTGTTTTGTGGGTACTGAAAACCCCCTGACCTTTTAAAGACATGGGGAATGTAACTACAAATGCTCCTTTAAGATACAGGAAGTAGAAGACGAATATTATAAATCAAAATATAGCAAAATCTTACTAAATAATGATTAGTTTAGCTAAGGGCAATGACTATATATAGCAAATCATCTGAGAGACTCTGTGGTGATTTAGAAAAAACATCAGGTTCAGAAATTATAGTTTGCAGGTATTGGGGCAGAAAGTCAATAATGAACTTGAAGATTTCAATCCCATCAGTTTAAGGAAAGTATTTCTGATAATCCGCAAATGACGTATCATTAGAGAAATTGTTCATTTTGGAAATCTGCCAGAAAATCCAGGAACTGTAAGAGCTTGTATGCCAGGTGACTCATAACTGGCATTTCATCAAGTTCATCCATAGATTTTGTAAAAAGACAAAAAGGATGTGTTACTTACCTTGAGGTCAGGGTGCAAAAGTTGTATAATTTACAAAGTCTGTGTGTGCTATTTGTTGAAGAGTGATCTGTGTGAGCAGAAGTGTTGAAAATCCATATGTTTTGCTGCCTGTCTACCCAACTGTCAATCACTGCATGGAACATGAGACCTTTGTAGATGGCAGCACAAATAAGATTTGTTTGCAATATTTCAGAGTCGTGACTTCACTTAAAAATATATATAAAACAGAATTCTGCAGAATGAAAATGAACATTCATGATCCTAACAATCTCTGAGCATGAATCTGTCCATTTGGATAAGCATCCAAAGATCTATATCTGTAAAAAATATATATACATCTATATTTTGTAATATGGTTGTGATATGCTGAACAAATACATTCACAAAAGTATCCATAACTATGAGTTTGAGTTTCTCATATAGTTCTAGAATGATAAATGTGTGTAATATATTTTTCTTTTTAGTTTGTATTTGTTATATGAAATATTGAATTTCATCTACTATTTGATATGCACAGATCTTTCTTTCCCTGTTCAATTGTCATTATCTCCATCCACAAGTATTCTCACTTTCTTCTTGTTTTTTCACTCAACAAAGGAGGGGTGTGGCAAGCAGCTGGGTCAGTGTTTGACTGTTAGCCAAGGTCAATTCACCAATCCTAAAACTACATTGTATGTATGTATGCTTGCTCGCTCTTTCTTTCTTTCTTCCTTCCTTCCTTCCTCCCTTCCTTCCTTCCTTCCTTCTTTCCTCCCTTCCTCCCTCCCTTCCTCCCTCCCTTCCTCCCTCCCTTCCTTTCTCCCTTCCTTTCTCTCTTTCTCTCTTTCTCTCTCTTTCTCTCTCTTTCTCTCTCTTTCTTTCTCTTCTTACATGGGATTAAAAGGCAATATTCTCTTTAAAGTCAGTTTACTTGTAACAGAAATAAGGCAAATTATTTCATTAGCTTCCCCATAAGCATATGACAGTGATTCTATACTTAATATCTCTGCTTTACATTTAAGGAATTCACCAAAATTAACGGATTTCTATATGCTGACATATTCTACCAGAAGTATTGAAATCTCATTATATATTTCAGGAAAGTTGCCTGCATAAACTGGTATGGATAAAGAAGAAACATTATTAACTTGACTTTCATGAATCTAATGAGATTTTCATATATTTTTTTCAGTTTGGTTGTTCCTTTTCTTTTTTTCCTTGGTGAATGCACTCTCATCCCTTCACAAAAAGTAGACTAGAAAGAGAGTTGAATTAAGACAGATAAATGATAACGAGTCTTAATAAGAGTAGTTGTTTATCTTTCAACCCAATGAGTTAAAAAGAGTTAAAAGTATGTGGAACATTGCATGGTGGATGGTACATGCAGAGATAAAATGAAGGACACAGGGGTTTGTTTCAGCAAATTTGTATGATGAGGCAGTACCACTAGACAATAGAAAGAGAGCTGGCATAGGTTGCTAGTGCAGAAGATCAAGAAGATTAATATATTATGTGCTGAAAAACATTCATTTAAACAATCTTGCAAAAGTAAAGAACAGATAGTATGATTTTGATTTGAAACTTCTTAGAGTATTTGAACAGATGTTTTTTATTCCTTTTGGGAGATTGCAAAAAGTCTAAGGTAGAAATTAAGTCTGCCAAAAAAGAAGAGATGATGTATAATAAGACTATAGATGGATAGAAAAAGAGTTTTAACAGATGGAACAGTTCAATGAATATAAATATAAAATAATTATGACTTTGATGTGTCTTTATCACACAAGGCCATGTTCATCATAAATTATAAGCTATAAAAAGGATTTTTACAGTCAAAAGACAAGCCTGTTTGTATCATTAATGAATGATGAGCAACAGAGACACAAACCTCAAATCTCAGTGTGAACAATAATGACAACTTTGATAAATCCATTACACAGGCTTTCCTATACTTTGTAAAATATTTAGAATTAAAAATACAAAGATTTTTCTTTTAAATCCCACAAGAAAAGCCTTTATGTGATTAAAATTTAGTGGTTTGCTGTAATAATTTTGAAATGAAAGAATGAAACTACTTAAAACTGAGAAACAAGTAGATCACAGGCTTAATTAAAACAAATCAGAGTGAAAAGGAATTCAACATTAATTTATTGTAGAGTGCACTTATGGGCACTTCATGAATAATGTATTATTATTTCAGTGAATGGTACCATATATTACACACCGTATACACAGTACATCCTCTCATTATATGGTAATACAGGAATCCTCCAGAATTTTCTGCCTCAGTATCCATTTCTACAAACATAAAGAACCATTAGGGGCAACTATCAAAAGATTGCTTTACATTTGCTGAAAAGTCTCTCCCTAATAAGATTTTTTTTTAAATCAGATATTAGCAAGTAACTCAATTTACAAGAGTCAGCATATACTGTGAGAGCAATCCATGTTGCATCCAAGTGACTCATGAAACAGCAGAATATCCATCAACAGTTTGTTGGAATGAAACATGGAAACATCCTCTAAAGAGGTAAAGTTGAACTTTGTTTCTAATCTGGACTTGACAGAGTAATAGTAAGGGATAATATCAAATTAAGAGGAATGACAACTGTAATCTACAGATGATAATCTAATTTACATAGTGTCTGCTTAAAATGCCGGAAGAAAGTGAGGCTGATATGCATGTGAATTCTGCAGACTCACCCTTCCAATCTGCCCTTGCCTTAAGGCATGTTTGCCCATACTGCCACAGCAGCCCAACTACTAAAGCAGATTTTTCCAATCCTGAGTGTTTCGGTGCAGTGTCATTGGACTGCTTGCCTTGTAAGAGGTCCTTTTCAAACTGCAAAGGAGTAAAATGGCATGCTGTCTTACTCTTGTAAAAAACATGGCTGAATTACATGGTACCAGATGTAGAACCATTGCTCTTTTATGAAATTGCAGAGATTGAAGGGTTATGTACAGTAAAGACAGTGTTCACCAGCACAGACTTTTATACCTGAATATTTGCTAAGTCTAAACAAGTGAACCTGGGCTCCCTCTGTAGTTAAAGGAGCTAAATAAGGGTGATTCCTCTCACTTTGAAACTCTTTATTACTCTCTAGAGATGGTAGGTGTGGCAGTATGCTTGTTGCACCACACTTAACCCTGATTAAAACTTCTGTTTAATCCAAAACAGCTACTTCATCTGGGAGAAATCAGAGTTTTCAGTGAGATAGCATTTTAATAACCATACCATATCAGTATATGAAAAAAAAATCCAATTTTGTCTTAATTAAAAAAAAGGAAAATTTTAAAATTGAAATGTGTCATATGCTTTCCAGATGTATCAATTATGGTGTCATGTAAAACAGGCTCCAATGAGTTTCAGATCCCTGGGGAATTGTCCTAGTTTCACCTTCAATGGTAGTTTTAGATTAATTTTGATTACAGCTTTTAGATTTTAAATATAAGATTAGTGAGCTAGTATATTTGGATTTTAATTAAAGCATATTCTGTCTAAAGAATTTTTCATTTGTTCATACTGCCCAGCAAAATCCAGAGCAATTGCAGGAAGTTACTCTGGGACTGGGATTGGATAAGTAAAGGAGGCAATGAGTTATTTTTCTATCTTGGTAACTTTAGGAAGCTGTCAACAGTTTATGTGCCTTCTGGCCCCATGAACTGGACAGCAGGCACATCTCTACAATCCTCAGCTCCTGAGAGGGCTTCTGTTGTGCTGTGCTCCAAAGTATACATTTATAAATACGAGCCACTGAAGCTGGTACAAGTTTGGAAGTTTGAAAAGGTCTTGGTAAATACTCGGGGAGAAGATGGTGCCCAATTAATCTTTGGAGGCCAAGATGTTCTTAGGTGTTTCCATTGCCTACTCAGTCCCAAAGGCTTCTGTTCTCTGTGATGTCCTGCCTGCTGTGTAACTGCTACCAGTCTTTGATTGAGTGAATGCACAGATTGCTTGGACCCCAGTTTGGCTGAGAGAGGATATATCTCAAGTAATAAAACCCATAAATATTACCATTGTTTTTATGTGGGTGATAAAATCAGACATGATATTGGACTTTCTAAAAGTTTTAATTATAGGAAAATAGTTTTTAAAAAAATATATATTTTTTCAGGATTTTAATTTTTTAAAATAATTTATTTTTTGATATGGAATAAAAAATTCTTGATTGTTTAATTTTTATGAAACCAGAAAGCCGTAGTTGATAAAGTATATTAACTAACTGAGTAAAATATAAAAGATAACACAAAATATAAAATGCATTAACCAGTGCACGTTATAATCACAATATGTGTTAAAATATTATGTAAACTTTTAGACTATACTTTCTAGTTGCATGCATAAGAAATAAAACATAATGCTTCCCATTTTCTAATCTTTCCCCCAAGAGCTCATTTGTAGCAGTTAAAGAGAAAAGTGAGATTATAAAAAATAAAAAAAAGGCTTACACAAATCTAATTGAAACTTTTCATTAGCCTGATGTTATTTTTAGACTGTCTCAAGGCTTCATAATTGAGCCTTTACAGTTGTACAAACAAATAGAAGACCGGTAAGAACCTGAAATTCATTACATTTACTAATGAAGTCAGCCTGGAAACCTCTTCATTGAATATTGCAGTTTGATTGCCATCATATTCTGATTGGACTCTTGATTTACATTTTAATGAGCATATATTATTTTGAACGCCAACCAGGGTGTTATCAGGGGTATTTCACTAGGACTGACAAGATTAAATGAAAAACATCTAATGTTCTGTTTTATAAAAATATGAAAAGTGTAAGTGCAAGGCAGAAACATTTAATATATTGGAAGAAGCTTATAATAACTGACATTAATTAATTAATTTTAGATTCCTGTGAGAACATATTTTAAGCTCCTTATTGAGAAATTAATTTTTCAAGATTGTTGTTTTTACAGTGGACATCCAAATAGCTATCTAGAGTTCCATTGGTCTTGAGATTTTTTTGCTTATGAAAAAGAAGAAATATTATGGAAAGAGAAACAAATTTTTAAAATAATTCTGTATCTAAGTGTATGCCAACTGTTTACTCCAGATTAACTTTCTATTTATTTTCTTATTTATTGTCTTATTTATTTATTACTTATTTTCTGCACATTTTACTTAGCATCTTATTAATTTTATTAATGGATTGATAAAAGAATATTTTGGTCTTTGTTACAGTTTTATTTAGTGGTAGCAAATTTTAAAGAAAAAAAATAATATGTCTTCTTACTTATAAATTCATTCATCAACAAATTGAAACATGGAATGAAGTAATTTTTTTCCCCTTGCCTATTCTTAATCCTATCACAGAATAGAGTAGCTGTGAGAAGGACTGGTAGATAAATATGCTGTTGGAGTAAATGCAGAAAACTGTTGAATTGATTGAAACTTTCCTATACTGAAATAAAATTTAAAATTCCCTAACAACTAACGAAACAAAACCCCAAACACACACAAAGAAACACAAAGCCAGCAGAAGTCAGAGCTCTTTTCAACAAACCTGTAGGAAGCTGTTAGGGGCTAGGGCCATTAAGCCAAACACTCCTGAAAATGAGCAAATTGGCTGCTCTTATTAAATGGCTGAAACTCCACTGCAGTTAGCAAAGCTGCACTACCCTGGATTATTTCCAGTTTGTAACAATTATAAAAATTGGCTCTAAAGTGCTCATGTATTTTCCAGTGTTCCTGAAAATGAGAAAGGAGAAGTATGTATGACAGGAGGAAGGGTCATTTGCATGCAAAGAGTTATTACTCTTGTTATTTTGCTATTTTGTTTCTCTTTCAGGTTTTTATACAGTTTGTTTTAAACACCAAGCCAGGAAGTGAATGCATAACTTTCCAAGCAGTTGTGGAAACATCTGTTTGGACTTATCTGTTAGAGTTTTCTTTTTTTTTGTTTACATAATGTACATGGGTGTAACTTATTACTTACTGGACTATATCTGTTTTTCTGCATAAACTACTTCATGAAAATCTGCCCAGATTTTTGATCCAACTGATAAGATAACCACTATAAAAGAACGGCTGCACTAATCAGCATTTTATGGAATATGCTGCACATTTCAGGTCCTTAAATTTATTATTGTTGTCAATCATTCTTCTTTAATGAAGGGCTTTTTCCTTCAGCAATCACATATTTTCTCTTTTCATCCCATATTTTATAAATATTTAGATAATACTACTTAAGACATGACCCACTTTGGTTAAGAAGGGTCTTATGCTTATTTCTTGAACTGTTTATATGTAATTAATTTGAGATATTTCTCTCCCTTCACTTCCCTTTCCTATGTGCCTATGAGAAACAAAATGGAAAGAAAACAAAACAAACAAACAAAAAAAGAAGATAGACAAAAACATTAAGCAATGCTGCATTGTTGACAAGGACTTGGAACTTGACCTGTCCAAAGAGAAAAGTGTCTCCTCATGAATGGAGTAATATTTAGGAGATAAATGTCTCTTTTTTCTTTTTCTTTTTTTCTTTTCCCCCTTAAATGTGACCTTGTTCATTGATAAAGTCTAAACAGAAGACTGTGATAGAATGATTAGGAAAGGGCAAAGATATAATCTAGAGAGAATTACTGAATATCTTCTTTTCTTTTTATAAAATTATGCAAGAGCTTGAAACACCTTGGTGGGGGAGAAGGATATTTTTAGGAACACAGAGTGTTGCCACTGACAATAATCAGGATTTAACAGTGAAGAGAACAATTTTAAAAGGCTTTTGGTTTGATTTATGTCAAACTGTCTTTCAGGGGAAACTAACTACCCAATTAACTTCCAGTGGAATTCATATCCCTCAATTCATACACCTGAAACATAGGTTCATGGCATAAAAAGGGCCTCTCAGTCTTTGTCACAATCAAGTGAGACAACTAAACCCCAGTAGAGAGGCTGTGTCAACCCTTATTCCTTTGCATTGATTACCCTGTGTAGATTCTCATTTCTTGCAATTGGTCATAAAGAGCTCAAACAAAATTTCAATACCTAGCTACTATTTGGATGGCTAAAGCTAGCTGAAGTACCTCTGCGAGGGCTTAGAGAATGCAACTGCATATCTCAAAACCTTGTCCCCATAAGATAAGCCACCACAATGGAACCTGATAGAAGTACCCATGGTACAGCAGGAAGGAGCTAATTCCAGGCCCAGCAGAGGTAAAGGTTAGGTTAGCATCTGGATAAGATTTCCCATAATGACAGACTATGGGAAAGGATGCAACTGTTAATGGATATACCATCTCAGTTTATGGGAATGGCATCTATATCCCATGAATATCCAGGAGTTTAACTGTATAAAGTAGTACCTAAGACCACCTCCAGGACCCCCACCACCAAAGACTAGGGCGAAGAAGGACCAGCAGGATGCCAAAGGAATCCGCATGGTGATGTTATCCTTCTACTTAGTCTGTCTTGTCTCTCTGTCTCTCCCCCCACCCTGCCCCATCCTATTTCTTTCTCTCTCTCTACACTTATGTTAAATAAAATGTGTTTTATTGACTTCCGCCTATGCTCTTGTTTGCACCTTAATTCAGGCAGAGGCATCTTTTGTAAACAGATCATAACATCAGCTTCCTGCAAGAGATTTTGGGAAGCATTAATGCAGTTGGATTTGGGTTTCGGGATTTTGGTTTTGGGGATGTGAAGGATAGCCAGTATTCCAGTAGATACACCAGCAACTAATAACCCACAATGTGTTTGAATGTAGAGCTCAATTTTGCTGAAAAATTAGCAGCAAGAGAATCTTTTGCAATAGAACAAATTTGACGTGTTATAAGCATCTTGTTTGTCTGCTGTTTGCTTGCACAAGGGACATTTTTAGGTCTAGCTATATTCCAACAATCTATCACTTTCTTTGTTGCAATAGTCTGGCAGAGCCCCTTCTAGATACCAGGAAAATGAAAAATATCTTAGTCACCACTTTTCCCATTTTTGAAAGGTAAATATTTTTTAAATTTCTCCTGAATTACTCCTGGATCTATTTTAAATTTAAAAGTTCCTGGTACACGACAAGATAATCAATGTTTTAAATTCATTTCCAGAATTCTGGATTTTTATCCCCGGAAAAAACACAGCTTTGGTGTATCTTCACTAATTCAGGTAAGAGGTACATCTTGTTCTCAGTTTATTTTGGTGTTTCTGAGAAATACTGCAGTCCATCAGGCAGAAAAATGGACATTTGTTAAAAGCTGTTCCATTAAATTGTAGATTTAGTTTGACTCAAAACATGGATCAAAACTTACACAATTTTTATTGTTCCACTTTTCCACAAGTACAAAACCTTGCCACTGAGTAAAAATATACTGAAAAATAGGGAGCTGCAAACATTTGATTATTGAGGTTACATACAATGAGGATCAGGAGTGCTACTGAAACAAAGTCTGACCATTTTAAGATTTACTGTGCAGTGTCTAAAATAATCCTTTTAAGGTCACCCCTGGTTATTCTGTATCATTTGTCTGTAGTGCTTCAGTTAGACTTGACTTTAGGCCTATCAGCTCCTTGCTTAAGGACAAGGATTTTTTTTTTCTTGCTTGAACCTATACCTTAACTTTTATGCTCTTTGGAACAATTACCTCCTTCATTGCATGTTTGTTGATTAGACTTTTATAAAACATTACAATATGCCAGTCAGAAACCACAACACTACTCACAAGTAATTTTATAAAAAATATGACACAATTTGTCATATTTTTATAGAAGACATTTCACAAATACAACTTTAAATATTTCAGGATGCTCATTTATTCGTGCATTCAGCACTGTCCAAGAGACAACATTTTTTGTAAATTTATTACCTTTTCTTTGGTTACAGAATTTTCCATGAAAATTACCATGTATTTTACCATTTTTCTGTTATCTGCAAATAATTTTCAAGTATTTACTAAAAGATTTTGATTAAATCAAAGAATAACAGTGGTTCTATTCAGTTTTCTTCTTTTAACATATAAATATTCATGGATTTAGTTTAGAGCTTAAGTTGTATGAGATTTTTTCTAATCCTTTACAGGGTGAGGTAAATGTTTAACATCTATCTATTGTGGAAAAGGAATGCCAGGAGACAAAGAAAATTCTTGGATGAATAACAACATATGTTTCAATTGTGATTTTATTTTATTGGTATTCATAAAAAGTTTCATAAATAGCCAGCTGTTGTTTCAGTTCTCACAATTAACTAAATCCTTAGTAACACAAGCCAATTATTTTCACTGAAAAAGGGAATTTGTCAATAGGTGGGGTACTATCATTGCATAATCAGTTTTAAAAAAAAATGTATGTATACTAAGCCCTGGCAAAAATTAAAATCTTGCAAAAGAGGTAATTTTCAATGTTATGTTTATTGCTTGTCCATCCCAATCACAGCCTAACTTCTATGCCCGGGGGAGGCATCTTCGCTTATGACTTGGCACAGTGTGAACTCAACAGATGGACAGAAGTAGCCAAAAGCCAGTGCTCTATGTACATTTAGGGTGTTTGCCAATGACAGGATTCTCAAACAGGAATTTTTAAACATCTGTCAATCCCAAAGCTATAACCCTATATTCAAACTGATACAACACTACTAATTCAGCTTTGAGATATTTCTGATTCAAAAAATAATATCTACCACACTGTGCAAGGAAAGCTTTCATTTGGGTTTCATTTGTACTTTTGTTCTGTGGGGCATATGACTGCAACATGGAAACATACATAAGATTTGAGTCTTTGGGCACTGCTTCCCAGACATTATCTTCTGTTTGAACCTGTGAAAATATCCCTTACTAAACACAGCTGAAAGCTGAAGCTGCTGGGACACGTTTGGAAACCAGGCCAAGACAAATGGTGTCATTTCACCACAAATCAACATATTCATGCAGCAGACAAAGGCAGTTTAAATTTCACTGTCCGCTGAGGACATCAACCTTCCTGAACTGTCATATTCAACAGGATCAAGACAGCTAAAATGCATGGATTTTTCCAAATTTCCTGAAGATATTACAAAAAAATCTAGCTATTCCTCCCAAATCCTTTTTGTCTTTAGAGTCAAAGGATTGTGTACTGAACCTGATTGGTTCTGTCAAGAAGAGCAGGAGTTTGTATTATCTTTCAACATCCGTAATAAATATTTGATCTGTGACATTCTAGTTCTGGGGAATATCACCAACAGGGATGCTAACAAAAAAATATTTTGATTGTAAGCAGAGTACAGCTAAGAATTTTTGGAAGCTGTAGAAGATGCTTTTCAGAGAAGCACACACTCTCCACAGGAGGCAATAGGATTATGTGATCAGAGAATGCTGTAACTTTTGAGTCCTATATTCTCATCTTGTTGTTGCTTCCAGTGCTTAGTTACACTATTATCACCTATTCTCTTTCTACTGTGATATAATCATTTATGAAGCATTGCAATAATTTTAATTACCATTTAAAAGAATTTGTTGAGAATTAACCCTAATTTATACATACTTTGAGGTTCTAGCTGCAAAATGCTAATAGAATAGTATGCAGCACTTAATAAGAATGAATTCATATTTCTACTTTCATGGAAAGTTTATCATAACATTCTCTATCCATAAGTTATGCTGAGAAGTATATATAGGCCACCATCTATAAAATAAAATCGTGACTGCATGATACTAAGTTTCAACATAGAATATTTTAATAAAAAGCAAAAACATTTGATAACCTGGAAGTTATTTTTGCTGAATGTACATTTTATTATTTATTTTTTAGTTCTGAGCAACTATTATTCTTCTACAAATGCCTTTTTACATTGTTTTAAGTTTCTTTGAAAATATTTGTGAAATGTCAGGTCTCAGTGACATAGCTGAAATTAAGAAAGTTATTAGAGACAAAACTTGAAATGCTAATTTTTTGGGGTACTGGGAGTAGTAGTGGTGTTATGTGTTTGGGTTTTGTTTGGTTGCTTTTTTTCCACAATAGCTTCTTTTTACTTCACAATATTTACTATACAACGGTCACCTGCAAACATAGACAGAAACAGGATTTAGCTGATTGTACAAGAACCAGTAGGAGAGCTTTAGTATATTTTGGGGTCCCAAAACACTTCCAAGTTTGCTTTCATACAGTCTAGATAAATAGGAGACAAGCAGTGCTGAAAATGAGCAAACTAGTCCACCAATATGCTCTGCTGCTGCTTTGCATTCTGCTTTGCTGCGTGCTACCAGCTGGGATCTGCTATTCTAAATTTACTACAAATGCTTTGAGCTTGAGTTATGGCTTGTCTATTAGACAAGAATATGGTTGAGAGAAAGCTGATCATGGGACCTGGCAAGCATGTCTTCTCACAAACCTGTCTTTATCTCTGTTGCATGGATCAACATTGAAGAAAAGGGTAAAATCAGAAAAATGTGCATCTGGCTTTGGAATCTGGCCTTGAGCATAGGTTTTCTTGAGAAAGCTTAATAATATGGGAATAACCCTAATTCTTACTATTTATAGATAATAGAGTCTGATAAAAAAAGGGGCAGCAAAACTAGTAATTGTGAATACATGTGGTAAAGAATATCTTAACAGAGTTTTAAAAGAAAAATATAATATTGCTAAAAATTTTATTAGGATAAATAATGCCTTGTCTCTCTAAGGATCATTTTAAGCACAATATATTAAAAAGTACTTATTTTTCACTCACTTAAAGGTGTTAGTTTTATACATAATGATGAAAAGCAGCTTCCTTTCCAGGACTCTCCTGAGCAAGGAAAAAAATGGTACAGGATGTTCTATCTTACATTTTTGGCAAGCTATTTAACTGCTTTTACTGAATTACATTTTAAAACCTTGACATTGACTTAAATGGCCATGGATTTCATCTTTGCTCCTAACATACCATAATGTCATAACTCTCTTCAGCAAGGCAGTGATGAGCAATTTTAAGCAGTGCAATGCACTCTCTGTGTGCATGTAGTCCCTCATCCCTCCTTAATAAGCATGCAGAGACATACATTTTACAAGACACAGCAAGCCAGGGGAAAAGCACCCCATTAATCTCCAGCAACTGGAGCAGTTTATTTTATAATGGAATTTTGTTCTGTCCTTATAATACAGACTGGTGCCTGTTTACTGTTACTTTTTAGGTTCAAAAGAAGAAATCTTTGACAGAAAATTTCTCTCTGCAGGTCATGCATTTTCTACATACACAGAATGCCAAAATACTTTTCCTGCAGAAATATACTTGAGAAGGAAACAGCATGCTCTAAATTAAAACATTGTTGCCTACTTTACTTCTCTTGATCAATAAAGGGCAGAAAATTTATTTGTGCATTACATGCATGAAACCCCTTGGTTTATTAACCCTGTTCCATATTCACACTGATAGAGGCAGAATACCTTAAGGCAACTATTCTGGATTTCTTTTATTTCATTCCAACCACATTAATATTACTGATTGATAAAGCCCCTATCAACAACAATAACTGAAATTATGGATCTGCTTTGATTTTCAGTGTTTAGATAAGTAAATTTTGTGCGCACCTTAGGCCCATGAAGTGGTGGTTTTCTTGATCTATTAATAAATCAAAATCATGCCCTAATATCATACACAATTGTTAAATAAAAGTATTTTAAAAATGGTAATGCTGGCCTGAATTCGATGTGTCATCCAGTTGGTTCCCCAGGTGTTTCTACATAAAGAAATCCTCCTTTAATGCATAAATTTGTTACCTCACACCTCTCCTGGAGAAGCAGTTTTCTGAAGAAGGTTTTTGTAGTGGAAGATAGTTCCATATATACAACTCTACTAGGCCAAGCTCTGCATCTATCTGTAAACATTTTGTTTCCCTTTTCTGTGGACCCCACAAGGACTGTCTATAGGTCTTTAACAGCCAGGAAAATAATTTACCAGTCAATTTATTAATTGTATAATAATTAGTGTATAATGACTATTCAAGGAACTGCTATTGTACATGTTGAAAGAACAGTTTCTGAGGGAATAGGTGTAACAGGGAGCTGAAAGCTGCAGCTGATATTATGTTTGGATGGCCTTGTGGTAGAGATATAATATTTAAAGGAAAAACAAAAGCAAAAGTACCACAATACAACCTCTCGTTAAGGAAATAAAAACAGAAGAATGCTCAAGGTTTGTAGGGACTCATTAAAATATCAGGCCTTAATTACAAGACAGCAAAACTCAATAAATAATAGAATTAATTCTAAAGTACCTGAGAATTTGTTTTGATTATAATCCTGAACCAGATTATTTAAGGTTTGAGAGAACACTGATATTGTGGAGAATTTTTCAGAGTGTCACAACTTCAGAAACTTCATAAAAATAAGTATAAATGTTTTTTTGAATATTTCCTGACAAAGGGCATGCCCTTTTGTTGTTTATTTTTCTCCACTCTGGAATGATTCATATGCTCAAGGTATATGAACACTGTGGCATAATTCTGTTCATGAACTGAATCACATAAATAATACATTCTGAGCAATTCTCAAATAATCCACATTCAAAAAAGTTTTATTCTAAACAATTCAGCTGTTGAATTTCAAAAAATTCAAAGGAAATCAGGATCCATTGCATGCCATTGGCTGGCCAAAACCACAAACATGATTGCAATTATTATTGTTCTTTTATATAATTAAGCATGTAAAAAATGGATAAAGATTGCAAGATTAATATACCTCTTATCACATCAGAAGCAACTAAAATCAGCATATAAACCATTAATAAAATTCTGCATAATTTACAGTATTTTTTTCTGTGAAGGTAAAATATGTCTTTTTTCATACTTAGAAAGATTGATTTAAAAATTATACTTCAATTTTTAAAGTCTTGCACATGGAGGCTTTTGGCATGAAATGTAATAGAATTACATTTACTCCATAGTGATAATTCTGGATTAATGTTTTCATTTTTGCAGTGCATAAATGCGGCTAAATTCTAGCTAACTGAAGTTTTGCAGATGATTTACAATGGAACATTAAGAAAGTGGACTCAACTGTCATTCTGGATTAATTAAACCCTAATATAAAGAGAATTAATTTTGTGAATATCTACAATCCTCATTTTGCTTGGAACCAAAACTGTGGAAAAACCCTCATGAATATGAGACTATTTTTTTCTCTCAAATATTCTCTTCTAATCCTGTTTATTTGTCTTAGAATCCCATTAATTCCGGCAGAGGAACAGAATTCTGCAGCTGTGTAGGCGTTTGAAGAAGAAATAGTGGTCAAACTACATTTTGACATGTTAAAAACAGAATCCATACATCTTCAGAACTAATGAGATTAAATTTTTCTGTTTCTAAGGTATGTCTGTCACTTCCCAGCAGGTTTTTGAAATTCAAAATATTTTTTTCATGAAGAGTGTAAGACAGTGCTCCTTAAAATATGAAAATCAGTCTTTAACCCAAAACATTTTATCCAAATTCTGTACAAGATGCTGCCCTTTTATCTACATTGCAATAATGTTTACAGGTTTTGTGGAAATAATTGGTGTGACAGAAATTGTTTATTTAGTTCTTACAGTTGTTGTACTGCAAGGTAAGAGAATACCCTTGCTCCTGAGAGAAACTTTGTAAAAAATTGTTAGAATGATCAAAAGAAAAAGCAGCAGTTTATACAAATCTGTAAAAGGAATTTAGAAACAAAGTTACCATAATGAAAAGGAACTTTTGTATTTCCTTAACTCGATGCTGCCCACGCTCTCTGACCAACACGACAGCTGGGTGTTTAAATCATTGAATGGTTTGGGTTAGAAGGGACCTTAAAGATCACCCAGTTGCAAGTCCCCTGATTCCCTGCCACCTTCCAGATCAGGTTGCTCAGAGCCCCATCCAACCTGGCCTTGAACACTTCCACGGCTGGGACATCCACAACTTCTCTGGACAAACTGTTCCAGTGCCTCACAGTAAAAACTTTTTCCTAACATCTAATCTAACTCTACTGTCCTTCCGCTTAGGGCCTTTCCGCCTTGTCTTACAGTAGCCTTGTGAAAAGTCTCTCTCCATCTCTCTTGTAGTCCCCTTTAGGCAGGGAGTCTGCTACAATAGCTCTCTGAAGCTTTCTGTTCTCCAGGCTGAGCAGCCCCAACTCTCTAAGCCTAGCTCCACAAGAGAGGGGCTCCAGCTCTCTGAACATCTCTGTGCCCCTTGGTACTCCAGCGAGTCCATGTCCTTTTGTTGGGGACTCCAGAGGTGGAGGCAGTGAAGCATCATGAGAGTAGAGCAGAGGGGCAGAATCCCTTCCCTCGCCCTGCTGGCCACTCTGCTTCGGATGCAGCCCAGGGTATGGTTGACTTTTCTGGCTGCAAGTGCAGATTGCCAGCTCTCGAGCAGCTTTTCATCCACCAGTACCTCCCAGTCTTTCCCCTCAGGCATGCTCTATAAATGTATCTATGCACACTGGGAACTAATTTGCGAAGCTCAAACATATTTGGATATGAAAGATTGTCAAGAGTTCAGCTGAAAGATTTTTTGGTACATCCAATTAACTGTATTAAAACTGTCTAAATTAATTTTCTGCTCAAAATGTACAAAAGTCAAAAGGTACAAAACTACACTCTCTCCTAAGCAGTTAAAAAGTCCTGATACCTACCTAGGTATCCTTTCACACAGTGTGCACCAGTTTTTCTGATCCTAGCTGATGACGCAGCATTGCTCACAGTGGGATAATTTTGGGTTTATGGATAAATTTTCCAGAGTAAATAGAAAGTGTTTACTGCTACTTGGGAGTACAGAAGATCCTAAACAAGGTTATTTTTGACAATATTATAGGCATATGTGCCTGAAGCTTGAGTTCAGGCAAGTTCACCTTTGTCTTGGCTCTCAGTAACTCAGGCAATTAAATATACCTAAAAGCCTGATTTTATCAAATGTTTTCACAGGGTGCCAGTAAACCAGAGATTATACCTGGAGGCACTACAGTTAGGACTGATGATTGCACTTGTGTGTAGTAGCACATTGGCACTACATGATTATTCAAGTTTTCATACAGTCATATGAGAAATAATGCTTTAGTATTTGATTTTGTATTGTAGACTGAACAGAAAAAATCCAAACTGGGTTACATTTAAAATGTAAGTAGCAAGTAAATCAAAGAAGAAGAATAATGCAAAATTTAGGGGTTTTTTTTACTAAGAACTCCCATTGAGATTATTTGAGAATTCTTTTCAGACTAGCTGACCAATCAGTACCGAATCCTTGAGTTTAGCTTATGTCATCACCCTGGCAAGATGCTGGGTCTAGCTGAGAACTTACTGACTTGAATTAACAGAAGAAACCAAGTCAGCCTAAACATATTACAGATTTATAAAACAATAACTCTGCCAAACACTTACAATGCTGTCATAGTATATGCATATTCTTTTGTGCAATTAGGTGATTAAAAGGAAAATATTTGTTCACACTTCATTTACATTAGAATTAATGTAATGTAATTAGTGTAGTTACCCTTTCAAGGAAAGAATATATTCAAGACAAGTTAAATTTTAGAAATTAACAGGTAAAAGTAATTATTCTTGAAATTAATGAACTTCAAGGAAATCTGCACCAAAAGTCTACATTAATTTATCTCTAGAAATAAGTATTTGAAGAGCATTAATAAATCATGACCTTGAGGCAGTAGGGCAAATTCAAATGGATTTACCTTGAATAAAAAGAAAATTAAATTTACGACATGGAGCTTATTTGTTAGCTACTACCTTTCCAGAAACTGTTCAAGATAATATGCAGCGTAGTGAAGCATCACCTGGAATGTCATGTAGAAACATGGTTCCCCACATTTAAGAAAGGAATTTGTAACAAATGACAATTGAATGATCAAAGAAACCGTCTTAGAGCTGTTTTATACCAAAGGAGACTAAAATAATTTTGTCTGTTTGCTCCGTAGTAGTTATGGCTGCTTTTTATAAAAAAATATATTGGTTGTGTGATCACCATGGGGGGAGAAGAAATGCTTAAGTAAAAGGAAAAAAAAAAAAAAAGCAGTGATAAAACCCAAAGCATATAGATTATATATAAAGAAAAAAATGTGTTGTGGTGATCTACCCCTGTGCAAGACATCCTGTTTCCTGCAAAATGAGATTTAAATTCACTGATTCCTTTGACTGTCATATATTCCCTCTCTGTGCCATTGGTTTCTGGTTTGACAGAGTATAAAGCTCACAACCCCTTGTGCTAAACCAAACTCTACCTATGCCCAGTTTGTACAAGTCCCATTTCAGAGAATGTAGACACATGACTGAGGTCTTGTCTGAGTTTTCTCTGGAGCTTATGAGAGGCATCACTTCTGTAAATAAACAATATTATGGCAGATATGATCCTAGGAATGACAGCCTTTATATCTCCAGAGGAAGATGCAGAAGGACTGTCTTACAAGGAAGATACTTAATGTACTTCTGTCAAAGAGTAAAAAATCTGTGCATTTTTTTTTTCCAGAAGTACAAAGTTACTTCCCTATGCACCACTTCAGTATAAGATAGTAGTGATCCTACAGTCGTATTACAGATAGTGGAATCTCAGAACTGTTACTAACATCAGCAAATTCCTTTATACTTTTCCATATCATTCTTTGCTACTTATATAATTCTCAAAATCTAAGACTCCATTGTTCTGTCAGATAGAACAGAATACCTAAAATAGTGAATGTCTTGTATGTTGGTAACAGAAGGGCTTAAAATCCTAAATTTTTCTATGATTCTGTGGAGGTGGTGGAGTCACCATCCCTAGAGGTGTTCAACAAACAACTGCACTTGGGAGCTTGTGCCATGGTGGTAATCAGTCAAAGTTTGGACTCATTGATCTCAGAGGTCTTTTCAACCTAAGTGATTCTGTGATTCTATGATATCCTCTACTATTGCATAAAGCCTCAAAACTGGCCTATACAAGAAGATAAAGCCTTGTATATTAATAATTGTATATTTTGATGTCTCATGCAGGTCAGGTCATCAGCCTACAACTCACTGCTCTTCCATCAGCTGGATGTCCTGGCCTTTAGCAAGGTACACATACATTTACCTGCAGAGGAGTGTTCAGCTGCTGCATGGCACAGCTATATGAGACAGCAGGTGGTGGTGCTGAATTTTAGTAAACACAGTAGAAGCCTAGAGCTGAAGTTCTGAGGAAGTTTGTTTACTGTTTTACTTAGGATTGAAATAGTTTCATTTATGCTACTGAAGATGAAAGAAGAGTTAGAGGTGGTTTAGACCAAGGGTCTCATCACTGTATTATGTCTCTGAGAGTGACCTCTCATTATTCTTACCAGGTATCCACAGAAGGGACTGAGGAGCAGCTGCTGCTGCAGAAGCAGTTCATCTGCCCTGTTAGCAGTTACTGAGACACCTCTGTAAAAGTCAAGCCAGATGATTCGTCTTTCTAGATTGCAAATTTCAGCCAAAAGGCCTGATCCCAGCTGCAATGCAAACATCATTAACATTATCAATGCCATCTGCAGGAGTTAGTAATGTGTTAGTAATGTGCTTGAGCCTTTTCTATATTTGTAGAACAATGTTTTGAAAAATGGCATCTTACTAAATGAAATCACAAATCTTTAGGAGAATTCAGAACCATGTTTTCAATCTGACAGTTTTAGTTATACAGTGAATATATCAAATTATAATAAGACTGTCCCAGAATCAAATTTTTGTTGTCTAACTTATGGTGTCTCAAGCAAAGTATATCAGATCACATAAAAGCTGCAGCTATTGGTGCTGATGAAGACACATGATCAATATCATGTGCTTAAAATAACTTTCCTTAAGGGCAGGCTAGCAATTTGTTTTAAATCTTGGAACAAAACCCACACTAAGTGTCACTACCTTGTTTACACAAGGGGAAATTATGTCTCATGACTTCTTCAGCCCAGAAACTTTCCTTTGCTAATGGAAAATTATTGTGTGAAGAGACAGTGAAGCTTTCTGAGAATTATGTGCACATGTATCAGCCATATCTAACAAGGAGGGAGGGAGGGAGGAAAGAAGGAAGGAAGGAAGGAAGGAGTTAGTTTCTCCAAAACAGCATAGTCATTGTCTGAGAGGTGACAAAGGAAGTCCTGCTACATATCTTATCTGATAATTTAAATTCCAAGCCTATCTGAGCCTTTTTCATTAGGTTACATTTGGATTATCATTTGTGGGTTTTTTAAAATTTTCTAAATTTCTACATGATGGTTCTAGTGTTTAATAAAAATAATCAACTACCATAAAATCAAGGGCCTAATTTCCAGTGAGCACTTATATGTGTATATATACGTATGCTTACATACACCTATATGCTACATGCTCTAATACCTTGGGATTACATTTATCTAGAATTAGAACAGATGCACACATTTCATTTTATTCTCTACTTCACACATTTTATCTATTTTAGAAAAATATCTCAAAATATAGAATCCCTGGAGGCTCTTTAAAGTCTAATTTCTTGGAGTAAAAGGCGGAAATGTAACTTTCTAACTAGCTTATTTTGGCTCAGTCTTTTTTTGAGGCAGATGTTAAAAATGACTAGACATGTCTGTTCTGGGCCTCAGTGTGGAAATTATTCACCACAGCAGACATAGTCCTTTCAATTTTACTGCCAGTTATGAGCTTGTGAGTAACACAACACAGTGCCCTGATTAGTTTTTGTTTTCACTCCCTAATGATTATTGGTAGGACTGGAACAGAATGATAAGGATATTCTTCCTGATAAATCTGATTTTGAAAGACAGCTCACTTTCTGTTTCTTTGTTCACTTGGTTGTGCTAAATTAATCTAGCTATTAGCTCTATCAGACCTTATGAGAACTCATCTGCGTCATCCCTTATTTTCTTCAGAATGCTTTATTTCTCACAGATCTTTTGTAACACTATTTTGACTGAGGTCTGAAATACATGAAGAAAACTCACTGCTATGGAGGGAGCAATTAATGTATATAAATAGATTTTTTTCCCTTTCTATGCATCTTGTATACCTTTAAAATCTGAATATAGGCTATGTTCTGAAGATTTTTTTTCCTTTATTTTAATTGGGAGCCCAAAATTTAAGAAGCAGTTGTTTGAATTTTATTTTTTTTTTGTGACACGTGTTTTTAAGTGTACTGAAGTCTGTCGTGTTTCTACTGAAACTTGTAGAATATACTGCATGTAAACAAGTCAGTTTCCTCTGAGAGCCTCCTAGTTCTTCTTAGGCTCTAGTTGTAATTTCATATAAAATACCCAATGGGCAACAAATTAGGAACAAATAGTACCTTGAAGATGTCCCTTTGAGTCTGAGCAAAGAGGTGAGTGAGTGCAGAGGAGTAATTATTTAATGGATAGAGGTTTTAATTTGCCCGAGATCATGTGACAGAGGCAATGGCTGAGTTTGTGGGTACAGTTCTGGTCTTATCAAAGGTGATAATATTTGATTTATCTAATCTACTCCAGTGCAACTCTGGTGGTGGATTAGCTTGTCCACTGCTTAATTTTGTGGCGAGCTTGCCTCTTTATGTCTTGGAATATCTTAAACCATTCACAAACAACCTAGATATCATTCGGCTGTGCAGCCCCACTTTAAGCCAGTGTTTGTTGACAGCTACTCACCAGAAGCAGAAGTTGAGAAGAGAAATACAGCTCAAACCTCCTTTATGATGTTAAGTCATTTATTCCCTCTGTCCTGGAGGGGAAAGAACACCCGACCTGGGCATAGTCGGGAGGTAAGAGGGAGGGGCTTTCTATCCTGCTGGTTTTATCACAGACAGGGGGAAAGGTGATACCAGGGGCGGGGCTGGGACAAACAACCAACCAGCTCAGAGCCCGGGCTGCTGGAACCTAAGGTAGACCTGACTCAGTCACATGGCAGGGACCCGGCCGGGGGGGGCCAGGGGGGTCCACTGCAACATGCAACAAGGGATTCAGCCCTGCCTGATTACATTGTAGATTAATTACAAGGGAACCCAATGAACTAGTTAGTGTATGATGGTGTTTAAATAATTTTCCTCAATCAGAAAATTTTTACAGAATTCCCTATACTGTTAGAAAAAAGATGTAGCAACCACCACAGTGCTCATTATAATAATGATTGCCAGGTTGGTGTTCTACCACCTTTACAAACAAGATGTTCCACACTGAGTATTGTATGAAATTTGTGCCCTTATATAACTGAAAATTAAAAATTATTTAGTCTGTCAATATCAAAATCTACATGATTTAGACTGCCAAATTCTTTAGACTATTGCAGAATACTCCCTTTTTGCTTTAAAGTTATACATTATTAAATATATTTTAATAAATATATTTAATGCCCTGTGTTTCAGGATAAATATTTTTATTTATGTTCAGAATGAATTTTCAGGTCTGAACAGACTTAAATTTGAGAAACCACTTACATAAGTAAATATGTAAATATCTCATTCCTAGGAAAATGAAAAATTGTTCTATTTAATCATCTCTATGTCTCTGTTTTCATTCTGAATGGCAAAGTGAATGAAACTGTATTATAAGCACTCCTGAAATCCCTGCTTGTATTGTAAAACACCCATTTTCTTGTAGTTTTGATGCAATGAAAGGGAACATGTCAGCAGTGACTCCAGAATATTTGATTTTGAAGAGGAATTATCACTATCACTTCTAACATTATCTTTAGAATCACAGGTTTGTTTATGATCTCAGAAACTGTGAGTATAAAAGAGAAAGGTTATGTGCAAAAACACCAAACTGAAAAATATTCTGACATAATTTTATTCTTGTCTCCTCCCTATAGAATATGAAAACGTTTTACGAGTAATAATTTTTTAGCTGTTTTCCAAACTGAGCTAATCCGTGGTATGTTCTGGGATATGAGTTTTGTACTAGTTACAGCCTTCGTCATGGTGCACTATTAAGAAAATTAATATTGTGTGATCATCTTGGTTCCTTTAACTGGATCATTACATTCTAATAACAAGATTTTGTTATGAGACCTTAATTTTGGAATCAGAGTTTCTTGAAGAACAGCAATAGAATGGACACTTTTAGTGTCTAGTAAAACTGAATCCCCAGAGAAGGCTTTTTCAGTTCAGAAAATATTCATATTTTGTGTAGCAGCAACTATACCTTTAAAGCTTAGAAAGGCACATAGAAATTATTTTGTTGTTATATCTTGCAGAAAGGACTGAATTTCTTCATTTTTCTTAAAATTTTATTAGATAGCTGAGGACAGATTTGT
The DNA here is from genome assembly GCA_020086605.1 of Lanius collurio. Classification (NCBI taxonomy): domain Eukaryota; kingdom Metazoa; phylum Chordata; class Aves; order Passeriformes; family Laniidae; genus Lanius; species Lanius collurio. The sequence continues at coordinate 24,077,107 of JACBWW010000004.1, read as the reverse complement.
AAGTATTAAAAGATGTCTTTCTCAATGTTTCTTTCCTTGAATTGCTGAGCTGCAATTTGCTTTATTTAATCATGGAGAAAACTGCAATGTTTGCCAGCTCACTGTATGTTTGTTTCCATTCTTGTTTGCTAAATACTGATTAAGAATAAAAATTAGTTCTGAAAGCCCAAATGTTTATAAAACTGATGGGCAAAAAGCTAAACAAAATGGTGCCTTATTTTCCCTAGCAACAGTCATGCATGATAATAAATGTCACAATGGTTTTTAAAAAAGATGGTTCATGTTTAGGTTTAGTTATCAAAATCCACAGCATATAGGCTGACAGCTTTAGAAATTCATAAACTATTTCTGTCTTTTTTGTTTCCATAGCAACTGAGTGCTCAAAGCTTTGGTTTTGCACTTGAGGAAGAAAAAAACACCCTCTCAGAGTAGTATCTGGAATAGTCTGGAACAAAAGAATAATGGGGGAAATGGAAAATTAAGCAACTACACTGACATCACCACCCTCTCCCTCAAAATTACCCCAAACCCAACCAATCCCAAACAAGCCTAGCACAAAGCTTTTCTCCTTCACGTTGATGTTATGTTATGTTTTTTTTTTTTTAGTTGATGGGTGCTTTGCCTTGGACATTTATGTAATCAAAGGCTGGCCCATTTCATTGTGTAGTGCTTCAGGAGAGTAAAATGTTCACAGTGACATTTATTCAGATGATCACTTTGTTCACCTTGAAATGGAATTTCATTATAAACACAAGCTTAATAGATACTCTATATCTTCCTGCATAAAGAATGTTGCTATTCAGAAATGTGTCATTGAGAGTCTGTCTCTGTTTCTAGTTTTGATTTGTTTTGCTTAAAAACCTGCTTTAAGGAGTAAAGCTGTTTGATTCAAAATATTTTGGTAAGTTTTTCCACATGACGGAGACTATATTATCACACTGGAAGGGATATTTATGCCTACGTAGAAGTATATTTATTTAAATTGCAAAACATTCATTGGGAACAGAATTGAAAGAGAAACAAGGTAATGGGAGTTATATTTTGTGGATAGTATATGACTAGGAAGATGCTACAGTTGAAAGGGTTTCCAAACATACTCAATTTTGCTGTTTATGTCCTGAAAAAAAGAGTAAAGGTAAGAGAATGTGAGTGGACTCTTCATCGCCAGCAAGAAGAACTAGCAGTGCACATTCAACAAAAGAGGAAACTTGATTGCTTTCTGGTGTTCATGGGAATGGGTTTAATGTTTGCCATCTATACAAATATGCAGATTTCACCTCATTCTTACTTGCTAATTTGTCAAGTACATATAATATCCATGAGAGAAGGTATTACTGCTACATAAAATATACAATCAGATTTTAAGCACAGTGAAATTTGTTTGATCACACTATTCTGTACAATTTCTCTTATAAAATTAACTGTAATGTAATAATCCTTCCCTCTGTGCAAAAGGTGTAACTGCCATAGATCTATTGTCAAAAGACCTCATACTGATTTCTAACTGAACTGTTCTTGAGTTATATTAGGCAAATTGAAGACATTAAAGATATGTATAACATGTGATTTTAAGTTCCAAAGATTTCACTTGTCAAAAACGTAGCCTCTAGAACTAGAATTAAATTTAAACAAGTTGCATACAACATCATGTACAGTATATAAAAAGCCAATTTAAAATGGGCCACAGTGGCAGTACATTCCCTTTAGAATATTAACACAGAGTTTTATCAAGGAGGCATTATCTTTAATGCATAATGTCCTGATTAGCCAAAACAGCTTATAAAGGCCCATTCCTGTCTACTGGTTAAAGGCCATATAAAAAGGCATATGAATTAATACAGTCTGGAATGTCTTCCTGTTGTCTGTTTTGCTTTGTCGAATAAATACATAAAATATTCCTTTTAACATCTGAAATACATACTGATTCAGTAGACCATGAAGACATCCTATAGCATAATAATACGTGTCCTTAAAGGAGAGTAAGCTTTCTGAAGTACTCACTACTCTGGTTTGAATGAGACACTCATGCTTTTTGTGTATATAACAGCCATTTGTGGATACCTCTTTGTGATAAATTTCAACCTTCCACCCTATTTATTACAGTGTTATGATCAGTAAACCTTAGCTTTGGTTTAGCTCAATGTGAAAGCTGCAACTACTTCTATTGTCTTATTTTTAGCTGTTCTACATTTGCAGCTGAGAAAGGAATGGTATCAGTCAAAAATTACCAGATTCTATAAGGAAAATAGAATTTCATGCACAATATGAAAAACTTGAAAAAAAATACAGTTAAATTGGTTTCTATATCATTAAAATCTACTTCATCTGCAGCAAGAGTTGACTATTTTGTGAGCTTTCTAAATTTTTAATGTTATCCACACAGAAATATATCCTGAAAAATTAATATTTACTATATATTTGAAAAGTAAAACTGTAATTTGAGTTCTAGAATCATAAAATGGTTTGAGTCCAAAGGGGCCTTGAAAATTATCTAGTTCCAACATCTAGTTGTGTGCAGGGATACCTTCAACCAGAACCAGGTTGCTCAAATCCCCATCCAACTTGACCTCCAATGGACTGGTGATCCTCAACCTTACTGAGCAACCTCTGTGAGTGCTTCACCACCCTCACAGGAGAGAATTTTCTTCTAATATCCAACTAAATTCAGTCTCTTTCATTTTGAACCTATTCTCCCTTCCCTCTCATTACACACTCTTGTAAACAGTCTCTGTCTTTCCTGCAAGTTTCCTTTAGGTTCTGGACAGCCACAATTAGGTCATCCTGAAGCCTTCTGTCTTTCAGGCTGAACAACACAACTTCTGTCATGTGTTTCTCATAGGAGAGGTGCTCCATCCCTCTGATCATCTCTGTGTCCCTCCCCTGGACTCACTCCAGCAGGTCCCTGTCCTTCCTGTGCAGGGACCCCAGAGCTGATGCAGCACTGCAGGTGGGGTCTCACCAGAGCAGAGCAGAGGGGCAGAATCCCCTCCTGGCCCTGCTGCCCACGCTGCCTTGGATGCAGCCCAGGATATAATTTAGCAATTCTATAGGATACTACTCCTCTGTAATACTGTCAAAATGTCTCAGATAAGTATTCTACTGTTTTATAGGCCAGTGTTTCTGGCACATATACTCACAATGAAATTTACAGAATCTTAATTTCTAAGTTGCAAAAACTGCTTCTAAATTAATTAGATACCAAAGCTGCTGATTTTCAGAAGTACCTGAAAAAGCTAGCCATGGTCTGAAAATCTTTGTGGCAGCTGATCAGTATAACTAGTTGCCTAATAACTGTAAAATCTGGCCTTAGATATGTGGGTACTAAAAAAATCCATTACCCTTTACAAGATTGATGACAAGATCTTCCAAAATATTTCTGCACAGAACTCCAGAAAAATTGTTTACTTAGAGCTTAAATATTGTGGAAGAGATGATTTTTCAGCCATTTTGGAAGCATTTTTTCATAAACTTAACATAGTATGTGCATCCAAATATTCTCTCAAGTGTCATATACAATGCATATTGTTCTGAATCAGTTTTGTACAGTGAGTTTTAAATTAACTGATAAACAGATTTAGTGAGAAAGGACAAGAGTATGTAGTGACTGGTTAAGGTTTAAAAGTCCTGTCTTCTTTCTATCTCCTATATTGTTGTAAGAATTTTTGGGGAAAAACTAAGCTTTGGCAAGAGATCACTGATGTTGAATTTTTATCCTATCCAGATGCATGGCTCTGGGAATCTGTGGACACAGTTCTGACCTTGTTAAATAGTGAATAGATTTTTACATAAATGCAGTCTTTTCAAATCTTTCTCTGTTGTACTCTCATGTACTCTTATCTCAGTGCTTCATGGCATTGCTGTTTCCTACAGCATGTCAAGAAACGAGGTTGATCAAAAATAATATTTCTTCCAGAACACAAACCCAAGCAATGATACTTGAGATAACTTCATATAGCTTTTCACAATAAGGAGTGTTTGGTATGGAAAGAAGTCGTTGTTATTCCCCTCAGTGCACTTCAGCATGGAGTATTATCAGAAGGTTTTATTTCTGTGTACTTTGTGTTTCTGTCTTTTGCATCAGAATAGGCAAACCAAAAGTCTTAAGTACCCTTAGCTTGTATAACTCAAGATGAAATTATGAAGAAATCCCTTGTCACCAAAACTATCTCTTGAAGTAATTGGTGGATTTATGTAATCTGTAATCATGGTCAAATTTAGGTTTTGGCTCTGAACTTGTCATTGTAAAAATTTTTCTTGTGTTATTGTCATGTATTATTTCAATATGTTAATGTAGTGAACTATAATCTCTAGATGGAAATATATTCTCTCTCAAGTCTTCTGTAAAGCAAATTCTCTTCTATTTTGTTTTCCAATTCTCTCAATTCTTTTCTATCTTATTTTCAAGGGAAGCAGATATTTTAATCTTTTTTTTTTTTTTTTTTTTTTTTTTTTAAATCCTTAGATTTCTCCAGAACCCTGCAATGATGCTTAAATAAAATGTTCTGGAAGAATTCAAGAAGTTCTTCCACATATTTTCTTGAGTACAGATAAGCCTGTGACTTCTATATACAGTGAATAAGATTAAAGTCCTTAAGATATCTTAGTTTTGAAGAAGCAAACAGCTCAAATTTTATCCTTCTCTCTCTTCTAACTCTTCTTGCTCCCATGTATGTGGATTGTCATAAAACACAATGATGTCTGTATATGTTTCAATGTCAGAAATTACTTCTGTTTTAACACATGGGATATTTACTATTTCAATCAAATACAAATAACAGTCTTAAAATATATGTTGTATTGATATTGTCTTCCATTTTCTTTAACATTTTAGCACTTTTCAAAACCTACAGAGACAGTTATGATGTGTAATGGAGGAGAAATAGTGCACCTTTATTAATAAAATAGTGTTCCACAGGATCAAATTATGACAGAATGTAAAATAATGTAAAGAATGTAAATATAATGTATAGAATACAATTGCAACCAGTAGAATACACAACATCTAAATTGAAATATAGTTGTTTCATCATCAATAATCCAGACAGAAAATGTCAGATCATTCAGTTTTACTTTGGTTGGGAAACAGATAAATCACTGAATCTTTATTTCTGCCTTTTACTGAAACATATTATTAAATTGTTGCTAGGAATGAATTTGAATATACTCTATGGTTTTATAATGTTTTAAATCGTATCACCTTTTTTATCTTTTGTTAGTGGCAAACATTCAGGGAAGTATTTCGGGTTTTTCTCTTTTCTTATTGTCATCTTTAAGCACTTAACAAACATGAAGCAAATTCTTTTATTACTTTTCAGACTGCATTTTCCACTGTTTAATGTTTCAAGCAAAACTTTAGGTGTAATGGAAGAATTCAAGGCACAAAATGGCTCTGTTCTTATTAAATCCAATGACTGACCACAAGGTGTCTTGAAACAGCAAGCTAAATAAATGCTAATAAATGACCACTGCATGGATGTAGTACCTAAATGGACCATTGATGTGAACAAAAATAAGTAAATGAACTCCATGCCCCTCCTTTTCCTTCTCTCAGTAAAACATTACTTTCTTAGTAGAATCTATCTACAAAGCACAAACACACAACAGAAATAACTTTGAGCCTTTTATACCAGCTTGAAATGGCATTAAACTCTTATTTTACTCTCTTTAGTCATTTTTATGACCTTTTCCCAATTTCTTGAGTCACCAGTAGCTGTTCTGCAGTCTTCATTAGATATTCAGGCCTTAAAGCAATCAGAGATTATAGAGCACAAACACGTCAATGTTTGCATGGTCATAAAGTATTGAGACTTTTTAAGGACCTATATGCATATAAGAACCTTAAGATTAAAAATGTTCATGCTGGTCCATTTCTTTAGCAAAGAATAAATGTCTGTGTACACCATCATCATTTTTACATTCCTGCAGAGTGTGGGACCTCTGACTCCACAGAAGAGAGCTAAAAAAATAATGACACCAAGAAGCAAAAAAGCAGCTGCAGGGTGGATTTTCATTCTTAGTCTTAGGGACAATGGAATATCCTTTTACAGTTTGAAACAGAAGGTGTGAAATAGGTGAGAGAAATGAGGGCACGAGGAAATGGAGGCCCACTGAAGAGTGGAAATAGTATAGAAATTGTACCATGCATGTCATATAAAAATATATAAATTATGTATTCCACCAAGGCTAAGAGAATCCCCAAATCAGAAGAAATAGATAGGTCAATTTATATTTGCCCATTTTATCCTCTTGCCTCTGTGCTCATTCTGAAATATGCAAATATCTCCCTCTAAAAGCAAACGCAGATTAAAGATCTGAAATGATCCTGTATTAGAGTATATAGAATGGTAGTGTTATATCAAGTACTACAATTCAGAAGGTGTCACATGCTATTGTATGGAATCCTTGACTTTGTCGGTATAACAAGTGTACTAAATTATCTCTCATGCAGATTTTTGTCAGGATGCGAAGGTGTATCTTTCATTGTAAGCAAAACTATCAGGAATGATAGTTTGATAACAATGTCAGTCATAGTATAAAATTCCAAAGCAAAATGTCACTGAAACTTTGGGTGTAAAATAGAGTTACACAACTGGAACACTGCTTTTGAGTGCTACAAGTTTTTCAGAAGAGAGGATGGCAAGAACGGGCCGAGATACAGTTTAGGTCTAGTGGAAGGTGTCCATGCCCACAGCAGCAGGGTTGGAACTGGATGATCTTTAAGGTCCCTTCCAACTTAAGTCTCTATGATACTATGATCTCAGGCAATATTTGAGCTGGTTTCTCATATATTTCAGAAAGATGACAATTAAAACTGTGTAAAAATACTGGTCTATGGTGTCACTTCGCACTCAAATTTTCTTTTATGTACCTGTTTGGCATTAACAGTTGAATATTACTAGAGAAGAAAAAAATGTGGAAATCACTCAGCAATAAAAGGTAAAGACAGCAAACGTCATTAAGTCAGATTTGTACAGCAAATCACCCAAAGGAAAACTTATCTTGTTTGTTTGTTTGTTTGTTTGTTTTTTGTTACAGAATCATAGAATAAATGAAGCTTGAAAAGACCAGTGGAGGTCATCAGGTCAAACATCTCTGCTCAAGAAGGGTTAACTAAAGTAGAATCCCCATGATTGTATGTATCCAGGTGACTTTTAAAATATCCAAGGATGGAGATTCCCCCAACAACTCTTGCAAGCCTGTTCCAGTCATTAAAATTAGTGAGCTGATGAGCCTCGTAAATTGTGTTTGGAAGTGCTGGATGCACCCAAAGATCTAAGTCTTTATGAAAAATCCTCCTATACTTATTTTACTGTAATGTTCTATTGTATTTTGTGTGTTTGGAGAGCTCTCACAAACTCAGATCCACTCAAGGTCTGATCATATAAACAGTGTTTCTTTGTGTGTTTCTGTTTTACTAATGAAGCTTTTCAAACAACGTCCTTCTTCTATTATGTGGCATTAATGTATGAAGGAAAGCTGGAAAATGTATTGAAGAATTGCTTTTCATGTCTCACTGAAAGGTGTCACAGTATGTTGACTGTGCATGAATGTTAAACACAGCATTCTCTAACTTGGTCACTCAAAAGCACTCCTGAGAGTGCTGTTTATAACAATGTGAAACAGCACTGCTCTTAGTCAAGTATGGATGACAAAATTTTAAGACATGAATGTGATTCATCTCTTGAATTCATTATTTGTAATCACTTCTAAGAGAATTCTGAATTTTCTACAGTTTTTTCTCTTTTTTAAAAAAAATTTTTATTTTATATTTCATTGTCCTAAGTACTTAAGAAAATCAAAGCCAAAGAACTTTTTGGGCTAGAGATATATTTCAGAAGCATTGACAATGACTAAATTCAGATTTATTCTGAAAGAGATATGCTGCAATCAAGGCTGTTTGCTACCCCAGCTAGGTTTAAACAAGTGGATTTTCAAATGGATTTTCATTTTCAGTAGACACAGGAGAGCAGGGAAAATGTGAGAAGGGACAGATGGTTAGTTTATTCTTGTAAAAGATAGAGAAGTTATATTTATTGAGAGAGTACACTGTTCAGATACACAGAGAGAGTATGCCCTCAATTTCACTGCACTATACCAGTGTTCATTCAACTGATGAAGTTCTCAACTCAAAGGGCAGTGTACACTTTGTTCTAAGTTCCTGCTGGAATGGAAAAGCTGACAGGGGGAAACTTGCACAAAGGATATTGTGCTGTTAAAGATTGTTCAAAGCGACAGTTGTCAGATCTCTTTGAAATGAAATTGAAAAGGAAAAACCAATTTTCTTTGAGGACAAAGTTCAGCTCATTTGTTGTTCCTTACCTGTCTAATTTCCTTCCCCGTAAAAGAAATTTTGACTAGATCTATTTGAAAATGTAGTTTATCCTAGTACAGTCATAGCTCAGGGAGTTTATTTCCAGTTAACATTATATTGTTAGAAAGTAAGTAAAAATTAATTTCTTTCTGTTTAGAATATTGTAAATGACAAATTTTGCTGAAACAATTGAATTTTTAAGATAGAAAACATGGTTTTTAATGGATTTTTCATTCACTTCTTCCCTAGTGAATAAAAAGTGAGATTTAAGATATTTCAGGAGTAAGTTGAGCTCTTAGAAAACATAAGCTATTTTGGAAAATATTAATTACCAAAACCACATAACCAGTAAATTCAAATCCACTAAATATTTTTAAAGATATTCAATATATTTTCTCAATATATATTAATTTCACTTCAGCTAAGGTTACAATAAAATATAAAATAAAAATAAAATGTTTATGAATTATAAAATTCTACTGTATATATTATTATAATTATGAAAATATAAGTTAATAAAAACACTATCTGCTTTATGAAAGAATTGAATATTTGGATACACCAGGTATTTAGATACATTGAAAATAATTCAAAATGTACAGTGTTTGTGTTTCAGAATGTGTTGAAGGAGTTGGCTAACTAGCAGTCTGCAGAATATTTCTATTTGTCCCTGTTTTCCATGGAAGGGGTTTATCTGCTGTGATACTTGAAAACACATAACATACAAATATAAAAATGGTATATTTGATCTCAGGACTAGATTCTTGAAATTTATTTGTTACCTACTTCGAGATCAACATGTCTCTGTCACTGTATATTTATCACAGACCTTTATCCCACTTCTGTGTAAATAGGATGCCTATACTCAAGAAAGACTAACTCAATCCATATATCCATTGACAAAATTTTTTGGAAGTGCAGTGACTAAATTGGTTTGGAAAAATCCTTCTTTAAGTGATGGTTATGCAAGTCAATATTCCTTCTCCATTATGGTCAGGTTAACCACCTTTTTTATCACAGATGTGTATTAACCTATATCAGACTTCCAGTTTTAACATCCTTCAATCCTGTCCTGAGCCAATCTGCTCTGGGCTGTTTCAGTCAACACCTGATCACCTAGTGGATCTAGGGAGTTGTCTACACGACAGCTTAAAATGTAATTAATAATGCTGTAATAAATGGAATCTAATTATCTAACTGAAATGAAATTTGTTGTGGGACTAGTTCAGTAAGGTTTGAGCTGTGGAGAGATGATACTCAAAAGGATCATGGAATGATGTCTGTGAGTGGATAAGCTTGCTTTTCTGTCTCAACATAGTTTGTATGCAGACAATTGTTTTACAGTATCTGAAAGTAGGGACTTGATTCAGATATATTTTGACTCAGCTTTTACAAGGAATGCCTTTACACTGGTATTTTTGTCTATGGAGACTAATCCTTAAATTTTGTAATGCAGCTCATCTCCCACAGCTGAAGTGTAATGAAATTGCAAGTTTACAGATAGACATCTGAAGCACGGAATCATCAGTCATCAAATGTTGCTTAAAATCAAACACAAATGTTACTCAGTGTAACACTAGGAAGCACACTTGAAATTGGACTTCCCCTTTTCATTCTCTTTTTTTTTTTTTTTTTAATATATAACAGATAATGAGAGCAAACAATCTTTAATGATTTACTCTTTACAGCCTAAAAAGATAAGCCAACTAACCGTAAGGACAGATTAAAGAAACCGAACGCACATATTGGAATGTTCACAATATGTGTAACACACTTATTGATAACCTAGCCACAGGGATGACAAAACATTGTTATCATCTGTGTGAAGTAGTTGAACTTGCTTGAGTCAAGACCTACATTCAAAAACTGTGGTTATTCAGAAGTGGAAATATGCAGCATTGGCTTGCCATCATTTTTCAAAACAAGTGCCTTTTCCTTCCACCCTGGAAAACTATCTCCAGAATCATTGCCTAGGGGAATTCTTTTGATCAGTTTTCTGATAATGATAATGGTCTGGCATCATTAGGAGAGAAAACTGTTCCCTTTAAAAGGTGATAACAGATCCTGAAGGGAAAACAGAATGCACATACTCTTCCCAAAATCTTAGGATGTTGGTTCCACCTGCTCCTGGGAGTGGCATGTGTTGAGTCATATGCATCGATGGACAAACACAGTTTAATCTTTATTAAAGGTACACTTTAGTTTGGTAACATCCTGCTGAGACCTAAAATTTTTTTTATATTTTTTCGTATTTTTCTAGCCTGTCCTGCAGCTAAGTGTATTAAAAGCCCGCTTTGCTGCCAGAAGCAAAAAGGGACATTTGGCTCAACCTCTTTCCAGTGGGTGAATCACAGCCAGTTCGCATCATGGTTTGCATTGCTGGAAAAACCTCAACAGACTGGCATAACAGAAGTAGGTTAAGCTTCTGTTTAGTTTACAGATTGGCAAACAGATGAGGATCACTGGTATTTCAATTATTGGTGAGTCAATGGCCTTTTCTGGGTACAAAAGAAACTGAAATATGCTCAGTCCTGGAAAACTTCAGTGGTAATGTAACATTTGCTCTCAATTACTCCTTGTATTACAGGATTTCTGATGGAAATGGAGTTCAGAAAATATCAATGTACTATGATTATGTACTATAATCTGTCAGGTAGTCATAAGGCTGGAAAAAGTTGAGCTATTTCAACCACAGAACAATTTTCTGCTTGTTAGAAACAATGAGTACTTTTGGAGAGGAGAGATTTATAACATGTGCACATTTATAATGAGCACTTCGAAGAGATGCATTTTTGTGTCTAATTTTGTGCAATTAAATTCCAGGCAAGGATGTGGTCAGAACCTGAGTTAGCCAGAATGAATTTGCTACCCTGACAGCAAAGGAAAACAAAAGTAAGACAGCAAAACTTGCTTTATCTACAAATCTTACTTATGGTTCGTGCCTGTGGGGGAAAAATGTCAACCAAAGGTTACAGGAAAACATTATTTGCTATGATAGGCTTACGTGGTTATGCCTACCTGGTTTCAACAGACAGAAAGAGCAGGTGCATTGCTCCATTCATGTTTAATATTTTAAACATGAATTTGTTTCAGCTGTAAGTCAGCTAATCAGTAACCTTCTTGTCAAGGAATGGATGACACCAGGCTACGATGTGATGGAGCTGAAGATGAGCTTGTCTCAGAAGAGAGGAGGGGAGAAGCTAGGAAGGTGTAGACTGAGTGTGAGCATACCTGTGGGACTTCAGGATGCTGCTGATTTGACAACAGGTGGAAAAAGAGCAGCTATGTTTGCATTTACAGGTGATTATGTCAACAAGGTTCAAAAGAAGGTGGGGGGATGACGTTAAATTGTTTGTTGACATGTATGTCCTGGATAAAACAAAATAAGTAACTTTTATTTCCATTAAATCTTGAATTTCAGTGAAGTACCAATGGAACAGGATTATCTGGGCTTCTTTTACAAGGGGGGGTTATAACTTTTAGCCTACATAAAATAGTAATTTATAAAAGAGTCTTTTATCACGCTTAACACTAAATGATATCATCTAATGGCATAACTTAAGATTTCTATATGTTAAGCACATCAATATTTTAAATTCAAGCTTAAGCATGTCTTTTTCTTTTTCATTTTCCACTCAAGGTTAACAACCTGACAGAATTTGTTTTATTGGATAGTATTTCAGTTTTGTCTAAAATGCTTTCCTTGGTTTAAATCTAAGATCTTTTGTGCAATATTTTTCTAACTAGCATAATTTCCATTGGAAAACTTCTCTTTATGCATGAGATCAGCCACTCAGCATGACATATTTCAAATAATTACAAGTAATAGCAAATTAAGTGAATTAGCTGAACTATATAAATAATAGTTTGTCCAGAAGACTTCAGAATAACTAAGAACTATTAAAAGGGCCAGAGGAAGCAAACACTCCACTCCTTTCACAAGAAATATTGCATGATGGTCTTTTTAGTAAACCCTTCTCTTACTGCTGGAACAATAGAAAAAATACTAAACCATGAAGAGCTAATAAAAAACCTGGAAATTTTTCATTAATATTTCCTGAGCTTGCAGGTAGCCTGTCAATACTATTGCTAGTACTGGGAAGCAGAATCTAAAAAAGTAAGTAAAGTAGTCTCACAAAAAGATCTTGTCAGTCACCCAGCATTTTAAATTAAATAAAAGAACTGTTATATGACAGAAAACAATTCCAGGTAGTTAAGTGGAGATTTAGACATTCGTCTGGATTTCAGATACCAATTTTCTCTGAATTTTTTATGTGAAAATATTACAGAGAACACTATAAAGGATGAATAGTTGAAGAAGTCTCAGTATTAAATTGCATGGAGGTATTTATTGGGACACAGAAGATAGTTAAATTAAGACATTCTTTAATGGACTAATGATGTGGAAGAGGAAATTCATTAACTAATTACATCACAAATTAATGATAAAGTGAGGAGGGAGAAAGATATCAAAATGTGAGTCAAAGACAGTCTAATAGGTAGAGAAAAAGCTGTGCTCACAAGCAAAGAAAATCCCAAGGAATTCATTCAGTAATTCAGGCTCCATCATGTGTAATGATTGCTTAGGAATATAAACACCATAATTCTGAGAATGTTGCCTTTCTTCTTTCCTAAAGCTGTTATTGCTGAGCACAGTCCCATGGTCAGGGATATCCCTTTGGACAGCTGGGATTTGCTTTCCTGTCTGTGTCCTCTTTCATCTCCTTATGCACTCCCAGCCTACCCACTGGTGGGGCCATATGAGAAGCTGAAAAAGCCTTGACCTTGTGCAAGTAATGTTTGGCAACCAATAACACACCGCTGTCTTATCAACACCATTTTCATCAGAAATCCAAACCACAGCATCACACCAACAGCTGTGGAGAAATTTATCTGTACCCCAGCCCAAACCAGTACATCAAGCTAGCATTTTGAGAGCCTGATTTAGAACAAATGAAATTAAAACCAAATTAAACCAGTTACTATTATTATGAATAATATTAATTAAAAAATCCTAATGATTGTTTTTTATAAGGGTTGTTTTTAAATTGGTGCTGTAAACATCTCATGAAGTAACTCACCTTCCTCTTACAATGACTACAACTGGAGTTAAAAAAAGTGGATGAAAGAGTTAATGGCTTCAGCAGGAACCTTTAAAAAGCTAAATATCATTGTGGTCTTCTCTGGGGTAGAGTTAATTTTCTTCGAAGTGACTAGTAAAAGTCCATGTTTTGAATTTGTGCTGAACACAGTGATAATAATATAGACATGTTTCAACTATTGCTGGGTAGGGCTTACACAGAGCCAAGGCTTTCTCTGCTTTTCAAACTGCCCTGCTGGCATGGACGTTGGGGATACATGGCAGTCTGGGAGGAGACACAGTCAGGACAGCTGATCTCGACTGACCAAAGGGATATTCCAGACCATGAGAAATCATGCTGAGTATACACAGTGGGGGGACAAAAGGGGAGGAATGTTGGAGTGATGACATCTGTCTTCCCAACCATTACATGTGTTAGAGTTCTGCTCTCCTGGAGATGGCTGAACACCTGCCTGCCCATAGGAAGCACTGAATTCATTCCTTGTTTTGCTTTGCTTACATGGGCAGTTTTTCTTTATCTATTAAACTGTCTTTATCTAAACCCATACATATTCTAGTTTTCACATTTCCTTTCTCTCCAATCCCACTGATGGGGGGAGTAAGCGAGCAGCTGCACAGTTCTTGGTTGCTGGCTGGGGTTAAACAACATCAAACAACTGAATTTCTAACACAATATATTTTTGTGGCACCAAAGTAGACAATCAATTACTGGAAAGCAGAGGAAATCCCTATGAGGAAATCAAACCTGAAATGTTTGTTTTCCCACATATGTAAGACAGACTACTCCTGTCATTTACTCAGGCACCAAAAAAAAATATTTAGAAAACCTCTCATATATTAACACAAACTTTTATTGTATTTTAATGAGTGATGAAGAATGAAATGTTACCATTCTTTACCCCCCTATCAAGTCTATACTTAAAAACTTTTCCCATTGTTTTCACTTTTAATCATTTGCATTGAGGAAGTTGGCAAGAGCTATCAAAACCCAAGTAGTGTAACTTGAAAGCCAACTGCACAAAACAATCAGGGTCTAGCGGGATGTATAATAAAATATGCCAGATTGTGTCATTATAAAGCAATTTTGGAAAAATTATACATATTCATTCTTCTCATTTAGCAGCTGGATGACAACAAGCAGGTGAGAACATCTATATGATACATCAAGCGAGACAGTTGCCATTATGAACAAAACATAAAAGAGTGTGACAGAGTTGAAAAATAGAAAGAATGTTCTGTTCATACCTTGCAGGCATTGTTATTCTTTGATAGTGAAATGAAGCTTGCTGTGGAGGGGGGTATGTCTTGTCATTGTAGGTAACATTTCTGTGACAAATTGCAAGAAGTATATATTTCCTAATGAAATTCTCAATCAGTTATTTAAAGGTATTCTTAGTTTAAGGAAACTGCCAGTTTCTTCTAATTTCTTTTGGTATGTACATGACTTTTTTCTTTCTGTAAAATGAAGGCTAGATACACTAATGAACTCCAAAAACATGGCTTTCTGTAGTAATAGTGAAAAATAAAATTATACCGTGATATTTCTGAATGACAAAATAATCAACTCTTATCCTTATTTCTAAAATGTGTTTTTGGCTTTCAAAATGCTTCTTTGTGTCTGTAAAACTAATAACTGAAAGGTCCTTTCTGAACTCTGATTTTTCCTTTCCTCTCCAAAGTTTTTCAGTGCAATACTGACAAGTTGCTGTCTCTTGTCCTTCAAGCCGCAGTCATTCTCTGACAAATTATATCAAAACAGATCTACCTCTAAAAAATTAAGACTTGTTGCTTTGTACAAGATTATATTAAAAATCTTAAATTTGCAAAGGTGTGTCAAATATTCTAGAAAAAGAAAAAATATGTTTGATGTTTTGGTCTAGGCCATATTTTAAATAACAGATATTCTGGAAAAAAGAAGTGATTACACAGTTGAAATTACAAGGATGGCATTCAGACCAATGTTTGCTTTTTCTTCTGCAGTAAGACATTAAATTGTAAAATTTTGTTTGGGATTATTCACATTTCTTCAGGAGAAAAAACAACATTAGATATTAATGGCTGCTTGTCCATGACACCTTTGCAAGACATCCTCTCTCACAGCAGCAAGATTAATTGTGATGTGTGGTAGATTTGAAATATTACGGATAAATCTTGAACAATCTACAAAATCTGATTGGACATAAAAGTATGTATTTTCATCATTTAGATGATAAATTATAATCAGTGATCACTGAAACTTAGTTTAATGTTTTTTTTTTTCTTTCCAATATTAAAAATAATTTGGCATGTGTTTATACATAAACCTATTTGTTAGATTTTAACACCATTACCAAACTAGCCATTTTAGTGACTGTGAGAAAAGACATTCATGGGCATTTAGTGGAAGAAGCATAAAAAGTAAAATGTTTTTTTATTTGGCATCAAACCCCATTAACTGCATCTTTTCAAAACAGAGGAGTGTGGTGGGACCATCCTTCAGTAGCCTTTAAAAGCTATAGAAGTAGGATATGAAGAATTTTTTTAAAATTGAAATAATGTCTGAGAATAAATATGGTTTTAAGATCTTAGTCTCTGTTCTTGACATTATCACCTAAGATTTCTCCTTTCAGTAAAAGATAGTTTTCTCTCTTGATCTACAATTAATTTTCTTTGGATGGAAACATTTGCTTTTCTTTTCATCTTGTTTCTTATCTTCCTGAATCATAAGTGCAGATAAGTACAATTTCCCCTTCATATTTGTTGTGCCTTTAATTTTTCATTCTTTACCTTAATGACAGACAATCTTAAGCATCAAATCTGATTGCATACTGACTGTACTTGATCTTTAGGCCTAAGTGGCAATTATAAGATCTGCAAACAGCAGATGGGTATAAGAATTTGAATTGTTTTGCCATACCAGACATGTGCTGAGAATTTTGGCAAGCATATGAACTTTTTGAATGGGTAATGAAAACACTGGGCATGGGACAAATGAAACAAAGTACTGTGAGATGAAACAAGCTACTCAGTATATTCAGTGTGTATATCTGTGGTGAAGGAAAACAAAAGCAGTACTGAGAGCAACTGCATAGAATATAGTCCTGATAGAACTAAAGATATGTATTTCAGGACAATGTTTGTAGTGGAATTTCCAGACAGTAAGGCAAATGATTATAAAACTTATCATAGGTTTATAGAATAATTTAGGCTGAAAAAAGATCCTTAATATTAAGTCTAACAATAAACTTAACACTGCCAAGGCAACCACTAATACCTACATAGAAAATGATTGACATATATCATATCCTACCTAACCATTCTATATGTAATGGTGCACATCAATACATAATGGAAGTCTGTGGGTAACAAAAATCAGTATCAAAACTTGTTAGTTCGAGTTCAGAAACTGCTTTTGAAAGAAAAGTAATGTGTTTCTGTGTTCTATCCGATGGGCACAAAATAAAATCACCTCGATTTTCTGAAACATTCAAGAATATACAGGCTGCTGCTGTATTCATTTCTATACTTCATTTGTATGCTTGCAGCATTTAGTAGATAGAAATAGTTTTAATTTAATATATTTTGACTGCCACTGATTTTTCATTGTGCTCTCAGTTGACCTCCAGTGTCTATAAAATATTTTGTCTTTACATAGCAGATATGTAATTTTTTAGATCAATATTAGTTTGTCTCAACATTTTTCATTCTTTTTATATTAAATTTTCTTCTTTATTTCTGCAGTTTTCAGCTAAAAATACATATGATTACTGAAAAGAATAATTCGTGATATGCAGATTACAATCCATGAGGATAAACAAATGTTAATTAGGACACAGTCACTTAGAAGATCCTTTTATCACTCTCAGAAAGAACAGTAATGAATTAATTACAAACATTAAAATTATAAAGTAACAGCCGATATGTTAATGGAATTTATCAATTTTTTGTTTTACATGCATGGGTTGCAAATTTATTTTAATTGTGTTTGTGTTTTCTATGGATCTTTGATTTGGTAGATTGATTTAATTTGTAAATAAACCCTAAATTTTTAGTGTTATTTTGGAATTATGGCAGTTCTGTCCACTGGTATTTCATCAGTCACAGACTAAGGATCTGCAGAATATATTCTAATCTCTACCTGCCCCTTTGACATTTTGGATGGATTATTACAAGGTCAATATAACTCAACATAGAAATATCTGATATCTTACTTAAATCTGTAATCTATCATATATACTCTACCTATTCAAATTAAGTACACTTATTATATTACTTTTTGTAAGCATTGGCAATTGTTGGAATATTTCTGTAAATGCATTACTGGGAATGCTGTTCACACATCAGCCAAGTGCTACACTCCCCAAGTCAGCCTCTGGATAGTGTGGATAAAATAGAACTAATGAATTTACAGTTAAAGCTTATTAATTCTGTACTTTAAGAATGACCTCTGTTATATATCTTATGCCAGTGAATATCAGGTGTGCAGACTTAAAGGAGAAAAGGTAGCTACGTATTGTGACATTTGGATCTACAGCCTGCATCACATTTTCAATTACAGTATGATTTTCTGGATTAACTTCAAGAACTGGAATGATTTAGGGCAGTATGTCATTTTAGTCCTTGATCTAAAAACAGGCAAAAATAACTGACTCCAAAAGTTCCCATTTGGCTGGAAGCATGCAAGCAAATATTCTGGATGTATTTTTCCAACAGTTCAATGATTTATTATAATAATTTATTTCCTCACATGATTTCTGTATTCCATATCCCCTTGGACTTGTTTTACAGCTGGAGAAGACAGGAAGGCCAATGGCTCTGTTGAAAAGAAACCTGAAGAAAATTAAAATCTGATCTATGATTTCCTTATCCTCTGCTAGAATATACAGCCACCACAGCTGAACTAGTCGTCTTGGAAGCTTCCAAACTAGTTAGAGACTTATGAACTAAATGTCTTTATACCTAAACTCTTTAAGAACTTTCATTGCTAGATGTGTTTGGAGCATGTCATTATGGGCAGGGAACAGACTAACATCCACAGTCATTTTCATGCAAAGACATGCAGACCTCCATTAAAGAACTCTGGCTGCTGGCAAATATATTCCAAAGGCAGTTTCTGGCTATGAACTTAATGCAAGAAAGACAATGGGTAAAAAAAACCCAAATAAACAAAGTAATGAAATAAAATAGAACTGAAATTTGTTTCAGACCATGATTGAAGATGTGTACGTGAACAAGGTAAATTAAACAGTTGTTATGGACTTATGCATGTCATATACTGAGTAAACAGGTATTCCAAATGGCTCTTGTGCCTCTAAACACTTTTCTGGACAGATTATCCAGTGCTGTTACAAAAATAATAGATTAATTTCTCTTTTCTTGGACAGAGTTGTCTGTTATGGACTTTCTAAAATTATACATGTTGAACACTAGTGGAGAATTTAAAATACCTTCTGGAGCCAAAGATTACATTTAGAAAAATGGAAAATATACTTACATTAGAAAAGAAACAAGTTTCTTCAAAAAAGTTTGAAGAAAAAGAATCTATCAGTCAGTGGCCTGAATAATTGGATTTTTTTTTCTGTTTTTCAGCAGAGTGCTTGATCAGAAACCTGTTGGAAGTATCTATGATAATTTATTTCTGTTCATCATACTAGTCATAATGTCATTAGTTCAGAAAACAGTGATTTATGGTTTTGAGTTGAGAATAACAGTGTGGCATCTGTAATTTGCTGTCAGGTCATTAAAGAAGTCAGGAACAACAATAAAACTTATATTTTTAACTTATGTGAAGTCTATTTTTGGTTACTTCGCTGAGAAGCAGCTCACATCTTCCCTGCCTGTAATATAAAATTTGACCAGTATTTCTTTTCTTTTCATCATTGAACTTTTATTTGTTTTAAGGCAACAAAATATCTTGCATCAGTCCTGACTTATCAACAAGATATATCATATTTTGAAAAGGAAAATAAAATAATGTGAAGATGTGAATCACCTTGGAGAAGAATTAAGTTGCTGCAAAACAAATTATTTACATTTAAATAACTTATCTCCTTTTCACCTATTTTAAAATTAATCTTTACTTTTTCTCTACTAATTCCTAAATTTATGAGCCAGTTTGATCATATTTGTGCAATAAAATTGAAAATTTTAGATATGGTAGGTAATCAGTTTTAGTCTCCTCATCTGTGTTTCCAATCTCATTACAGATTGCAATTTTCAGTGTAGATTACATGATGACCCATCAGAGGCTTTGTTGTTTCTGAATTACTGATTCCTCTACTATTGCCAGATAAGAACAAAGACTATGCATCAGTCTGACAGCTTGCAAACAGAAAATGGGCTTGTAGGATTGGATTTAAATCCCAGGTGTAGGGGATAATTACCACATCAGTCATGCAGTAACTGAAAAATGGTATTTCAACAAGAAAAATTGCATTCCTTTTATAGTGCCAACAGAAATCATTTTTTGAGGCTTCATACTGATTCAGTGCATCATTACATGTGCACTGTACTCATTAAATGTAATGTTTGTTACAACCTTAAAAACTTATTGTTTCAGATACTTTTGTGGCTGAGTTAGATCAAGATTTGTGAAAGCTTGACAATGCTGAGGTCATTCAAAGGTATAATATACATTATACAAGTGAAACAGCAGCAAAACATCCAAAACCTTTTCTGCTTCAGGGAAAAAAAAAAGAGGCTAAAGTAGAAAAGCATAAATCCTACTTTAGAAAATCCTCTGGGGTTAGACCCTTTGATGCAGACCTTTCATTAAACTAAATAGAATGGTAATAAGAGGCTATCATCATTTGTGTGGGCTTCTTTATACTTTTCAGTAAACAAGATACTGTTATCAATTAATTATTTTCTAAGCTAAAAAATAAAAAGCATGACAAAAATAAGCCATAAGCAAACTAAATCTTTAATGTCACACTATTGAAGCAGAGATTTACTATATAATTTATTTTCTATGTTGACTGTGGTCAATTTTAATTTATTATTAAACAGACAGTAAAGCAATAAGTAGGTTTTACAGAGTACTCTGTGGGTCCAGAAAATTAGCAACTAGCAATTTGAAGGAAGGAGAGGGAACATAGACTTGTTTGTTATCTCAAGTGAAAATATTTTCCCTTGTATCAATACTGAATGTCTGAATTTTGCCAGCTGGGCCATCAGTGCTCTGGATTTCCCATGGATAGATTTGGCAAGCAGGAATACTTGGATTATTCAAGGAAACATAAAAGGAAAACTCAATCAGTTCCAGGTTAGGTAAAAGGGTCATTTCTGAGATGAGACATGAATGTGCCATCCCCAGAGCTTTTCATAAAACTTTCCATGCCTATCTCCTCATGTTGTTTGCCTGGTTTGTCTTTGGCACTCTAACATATAATTATATGTTGGATACACATCAACTACTGGAGAAGCTGTGAGCAAAGGCAACAGTTTACAAACCACTATCAGTATTTAGACACCATTATTAGATTTGTAGAGTCAGCCTGGGTCCAACTTCTCTTAATAACAGAAAAAAGTCACTTCCTTTCATCCACCTTAAATTCATCTTCCCTATTGATTTAGGTTTTTCAAACTCATGGGGAATGAACTCTTGGCCTACTGAAGATTTCAGGACTATATAGGTCTACCTCCAACGAATCTCATGCAAAAGGGTAAAGGTCCCCCAAGGTACTTTATGTATTCAGCACTGATACTATCACAGAGGACCTCTGTTAAATTGTCTCCCAAACTGGCTTCTACATAGGCTCAGGAAAAATACAGAATGTTGGAAAAAGCAATTGGGAAATTTGCAAAACACTGGCAAGACTTTCAAGCCCATGGAAAATTTTGGATGCTCATTTCCAGTGTATTACATTCTTTAGGAGATAGGTCCATAACATTTTGCTCAAGGGTCTGTTCTTGCAGAAACTTAGCAAATTAAAACTTTATTGTTTGGTACTGTTAACTGAGCATTGCTCATGATGCCCCTTATGTCAGTTTTTTAGGGAAGAGGAAGAGCTGTGTAAGGTATTTTGTGTCTGAACCCTTAGAAAGGATATCAAAGACACCTTGACATAAATCTTTGTTTGTATTTTCAGTGGGATTATTTCAAGAGACTTGAAGAGAAGTAAAAAAAGGCACTGTCTCAGATTTAATTAATTCAGTGTCCTGAATGTACAGAATGAAGATTTGCAGGTAATAATACTGCCATGTACTTCAATAAGAAGAACACAAAGTGAGCACTATTGATTTCCAACTTTTTATTTATCTTTGCAGCTTTCATTAATTTGCGCTGTCTGCTGAGGCGTACTCTAGCAGTTGCACATAAAGACAATTAGTTGCACAACAATAGTTTCAAAGGATTCTAAGGAAAACTTGAAATGGGAGTGCCTGATCCTCACAATAGTAATGTGTAGTTACTTGTGGACCAGGTGGTAGCATTACTACATTGCTATCTCACCAACAATGAAACTAGAAATAAATATTTTGTTCTGGTCTGGAAATGCCAGCTCCTGTGAGGCTGTGGGGAATGGAATTTAACTGCATGATTGCTATAAGTGACTTACATGTCATAGATAAATTGTGGGGTCAATACAAAACAGATTTAGGGATTATAAAATATTTTGCAATTGTACAGCATTTTGAAGACAAATGTGTTTTGTATCTAACTTTCTTTTTTAGTTTTCATGGAGTTGTTTTATCTCAAGCATCTTAACTATTTTAAGTTATCTTTATTCTAAATGAAATATATTTTTAAAATTTAGCACTAAAATGACAGTCATGCTCTTCTTGCAATTTTTAGTTATTTTAACTGTGCAACAAACTGCATCAATCTTCATGCTTATGTTCTGAAGCTTTGGCTGCTCTGGAGGATAGAACTAACACCATATGATTTTAATATATCCTACAGATATGTCTTGCAGATATTAAATGACATGATATTACCTCCCTAGTATAGGAATGAAAAATATTTTCATTTTCATTTCTTCTCAAGATTAATATTGGGTTTTTTTTCCTTTCATTCTTTTTTTTGTACCCTAAGACACAAATTATCAGACAGTCAGTTAACTTGAACACAACAAATATAAGGACAGCAAACAGGTAAATGGGCATGCAAAACACTAATTTACACTTGCAAAACAGGTAATTTCACGCACTGGTGGTAGCCTGCACATGCAATTATTCATCTTGTTCATGCATATGCATGACTTCAGCACAACTGCCTTTTTACATATGTGCATATATTTCAGAGGCATAGTTTAGTCACCGATATTTAGTCATTATGATTGGTGTGCGTGTTTAAACCCTGCTGTGTTCGTTCAAAATAGAATATAGGTTCATGATCCATTTGCCTCAGTTAGCTATATCATATCAATAAATACTGGTCTGTCAAGAAAGACAGCTGCAACAAACCTCAAGGTTCAGTACATTCCATACTACTCAATCTGTTTTTTTTTTTTCAGTACCAAATCTCACTGTCAAAAAACATGCACCTCTGTCTTTACACATTAGATTTTCAGTATTTTTAAGGAAAATGTATGGAACAAAAGCACAGGATGCGGTGGGGTAACAAATAAAATATTTAAAATATGTTATACTGGCATTTTCACTAAATAACATTATTAAAAAATCTACAGTCTAGTTGTAATTATTGCAGATTCTTAAAATTTCAAGTGTTTCCACTTTATACTGCAAAATGAGAAATGCCAAGAAATATTATCAGACCCATTTCAACAAAAAAGGTCATGTATAACTTCTCCTATAGTGGAAATTGCACTATTATTCTGACTCCTTCCACATAATAGATGTGGAAAAGCCAGAGGTCTCCCTCTGAAATGTGCCTGAAATACAGTTCAAACTATGTCACAGTCATGTGCCCTGTTGATCTGGACCCTGAACTTGATTCAGATAATGAACTCCCCAGCTTGAACTTGGATGTGCCTACAGACTTTCCCAGAAATTGTGGTGTTGCCTCTGACCCCCATTATGGTGTCTAGGACTGGTCTAACCTGAACCTGTAACTTGATTTCCCAGCTTTTCCTCAGACAGATTTCTTCACAATGGATTTTTTCTTAACAATCTGTCTGCCATAATTTTTCCCCACCTACCCTGCTTGTGGCTGGGACAATAAGACAGGTCCTGGCTACCAGACACACATGGGGAGTCCATATGGTTTGCAACATCCAGACTGTAGGGAGACACCGGCTAGCACAGCCCCCGGGTCTGCGTAATTCGGCTTTCCTGGGCTAGTAGCACTCTCTGTGCCTGTCTCAAACATCAGGCTGGTGAAAAAACAAAGGTGTGGGAAATGTAATAGGTGCTAAACTCAACAAGCACAACAGCACTCTCGTCAGCTGGAGATACTGTTTTTAGATGAGAAAGAGGCTGACCTTATACACGAAGAATCTGTTCTATACTTTACTATGCCTAAATTCAGACACAAGAAGAGTACACTGAAGAGAACTTAATGATTGCAGAGGACATCGATCCATCCACAGACTGTGGACCTATAAAGTTTGAATGACATACCTATTCCTTTAAATATGGGTCTATTTATGAAAACAGCTGTGCATTTCTCATTTTAAAATGGGAAACTGGGGCTAAGCCCTGTCCCTATTCCTCTCTGTTCCCACCAAATTATATACTTAACTTCTGGCCACACATTTCAGTGTTTACAAAACTCAAACAGTTACTTTTGGGTCATTACAAGAATGGAAGCTTTCAGCCTGAGAAATAACTGCTTTGGAAAAAAAGGGACAAAATTAAAAAGCTGATTGAATGGTGCAAATAATTTTTCATCAATATTCAGAGGAAGAAAAAGGCAAATCTATTGCCATGTTCTGGTTAAACAGATATAGATATGAAAAAATGGGGAAAAAAGTTATTCTATAGTCATGATATCGGGTGGGATTTTGAAGGTCATCAAATATTTCCACAATCCAAGAATTACTGTATGTCAATAGAACTTGGGCACTTCATTCCTTTCTGTGAATGAAAACTAATTGCATTTGAGCTAAAGGAATGTAAATTTAGTGGCCTTGCAGTGTTTTATGGGAACCTACAAGACCACTGGAGAGGGATTATTTATCAGGGAGCATATCAGGACAAGGGGTACTGGTTTTAAACTAATAGAACATAGATTCTGGTTAGATATTAGGAAGATATTTTTTACTCTGAGGGTGGTGGGAGTATGAAACTGGTTTCCCAGAGAAGTTGTGGATGCCACATCTGCACAGATACACAAGGCCAGGTTGGATGGGGCTTGATGAATTTTGACTAGTAGAATATGTCCCTGACCATGGCAGGGCATTGAAACAAAAAGCTTTTAAGGCCCTTTCCAACCTAAACCATTTTATGATGAAAACTATATTCTACTAAAACTCATATTCAAAATAATCACTCTATTTTTTATATAAGGCCAAATCTGTTTATACCCAAATAAGTTTTATAAAAAAAGAACCAAAATAAAGGCCCTCTAGCTCTTTCTTATTTTATGAGTCCATGAAAAATTGATTTTAACAATTTGTGTACCTAAGATTTCTTTTTTTCCCCAGACTGAGCTATGCCCAGAAGACCAATTGAAAGAAGAGAAAGAAGAAAAGAAATCCTTGACTTTAAGCAGTATGCACACTCTTGTCTGCTTGCCCTTGTCTTAACTAGAAGAAATATTACACTATTAAAAATAGTAACAGAAGTTCTTGGTGCCAATCAATACCCGATCTCTTCCTGTATTTGGGAGTGTATAGCATAAAGCAATAAACTAGGCAGATATATATATATTCCAAACTCTAATCTC
Organism: Lanius collurio; assembly: GCA_020086605.1. Lineage (NCBI taxonomy): Eukaryota > Metazoa > Chordata > Aves > Passeriformes > Laniidae > Lanius > Lanius collurio. The sequence goes on along the minus strand of JACBWW010000004.1, from coordinate 24,051,928 downwards.
AAACCCTAACCTTGTTTTATGGTTAGAAAACTCATCAGTAGAACAATAGAGAATATAAGTTCTTGGCTTCAGCTGACATTAGAGTTCTTTCTCTTATAAGCCAATATCTTTTGTCATTTATTTTGTGTAGATGGGGCTTTTAATTTTATCTATATGTTAGGATTAGGTTTGCTGTTACAGTTATGGATTGAAAATCCAGCACTTAAAATGGCCAGTTTATTCTGGATACTGCCATGACTTCAAAAGTATTGCAAAAAATATCTTTTGAAATGGAAGTGGAAAGTGTTGTAAGAGTAGCTTACTCCAGAGCCTACAGCCTTCAGAAAAAGCTGATAACAATGTAAAAAACTTTGTTTTTCTTTTTTCTAATTGTGGTAGGTTTCTTCTGTTGGATTAATGTTAGGTTTTATTTGGAGGTTAACACTCAGTTTTAGAAACTAAAACATCAAGATCTTTATTTCCTTTCAATGTCCCAAAAACCTGAACAATTATAAAGAGGTCTAGAAAATGAAGAGATCAATGACCTAAGCCCTTTTTAACTAATTTAATAATATGAAGATTTTGCCACAGCCTGTTAGTTTGGTATTATTGTAACAAGACCTCAAGAGTATATGTTACATGCTTTTGAGATGTAGTATGAAAATATAAGGGAGTTTCAAAGGATAAAAGTCTACAGATCCAAGAGAACCAAAACATAAATAGTCTGGAATAAACAAGGCTAGCTATTGAATACAATTAAACTAGATAGCCTTAGAATTAAAGGTGGCCTTGAAATTCATATTTGATGATTTTATAAAACAAACTGGGAATACATTTGAGGTTAGGGTTTATGTTTGTTGCATCCAAACACAATGTTTCTTCCTCCTTCAGATTAAATGACAATCATAAGACACTAAGTTATGGAGGAGTGACATCTGGCTTCTCGGCAGACACCTCAGGCAACTGTAGTAATAGCTTTGGAGATGGCTGTGTATCTGTAATAGAGTTAAGTTTGTTGTCTGGATTGTATTACCCTCTTACTCCCTTAGACATTTTGTCCTATAGCTCATATTGGAATTACTGAACCACTCATAACCCTGATTTATAAGCCTTCTCTTGTGTTTCCATCTGCTACTGTTGTGTTGGTTTTGTTGTTTGGGTTTTTTGCCCCTCAGGAATTGGTGAGCATACTTTGAGAAAACTTCTACAGGAAGGCTTTTTCATTTGGAAGAAAAGGAATAATTCTAACAATAAAAGTTAAAAAGCAAACAAAAATAAATATTTCTTACAAGATGAGTCTATATGAAAGTATAAGTGGAATCATAGCAGGCAGTATTTCTCACTCAGAGCTGAAATATTCATGAATGCTATCAGGTCAAAATAGTTGCCAGTTTAATGGGGAAAATAAACTTTCTTCACTTTTTTTTTTCTTTTTTTTCTTTTTTTTTTTTTTTTTAGGCATATAATAAAATCTGTGTGATCTACTAAAATTCCAGTTAGAAATCTTGCATTTTGGAACAAAATCACTTTTTAGCTTTCTATCTTATATTGTAGCTGATTGATCTATGTGATGTATAAAACCTAGAAACCCTGATTACATCCATTCATTTCCTGAAGGAGAACTGTATGTACCTCAGAGAGATCTCCTCAGTGCATGAGAATCATCTAAATGGCATAAAAGGCTACTATTTTCATATTTGCAGCTATTAGATCTGGAGCACTTTAAGCTTTCCTTGCTGATATGCAACTTATGCTTCAAATGTTGTCAGCTGTTAAAACTTAATTTAACCCTTAGGCAACACCTTCTGTGCTGATTATGAGGTAATTTGCCTTCAGAAGGCACCTGAACTCAGTGTAAAGAGGCACATCACAGCACCTATACAGTCAGCAACAGATCCAGTGCAATTCCTGGTCTCCTCTGGGACAAAAGACCATGAAGAGATGCCTTCATATTTTTCTTTTGATCTTAAAAGCTCTATGAAATTGGAAACATTTCTGCCA
>JACBWW010000004.1:23882254-24049616 GCA_020086605.1 Lanius collurio | reverse complement strand
AAGTAGTATTATCTGTGCAGCTGACATGCACCACTGCCCAAAACAAAACCTATACTTAAGCCAAATCAGATTATTACTATTTCCCCTGTGCTCTGAGATGTATATAATTGAAATAAAAATAGCTTTTCTTCAATCCCATAATGTAAGAGATTTTCTTTCACCAAAAAATAATGAGGCCAGTAAGCTTCTTAGAACAAGTTCAAAACTTTCAACACAGTGCACTCCTTTGAAAATTCAGTTTAATATTGGTTCAGATAACTTCCTTTAAAGCAAAATATCAAAAAAAACAAGTGAAAGGAGCATGAAAAACAAAATACTTCAGAATGTAAGCAGTGTTCTGCAGAATGCCATTGATTCCAAAATGAGGCATTGGAAACAATATTTAAAAATATTCATTTCCTGCTGAGTTTTGGCATCATTGCTTTTGTTTGGGAATGGATAGTTCACACAGAGAGGTTGCACATTATATTGAATGAAAGTTACCAGTGAATCACAAGAAGCCCTTGATCATGTCATGGAAACAATCACTGTTCTATTAGGGACAATCCTAGAAGACATCAAATAGACAGTCGCTGCTAAGGCAGAAAGCACACAACAGATTGAAGAAGCAAGATGGTCTTTTAAGAACGCATGACCGACTTGGCTGACTGAAACAATGAAAAAATCTCTCATTACAATGGAATACGTTAGAAAACATCAACCATACAATTGCAAAAGTTAAACTTGTTAAACTTGCTCGTTCAAAAGAATGAGCACTTCTGATTTTACTGAAAACTTTCTGTAGTAGGCTATAGTGATAACAGAAGTGTTTAACCATCTGTCAATAAAAAATTACAGACCACAATATAATATGTGGAAATAGACTGCTCCAAGGATAGATTTAGGACAACCTTGAGAATGGTAGAAATATGATATACTAATAAAAAAGAAAGATTATGCCAGTGATCTAATTATGAGTATAAAGCAGCCTAAAACATTAACTCTGTTATAGAAAATATTATACAGTGATATCTGTTGGAGGGACAACACAGCAGGGCATAAACAATGGAGGAGGTTCCTGGACTGGGTTGATGAAAATATCCCTCTCCAAGTGATGGGGAAGACAACAAGGAGAGGTGTAATGCCAGACCTTGTTCTTATCAACAAGGAGGGAGTGGGTGGGGAATTTGAAACACAAAGACAGCTTTGGGTGCAGTGACCATGAAATGTTGAAGTTCAAGACCTTTAGAGCTGCAAGGGGGAGGCACAGCAAATGGATCCTGGAGTTCAGGAGAGCAGGCTTTGTCCTCTTCTGGGATCTGCTTGTTTCACAGGAATCTGAGAGAACAGAGGAGTCCAAGAAAACTGGTCACCTTATTCAAGCGTCACCTAAGCACTCCAAGCTCAGGAGTGGTGCTTATTAACAAAGAGGAAGTCAGCAAAAATGCCATGAGGCCTGCATGGATGAATAAAGAGCTCCTGAAAAACTCAAGCAGAAGAAGGAAGCCTAGAGAGGATGAAGGCAGGGACAGGTGGCCTGGGAGGAACACAAAAAATCATCTGAGCAGCCAGGGATCAGGATGGTAAAGATAAAGCCCTGATAGAATTAAACCCGGCCAGGGATGTCAGGGGCAATAAAAAAAGCTTCTATAGGTACACTGCTTATAAAACAAAGACTAAGAAAAATGTGGACCAGCCCTGGAAGAAAATGAGAGATCTGGGTAATTGGGATATGGAGAAGTCTGAGCTACTTAAGATTTTTTTGTCTTGGTGTTCAAAGACAAGTGCTCCAGACACACTAGTCAAATCACAAAAGGCAAAGGCAGGGATGGGGCACAGCCTCAGTAACTTTGCCAATGACACCAAGCTGTGTGCTGAGGTTGGCATGATGGAGGGAAGGGATGCCATCCAAAGAGACAAGTTGGAGAGATGTTCCCATGCGACATTCATAATATTCAACAAGGTCAAGTGCAATGTTCAGCAGCCATTTCAGGGAAATCCCAGAAATGGACGCAGGCTTTGCAAAAAATAAGTTGAAAGAAGCCCTGCAGAGAATGACTTGGGGAGTGTTGGTTGATGTGAAGCTCAACACACTGCAACTGTGTGCACTTGCAGCCCAGCAAGCCAACCCTATCCTGGGCTGTATCAAAAGCAGTGTGGCCAGCAGGTCATGAGAGGTTACTCTTTCTTTCTGCTCTTGTGGCACCCCACCTTGGGTACTGCATCCAGCTCTGTTGCCCCCAGCATAAGAAGATCTGGAGCACCTTTCCTATGAAGACAGGCTGAGAGTTGGATCTGTTCAGCCTGGAGAAGAGAAGGCTCAAGGAAGATTTTAAAATGCCTTTCCATTAACTATAGTGGGCCTACAAGAAAAATGGAGAGGTATTTTTTACATGGGCATCTAGTACAAAGGGGAATGGCTTCAAACTGAAAAAGCACAATTTTAGATCAGTTATTAGGAAGAAATTCTTTACTGTGAGGATGCTGAGGCACTGCAACAAGTTGCCCAAAAAACCTGAGGATGTCCCATCTCTGGGAGTGTTCACGATCCCATTGGATGGGGTTCTGTTTTAATGGAAGAATTATTTCACATATATATTTTAATTTTTTGAAATTTTTGTGCTGATATCACAGATATTTCTACTATCCAACAACATTTCATAACTAATCTAAAAAGGTTAGACAAATAAATATAAATCAAATAACAACATTATCATCTTTAAACCAACATTTGAATTAAAAATTAAAAATTCATGATGAGAAAGGGGATTTAGGGCATGATTTTTATGAAGAGATTATAAGAGGAAAACCTGTGATTATTTTACAACTTTGAATGACAAAAGGTAATAGGATTGTTTTGCTGCTCTATCAGACAAAGCTATAGTACAAGTGTTTCTCCTTGTATTTTCAGGATGAATTTGCATATTTAAGTACTAAAGCAGCTTCACTTGCTTTTTCATTTATGAAGAAGTATGTCTGAAGAGTTAAAAGCCTCATCACTTGCATTGAACCTACCACCTGTTCCAACATTACCCATTTTATCTCAAAAATTTAAATTCAGAGCTGTAGTAAGAAGTGAGAAATAAAAACCAGAATGAATTGTGTAAAACTTCCCCTGTTCTGTCCTCCATTTTTAAGTACCTTCTCATAGCAATAATTCATAAACACAGATTTTTTGGCTTGAAAAATGCAAGACAATTCCTACTTTGTGTACAGGGCGGGTAGAAAGAAACACTGACAGATAGAGCATAAAGCACCACATATTTCATATAGCACAATAAAATCCTGCCTATTGTCATTTCAGTTCTATTTATATTGATCGATTTGTGAACTGCAGATTCAGGTTTAGTATACCAGGTAAGTTGCCTCTGGTGAACTTTAACCCGCTGAGTTCTGATTTTAGAAGCATGTTTGCATCTTTCCAATGAAAACTACAAAATATTTTCTAAAGGAGGCCTTTCCCTATTGTTTGAGGTCTTATAGATTTATTTCTCAAAGGCATTTTGCACTATTTTTGAGTTTTGAATATATTATTCATAGTGATCTAATTTCACAAGCTTGGCCTCTAAAGAACATGAAATGTCTCTCACTTGTAAAAGGTCCTGTGACTCATTCTGGTTTAGAAATAAAAGAATATTGATCATTCATTAAGCAAATTTAGTGCATGTAATACCATCCTCAAGGTGGAGATAAGGAGATATGCAACGCAGGGACAATAAGACTACTTGATATTTGAATCTTAATCACTTATCTACTGCCTGTATTTGGAACATTGCTCTCAGTAGACATGTTGTTTTGTCCTGAACTATCACTCAGGGGTGTTTTATTGTAATTCCCTGGAGACTATTTGGTTGCTTTAGACTCCTACTTGAATTTGGTATGGATTAATAAACTTTTACAACTGAGATTACAGAAAGCCTTGTTACTGTTTCATACATGTCTAAAATTGAAGTTAGACTGACCAAGTGACCTTAGTCTCATACACAGTGATTTGGTGAAAAGATAAATGTAACTGTATTTCTTTTCAGCAACAACTCTTTCAATGTTGTATTATTCCATTGGCATATCTGTGATTTAGTCTTAATCTGTTTATTCTGAATAAGATCCTGTGGATGGAGTTATGAGTCCCAGTTCTGGGATTAGAAGCATAGAATAGAGGAACTAATTTGTTTTTTCCTTCCATGGGGGTAGAAATTGGTTTGTAGGTTACTATTCACTAGAACACCCCACAGTCTTGACAATAAACAGAGCAGTTATCGTTGCACTCCACCAGGCAGCAGAAAATCAGATTCACAGAAAAACACTTGTCCATAAAAAACACAGGACATTTATGAGCAGAAAAAATATTTACAGAAATTTTCAGTGATTGAACAGTGCCTAACATTAGTGCTCAGTTAAACTGAGATCTCTAATCTATATGTTATATATTCTGGCATTTTAATTTTACTTTCACCATAACACTTATTTTCAATTAACTTTTACATTAAAAGCACTAAAATTTACATCACTTTTGACATTATTTCCTTATTTCTGGATCATTTTTTTCCAGTTTATTTTCAAATATACTAGCACATGTAAATGTCATCAGATCTGACTCACAATGAGTTAAGGCTCTTGCTCATAAAACCTTTACGTGAATAAAGCGTGACTTAACAGTCATTATGGAGTTCAGTGAGTACACAAAGAGATGGGATACTTAATCCAAGAATCCATTTGGTATGAGAACATGGTAGACTGTGTAGGCATCACTAGAGGGAGTCATGACCACACAAACTAGATGGGTGTATTTCATAAACACTACTGAGCAGAATTCTGGGCTCAGAGTATGAAATCTGTGTCATATTATACAACAATAACCTGTGGAAACTTTTCTTCTTCTTTCTTTTTTGGGGGGGAGGAAAGTGACTTTTTGAGATAAATATTAAAGGGTTTGGAAGAATTTACTGATTTCATGAAAAAGCCAAAGAGATTTTTGGAGATGACTTAGTGTCTTTCAAGGATGTAGACTTCATAACCTTTGTGGACAACCTGTGGCAGTGCTCAGTCAACCTTTCAGTGAAATGTGCTTGTTATGTTTGAACAGAATCTCATCTCTTTCAGTTTTCAGCCCTTTGCCTCTTGTCTGTCACTGGACAGATGCCACTGAAAAGAGCCCATCTCAGTCTTGTTTACATACTTCCTCCAGGTATGTACATCAAGGCCCCTTGAGCCTTCTTGTCTCCAGGCTAAACAATCCCATCTCTCTCTGCCTTTCCTCACGGGAGAGATGCGCCAGTCCCTTGGTCACCCTCTTGGTCTTCTACTGGAGTCTCTCCAGTATAGTACTGCATCTCCTGTACTGGAGAGCCCAGAACTGGACGCTGCACTACAAGTGACTCATTAGAGTCTCCCATAAAGTTTCAGAGACAGTATGATAAAGATGTGTATTTTTAAGGAAACCAAAATCAGAAACAATATATATGGCAACAGACGCAAAGACCTTGATGAAATGAGAAAACTTTTTCACCAAAATCCAATTTCTTTTGTATTTTGAAGAAGCAGACAGCAATTTCTCCTAAATTCTAGAAACTCCAAGTAAAATCATAGCTTTCTATCACCAACATATAATGCTAATTTTATATGGAAACTTCCTGTTTGAGAGCTTCATTGTAACTAAAATATGTTCTTACCAGAGCTAGGCTCTTTCCCACTTTCTGGCTTCAGTAACTTTTGTACTAGTTAGGGCTGACAGATGCAAGATATCCTCTTGTCTTTGGCTTGAAATGGCTACTGGCTATAGTCTTTCTGTCTTTGTCTGGTCCCATGCAGGTAACTATGGGGATGCCAAAAGAATTTCAGATGATGCCCTGCCTTTAAAATAGCTGTAAGGGTAAACTAGGCAGGAAGGAACTTAAAAGAAAAACAAGTAGAGTTATTGTATAGATGTAACTAATAAAATTTGATCTGTATATTGGTAATAGTTATTCACTCAAAATAAATGTTGTGTTTCTCCCAAACCTGCTTCAATAACACATTTTCTAGTAGTAAAATTCCAATCAAACAGTTCTGAAAGGAAGACAAATAAGTGAAGCCGTTAAAATAAGAAACATTTTAGAATGCACTTACAATTCCTTATGATAAGGGCAAGTGCAACTCTTCCTAAATTAATGAAAAGTGCAGCAACCTAACTCTTTACCAGTTACCAGTGTTCATGCAGTAAACAGACAATATAATTTGAGGCCTCTGACGAGTTATTCAAATGATAATGGAAACTAAACACAGGCAGAGATATCAAACAAAAGACTACAAGAAATGAAAAAGTTAAAATTTATTAAAAAAAATCTAAATTTCTCAAAAGTTAAAGTAATCTCAGAAAAAGACTATGAAGAGAGAGATAGAAATGTGCAAATGAAATTAATAACAGAATTCAACCATTTGGATACATAGTATTTCTACATCTATCTGACCTCTTCAAACCACCTTTATTGGACTCGGCTGGAGACTACAAAGAAAGTAGTTCTGTCCTCATGAAGATTTTTTAATTGAGGACTTAAAATGTTTTTTTTTCTTTTAGCATACATTTCCTGCATGTATATTCCCTTGAACTTTTAAATTCTCTTCATATAGCAATAAAAATCAGTGTTTCTTTCCTCTTTCAACTGCACTTCTTTCCCTCCCTACTATTCCAAAGTTTAACAGGATAGTTTTAAAGTGCCCTTACAGAGGACCCTCAACCAGCATCTCTGCAGAACTGTGTTTGAATAATTCATCAGACTCAATCTTACAGAGTAACTAATGTGCTAATTATACAGAAGAGTCATTTATAAGGTTGGGTTGAGTGCTCAATGCTAAACATCATTATAAAATATTCATGTGGTATTTGGGAATTTTCTGAAAAATGCAGATACAAAAGATCCATAAAGAGGGATAATTTCCTCAGCATTATGGTCCTGCTACACGGAAATGATTTGTCAGAAATTCAGCATCAAATCCTGCTTCTTGAAGAGGTAAAATCTATAATGACTGGGTGTTAGAAATATTTTACTTATGCATACTACAAAGGTATTTAAAAATAGCTCACCAAATTAAATGACTCCTGTAGTCAAAATGCATCTTTTAATTTACTGTAAAATCTGAATCTCATATGTAGACTGTCTTTCAGGAGGTCTTGTTAAAACTGCTGATGAAATTTCTGTGTGAAACATGAAATTTGGCTGTATGTTTTTGCCACAGAAGTTTACCTAGAACTTACCTTTAAGTTATGTTTTAAAGGGAAGAAATAGGAAACTTTTTAATTATTAGAGAAAGTGGACCTTAGTGAAAAATAAAAAGTGGTATTTCCTAATAGAATATGTAAATTTCTTATTTCAGCAATGTATTGTGTAACACTGAAGGCAATAATGACCAAAAGCCTACACCAGCATAAGAAAAGCCAGGAAGACTACAGATCCAGAGGCTGAATCACAACACTTCTGTAGCTAAATGAAATATGGTCCCATCTAAAGTATATACTCCAACTTACTTGGAATATTTTTGCTGTCAAGGTAGTATGCCAAACTTCTCATAGACAATGGAAAAAACTATTTTCTTGTTTCATTTTAAAATCTGTAGTTGGGAGAACTCATTAACTGTAATTTTGAAGACTGAAGTGTAGTGCCTCCAGTTGAGAAATATCATAATTTCACATACTTCAGGCAAAGCAACTGGCTCATACTAGCCATTGTTTTGGTCAGCTCAAACCAACAAAAATATCTTAGAATAGCAGACCCAGAAGGACCTCTGGGTTCTGAGCTAGTCATGGCCAGTGCATTCATGATGTGAGAGTAGACTGCTGGACACCAAAAAAATGTTCCTTTTAAAAGTTTCTTGCGGGATCAGACCATGTAAAAGGCAACTAAAGAAACACCTTATCTTTTCCTCACAAAAGCTGCTAAATTTTTTTTCACTCCATGTTTCTTTCTGCTTAAGACACATATTTTTTCTTATTTGGTATCATGGTTCTTTGTTTTGCTCACATTCTTCTTCCGTAGATCAGTGCTTCTTCAACTATATGAAAATATGTGTGGCTAGTCTGCAGTTTGAACAAAGACCTTGGCTTCTGGTGCCTTTAGGCTGCAACTCCACACCCAGCAGGATCTCCTCTGTCAGACTGGATGCTTCAAAACCCTTATGACACTTTGTACATCCTGCTGCTCACAATTTTTTTGAGCTCTGTTGTTATCATAACATCTTAGTCATGACTTAAAACTTCAAATAACTAATCTAGAGTACCTTGTTTTCAATATACCTCTCTGTCATACCATGTCTCATTTTTCTTACTCTTGACTGGTTTAGAGACTTGAAAGGTTACATGAATTGCAAATGGGGTTAGGTAGAAAATATCTTTCAGTAGTAAAAACAGTATAAGTTTCTCATGGACATATATGGACACCAAAAAAGTGAATGCTCACAAGAAGCAGTTCTTGGAGATGAGGGAGTGAGCTGGTGATGATGAGTGGTGTGATGATCTTATGTTTGGAAGCATAAGGTTAAGTGACAAAAGCTAAGCTCAGTGAAGACAGTCCTAAACCTAACTGGGAAACAAAGAAAAACAGCTGTAAAACCCAGGGCAAGGATGATTTTCCAGTTATGAGTTTCACCTATGATTTCTAACAGATTCACTTGCAAGGAGCCAAGGAAAAAATAGCTATTATAAACAAAAGTTCATGAAAAATCTCAATCTGCTTTTAATGACTTTGAGGAGGATAAAAGGTAGCAGACAGTAAGCAATAAATCATTTAAAATACCACAGAAGTAAAAGGCACTTTGTTTAATAAATTTTCTCAAAAAATGAAGCTAAAAGCCATCTAGGTTAATGGTATAGTTTGAGAATGTGTATGAAGAGGAAATAGTATTGGTTCATCGGCAGATTCTGACTATATAAGAAAAGAGTATGTGTATATTAATTTTAGAAATAAAGTGTCCTCACATCAGTAAAACTGGATCTTTAACTTTGTTTACTTGTGTAGAACAGAAACGGAACTGTATGTTTGCTGTGGAAAAGAGACTTCCATGTGGTGGGAAATGTATTGCATAAGCATCCACCCTGAAGAGCTCGCAAGCTGAATCTTACTTCCTCTTTGGAAGAGCCTGTAGTGTCCTTACAACTTAGAGTTCATGAATTTAAACTCAAATATCTCTCTTTAGATTGTTTTGAGTACTGATAGCAACTCACAAACTGAAAATCTTTGGCTAGCATGTATTAGTGTGCTGGGTTTGTTTACACAATACATCTATTAAATATATGTTTTACATGAATACTTCCTTGCCAGCGAATTACAATCTTCATTCTGTTAATGCAGTGCAGCCATCCCTTGAAAGTGGGCACATGAATGAATGATCATGCAGTGTTCATTAGAAAATCAGACATTATGGAATATATTTAAAAACTCAATTTTTTTCATTGTCTGGTTTAACTAGATCTTTGATTATGCAGATGACAGTATGTGAATATACGATTGACTTCAGCTGAAGCCCTTTTCATATATGACTATGTAAATGAGATAAATTTAGATTCCAGTATAATTAACAGTCTGTTTCGGGAATTATTCTCTATATTCTGTCTTCATGAGCCATAAAGATTTTTCACTATAATGAGCATTTATGTAAACATAGAGTCACAGAGTGTGATACACCAGATGGTTGCACTGCTATTCAGAGAGACCTTGACAGACTAGAGAAGGAGGCAAACGGGAACCTCTTGAAGATCAACAAAGGGAAAGGCAAAGTTCTGCCTCTCAGAAAGAATAACCTCAGGAACCTCTAAACAATGGGGGACAATGAGCTACAATGCAGCTTTGCAGAAAAGGGTCTTGGGGTACTGGTAGACAGCTACCTTACCACGAGCCAGCAAACACATTTACAGCAAAAAAGGCCAACAACATCCTAGTTGTGTGAGCAAGAGTGCTGCCTGCAGACCAAGAGAAGTGATCCTTCCACATTCCTCAGTGCTGATGGGGCCTTAGCTGAAGTTCCAAGACCATCCTAACAATCACACCTCTGCATTGGAAGCGCTGTATCACAGATACACAGAATAGCTGAGGTTCAAAGACACCCCTATTCCAACCCCACTCCTCCAAGCAGGGCCACCTAAAGCAGCTTTCTCAGACTATAAATTCAGTTACTACTTCAAATTTGCTTTTACATTCCTTAATAGAAAGACTTTATGAGGAAGAAGTAAATTACATGATTTCCCTGTAACTGGCCTGGCATATATATGTTATACTGCATTTAAGTGACTGAAGCTGGCTGATAAAATTTCTTTTTTCCATCTAGAAGAGCTAAACAAATTTGAATTGTTATTGAGCAAGGATAGATAGAAAACCATTTACAATTTTCTACTGACTGAGGTTCTATATGAAATTTTATGCATGAACATGCACACACATGCAAAAATGCTCAGAAACTCAATATAGTAAAGCAGAAATTACAATCCTCTAAAGTATTAAAAGACATAAAGATGTTGCAGTGGACCCCCTTGGGCCCCCCCCCGGCCGGGTCCCTGCCATGTGACTGAGTCGGGTCTGTCTGATGTTCAAGCAGCCCGGGCTCTGATCTGGTTGGTTGTTTATCCCAACTCTGTCCCTGGTATCCCCTTTCCCTCCCTCTGTGACAAAACCAACTGGGTACAAAGCCTCACCCTCTTACCCCCGCCTATTCTCACCCAGGTCGGTGCTCTGTCTCCCCCAGGACAGAGGGAATAAATGACTTAACATCATAAAGGAGGTTTGAGCTGTATTTCCCTTCTCAACTTCTGCTTCTGGTGAGTAGCTGTCACTGACACTGGCTTAAAGTGGGGCTGCACAATCGAGGAATATTTAGGCTATTTGTAAATGCTTTAAGATATTTCAAGACATAAAGAGGCAAGCTCACCACAGAAATTAAGCAGAGGACAAGCTAGTCAACCACCAGAAAAAGAGGAGGTTTTTCCATTAATGATTATAGGAAAAGATGGAAAATTAATTTGATTGCTTGTGTACTTCCGCATACTATTGAAAAAAAGAACCTACAATGTGTAACGTGACATTTGTTGGAAAGCATTACCCTGCAGGTAGATTTGTGTTTTCTACTTTTGATTAATTGATTAAAAAATTCAGAAAAAAACCTGGTGCATATAACAAAATAAACAAAACAAAAACAAAGAGCCAAATCAACCCCCCAAGAGATTAATTCTGAAATATTCAAGGCTCAGAAAAATGCAAGATAATTTAGTAGTTCTGGAAATTTTTCAAACTGCAATATCAGTTTCTCAAAAGATGTGAATTTAAAATGTGTTTTACTTAATTAACAACTATGAAAGTTACATAGCTAAAATGTAACACTTGAATAATTGGAAGAATACTTTTCTTCTCGTGACTGGCTTCGCAGCACAAGAAATTGATCACCCTAGAAGACTTGACTTTTTGTTTAAAGCAGTGATGCAAGGACAGTAAAAGTAGCAATTCTACTATGTTTGTTTCTCTTCTAGTGATGTCTATTTGTTGCAACAGCCCATTTTGCAGCAGGTGTCTATGACAGTCACCATCTGTGAATACATCTAGGGAATGGCCCCAGCAAATGTGCTGCTGTGACAGCTTCATGCCCTCAACTGAACACCCAGACCCATTTTTATATGTATTTTACACCGGGGAGAATTTGGAGTAGAATCTAAAATTTTGTTAAATGACTTATTCATTTCTAAGAATTAAGAGGAATATGCAAGGAGAAGGAAAATCTTTACAGTGGAATTGTTCTGCATTTTGCTGCTTTCAGGGTCTTTGTATGGGAACTTTTTATGCAATCTCTCCACATAGCACTGGCCAATGCATATTGGAAAAAAAATAATTCATCTATTCTAGCAGTGAAAATGAGAGAGAAGAAAGTCTTATGTCAGTGAAGAATCTGAAGATGAGTGATAAATCCTGAGGAAAGCTTTAAAACAAAAGGTGATTATGCACTTAGCAAATAGACCTCTGCCTTTTGCTATCTCTGCTCAATGCTACCATACAATTTCCTCTGAGAGAATCAATGCACTATTTTTTTTTTTAGACACTGTGTGTAGCTTCTCTGTGCTCTAAACCCCGCATTTGGGAGATTATACAATCGTGCAGGCTGATGTAGCTTGTATCTGTGGGGTAAGGTCAGCAGAGTTCTCGGAACACTTTTCGATAAGTCCAGTGGTATTCATAAACATGCTACACTTCTGGAGGTATAACATTAATTGGCTATAAATAAAGCCAAATATATCCTGAAATGCTAATGTTTGTAACTGCTGTGTTTAGTGCTTATTTCTTGCACTGTTTATTCATTGTCTTTTCCCACCTTTCTAGCTGCTGTCTCCATTTGCAGCACCTGTGGAGGCTTCATTAAGAGCTTATTATTTAATTGTATTTGCCGTGCCTGGGAGTTCCTTGGCACTCAAGACATCGTCTAATGTCTTTTAAATCACAAAACCTTCTCTACAAGGGAAGAAATGAGAAGAAATAAAGTGAATTAGTTGAAGAATGGAAAAAGTGAACCCAAATGGAATATAATTAATAATCCCATATGAATTTTCCTTATTCAGATTATTCCCATATTAATAAAAATTTTAATTGATATTGTAAGTAATGTCTGGAGAAGTCTTTTCAGATGTTACTCAATGATATGTTTTGTTTCTCGAGCAAATGAGATGAAATTATATAATTTAGGTAAGAAGGTGAATACAAAAGGTTAAAAAATTGGTCAATTCTGGGTGAAGTGTACTGAAATTTGAAAATATTGTTTTCAACATTACTGACCCCCATCACTATAATTTGGCTGCCTGTCATCTGGCTTTTGTGAAGTAAATATATATTTTCTTAATTACATGTGTTACCACATATTCTAGGGAAATTAAGTGTTCTCCATATTTATAGCTGAAAATTTTTGGTTTTGGAAAAGGAATAATGAATTTGAGGCTATAAACAGAAGGTGCATATACTAAAAAATAAGATTATTTCAAAATTTCTAATTTCTAATGATCCTAATTAAAAAGTATCCTGCCTCCTTCACTTTCTGTTACTTTAACATATGAGCGATGCTTCTGAATTGTTGCAGTTAACTACTAAGTCTCCATGTCTGCGAGCAGCAAAAGAAAAGAACATCAGATGTTCTCTAATCAGAAAGGGTTATTAATTTCTTTGATTCATTTTGGAATCATTCTTCTCTACCTATTTTAATTTTTCTTGCAGTAAAAAAATCATATTTTTCTGAAGAAAACTAATGCAAAAAGAAACCATCATTATAGAACTTTTTTTTTTTTTGTGTGTGTGTGTGTTTAATATCATATCACTCGTGTAAGAAAAATATTACTTGACATCCAGTTTGTAACTGAAGACTCTTCCGAGTTATGATCAGAGTGGACAAAAAATTTTGGATTAAAACCACTGTTTTTCATTGCTTCTCAATTTATTTTTTCTAGCAGATGCATTACCTTGCTTGTGTGATGACAAATACACACTTTTCCTTTTACAAACTCATATTATATTTATTTCCTACTCTTGTTCTGTTTGGTTTTAACTATTCAGCACTGTACAAATCTGGCATATGTCTCTCCATATTATAAATTCTACAAATCTGTTGGCATTTTGTGAAGCATCATAATGTACTCTTGACTGATCTGTTATTACCAAAGGCCTCAGTCAGCCATTGAAGGCTGAAACTGGCAGGCAATTCAGCGTGCCCTAAGTGTAACTTTGAGACAGCAGGAGCTAGAGCTGTCTGTAATTATACTCCCTGATTGTGGAATCTGCTCCCTATTGAGACTGGAAGAACAGCATCTGTTGAGACATTTGGGTAAAATTTAAAGAGGTACACAAGGTTGTTGATGTGTTTAACTGTGGGGAATCCTCTTAAATATTTTTTTTAACCTGTTTTGGTTAAAAAACAACAAAAAAAAAAAAAAAAAACCATAAAATGAAGCTGTGGAAAGGACTTCATGTTGTTGCGCTAAAAAGAGAGTTTCAAATTGTAAGCTAATATTTGTCCCCATGAAAGGAAAAGCACAGGTAATCAACATCATGAACACAGTATAAAACAACTAATTTGGATTCTGAGAAAATAGTTATTAATTACTTTGTTATTAGTTCATTTATGCTTCCTCCCCACCTCCATCCTACTTGTCAGTACTTCATGTTTGTAGAGGGTACCATTAGCCCTAAGACACATAAGATATGAAACCATATTTCTAATTAGTTCTGTCTCCAAAACTAGTGTAAAAATCACAGAAAAAAAAATCTCACTTCATTTTATTAGAAGGGCCTTCCTTTTCTGGGTTGCTTCGGTCATTTAGTTAGTGTGCCATCAATTCATAATATTATCCATTTTTTTAACATTCTTGTTTTTAAACATTCTGTTTTATAGCTCTTAGTCATAACTTTAACAAGTAATTTTCTGCTACAGTGTTTCTTTTATATTAGATCACAACATTCTTCTAGAAGATTTCTTTTCATCATTAGCACTGGCTGTATTTAACGTTGGAATTCTTATTACATCTGTTTAGAATTGTCCCCACCACATGGAATAAATCTTGGGTGTCCTCATCAAAATTTAAACAATTTTTCCTTACAGTATTAACTTGTTAGCATAAATAATTTCTAGTATGTTATATTTTTCATGTATGCCATAATAACTAAAGACTATAAACGTATGGTAATTCTAATGCAAAGAGCTCAAGGCTGGATAATGAGTTTTGGCCAAGACTGTGGGCATCTCATAATCCATAGGAAAAGAAAATATAGTTTTCCTTCTCTACATAAAGTTCTTGGGTTGGGAGAGAATACTCTCTCAAAAGGTTTTAAAGATCCCCTCACGTTATACAGACCTAAAGGGGGAAAAACTTTGTAGAAAAACACCTAGAAATTTTCTTTCTCTGCTTGGAAGCAGATTGATCTTTCATTCACAGAAAAATGCTTGTAGAGATTGAGGTTTTATCTTAGTCTGCTCTACTAAAAATAAATTATGCAAATTGTGTGTTTTCTAATATCAAAATAACCACATTCTACTAAAGAATTGTTCCAAAAGATAATTTTAAAATATCATATGAAATTAATAAACCTGGAAAAGGGGCAAAAGTGAGGTAATTTTTCTCTATTGTGGAATGATTCCAGATTTCTTTTCTCAGTTCTGAGGGCTATGGATAGAATGAGCATAGGCACACATATTTCACTAATAAACAGCTTCAGAAGTACATTACAGCACTCAACATCTATGATGAGCAGCATAGCCAGTCTGAAAATCCAGTTGTCTATTCACTTAAGAATTAATAGCCTTTGTGCAACTAAATGAGCATTTTCATAGAAAAGACTCAGGTTTAAGTGCATAGTAATTTAAAACTTTGTATGGATAATTTTGAGACAGATCCTCAGCATTTTCTATTCAACTCCAATCTCTGTACTTTTTACAGAAAATAACTTGCAGAATTCTACCTGTGCATAGGGTATTACACACAAATTTCCATAACAAGTTTCCATGACAAGTTTCAAATTTCGAGAAAGCTGAAGCTTCCAAAAATCTTTAATTTAAGAAAAAGAAACAAGGCATATTGAAAATATCCACTCTTTTTGTCAGCAATATCCATCATCATCACTGATGAGGATGTCAGTTTGAAATACCTGCTGGGGAAACAGTGACAAGTATGCAGAGTAGTTTATCCTTCAAAATCTGTAAAACCATATTTCCCACTGGTATACATAGACAAATTTATCAAAATACATTTATTTATTCATTTTAAGCAGAAAAAATTCTCCTTTATGTTCTTACATCAAAAAGATTTCCTTTGAATATAACAGCACATATCCAAGAACATGCAGTGTGTACTTTGGTGGCTCACGCATCTGACCACCAGAGAGAAAATTATGGGGTGTAGTGGAAATTCTTGGTTTGAAAACACAGAAAAATTGTCTTTCCTGTCATTTATCCAGGAGAGGAGAGCAAGCCTGTGGAAAGAAACCAAAAGAACTGAGAGATGGCTGTCTCATAAAGCAGCAATGAAGGAAAGACTGAGAAATTTCTAGAGAGATTGATGAAGTGCCATCAATGGCTGGTGATTCTGTAGATTGAAAATGCCTGAAAGCAGGATAATCATGTATTTTTGAAGTCCTAATAAAACAGTGCTAAGAAACTGCTAAAGAGCTGAATAGAGTAAGAGTAGTCAAAGGAGATAAAAAGTCTTCAATATGCTGGAGATCTATAGTCCAAAATGTTGATATCTAGAGGTTCTTAGATTTTCAGGATTACATTGTATTTAATGCTTGCTGTATTTATTTTTTACTTATGCAACAGAGGATTAGGATTCTACATTGAGAAACAATTAAAATGAAAACTTTACTCAGAGTTTTGATTTTTCACTTCAGCTTTCAGTATTCAATGTTACACACAGTTTGCACCTCTATATTGATAAAACAAGTCTATGTGAAATGTACAGCAGGAAGAATTGCAGCTCTGGAAGGCAAATGGAAGGTCAAAGTGACTGAAACAGATCTGTAGCAAGCCCATAAACTAGGTGGGTGTGATTCTGCGGGATTTCCATGTGAAAGCCGTACTAGCTCAGGCCAAGGGTCTGTCTTAGGCAGTGGCCACAAGTTACACCAAGGGAAGAATAAGTCAAACAAGTTATTGCTCCATCTCTCACTGTCCTGTCATCTATTATACTGTGCTTTGTGGATTTCCTAAACTTAATTTGACTTCTTTAACCTCTTTGTTTTTTTTTTCCTTTATGGTCACAGATATTTTTACAAGCACAATAACTGATGGTCAGAAATTCAAAAGGTCTGTTATTTTTCCTATTAAGAACTAAGTTCTTTTATTTTGTTTGAGCTGGAGTTTTAAAGCAATAAAAATAAAAATGAAAATAAAAATAAAAATAAAAAATAAAAATTGAAAAACAAGTGATGCACAATACAATTCCTTACCACCTGGTGTCTATGGCAGATTCCCCTTCCCAAACACAGATTGGCCCCCCTTCCAGGTAAGTCCCTCATTTTATATACTGGGCATGAAGTTCTATGGTGTGGAATATCCTTTTGGTCAGCTCTGGTCACCTGTCTCAGCGATGCTCACTCCCAGTTTCTTTTGTGAAACTCCTCACTGGCAGAGAATGAGACAAGGGAAAAATTGTCCTTGACTTAGGACAAAAAACTGAAATGTCAGTATGTTATCAAAATCATTCCCATTCTGAATCCAAAACACAGCACTGCAACATCTACTGGGGAGAAGTTAGCTCTACCCTGCAAGAAACCAGAACATCTTTGGTTCAGAGTTGGTGTAAGGAAATAAATGACAGGCACTATAATGAAACAGCAGATGTAAGATGGTATCCAAATTAATCAAAAGCTTCTCAGCAAAGATGGATGCTTTCAATATGTCATTAGATTATCTCAAATTGTACAGAGATCTTTGAAAACCTGGAAATATGAAAACTGGGACAGACACCTCTCTTTTCTCCAGATAAGAAGGAAAAAGTAATGTTCTTCTGAGAAGTATCTATTAGTCTGTAACCCTTTAACCTGGCAGGTTAGAAGGACTGAAATTAATATAAAAATTAGGCTTTTGTCTCTCAGTTTAAACATGCAATTTTGCCTAGTGATTAAAAAGATTAATGGTGAAAAAAAATCAATGACTAAACAGTAAGGTAGATAAGACTCTTGCTAAATCTTGACTCAGCAGTCTTAACTTGCACAGATATAAGCTCATATTATCTTCTTTTCCAGTACTCCTGGCTTTACTGTCTACATAATTTTCTTTCACAATTTCAAGTATAGCTAACACTCAGGAAACAGAACAAAGGAAAGTACAATGTTTGAAGCACTTGATTTTTTCTGTTTTTGCAATTAAATCATATGAAGTAAGAAATCCATCTCATACAGATAGAGGAAAAATTTCAAAATTAAAGATTTATAATCTGTAAAGATTTTTTTTAATATTTAAATAAACACAATCTAATCAATTTAATCTGGAAAACTGCATCTTTTTAGGTTTCAAATGCACACATCCATTAGATTGCAACTATAGATACAAGAACTTTTAAAAACTTCTAAAAATAACAAAAAGGAAATTGACATTTTCTTATAATGTTGAGTTATAAAGATGCAAGTTAGTGATAAGAGAACAAACAGGTGTAATCACAGACTATGCACCTTTCTTAACATGGAATTAAGCTGTAGCAAGTAAACTGCCTTTAAAACATTCATAACCACCAGTATCTCTGCATAAATAGTGAAGTGTGTTACTGAAAAAACATGAAAATACTGGCTGAGAAGACAGGCCTTTTGCTGTTGTTTTTATTGATTTAAGAGGGTTTATTTGATTTGCTTACTGCTGCTTATACATTTTGACATGGAAAAGTCTATTTTCCTACAAAATATGTAGTCCTATAACAGTGTCAGCTGTTTTCCACTGCAGTATAATTTACCGAGTTTATTGCAAACCATGCCTTTATGCAAATCAAGCAGTTAATATTTGTTTGGATTTTTTTGTCTATTTTCTTTTTCACTGTTTACCTGAAATTAATTTTTCGGACTACTTTTCAATAGACTTGTGACATACAAGCTCCCCCATGAACAGATAGTGAATGAAGAAGAACTGGTCAAAGAGGAAGCTCATATCCCCCATATCTTCCATGTGGTGAAAGGCCAGGAGTGCTTTTGCAGGGAATGGCCCACCTTGAGACCTAGAGTAGATGTCACCATTTCCTATTGGCTCTTTTGTAGGGAAGGTGCTACTGCTTTTGGAGGTCAGCTATAGTTCTAGGAATTTCTTCACAGATACATCCATATTACTCCTATATCACAAGCATTAAGAAAATCCCTTGCCTGATGTCAGCAGTGCCTGTAGAGAAACCAGCCTTGAGCAATAAAAAAAAATGTTATTCAGAGCAACTTTAGTGTCCTCATTATCTTCTAAACTCCTGAAATTGAAGACAACTATAATCTCTTGATTGTTTAATCCAGAACTTCAGTCTCTACTTGTTTTAGCCGTTCTACAGGTCTGTTATTTCTAACTGGTGCACATCTGTACCAAAAGGACCTCCAAAATGAAGACTGATAATGACAACGGCAATATACAAGCTTGTCCTGACTCTTTACCCAGTAGCTGCTTAAGCGGAAGTTCTAGGAAAGACAGAAATGTTTTTTTCCTAAGAAACCAATATTTGTGTTGAGTAGTCATTGAAAGGATTAAGCAGAGCTTCCTGAGAGAAAGTGAGAATTTAGTGGAAAATTTAGATTCAGATTAGGGGATAATGTAGGCAAATCATAGCTATCAGGCATGATACCAGCTAATGCACAGTCAGGAAGAAACAAAGAGAAACAGGAGTCAAAAAAGATGATAGTGAGGTGGACTTGATTAGGAAAAATGTCAGTATCTGCCTGCAGGAAGATCCTGTAAACTTAGACAGACTGCACTAAAACAGTCTTTCTTCTCCAATATTACCTACAGAACAAATGTGTTCCTTGTGGGAGAGGTAATGTGATAGACATGAATTTCTTCAAGGGCCTTCAGTGCTTTTACTTGCAGTATCATTTTTAGTCCATAGAGAGCTGTCTGTTGTTTGACGGAAGTTTTTATGAGTACAGTTGTAAAATTAAAAGAAAGTAAGAATAATGATAATCATTTGCAAGAGACCTGTGTGTGACAGTTACACGAAGGAGAGAGTGAAGAACTCTGAAAAAATGGATAAAGGAAAATGGTACTTACTGACCTCTTTTAGTCTTGTAAAGAGTTTTCTTGTGAAAATGAATAATTCTTCACATAAGCATCTGAGAATGAAATTGTTTCAGGTCAGGCCTATGCCATTTGACATATTGAAGCATCCCCAGTTTCATAAAAGGTGAATTAGAAAATCATATTTGAGTAGCCAACTGAATTGAGATAAAATGCAGTTGAAATGAAATGCAATTGCCTATAATGAGAACAGTGGTTGCCCTAAATGCAGATGATTACTTTAAGTCAAATGACTAACAAATTGTGTTATTTAAGTGTAGGACTGGAATGCATATTGGGGAATATCAAAATTCCTTGAAATGTTTCTTCATAGTATGTGTGTTCCTCTTGTTCACATCCTACATGAGATTATAGGAAAGACAGAAATGAGAACATTTCTTACTATGATTTTTAATTGAAACACTATTACTCAATCCTGCTAGGATTGTTTTGTAAAGTCCATAAAATTAGGATATGAGTAAGGAGTTATACTACTGTATATTGGTGCAGTTTCTAATGTGCTTCAGAAGAAAACAATGTGTTACAATAGCATTACACTTGTCATAGTATCCATAGAAAAAATAATTATTTTATAATTCTCTACAGAACCTGAGGACATGAGTAAAGTAGAAAATAAATTAAATATTGAATGCTTTTTAATCCTTCTTTTTGGTCCAGGAATGTAACCATACTGTTAGATTTAAAAAGAAAAAAAAAAGAAAAAAAATAATAGAGAGAATTAAGCACAACTAGCTACTTTTTTTCTAAAAGCACAAACTTCATAGTAGAATTACACTGAGATCATATTAAACTTAAAAATTTATACCCCTGCTTTACCTCTTAAAAGCACTATCTTTCAGTTTTATTCTGTTTTTCGTTGTGGGTTTTTGTGTTTTCCTTTTGGATTAGGACTTACTCAGACATCCCTCTTGGTTAATATTTTACCATAGCAAACTTAGCCTTGGAAGGGAGTAAAGCCTAACCTTTCAAAAGTCCCTTCAGATCCTGGCCCTCAATGTCAAATATTCTGGCGTCATTTACTCGTTTCATATTCACTTTTATGTTTCTCCTTTTTAATGTTTTATTTTCTCCTTATATGTTTTCCTTCTCTCTTCTCCTGCTGTTTCTGTTATCTCTAGTCCAACAGGTTCCCAGCTGTAGTTTCCTTTGTTTCCTCTATTTGTCTAGTAGCTCTTTTGAATCCATCCCAGTATTTCTGGATTGTTCTGCTGGTATTTGGTCTCCTTTTAATCAATGCCTTTCTTATTTAAAAGAAAGGTGTTTTCAGAATTGACCTTTTTTTCCTACTGTGACTGAACAGCTAAGAAATTTTCCACATTTTCTGAAGATCTACAGTACTGCTGTCTATTATTCCAGTGATGATATAATAGACACAGAACCTCAAAGAAAACAAAGACAGAAACAATGTAACCATTGGATTTAATACTAAAAGTAAACATAATAAAATATTATTTGTTTAACCATTTTGGAATTTAGAGATTATATAATGGATTTTGACTTACGGTAAACCAGTTTTTTCTATGATTAACACAAATCAGTAATTTTATTATATGCATAGGTTTTGTCTAGGAGACTCGTATGAACATAGATCAGCTCAGAAAGACCTTTTATTTCTCTATGACTGAGCTGGGAAGGGTACTCTCTCTACAACCTGTAAACAAGTTACCTTAAATGTTCATAACCCTGCCTTGTAAAAGGATCTTCTAAATACCTTTAAACTCAGAATTGTCCTACATCTATATTCCTTTCACTTTCTTTGAAATAAAGTAAGGTCGAGCTACTAGGTATTTAAATGTGATTTGATTTGAATATCAGATTATTGAGTTTGGAAACAAAGACCTCATGCAGAGAATATCCTGCTGCCAGTCTGCTTAATAGCTAAGCATAAAAAGAATCCTGTAAAATTATATAAATAAGTGTCTTCCTAATAGAAAATGTTCTAAAGAGTTTTTTGAAATACTTTTCTAAAACTTTTTATTCCATATAGCTGTTTTAACTCTACAGAACATTTCAAACTGCATGCAATAACCTTTCGACTTTATCCCTTCTAGTTTCTTCAGAGTTTTCTCAGAATGTTTTAGCTTTAATATTTCAAATGATCTCATCTGTCTGGGAAAAGCATCAGCCTCTAAGTAACCAGATGTAATGCGTTCATGAATGGGCAGATTAATTTCAACACATTAAGTTGCAGTTGGGATCTACCTTCAAATTGGTTACAATATATAGCATGTAGCAAATATTTTCAAGTATTTGTAGTCGAGCAGTTTCTATCAGCTCTGTAGAAGACACATTTTATTGTACCTGGGGACTGCAATACAGGAAAGGTCCTCACAGCAAGAAAGAAATTACCAGCTTTAACAAATAAAAATCAGACATTGCTTTCTGTGTGACAAACAAGACTAAATAGAAATCTTAGTAGGGGCACAATAAATAAGTGTGGTACACTGCTCTTTCTTGCACTTGATAAACATTTTTTTTAATTCATTCTGTTCTCTCATTCCTCCAATCTCAGTAAAATACTGCCAATCAAACATAAAAAAGACTAAATGAAATTTACAAAATGAGAAAAATAGTTGAAGTAATAAGAGCGTGTCTAGTTGGAAATTTCCTGCCCTTGTTTTTCTATTGTTTTTTTTTAATTTGGTTGGGTTTTTTTAAGGAGATATACTGTTGCCCCAAAACTGTCAATATTCATATTTGTATTTGGCAGTTGTGTTTCTCTAGAGTTGTTTAATCTAGCATTCCAATGTTACTTTATATCAAGAAGAGGTATTTTTATTCAAGATAGTTTGACACCAAATCTAAATTTTTCTGGAGCTTTCAATACAATGCTGTGTTACTCTTCTTCCTCTTCAATGTCTGCAGTCAGCTGTGTAGCAAAGAAGGCAGAATTCATAGGCTCAGAATAGAAAATGAAGGTACAAGACACCACAACTAAAACTCCCATGACACACTGGCAGTTCAGACAGACAGGCCTCTAATATCTCAAACTTAACATTCTACCTTGTTTATCATTTCCAAATATCAATTGAATTCCACAAAATATGAGCTTAGCCTAACCAATACCAAAAGTATGAATTTATGGTAGCATTACCACTCCACTTTAAAGATCAGTGTCAGTGTAGATGTCTCTCTGGTCAGCTCTTTTCCTCTCAGAATGAAAGAACAGAACCCCATTTTGTCTTTTCCTGGCATACAAAACAGTTTATCAGTAACACTTCATGGCTAATTGTATCAAAGGCAGCTGAGAGACCCAAACAAATTAGTTTGAAGCCTAAACTCACTGCCATTGCCAAGAGGGGATAAGCAGACAATAAAACATTGAAATTCTCCTGTCATATGTGCTGATTAAGGTTAAGGATTCCAGGTATAATCTATAGATTATTTCTTTCTATATGGTCCCCCTAGAGAGGAGCTGGTGTATTGATTTACTTACCCGAGGCTTTAAAAAGGCTGCCTGTTTCCCTTGGAACTCAATGAAAACTTGAAGCATATTTCCAGGATGTGAATCAGAAACTAAGGAAAGAAAAACTGGCAAAAAACCCAGAAGAGCAAGTTTTGCATTTGTCTTAAACAGATTTTGTCTTGGTCAAGAAACAAATAGGAAAATGTCTCACAATTTGGTTCAAGATATGCTGATAATGTGACCCTAGATGAAAAAAAGAAAGAATTACCTATGCTATAATATCCAGTTGATTGAAATTTCCCACATATTATTATTGAATCTGGTTTTCTAACACAAGAAACAGCTGTGGTTTAACATTTCAAAATTTACTTGATTCATCAACAGGGAGGAGAGCTATTGTATCTTATTCCATCCCTTTTGGATGGAAATTACACCTTTCACATTGCAAGTAGATTATTTCTCTTATATAAAATTCCTTCAAAACTATTAAGGATATTACTATTACAGGGTATTAAATGTGTATGTATGACATAAAATCAGTAGCCTGATTTTGATCTTCTGTCTGTGACTTGACTGTCAATACTGCAGGATCCCATCCCACATTTCATCCACAGATTTTCCCTAAGAAAAGATGGTTTTACAATGCTATGAAACACTGCACATGGTATTGAAAAGCTAGAGGAATATTTCAAATATTCACATACATGTTATTTGCAATGTTTCTTTGAACAGAAGAGGAAAGGGAGGAATGGAGGGATTTGACTAAGAATGTCTGTGTTCGAATCAATACATGAAGGTAACCAAGGCAACCCCCAAGCCACAGGTGAAATGCAAGGAGTAGGTTTATTCCATTACCTCACTAACAGCACACGGGGACACCAGCTCTGTAAGGCTCAGTTCATCCCGGCAGAAGGGGGCTGCTGCCCGCCCCAGTGCAGCAAAGGGCTGTGTGCACCCGCAGTTTGTCTCAAGGCTGTGCTTTTGCAAACCCTCTCCCATCATGAGGTTCAACCATGTCTCTGAGAGTGTGTCCTCTCTACAAGGGAATTCTGCTTCCCAAAGCAGGCAGATGATGAGCAACGTTAGGCATAATAAATGGAGCTTTCCCACACCAACATTTTTATCAGCAAGGTGCAAGGTCACTTTGAGCAAAACTACTCCCTCCTCACCAAATCTTAGGATTTTAACCCTTTTTTCCCAACAGTGTGTTCACAAAATCTTCATCTAATTCTGCATATTGAAGGTTCTTGTTTGCCACCATTATGAATGAAGGCAGGCAAGTCCTTGTGGATCTGTGACTATGTGCATCTCTGGAATTCACACCCATGCCTAAACAGGGAATACACTAACTAGGGTTTCAACTGCTATAAAAATTCTCTTCAAGACACAAAAATGTTTCCTTTCCAGCTAGACTACTTCAGTATAAGCTCAAACTATGTGAATAATTTATCTCAAAAATAGGTTTTCGTGTAATCAATCTAAAGTAAAATATAGTTTAGGAAAAAAAAAAAAGTGAGATTTAGATTTATTTTTATCTTGTCTCGCAAAGTTTTTTCATTCTGAAAAACTCCCTCAATACTCCTGGGTTTTCAGAGTTTATTATTTTAATTGATGACAATGCTAATGGCAATTAATATTTTCAGAATGAAAAGTTTTCTTCAGCAAGTGGAAATATCAATAGAAAACTCAAAGGTCTAAAACTCAGAGAACATTAAATCAGAAATTAAAATGATTTCTCCTTGATGATGTCAAAGTAGGATTTGAAAACTGAAGTTGTAATAGTGAGGATATTTGTACATTAGGAAAAAACATGTATGAATACTGTTATGAAATGAAATGGATCTCTATTTGTATTTATCTACCTGAAGAGAAAAGAAATAAAGTGTTTAAATATTCTATTTTGATATATAAAATATATAATACATTATGTATATAAAATGAAACTTTAAGGTATTACACTTAGATATTTTAGATGTTATTGTCTTGTGGTTCTTGTATAACCTGGAGATCTTAACTAATTCTCATAAAACTTTAGGTAAAATTTAAATATACATGAAATAGAGGCATTAAATGGATGACCATTAAAAAAATTTCCAACACTGTTTTCTTTAAGCCTCTCTGTATTCCTGCTTCCATATTTTCTGGTGCTACAAGAAGTTTTTATTTCTTAAACTCCTCATTTTACCTTGAATCATGAAGAATTCTGTTTTATTCTGATCTATAGACCCCAATTTATATACATATGTGCAATTTATATATTATATTTGCAGGTAAAATACTGCAAAATGTGTTCGCAACAGCTATCTCTGGAAAATAACTACAAACAAAGATATTTATGATTGGTCAGTAAAAAAAATAAAATTGAGTGGTAGTCTGTTAGGATTGAAAATTCAAGTGGATATTCACGAACACAAATGTGCTGCATTAAACCAAGGTTTAAATTTAAAATGGTGCTGCTTGCTTATTTGTTAATATTAAAATTCACACATCTTCCTGAACTGTCATAACATTTATCTTTTTAACAAATCAAAAAGGCTAGCAAAATTAGGTATCAAATATTCTAGTCTTTGATTCTACACCTGAGAAAGAATTTCAATTATCACAATCTATATTTCATGAAAACTTGTATTATGTAACCAGAGCCTTAACCCACAATAAGCTATTCTTGCATTAACATATAGCATGGCAATAATATTTTTTTTACTGAGGAAAAAATATAGATTTTTAGCTGATGGTGAATGGGAATCTAACAAACTCTGTTTCCGAAGGTTTATTTTCATCATTGCTGATATCATTGTTTATGCTTTTACAAAGCAGGTGAGTAAATATTGCATTGCCTGTTGTCCATGCCTCACTTCAGAGACAAGGATAGAAAATTCAATATTTGCAAAATGGAAGAGAATAAAATTTGTGAGAAATAAAATGTTGTGCTTCTTTTTCACTGAAATGTTCTGAAAGACAGAATGAAAACAAGAAATGAAAGATTTTGGTGTTGACAGCATGGTTTGGCTAACAAAAAGCAATTCTATAAGCAAGCATTTCTTATGGAATCTTAATTTTGCAGTAAAATTATAGGCACATATATGAACCATATTTTTCACTGAAAGTGATAATTGTGTACATAAGATTTTAGAATGAAATATTCAAAATTAATATTTTACAGCAATTTATGTGAAAACAGGACTGATCTATGAGCTCATGATGACTAAACTTGAAATGATGGCAATCTGGTGTCACACACCTGCATCATCAACTTCTGTTACCATGATATTATTTCTGAGTTATCTGTAATGCTGTGTCAAGGGAATATTTTAAATATTGGAGTCTAAAGGAGATTGCAATGTCCCTTTCCTCTATACAAGTGGGATTTGTTTTCCCTTCAGATTTGTCTTCTTACACATGCAATGAGAAAGCCATTTCTGCAGTGCTGCACTGTCACAGTTTTCTTGTGCTAGGTTTGGAGGTAAGACTGAAGAAACAGGACTTAGTCCCTGTGTTCTGTGCCACAACTTCTTGAGAATGATGTCAGATAAAGGATGTATTAATACGGAATGTTAATTAATATGGAATGTTAATTAGCATGGAATGTCCCCCACATCCCTAGATGGGGTGTGGTGGCCAGTGAACCTGTATTACAAGGGACAGAGTGTTCACAGTAAGACCAGTCCCTCGTACCACAAGAACCACTCCATGTTACGGTGGCCAAAAAGGCTTCTCCCAGGATGCTTGGTCTGTTGTGTTAATCTATCCCAGTTTGGATTCCCCAATTGGCTGTTGGCCTCTACCCCTCGTCACTCCCACAGAGCTCCCCCACTGGCCCCTGTTCCCTAACCTGCCTTTTCCCTGCCCCAGATAAAACTGTGAGTTTCAGGGTCACGTTGGTGTTTGCCTCTGCACCCTTTGACAGTGTAGCAGCAATAAATGCTCCTGCTGGAACGCACACAAATGCCCTTCCTCCCTCTTTGCTACCGATCGTAATGCTGAACCCACCCATGTGGGGACACGTGGGACCCCATGGAGCCGGGCAGGGACAGGATTAATGGGGAGCTTCTGTAACAGTTATAGGTACCTACCCAAATACTGTCTGAGAAGGAGAAGACCCAAGAGCTAGGGAAAAGAAATTTATCTACAGGTGATAAATTTGGGGTTTTTTGTGGGCACTGTGTGATTTTCTATAGTATTTTGAGGGCTTTTCAGTTTCAGACTAATGCAATTATTAAAGTACAGTGTTGCTAAGGCAACCTCCTAGAACATTCCTTCCCTGAGGTCCACAGAAAATCCCAAGGAGCAAAGAGAGCAGTTAATTCCTACCTACTGTGTACTAAAAGTTTAATTTTTTCTAGAATCTAATTTCTTTTCTCACATCTTTGAGCTCATTTACTTGCAAAGAAAAATAAAGAGAAAAAAAAAATCCTCTTTGATATTCAGGAACATGTCTCACATACTATCATGTCCCTCAATGTTCACTATTGTAAAAACCATACATCTCTTTTGACCTTGTTGTCTTTGTTTTGTTACATAAATTATTCAGTTTTGACGTGTCTATAGGTCAGACACTGAACAAAAACCATTTCAGAGACTTAAAAAATCAGAAGGAAGTTTGCTTTTTTTCCCTCTGCAATCGGTTCAAATACAGGCTACTGCAGAAGTTGATTAAATACTCAATATCCAAATAAAATATGCTTTTTGGAATGAATTAAGTCTGTGCTAAAGCTAGACTACTCTAGGGGTTTGCAATTCAAAGAAGGAAAATTAGCCTGGAATGGATATTCCCTGCTTGGATGTGAAAAAAATAATTAGAATTATCATTAGCAAACCAGCTCAAAGGATCATACCGAAGTTAGGTAATCTCATATGGTTTCTGACATGTATTTGCCTGTCAGAAAGACACCTTTGCTTTTTTATAACATATAATTTTTAATTCACCTAGTCTTAAGCAATGGAGCTCGTTCAGTATGTGACATTTTCAGTTTGCTTATTTTAAATGAGACACTGTGCAAAACAGATTTTTATTGAACTACTTAGAGACTGCAATACATAGAGATTCATTTTAGAGACTTTGCAGATGTCTTTTTTATCCATCTCTCCTCTCCTTACATTCCTTCAGCTGCTGCTCAGGAGAAAACATCCATTTAGAGAAAAAAACCCCAGATTTTATTTTCACATTAAACATTCCCATTAAAGTCTATGGTACATTAAATACACTGAGAGTTTGAAAATAGTAGTTTGTAGCCTCAATGAACTCCTGAACAAGGCAGTATAACCATGGTAGATTTGCTGGTTGCAATTAACTTTGATAATTTTTTTCTCCATTTTATCATCTGACACTTTTCAATATGTCACCATCCCCAGAATCTTTAGTGCCTTACTTTGTTTAGGACAGACTCATAAACGATGCATACCCTTACCAGGCTTATTAAGAGACCTTTCCCAGACCTTTCTCCCCCATACTCCAATTAGGCAATTTCTCATCTATATTTTTCATGCCTCCATGGTAAAAAAAAAAAAACAGTTAAGAAGGATGTGGAAATCAAGTATGTTAATTTGCACAAATTCTAGAAAATACTAGTTCTTTAGATGTTTTTGGAGAAAGTAAGGAGAAAAAGCACTAGTATTTACAAACTCATGATCTTTTATTTTATAGGGTTCTTGTTCTATTTTATTCTAGTATCTATTTTTCTTCTATTCTTATTCTGTTATCTTCATATTGTTCATAAGAATACAAATCATTTAGCTTTGCAACTATCACAGATTCAATTCAAATAAAAGGCAGAGAAAGTAAACTATAATGTTGTTGTTCAAATGAAAATATAAAAAAAGTAATAAAAAGATGCAAAAGGTATCCTCTTCCTTCATATTGTTCTTTTTTCTTTCTATAATTTGAATTTCCATCCCATGATGTTTGAGGATGTTTTCCCATTCTCCGTCTTCTCTCTCTCTTGTCTACTCAAAGGAAAGTGCCAAAGAGAAAGAGAAAATTTAAGTTTTATTTATGAATATTTACAATCATGTTTGTGTCAAAATCTGAAAAATCAGAAATTTGACAGAACTGACCATGGAAAGCAAAAATGTAGTAAATTCACTAGAGAATAGTTTATTCTTTTCTGTCCCAAAGAACACGACAAATAATAAAAATACTCTCTTAATCTCTCTGTGAGTTCCACCAAATTACTTGAGAATTTTGGTTTTATTGTTTGTTGTTGTTGGTTGTGCTTATTTGTTTTTTGGGATGTTTTGTTCCTTTTGTTTTGGTTTGGCTTTTTTGCCTGGTTGGGTTTTTTGCCTTTACAGTCCATTTCATCCTCCTACTTAATCTTTTATTGAAATCATGATCTAGAATTTGCAACATCCCAATAACAACCAAAAATAGGTACATCCTCAATAAGCAATGTATCAGTAGCACAACCAAGAAGAAGATGAACAGATTAAAAAAGTTAAACAAGAATTACCTTGACAAAGTTATGCTGAAAACTGCAGAAGCTACAGTAATTTAATGGGTAGAACAGGGTCCATGTTCAAAGGGAAATTTGTAAGCCTTTTTTTAGAAGTTCAAAACAACATTCCTCAGCAGTTGAAATCAACTGCCCTTCATCCTGATGGCACCTGAAAGTTTTCTCTGTTATATAAACTGTGTTTTGTAAAACCAAGGTATGAGATTTGGAAATGAGAATTTAAATTTTATTCTTCTAGGTTTATCATTCCATAAAATCTGTAAACTTTAGCAATGGCTTTGAGTTGCTTTACTAATTTTTGTGTATATGGAACTTAGACATCTCATATGAAAGTTCTGAGAACAAATGCCAAATAAATTATCTTGATATGGTCTCTAAATTATCCCTAAATAAAAAAAATACAATAAATAAATAAATAAAATATTAAAGTAAATCCCCTAAGTTACTCTTAGGTTACTTGAGAAACCCTTCTAAGAAAGAAACATTATGGTGAGGATTCATTTCTTTATGTTTTCAGGTTAGGATCTTCAGATTGATTACAGCTTTTCAAGGAAAGAAGGAATTTGGGCAAGTGTGGGGAAAGAAATGAAAGAAAACTAAATCATTGCTCTGAATTCATTGTTGATTTTGCATGGGAAGTGCTTCTGTCCACAAAGACAATGCAAGATTTTAATTCTTAAAGTTTGTATCACTGTTGTTGGATAAGTTTAATGAAGTGGTACAACTTTTACAACAGATACCAGAAAAAGCTAAATTATTTCAAGGATTATGAACATAAAGGAAATGCTGAAAATAAGGAAAATGGAAATAGTGTTTTATATATGCTGCGTGTGTTGTTAATAAAAAGGGAAGCACTTTAAAATATTTTTTTCATAAATATATATACAACATTCCTTCTTTGGAAAAGGTTGTGTATATTTGGAGATGGACAGTTTTTGTCTATACATTTCAACTTTGCCAAACCCACTATATAATTTGATTTTACTGCATGAAAGGTAGATGGATGAAAAATATATGACATCATAACAGGTAAAACTAGCAGGTTTGCTGTTACTGACCGAAAGCAAGTGACATAAGGTGTCAAATGAGAAACCCCTTGAATTCATTTTCAAAAACCCCAAACTTGACTGGATAAAAAAATCTGCTGTTTATTATCTTGTTTAAAGTTCAGAAGTGAGGCTCTTTGATTTTGGGTCTCAGATAAAAGAGTGGAGTCCAAGTTTTTACCCTGACCCAGGTGATGCACAGAGCTTCACCTTGAGCAACGTTCCTTCCAAGAGAAGGAAACCGCTTCAGGGAGGCTCAGGTTCTAAATCATGTCAAAATTTGATATTGTTTTTCAAACTCTGTCACTTTGCTTAATTCTCAGGAAAATACAGTGAAGGTTATCTCACTTGAGATAGTTTGCATTGGAAATGCTTGGCAGTCAAAGTATGCAAGACAGCTAATAATGTAAAGTCTTGATATTTCAAACTCTGATTGTTTAGGGCTTTTAAACTGCTGCCTAACAAAGTCTGACATCAGCTGGAATGAGGAGGATGGGAAATGCCATAGGAAACAGCTGGGCCTATATTTTGCTGAATGTTACTCTGTTGTTATTCATCCTAACTGTGGATTTTTGGCAGTCATGCTTCATATTAGGCCCCTTTGTACATCAGTTTTCAAAGACATTAGAGTTGTGTTTAATCTTCTCAGACATATCCTTCCACATCATGATTCTCTCTAGAGAGTCTTCATTTCAGCAACAAACAGGAAAGGATTGAGTATTCCAGCTACAACTAAGGATCCCTGTTTCCTCTTTCATTCCTTAAGATGAAGATATTGACACTCTTCCTGGAGTCCCCATCTATTTCAATATCTGCAGTAGAATGAAGCACATCAATCTTTTTAAATTGTGTTCTTCAAACAGTTACTTCTAAAGCTGTGGAAATGAGATTTCTGGTATGTTGAGGTTGCTTTGACCATTTTCTATGGGAGAGAGCACAAGCCTTCATGCAAATAGATTTATCTGTTATGTAGATTATTATTACCTGCATATTAAAGCATTTGATCTAGCAGAAAAAAACATTACTATACTTATATGAACCAGCATAATAAAAGTTATTGTTCTTAGCCGAACCAGCAACTTTACTGAAAAGTAATCTTTAAAATTATTTTAGAAAATGGAATGGAAATTTTCTTACATATAAAAATATCCTCTCTGAGCAAAGAGAAGGTGAATGCATAACACAAAGACAAGACAGTAAACTTCCTATGGGTTATAAAATCCTAATTTTTAAAAAAATCATTAAATGGGTAGAACAGACAACTCCTCTTCAGAATACTTGAGACACTTGTTCACATGCAGTTGGTAAAAGAATTTTATCTGTAGATGTTAAATTGTTACAGTTAAATGTTGTGGGTTAAAATAATGTGTATACTTGAGTGTGGGAGTAGGAGCACTCTCCTTTCTAATTTTTCATTTACAGTCCAGCTATAATTCACTGTGTCATTGAATTTTAAAGTTTTTATAATAATTTTTTTTCAGGTAGTCCCTCAATCATTAAATACCAGTAAGCACTACATAAGTAGATATTATTTTTACCTACTTTCAGAGTAAATAACAGAAAAAAAAGATGTATTTGATAAGGGACAGTTGACAGAGTTTGTCAGAATCTGCTAGAACAAGCCTCACCTGATCCTTTGTCCTACCTGGCAACAGCAGGCAAACACATGCTCTTCTGAAAGTTCTCAGAAGTTCCCACGTTTCTGACAAACTGCACAGAAACTTAA
Organism: Lanius collurio; assembly: GCA_020086605.1. Lineage (NCBI taxonomy): Eukaryota > Metazoa > Chordata > Aves > Passeriformes > Laniidae > Lanius > Lanius collurio. Next base: position 24,017,270 of record JACBWW010000004.1, on the reverse strand, counting down.
GAACATATCAAAGAAGAAGCACACAGAAACTGCTTTGCAAACCACTAAATCTGCTGGCTGCCTCTGATAGTTGTACTCTACCCCTCATTGTTGTGTAGAGCCAAATAGAGGAAGGAAACAAGCATACGCAGCAACACAGAGTCAGATATCCTGCCAAACTCAAACCTCTGGTCAAGCTTCCTTAAAAGAGGCCATGCAAGTGGAGGCCAGATTTCAAGTCAATCTGCAATGAATTCTGAGTGAATCATAAGCCAGTTTATACGATTATGGTAGAAATCAGGGCAATGAAATTAGATCTTTGAGAAACTTCAGTATTTTCACTAGGCTCTGTAGGCTTTGGACTGAGTCTCAAAAACTCTGAGTTTCACCAGCTGTTCTCTTTGAATTGCAATAGTCACATTCAGTCTTTTGTTCCATTAGGTTTAGGTATATTTGAGCTATTTATAGATGTGGTGCATCTCTGCATCTTCAGATCAAATTGAGACAGGTAAAATGTTGAGGAGCATAATTTAGATTCAGACTGAAATAGATGGCAAAGTTCATTACTGGAAGATGCCACATAGCTGGAGGTCCTGTTATTGAGAAGACATGAAACTGATGTCATACTTAAGTGGCAAAGGGCCAGTGGTCATGCTTGAGTGAGATATATTTCAAACATATATAATATTAGCTGCTTTGTGTGACAGCCAAAGGCACTTCATCCAGATATGTAATTTATCCAGTATTCCCATAATGCTTTGGATTTCACTAAAAGGTATAAATGCCTTTATATGTCAACATAAAGGCCTTCAGAGAGAGTATTTATTTTTGGATTGCCAGGAATTTTAAATGTTCACTGAATGCCAGTGGTGGTGATATGGTTAAAATGAGGGTTTGCCACTAATTATTTTCCCCTCTCAGAAGTGTTATTCTTTGTTACCCAAATTGTACAGTTCCAATTATGTTTGCTTTTTTGTGTGTGTGTGTCTACTCTTTAGGCTGAGTATATTCCTTCCTATAGCATTGAGGGGTTCGCATGACTTGTGTTTTCTCAGTTGCTGATGATTTCTCATTCTGTTTGGACAACCACAACAGGAAAAATCTTTTTCATCATTGAAAAGTAAGCCATCAACTGAGCCATAATCACTCACATCTTGATATCAATAAGGGATTTAAAATTGCTCATCTCAGAAAGACCTGGAATGATACTGCCTTCAGTTTTTTTCACCTAATTTTTAAAACCTTTGAACAGAGGGTGTTTTTCTCACAAAACTCCTCTCTACTTTAGAAATTCTGTTAGAAACTGGAACACTCCTCAGCTCTGTATTTGGTTTACTGATCTATTGGACTTTCAAAATAATCTAGACCTCCATAGTTTTCCCTGTGAAACTATAAGTCCTAAGGAATCTTCTAAATCCTGGGGCTTATAGGACTTGTAAAGGTCTTATTTATTATATGTCTGCTCAAGTTCCTTACTTTTCAAAATCTAATTGTTTGTATGACCTAGTTTCTTTAGGCAAAAAAGGTCAGATACAGACTTATGCTGTTGAACAAGGATCTAGCAGATGTTTGAAGTTAATATATCCTTTACATGGTTAGAATTCTGAAATAAAACAGTCTAGATGTCTTTATGAAAAAATCACTTTCAAAAAATGGCAAACTAAAAAGGCTTTGGATTTTTTGTCTTCTCAAACCAGGTCACAGGTCTAACAAAATATGAAAGAACAGAAAAATCTAAATCCAATCCCTGGATGCCATTCTGCTGGTGCAGAGTTTGGAGCAGGAAAGGCAAAGCAAACATTTCAGCAAATCATTCTCTGTTGGTGGAGTCAGCTTTTGTCATTAGAACTCTGCATTTTAAGTCTTTTATGTATTTGGTGTGAAAAGGTGTAGGCATTGGGGTGAATGTGGGCTACACAAAAGACACAAGCATGGGGAAAGTGGAAGGTGGGAAAAAGCAAGAGAGAATTATGAACTGTACCCAAGGATTGATCAACTTTTATATCATCTTTTACAAGGAAATCAATTGAAAGTATTTCATGAAAATGAAATTTTATCACATTATGAAGTTATTCAAAACTGGCCCAATATCTTCTCAGAAATATCAGGAAAGAAGTTTGGAAGCTTTTGCACATCTCTATTAGGCAAATTTCTATGCATTACAGTCTTGACCCTACCCCACTGAAAAAATGTTCACAGCATTATCACCTTATGTACATATTTATAACACCAAGAATGGATCTGAAAAAAACAAAAAAGAAGAAAATTAATGTCAATAGGAACTTTACAGCGTTTGCTGCTACTGTGAATTAATCAAGATCCAAATCCAAGACAGAACCTCAAGCTGAGATGTGCAGTAATGGAAAATGAGTAAAATTTGCAAGATATTCTGAAGATTACCCAGAGTAATCAGAATGGCAAACAGTCTTGTTTCTTTTAGGCAAGAACTATAAACTTGCCAGGGTGGACTTAGGTGTCTTCTTCTTACCTTTACTGTTCATAAATGGTAATAGAAAGAGAAAATAAATTGTGAGTGGTTTTGATTCTTGCAACAGGAATGCCAGGGAGAGGAGGGGAAAAAGAGTACAAAAAAGATAAGGACTAATAGCCAAGTCATCAAAAATGAATAAGGACAGCAAAGGAGAAGAACAGAAAGTGCAGTGTTGAAAACAGAATGGGGATACCAATTTATATTTCCTGTTTTTCTTCTCTCAGATAGGAGTCTGTTGACTGCAATCATGCATTCAATTAACCTTCCACTTTATCCCATTATTTACATTGAAGTTCATATTTTGCTTCACTTGATGTTGATAGTAATTTATATATACATATCGTTATAAATTAGTATGGAATTATTGAATAATTATCTACTTGTTTAAACATAATGAAACAATGTTTAATATTCAAAAGATATCTAATTTAACTTTTGTTATGGAAAAGAAATTACTGGCAATATTTCTGTTTTTTTAAGGAAAGGTTTCTGTTTTACTGACATTGGAAATACAAGACATGAGACAGTAGCTCTAGTAAATATACAAAATTTACATTTATCTATTTAGACCTGTAAAGGAAACCTGTATTTTGCCTGAATGCATGTGTATGTGAATATGGAAATGGTTTTCATCATTAAAATTAAATTAGTTTTTGTTAAGAATTTCAAATGAACTGCAATTGGAAATCCCCAGTTCAGAAGCATTGTATACTAAAGCAAAAAATATCAGTCCAAAGTCAAGGAAGTTAATGTGATTTATAAATTGATTTTACTGTGAAATATTCTCCAAAATTTTTGAATTATTTCCATGTACAGACTCAGACCTTCATAGGTAATGAATACAGGCTCTGTATTTCAAAGATTTAAGAGCCCATGCATCAACATCAGATTCAAATAAGTATGTGAAGATGGGAAAGCCAGTGTGAGCCTTGAATGTGGTGACTGCCCTGTGTGTTTGTTCAGCAGTTACTTTGTTTGCGGTGACGAATCTTTACTGTATTAATAACAAGTTCAAGCACCTCTACAAATAGAAAAGAAATGGGCATAAAACATAAAGCGATTTTAAAAAAAAGTACTTGGAGTTAATCTAAATCTGAACTTAGTGTTCAAATAGGAAAGCTGGTTTGAAACATTTATGTTTTGTTTTATTTTTCATCAGAAACTTTGTAAATCTACATAGATGTTCTTTTTAAAGCATTAGCTCTACAGTCACTGTCTCCAGTACATATACTTACCTCAGCAGAGTATGCAACTGAAGATCTACTTCCTTCTGGGAGTAGTATTTACTGTTAAATTGGTGGAGCAATGACAGTTTGCATGGTGGGAGAGGGAGCAAGATAAAATGGACTCGTATTTCAGCATGAGACATATTAGAGGAAACCACTGTAGTTCTCTGAATGTTTATCCAGTTGGCTGAAATCCTTTGGACTCTTCTTTCTCTTAAATCCACATCCTTTCTTTGTCTCAAAACTTAATTGTTTTTATTTTCCAGTCCATTTCTACACAATTTCTGTGTCCTGTCCCAATTCTTTTGCTCCACATACATCCACAAGAAGCCTTTGCTGCTGCTGAATGCTGGCAAAACTAATGCCAGCATTGGTATCATAAACCTTAACCACCTGGTACCATGATTATTCTCTAATGAAAGGTAGAGAAGTGAAATTTTGATTTTATTAGATAATCTTTCAATTTTTTGAAGCTTTATTCTTAACAAGTGACTAGTTTTTTGGCTGCAGCCACACCTAGTGATGAGTTGAACACAATATTGACTAGAAAAATAAGGAACTCTGAATATGAAAAAAAAAAAAAAAAGAGACCCTTATTGCACTTAATATAATTAATAAAGCATGAGAGATTTTGTTCTAGTATACAAAATAGCAATTTCCAAAATAAAAATTTTGATTAGTAACTAACCTGGTGTAGATTGAGCCCTTGAGACAACTAAGCACCAGTTAGTTGCTCACCTACTGCCCTGCCCCCAGTGGGACAGCAGAAGAGGAATAGAAGAGTAAAAGCAAGAAAACTTATGGGTCCAGATAAAATTTATTTAATAAAAAAAAAAGTGGAAATAGGAAGAAAGAGAATTAAAAAAAAATCAGTGTTGTAAAGGGAGTGACTCACCATCTTCCAAGGGTAGACTAATTCTCTCCCAAGCAAAAGATGGCTAATTCTCCTAAAGCCACCTCTATTTCATTTTTATTGCTGAGGATGACATTATATGGCATGAAATATCCAGTTTGTTTGGGTTATCTTCCTGGTTGTGTACCCTCACAAAATCTTGCATATCCTCCAGTCTATTCACAGGGGGAAGTGTAGCAGAGTGAGAAAAGGCCTTGATGTTGTGCAAGCACAGTTCAGAAACAGCTGAAATATTGGTGTGTTATCAGCATTGCTTTAGGCACAAGTCTAAAAACCCATTACCATACGAACTCTGTGAAGAAAATTAACTCCACCCTAGACAGACATAACCACAATTTGCTTAGGAATTTTTCACATTTTTGGGCACATGTTAAAATAATTTGCAAACTCTAATGGTTAGAAAACTATAATGGTTTTGCTATTAGATTTAGTTGAAAGAATTAAAATTGTGACAGTCTTCTTGTGGTTAACTGTGATGCTGACTTAAATTTCATCAGATCACTTCACTGAGAATTTTTGTCTTACTTAGGTCTCATGAAGCTGAGAAAAATTACCAGAGTATGGCTCATTAAAGTAGTACTTATACTACTACTTGCTGCTCTGTAATTTCTGATTCTACAATCCTTAAGATTTTCTTAAAAATTAAAAAAATATGTGCACACACTAATATGTATGCACACACATACACATTCTCACACTGACACATGTATATGTATATATATATATAGTATCTCTTAATGTTCACCTCAAACTCAGAATTTATTTAGAGATACTGAAGATCATGTTATGTCGTGTGAAATGCAAGTAAAGAGTTTAAAAATAGTTTTATAATAATGTTCTAGTGCCAGTCCTGAAGAAACTAAGGAGTTGTGACAGATTTGCATGAATGCCAGAGGGTTAGAACTTAATCCAGTAGTATTTGTAAAGCATTCAACTGGCCAAATAATCAAAATTCTGAGATAATCCAATAGAATAAATTAACAGAGGATTCTGAGTGTCAGGAATGTACTGGGAGGAAATTGTGACTTTTGAGAAACCATGATGCCTGAATATTTTAGACCCTGACTAATCTGTGTTGTTATCATTAAAAACTCTATTACTGGAAGGATTTCAACAGATGTCAATCCTCTTAGTTTTCTCTCACTCTTAATTTTCTGTCTCACTGCTGTCAACAGCTTACCTTGATCTTAACCAATGTTGCATGGTCAACAACTAATAAAGCCAATGACATCACTAAGAAATTGTGCTGAGTTTTATATTTCATTCTTTATTTTAAATTCTTGAACTTATTACATAAGTCACACTTACAGTCATAGAGCACAAAAGTCAATCCTTCTCTACTCTTGTGCAATCCCTAAAGCTGTCTAAGGAGCAGCCATGCCACTTCAGTGGAAATAATTGTTCATACACAGGGTTATTACAGATGCCATCTGGGGTAGTGTCAGAAAACGACATAGTTTAAATGATGGACAAGAATGTACTGCAGGATAGGTGAAAATTTGAATGTAATATAACATTGTAAGTCATTTGCTTTAAGTGTTGAAGATCCTCTGGTATAAATTCCCTTGCCAAGTTTAGAAGGACATTGTTTTGGCTTACATTAGCTACTGGTATGGAAACCAGCTGCAAAAAAAACATATGATTTAAATACATTTTAAATGGGTGTTAATTTCAGTGTTCAGTGGTGTGTTATTTCAGAGATGAGTAGTGGTGTTCCCTGGAGATTTTCCACCACTATAAATTCCCATGATTGAAAGAAAGTAGCTTGTAATGAATGACACATTCAAGGTAAAGTGAGATTGTTACCTGCTGTTACAGCTGGTAAAAATGAAAAACAACTAATTTATCTCATTTTCTTTCCCACACCTCTTAACAGATGAACAACTGACCCAAAACTTATGATAAAAGAGACATTTTCTTAAAGTTAGATTTTTTTATTCGCAATCCAGCTGGTACTGCAGTTCTGAAATACTATTTTTACTTCATCAAAATTCTTAAGTACTTCCATTTCCTTTGAAACCTATATTCCCTTTAGCACCTGGCAGAAGAATCATGCTAGATTCTTTGGAAGGCAACAGGAGGAAAGAATTTATCCTACCAAGGCAAAAAAGTATAGAAGAGATGCTTTTTGAACATGGAAGAGTTTTGGGGATCCTTGAATACTTCTTTCCTTGACCTGAATACTCCTTTTTTGCTGATAGAAAGATTAAAAGGTTGAGAGGGATGTGGAAACTGTGTCCAATACTTATCCCCATGCTTTTTTTTTTCTCTGTCTCCAGTACTGCTGAGATCAAAGTTACATAGCAAAGTTTACACAGAATCACTTGGGAAGACAGACCCTACAGCCCCTTTGCACAGATGAATTTGATGAAAAATTTTGCCAAATGGTTCATCACCCTTCAAAAAATGAGGCTGTTGAACTCTATGACTTCAGTATTGTCAACAGAAAATGTTCAAAAGCATGCACCAGGTAATCTTCATAAAAGGAGTTGCAAAAACATTACAAAATTCACAAGCAATATTTTTCTGTTTTTCAGAATATTAAGGGTCATATTTTCCAGCCTTGATTACAAGAGTCACAATAAAAAGTCCTTATTTTGAAAAAAATATATTTGCATGTACAGTACTGAATATAATTTATTGATCTAGATTAAATGAAATATTTCTTTAAGAAAGATGTTAAATATGTTGAGACTTATGATAAAGTTACAAAAAAAAATAATGATTAGTAATCAGTATTTTTACTGGTTTTCTACTATACAGAGAGTTAATTCTAATAAATTATCATTTAAAAAGTACTACTTTTCTGGAAATTAAGAATTACGTGAGCCATTGAATTCAACTCAAAATTGTTTTTACATACTTCAAACAAAGCTTGTGAAACAGGAGTCTGGTATTTTGATTTATTTGAGAATACTGCAAAAAAAAAAAAAAGAATAGAAATACCATCTTCCTCTCACACCAGAAAATAAGTTGAAGGGTGAATTTTGTGAGTGCTTGCTGTATTACTGTGAGGGAATAAACTATGAGAATGATAAACACCAGAACAGGAACAGTTTGTCTTATTTAGCCTACATCCAGGAAATAAATAATCTGAAGTTCAAAATACACAGTTTTGTAATTTATGCAGCAGGTTTCTGTTGTGTTCACTGTTGTTGCCAAGAGTCAGGGTGAAATTTTGATGAGGATTGAACCACCATTGACAAGTGCAAAAGCAGAGACTTCCTACAACCTCTCCTTTTAGTGCATGCTTAAGAATAAAGAGATTTAAAAATTTTTATTAATATTAAAAGAGCACATCATTTTGAAAATTATAATCCAGTCTTTTTTTTTTTAATAGCAGGATAATTGTATTGGAATTTTCTGCCCATCCAGTGGCTGTGTAAAAAGCAATGCATTGACAAAACATCACTGCACAAGACAAAGTAGCAGTATAATTAAACCCCCATAAGTAGTAGCAGCTATCATAAAATTGTCTACCCTTTACTATCCTTCTCCTAACTTGCAGAAAAGATTTATAAATGTGACTTTTAAAAGCATTTCCACAGCATTCTTTGGTAGTAATTGTATTCACTATTACTGACAGTAACTCTGCATCAGAACAGAATATACAAGAATGCTATTTCTTTGAATGCCTCATCCTTTGATCACTTCTTCTCTAAATAATATAGAGGATTACCAAGATTTTCTTCTTTAGTGTCAATTTATCATAAAGAAAGCACCATTGCTTCTCATTGGTTTTAACTGACGCATTCCTGTCGAAGTCGGATTTTATAACACAACTCTTGCTATAATAGAGCATCACCAGGCTGGAAGAGGGGATTCTCGTACACAGAATAGATTTACAATATTGATTCACTGAGCTGTTGATATCAAAATTCCTTAAAATGTGTAAGCTCATATTGACCTGGCACCTTTGAATTATAGCATCTCTCAGATACTATCATACTTTTTATGTTGTGGTGGCTTTTTTTATTATTTTCTAAACCTCCCCTCCCCCTTAAGACTCTTCTCTTCACTGCAGAGCTTGCAGAGGGAGACGTCTATTTTACATTTTATGGCCCAGTACGTGACATGGAAGCCAAACTACAACAGCATTCTCAAAGAAAGCTTCTGCTCTTTGTCTACCTTATTTAGCTTTAACCTCTTTGCACGGAAAATTATCCAGTAACTGCCTGGAACTTTAAAAGCAAAGCAATTAACATGAAATCAAAATGGAATAGTAACTCAGTAAGTGAAAAAACACAAAGCCACATAAATAGATGAGCAAGCTTATATAAGGACTTCATACTTTCAAATATTCCATCTCTGGTTACCAGACAACAGCATGGAGTATTAAGAAATCTCTGGGAAAAGAAATCCTTCTATTTCTAGGTATATGTTTGTGTTAAGTCCAATCAGTTAGTGCAATATGGGTAGCTGAAATAGGTACATAAAATTAATTTAAATTTACATAGATTTAGAAATTCACTAGCCCCAGTTTGGTACAAAAGATTAAGAAAATCTGAATTTATATCAAAACATACACCTTTTTTCATACTACTTCTATAAGTTTATTTTGATATCCACTCATAAACCGCATAATGCATATACAGATATATGCATTTTCCTTATCTACTGATAAATGGAGTTTCAAAAGAATATGAAAATGCAGAAATTGCAAATATAAAGACATATTAGGTTAATTAATTGTTATTTCAGTCTTTCTTTAATAAACTTCTAGAAAACTGAAGTGATTAGAAGCTTGTCATTTAAATTCCATTAATTCTTCTATGGAATTGCCCATGTAGCCAGGAATACTGTTTAATTTAAATTTTTTATATATATATTATAATACATCTTCACTGATATAAGGGAATAAGGGGCAATATTTTCAATCTCCACAAAGCTTAAGTGCTGAGTAGTTAAAATATTTTGTCTAAAAATAGAATGGAGAAATTTAATGTCTAGCATGACATATAATGTCTATGATAAGGAGACATAGGAAGGAATTTGTCCTTGATTAGAAATGGAACCACCTGATCAGAAATTGATTTTATAGAATCATAGAATGGTTAAAGACCTTAAACATCATCTAGCTCCAATGCCCTGCCATGGATAGGGCACTTTCTAGTGCCAGGTTTGGAGAATCATAAACTTTCCTGACAGTTCAATTTTTCCTTTGAAACACTTGAACTATACATTTGAGTTAAGGCATGTGGGAGAACGTCCTGGTTTAGTAAAAGTGCAGAGGAAATGCAGTTTAACTGTGTATCTAAGCTGAAAAAAATTCTCTCAGAAGTGTGGAATTAAATCTGGCCAAGTATATCAAGGAAAACAAAGGCTTCTTCAAATACTTTAATAACAAAAGGAAAACAAAGGATACTGTGAGACAAGGATGAAATGGAGGCGATGTCCTGGTAACAGAGGATGCAGAGAAAGCAGAGCAACCAAATGCCTTTTTTGTATTGTTCTTCGATGACAAGACCAGCCATCAGGGATCTCTGACACAGGAGACTGAGGTAAAGAGTGTTGGAAGACTTTCACTTGGTCAAGGAAAAGTGGATTAGAGAACACCAAGGAGAACTTGACATCCCCAGGTCATTCTCACATTGTTGTTCTCCTCTTAATAACACAGAAGGCCTTGAAAACATATGGAAAGATGTAGTCCTAAGGAATTAAAAGGATTTTAAAAGTACTTACAAATATTTTTCCTTCCCATATGCTTTGCATTTATTCCATTAACATTCAGACCATGCAGACCCTAGAGACATGAAAGACAAATGGTGTTCGAGAGAGGACGAGTGGGTAACACCTTGGGGGGTGATGAACTAACACACTTTTGAGTATTGTGGGTGATAGAACAGCTTTCAGAAAGAACAGATCCCAGAAGTTTCAGCATTGACTATCATATATGTTTGATGTCATCTGTACATAAAGAGTGAATAATAATAAAAACCTATTGTCCCTTCTCACTGATCATGTCCTTCAGTTGAGGTGGGAGCTTTTAGTAGTTCCTCTTATTTAAGAAGGAACTAATTCCTTATTTAAGTTCAAAGATTAAAGAGAAATATTGACTTTTTTTAAATTAATAATATGCTGTCAAACTAATTTTCTGTGATGAGCTGTAAACTCATTGAAAATGCTAACAAAAGTAAATCAAGTTTTCAGTTCTCATGTGTGTAATATTTCCAGACAGACATTTAAGATATATCCTCTTAGCACTTCATATACACCAAGTATGAGGACCCTGCACAAAAACTCAAGTGCATGTAACATAGATCTGAAATATTTTAGCCTGTTTGTCCAGAGAAAGCACAAACTCTTTCTCTGCAGTTTACATCATAGATGTAAAAATGCTTACAACACATCTGTGCACTAAAGAGTAAAATTCCACTTTCTAGGAAAACAGGTAATATTTGACTTTGGATCATCCTTATATTTAAAAATGACGAGGACCAAAGATATTTCTAAGACACATCCTGGTATAAGTTCCAATTTCTCTGTAGTGCATTTGCTAAAATATCATACAAAAGAAAAAAAACCGCAGTGTAAATAATGGGAAAAGAGATTTATTTTATCGCTAAAAAGAAGAGTAATATAAATATTAACAAAAAAGAAAGCTCAGAAATGAAAAAAATATTCATACCTTTTTGAGGGATTTGAAATTATATTTGCCAATGTTCTTACATTTTGTTTGATTTTCTCCTACAAGTCCCACAGAGTATTATGAAAGGGTGATACATAAATATTTTCATAGGATTTAAAAGGTGATCTTGAAACAGCTGCAATTAAACTAACAATAATAAAAAAAAAACTATTAGGATTCCATATTTTTTTTGCCCAGATTATCATGGTATCATGGTAGTAATACAGACAATGCATTAGTTGCTTAAGTTAAAAGAGGTTTCCATTTTTTTGCAAGACAGTCAGAAACATTCACTATACATGACTAGGATCTATTCTCTCCGAGGCCAATGAAGGCTCTCTTTGCTGGAGATGTCAGGATTGTCATTGAATCCTGATTGCACCTACAGAGGAGAAACAAGCCTGGTCTTGTTCTGTTTAATATCAGCAGTAGTGTCTCCAGCAACTTACAAGGCAGGAGTTGAGGTAGGGCCTAAGCACTGCCTTCATGGTGTTATCTTCCCTCAGTTCCTGCTGCCTGTTAAAAAACCCGTGAAATTTAATGTCCATAAATCCCACAGGACTCATTCCTACACAGGAAAACAAGATTTGATTATGCACATGACAGTTCTATACAAAGGCTTTTACTGAATGTGCAAACCCTGGAACTGGTGTGGTTCTTGGCTGAGCATCTTCTAACAAATATTTGTCCTTAGTCATTATGAGAATTTTGTTTCTGAGAATGAAATAATTAATGTCATCAAAGGAGCTTTAAACTCAAAGATAGCCAGTGTAAGAGGTCCTTTATGCAGAGTAACTCCGCTGACAGCAATAATTGACAAAAAAACTATATCTTTCTAGGTCAGCTCTCCATGAGACACCAAAGGTATATGATTATAGATTCTGTAAATTGTAGAATACATAAGACAGGGAAACCTGATGTTTCACCAAAATAAGGTTTCTGGTATCTCCACCTTCCACAGGAATGAAGTAGCTCCAATTCAAACACCTTCAATAACCTTGCTGTCCATGTCAATTTTCTACATTATTTGAGGTGCAAGACAGACTGTCCTTAAATGGGAAACTTCTCCTTTAGCTGTATGTCTGGTCTAAGTGTATCACCTGCACTCTCTTTGGAGTGATGTCAATGACTAAAGAAGATAATGATTATAAATTAATCTTAGAAAAGAGCATGAAGTAAAATGTTGAACATATAGCATTGAGTTGAAAGAGCTCTAAAATATTACTTTATGACAGACTTCTGAAAATGGCAAGGGATTCCAAAACACACTGAATAACTTTTATTTGAACCAACATATCAGCTTATAAGGGTGAGGAAGGATAGGGTGAACACTGCTTTTTAGCTGCTCTGAGCACTTTATCTTTTTCCTTTAATCTGACTCACACTAGGCACTAGATTATCTGATTTAATTTCTTATTAGCAACAGTGAATGATGAAAAGCACAGTGGCCTTCATAAGAATTTCAGAGCTGACAGCTCTGTTCTTTGTGGACAAGATACATTATTACTGATAAAATTTTGCCCTTCACCTTAGTCAGATTTTCTAAAAAGTGTGCTAAAAATAATTTGAGTGATTTGGGATCTTCCCTGCAACTTTGAAAAGGATTCAACCTATCTCTGAATTATGTTTTGCTTGTTCTACATAGCTCTTCTCCATAGGTAAGACACATGTCTATAATATGAGTCTATATTGTGAGGTTTAACAGGGGAGTAATAGGATTAAAATATGCTATCATGTAGTTAACAGTGATGTAAGTATGGGGAGGACAGAATATTTTATGTGGTTTGCCATTTTGTTTGGTTTCATTCTTCCAGTCTAACCTGAATAATGTGTTACCTTACTGGTGTACTTTCATTTGAATTATAGTGAGGTACACATAGGTCTCCAATTATTGACACTGAGAAATTGCAATTTATATTGAGTTGGACTTGGATGTATTTCATTCAAACTGATATTTATTTTTCTCTCATGAACTGCAATATATATCTGTCTTCAACTCAAAACACACCAAAGTTTTTAAAGAATTCACCCCATTACTGAAGTCACATTGCAATAACTCTAATAAATTGCACCTGTGAACTCCCCTCTGGTTTATTTATATACTGTATCACAGGTTATTAACAGAAAATAACCCACTGAGATACAACATTCTTGTTTACAGTGAGATGCTGGTAGTGACAGCAGGAATATAAAACATAAAATCAACAGGGAACATAGAACTAATAAAAAGACAAGGGTCTATAAAGCAGAAAAAAACCCCCACAGCCTACTGTGAAGGCAAAAATAAAATAAAATAAACTTCCATCATAAAACAATCAAAAATCACAGTGTATTTATAGATAGTAGACGGTACAAATAGCCACCGAGCTTGAATACTTATGGCTGTCAGCAAATCTGTGAGCTATTCAGAATCAAAATTTGGTCAGCAGAACACATCTCTCCAAAAGCTGGTTATGTCTACTTCACTGTAGCAAATGAAAAGGATAAAAAAGGAAAGAGAAGAGAAGAGAAGAGAAGAGAAGAGAAGAGAAGAGAAGAGAAGAGAAGAGAAGAGAAGAGAAATCACCCAGGGAGAAAATGATGTTTAATTATAATAAAATTTAAAAAATTTGAGAAAGTGAGAATATTTTGGAACTCTTTTGACTCATTATTTCCCTTAAAATTAGTTTCAGATGAACATCTAGTATCTTTACAAGTATCTTAATACATACAATGGATAAGTGCCATGAATATATTAACCATTCTGTTGCTCAGTACCAAAATTTCTCTTTGTAATATCAAGAGAAAAATCATCTGAGACAAGAATGATAATCTGAAAGTGGTGAGGATATGATTATATTATATTATATTATATTATATTATATTATATTATATTATATTANATATTATATTATATTATATTATATTATATTATATTATATTATATTATATTATATTTTGTGGGATGTAATCTACAGAGATCTGCAAAACTCCATGTCATTCTACCATTCTCCACATCAAGTTTTACATCCCCTATACCTGCATTTGGTGTCATCTTATTTTCAAAAGGACAGAGGGATTTTTCAAAATAAAGAGAAAATAAAGCTTTGTACACATATATATACAAATATTTTTTTTTTCAGAAAGATAATAGGTGGGGAGTATCTCTTCCTACTTCTGACTGCAGAAAACAAGAAATGTTACAATTCTATAACACCAATTAGTCAACAAATTAAAAAATGACATCTATCAAAATAAATGAAAGGCAGAAATATTTCCTAGCTATAAGTACTATATGTTCAGGCTGGAAAACATAGCCACAAAGTGCAGGTGGGGTTGGAAAATATTAAACTTTGGTATGAGACACACAATTACATTCTCATCTTGTGTGGAAGTGCATCTTCACATTTATGTCATAGTACAATAGTATATTTCTGGGACAAAGCCAGTTTGCATATCACTCAGTCCCAGAGAACACTGCCAGGCACAGAGTAACAGAGTCCTGAGGCTTGAAGATGGGACAAAAAGTTCATGTTTACGTCACCAGGGGAAATACAGCAAGAGCAGTAAGCAAGACAAAAATATTACTGGCTAGCTCTTGAAAATCCAGTCCTGGTTCTCTTCCTCTGAACCAAGATTGCCTGGTTCATACAATGAACTCTGAAATTACTTCCTCATTCCTCAGAGCGATTTCATTATCCATGCACAGAATAGCTACAGTATTGCTCTGAAAACCTTATCTGCCCTTACCAGCAGGATGTGGCATATATCAGTCAACATGGAGTCACACAGTACCCTTTCCCAGTAGTGTGGACTCTTCAGGAGTGTGAAGAGTCTTATTTCTTATTCCTCTCCTAATTCTGGCTGTCCACAGTAAAGTACAATAAACTAATTCCAGTCAATGCAGGTACTGCTGTCTGGGCTAGTCACTGACCCACTGCATACAGCAAGGTTAAATGAAATCACTATCTTCCTGAGAGCTGCATATCTTGTGGGGTAATTTCACTGAGGGTCTACTCTAGCTGGATGTCTTTCTGGCATTTTGTACCTCTAGCAAGCAGCATTCTTGTATTGTTAGTGGGGTATTTTTTTTTCCTTTTTTTTATTCTTTTTTTTGCCTGCTTCATTCTGAACAACAAAATACTTCACAGTGCTGTCAAGAAGGCTGAAGTAGACAACCACCTGTGTTATTTTTTCAGCTGAAGGGAATCATCATTGTTACAAATAGTTTCAGTTTATGTATCAGCTTCACGCTCACCCCTCCCTAATGAGCAGAGATAAGTGATTTATTCATTCTTTCTGTGTTTGAAGTCATTGACTATAACAGTTGCAGTGGAAATGATATATAGCCTGTAAGTCACACACATCCCTTGTGATGTTTTCCAAGGAGCATTCTTGCATGTTTTTGAGGAAAATCTTCCTCTAATATTTACTAAAAATAGTGGGCAACAATTCTTTGTACTGTTTCCAGTACACCTATATGCAACCAATCTGTACAGGCTGATTAGCATTCACAGTCTAAGAATTAAATATTAAAATGGTTGGGATCATCTAATTTTTTGCCACTCTGCCAAACACCCTACTGTCATCAGCAAATCTTAGAAATTATCTGATCTGCCTTGGGATAAAGTTAATATGCAGTGTAACCTGTGCTGTGTGCTGTGTTCCACTTCATCCTATATAAATTGCTCTGAATGTAGAATTGTCTATTTAATTATCGGTAATAATTTTACTTGTATAAAAATAAACAAATAAAGCATATTTTTGTCTGTTGTTTCTTAAGCAGTAATGTAAATTTGAACTTTAACTGCCAAATCCGAAGTGGCCATCTAATCTACAGCACAAAGCTATTTTAATTTATAATGGAAATTTTTGCTTAGCTCACATGTATCTGATGTATTTAAAAGAAAATATTTGAAAAAAAAAGCTTTTACGAAAGGGTACAATGGTCCCTGAGGACACAACATCTCATTTTCAATTCAGTTGGCAAGAATACTAATTGCATTATCACATATTCAGCAGCATTCAGCAAAGTTATTTATTCATTCATCTTTAAGACCTGGGATGTCTGGCAGGTCACTGCCAATAAGCACTACCTTGAGAATCTCAAATGATGGTATACAAAGAAAATTAGATGTAGAGTTGCTGGATAAAGAATCTCCCACAAAGAAGTTAAACCTCTGAGATTTCAGACTGCCAGCTTCATGACTGAGTGCAGAAATATATTTGTCTCTATGAACTAAACAAAACAAACAAGCCCATAACTTTCATGACCATAAAAGAGAAAGGAAGAAAAAAAGAAAGGGAAAATATAGAGGATGATCTACAAATCATAAAGCATGAGATGACAAAGTATATTGAGGAATCAGAAGTCAACATGCCAAATAAGAATCTGCATCCCACAGTCTTATAGTCTATTATGTGCTGTACTCAATTTCCCTGATTCTGAAATAAGAAAATGAAATTCCAAAATTATTTTTGAATTTTTTTGTTTCCTTTTTTCAGTAAATTTGGGGTGAAAGCCTACTTATTTCACAGCATGAAGAGAGAAATCACAAAAACAAGGAGGAAAGACAGGAAAAATCAGGACATGGAGTGTTATTTATTATGAGGAATAGGAACTTCAACAATATGCTATTTGAACATGACAGGAACAAATTAAGGCTCAATAATAATTTTAAACAGCAGTCATACTGGATGGCATCCTGTCCTTCAGGTATGTCAATGGCACTGCTGACCTTAGTGTCATCTGCAAATGTGCTGTCTGTGCACTTGCTTCTTCAGTTTGACCTGCAGTTCCCTACTCAGCTATGCCAGCCTTGCCTCCCTTGTCCAGTTTCTTGCTCCTGGATCTTGTGCTGTATGGAGGGTTTCCTCAAAGATCTGCCATCTCTGTTACACTCCCTTGTCATTGAGGGCAGTCTGCCAGGGGATCCTGTTGACTATCTCCTTGCTATGCTGTAGGCTTGCTTTCCTAAAGTTCAGGAGCCTAACTTTACTCCTTTCCTGCCCCATAGCCCTCAGGACTGTGAAATCCACCAATACATTATCACTGCAGCCCAGGCTGTCTCATCTTGTTGTCCCCAGTTACCTCACTTACATTGGTGAGCATCACATCCAGTATTGTATCCTCTCTGGCAGGGTTGTCTGTTACCTGGCTCAAGAACTTATTCTCCACATATTCCAGGAATCTCCTGAATTGCCTACAGCTCACTGTGCTGCTTTTCCAGCAGATGTCAGGGTGGTTGAAGTCCCCCCACAGGACAACAGTCTGAAAGTGTGAAGCCTCCAGCTACAGGAGGCTGCAAGTGTGCTGCAGTGTGACTAGCACACTTCAGAGTCACTGGCAAAAGGCCCTCATTAGGGACCACATAAAAAATTCCTCAGAAACATCTCTAACATGACTCAGTTGCCATGCTTAAGTAGTCAAACAATATCCTTTTAAAGAACAGCACTATCTGAAAAGGTCACTTTCTACTGCCTCAGTGATACTGTGTTCCTTCACATGGTGGCTGATTGTAGGATACTGTTTTCCATCTAATGAAGTGAGACATAAGTGGATCTTTGTTTGGTCAAGTTTGTTCGTTTTGATTTTGGTAGCTGTTTTTTTATTGCTCTCTTGTTTGTTTTTTGTTGTTGTTGTTTGGGGTTTTTGTTTGTTTGTTTGTTTTTTAGGTTTTGATTTGTTTTAAGCTATGTGAACATGAATTTGGCTATATAAAAATTAATATGGTTCAGATTAACAACTGCCACCAAAAAATTCAGTAGTCAGTTTAGTGTATTTGTATATATAGTTATTTATCACTTCATTAACTTTTCCTATCATACAAGTGATTGGTTTGGATTTGTTGGCTTTTTTTTTTACTATTCACAGTTATTTTTTTTTATATTTTCAGTGGTAGAATTATTCTTGAGGTGCAAACATCAGTAGTCTTGACCTCAATATTAATTTCATTTAACTTAATTGACCTATACAGTATCTCTGCATTAATCCAAATCACTGGACAATATTTAAACTGACTTTCTAGTGTTTGAGCAACAGGTTCAGATTTGTTACTCTGTACTCCACCCTCTCCCCCAATATCCTCAATGTATCATAACTTAGCTATAGCCTTCTTTCCTTGCTATCTTTGCCACTTCATCTCTCAGTATTAGTTCAGCCTAACTTGATTATCAACAATTTTAGGATCTTTAAGCAATCTTTCTAGAATCCATTAAATCTTATAATTAACGGTTTTCACAGCAATGCAGTAGAAGCTAGAGTTGCTAAGTAGAATTTTCATTTTCTAAACAGGTCTCAATGGGGATATTGTGTCTTCATAACTGACAACTGAAAAGGCAATGAAGCAGAACTTAAAACAAGTGCTGTGTTTCAGCTTTGCTCTATATTACTAGCAATAACACCAGAGCTAAGGAAAGGGCTCACTGTACTTCAGTGGGGTTATCTGTGGAGCGAGCTGCTGTCAATGTAGTGGCAGCAGTGTCAAATTCATGGACTATGTTTACAGTGTGCTACATTGTTATGTTAAATGCAGTAAAGTTCCATCAAGATTGCTTTCACAGGAGAATGCAGTGTGAAGTATCCTCCAAAGTGAAAGTATGTTTAAATTCACCTTTTTGATATCTTATAACAGCCCAGTACAGGATTTAAAACAGAAGAAATCTTATTTCCAGGCTGCCAGTTCAGTCTATGTGCGGGTCTTTCTCTCTGCTGGTCTCACATTGATTTTGATATAGCTCTTTGGCATTGGTGAGTCTGCCAGAAGGATATTGTCAAAAAAAACATGGTGGGATTTTAATATATTCCCATCTCCTTCTGGCTGTCCATCTAGTTCATGGTCTTCTGACACTGCTTTCAGAAGTGGACCAACACTAGTGTGAACAGAGCTGTCATGGCCAGGATGGCCTGCTCTGCATTATCCAGTTTACGCAAGGAGAGTGGGATGCCTTCCCAAGCAGAAAAGGTACGACATCACTACACACAAGGTGGTAAAGCTGACAGATCACTGCTTCTAGGAGGGAATGCAGAATGCCATTTTCTCATCTGGAACCTTTATATATAACTTTATACATGTACATATATATATATATATATAAATATATATATATATATATATATATATATATATATATATAACTTTGAAAGTTAAGAATCTTCCCAAAGAGTATCATATTAAGAGCAGAAATATCCCTAAAAAGAGAAACCAAATCATACCAAACTCCTTTGTTTCTAAAAGACCTAAGCCAAAAATAATTCACTGGTATAAGTTAATGAACTTTATAGGTCTTTATAAAGAAACTGTGGCCACAGAGTGTACCTTATGAACAATCCCAAAACATATATTCTTTCACTACTCTCTGCCTCACAGATATAAACACATACACACCCAAAAAAGGATGTTTGTGCATTTGTGTGTACAAAACATGTCCTTTCTAACTCAGGCCTTTTGAAACTACTCAATTCACAGCTAGAGAACATTTCCATACAGACCACATTTGATTAATGAGGCCAGCTCACATTAGTCACAGTTCTTTCAAGAAAAACTTTGATACAGGCCATCTGTTGAAATCTAGTAAGACTATACACACATGCAGGCTGAAGCATTAAGCAAAGTATCCAAAGAGAGATTAAGTGCACAAAAACAGGCTGTGTTCTGAATTAGTTCCTCTAATCTGCTAAAAAGTGATTTGACATCAATAAAAGCAAAACCAGGGCGATTTATTCTCCACTGCTTCTCGGCTGAACTTTAAATTCAGATCCTGCATTTTTTTCCAGATATTCAATAAAATAGATCCATTATCAGTTGTTGGTTTTTTTTTTATTCTTTATTTTTATTCTTTTTTTTTTAAGTACAACATTAAGTGCATGCAGTCTCTGTTAAAAAAAACCAAAACAAAACAAAACTAGAAATTCCCAGTTTCATGCTTTTAATTTCCTTCCAAGTCAAGAAAAGTGAAGGCAGATGTGAACTGCAACATGCTGCATAGAAGTCACCTTCCTGTCTTCCTGTTGCAGGCACTCCTCATAAAAGTCATGACCCAGATAACAGTCTCGAGGTTCCTGTGAACCCCAGCAATTTGACTGTCATCTATAGTGAGAAGCTTGCTCATCTTGGTCTTCTATAAGCTTTTAGAAAAAGTATGCCAGGTCTGGCAGCTTGTGGAGGGTGAGGAGGGAAATAAACTAATAAACTTTTTATGTGGACCCGGTTCTGTGATTTTCTATATTGGACCTCCTCTAAGACAGACTTATAGAACTCTACCAGTGCTCATGTTGTATGTGGATTTCCAGGAGGGAGATCAAAAAGCCGGAGTTTTCAGCCTTTGTTACACTGCAAGTGGAATGTTACCAATAACCTGGAAGGCACTCTTAGATCTTATATAGAAACAGATGAGACAATTTGGATGTGGGAGTACTTGTGTACTAAGTATAAAAGCAGAGAATAAACACATGTTGGATTTTTCCCTTTCAGTTCCCAAAGTTTCTGCAAGTAGCTTAGCGCCCTTAAGTATTCATATCAAACTTCTGCCATAATCATGTCATTTCTGAACCACGTATTGTGAATGCTCAATTTTGAATTGCCTAATAAATACATAGAGGCCACAGGGACAAGGTTCTGTTCTGTCTTAAACTTATTAGTTCTTCAAATCAAGCCCATAATTTTCTGTAAACATTTCTCATCAAGTGAAAATTCTGACTAGTACAATATTTTGGGCAAGGAGTATTAAATTAATATGAATGTACTGAACAGATGTTCCATGTAAATTTTGATCATTGCCCCTGTATGACATTGTTTCTGTATCACATGATCATAGTTTAATGTGGAAATGCTTATGTTTTCTGTTCCTGCCTTCCAGATGCTAGTACCTGCAATGAAATGAACTAGATGCTCGGTTGTCATCCTTGACATTTTTTGCTCAAATAAAAACTGACATCTTAAACGTCCTTTAGGATATATTTGTTACATGGGACAGCTGGTGGAACAAAAAGGAAAATTGGTTGGAGAGATACAGTGTCGAGAAGAGGGCTGAAGAATTATGCATTAAGCATAAGATTTCCTAACATTTAAAAAGTAATATCTCATGGAAAGTACATAGCAATAATCAAACTCGGAGGGAGAGAAAAGGAAAAACAACATGGAAAAACTATCTATGCAGCAGCTGTGGCTTGAGTAGCCAGGAGGATTTAGATCTATAAAGGTTACAAATCCTTTAAACAAATGGTGAGAATATCTCGTCAGCTGCATAAATACACACACTTTTTTCTCTTTCTCTTATTTCTTCCACTCATAGGTTAATTCTTTTAATATGTCTTGCATCTTAGTAAAACAAAGCAGCATATAATACTGCTTCTATTTTTTCTTATATTTCTTTCTTTTTGTTTGGGCATCTACTGATACGCTCTTATTGAGGAGGGAAACAAGGGACAAAAGTACTGAACTTGACACTATTAGTTAGCATAAGATTCTTAAGTATTTCTTCAACAATCTTGGCAATTTTGGAAATGAACTAAGGCTGATTCAGAGAGGAGACTTTATCTGGACAGATTGCACCACTGCACCACCTCAGACACAAAAGTAAATTCTTAGTATCTCCACTGTATTTCAAAAGCAAGCAAATACCTTGTGACCAAAAATACAGCGAGGTCAGTGCAGACACCTGTTTATATTCTAGGCCAGAAAGAGAATATTAAATTCAATCACTGCTACTGAAATGAGCTGTAGTCACCTGTACTTATGGTATATGCCCAGAGAAAGAGCAGCTCTAGTTTTACTTTTCTCCTTGCCTCCTCCATACCCTGCTAAATTCTGTATGCTCCTATACTGTTTATCAGTGCTAGTACTCATCTTAGAGGATTTCCTGAGCTCATCTGTCAGCTACTTTCCCAAGACCAAGTTTGCAATGTATTCAGATAAGAATGGACTGGTTCAGAGAGTTCAGGTAGTTTCATAAATTCTCTACAAAGCTATAAATCATATTCCTTCATAGCAGTCAGAGCCACAGTATGCTTGATAACAGGAGAGCCACAGTATGCTTTGCCGTATTAAGAGTTCCCATGTAGTAAGACAAATTTTCATACTCTACAACAGAAATACACAGGTGATTTGCACCTTCTAGGTGTTTTTATTTGGTCATCTCGCTTCTTGTCTGAATGGCTTTGAGCAGGTGCCTGAATGACAGCATCATATTTCAGGCACCAGCATCAGACATTCAGTGGTCTCAAACACTCTTTAGCTTTAGAGTAATCTGTTATGGAATGAAGCTGAGAATCACCTTCAACTTCTCATTCACTGCATTGTTCAATATCAGTATCTTGTCAATTAGACAGAAATTTATGTAATTATGTGTCAGGACAATATCTCCAAATGTATTCCAGGTGATTTAGAGCATCTGATCCCTTCTTAAATGACCATTTTTGTCCTATAACACTGAAGCTTTGCAAATCCTTGTCTACTCTCTATGTAATAATATAGTCCATGTGTTTTACTGGCAAGAAACAAGATTTAAAAAAAAAGAAATTCCTTACTAGCATGTAAAGTATTTTAAATCTTTGGTTTAGCTATTTATTATTAGCTATGAATTTATAAGACCTTTCTGATAATAAAGAGATGCATCTTATTATTATTCCAGTTATAGCTCTTGACAAAATTATGTTAAATGTAAGTTGAATAAAATCTGTCTTTAACAGATAAATCTATATAAAGATAGAATTGTAAGACCCACACAGCTAGCTTTCTATATTTACTTTACCTGGCAAGGCTGTGTTATAGGGCTGGCCACTATGAGAAGAGAGTAAGGGTTAAGCTGGACATAGCTGGTTCCAGCCAGCTCCAAAATAGTCCCATGCTGACCAACACAAAAGGTATAAAATGCACCTGTGAGAGACACAAGTCTACCAGGATATCCTCATAGACAAACTCAGGAAGTGTGGACTGGATGAGTGGACAGAGGTGGATTGAGAACTGTCTGAATGGCAGATCCCAGAGGGTCGTAATGAGTGGCACAGGGTCTTGTTGGAGACCTGTCACTAACAGTGTGCCCCAAGGTTCAGTATTTGGCCCAGTATTGTTTATTCATCAATGACTTGGATGATGGTGCAGATCTCTCCTCAGCAAGTTCACAGGTGACACAGTGGGAGGAGTGGCTGATACCCCAGAGGGCTGTGCAGCCCTGCAGAAGGACCTCTACAGAGTGGAGAGATGGGCAGAGAAGATCCTTCTGAAATTCAGCAAAGGCAAGTGCAGGGTCCTGCACCTTGGGAAGAATAACCCCATGCACCAATACTGGCTGGCTGCAGGCCTACTGAAAAACAGCTCTATGGAGAAAGACTTGGAAGTCCTGGTGGACAGCAAGATGTCCATGAGCCAGCAGTGTGCCCTGGTGGACAAGAAGGTTAATGATATCTTGGGCTAAATTGGGAAGACCATTGCCAGCAGGTTGAGGGAGGTGATCCTGCCCCTGGTGAGGTCACACCTGGAGTGCTGTGTCCAGTTCTGGGTTCTTCAGTACAAGGGAGACGAGGAGCTCCTGGAGTGAGTGCAGTGGAGGGTGTCAAAGATGATGAAAGGACTGGAACCTCTCTCTTATGAGGAAAGGCTCAGAGAATTGGGCCTGCTCAACTTCAAGAAGATACAAATGAGAGGGGACCTCATCAAAGTTTATGTGTCTGAAGGGAGGATGTCAAGGGGCTGGATCCACTCTCTTCTTGGTGGTGCTGAGCAATAGGAAAAGAGATAATGGGCAGAAACTGATGCACAGGAAGTTCCACCTGAATTTAAGGAAGAGTGTTTTTACTATGTGGGTGACCTAGCACTGCAATAGATTGCCCAGAGAGCTTGTGGAGTATCCCTCACCAGAGATATTCAATAATAATTTGGACACAAGGCTGTGCAATGTGCTGTAGAATGGCCCTGCTTGAATAGCAAGATTGGAGTGGATGACCTACTGCTGTCCTTTCCAGCCTGAGCCATTCTGTGTTTCTGTGAGCAGAATGTGGGAGAAAGAGCCCTGTAATACGCCAATGTCAATAAGGAAGGATGGGGAGGAGAGAAGGAACTACAAGCATCAGAGATTTCACTGCAGTCTCTAGAGAATATAGTGGTGAAGCAGGTTGTCCCACCTGCATCCAGCAGACAACCCTGTGCTGCAGCAGGAGGCAATGCCTGAAAGAAATTATCACCCATGGAGAACCCAAATTGGAGTTTCCTCTTAACAGAAAATGCAAGCTGCAAAGAGAGGGCTATGTAGGAAAAGATATTCTGACAGGACCTGTGATTCCTGCAGTGATCAGGGTGGGAAGAAGGTGGAAGAGACAGGAACAGTTAAAGTCCATGCAAACTTTAGCCAAATAATGAAAATCCATAGAAAGGGTATTGTAACTATTCTGAAACAGAAATTATAAGAAAATCACACAAGAAAATCACATCAGAAAATTTGAACATGAGGAAATTTGAACACAAAAATATTTGCCTAAGAAACTGAATGACTGTGGTAATATAAAGAGTACACTGAATTTAAAATTCAGTTTGTATGCAATCATAATTGATTTTTTGAATAAGTAGCATTTTAAGGAAACTTACGAATAGGAATAGTCACTTTTTTTGGTTTCTGTATGTGTCTCTGTGTTAGATAGACAACATCTGATGTTAAAAGGAAACATCTTCTGCTTTTAAAAGGAAATTAAGTAATAAGTACATGTACGTTCATGCACTTAACATTATGAACAAGTAGATATGTATTTGAAAAAGTATGCAAAACACAAAAGTGCTCAATCCTGATGTAGCAGCAACCACTGCAACTTGAATTCATCTCTCATGTGTCAAGGGAAATCTTTCATTTAGGGTGAGTGTTCTAAAGAACTGAAATCCTTGAGTCATTGTGTCATTCTGTTATCTCACAGAGCTCTTGTTATTTGAACTCTGTTTTCTCAGTTAGAAACAAGGTATCAGGCCTGCAAAATTTCTAAAATTCCCAACTTCCCTTTTCCTTTTCTTTCACTTTGAAATAATGTACTTTAAACAATAAAATCAAAAGGAAATTATAAAGTCAAATTATCTTTTGAAGTTCACTCTAAGATATTGTGTTAGGCAGTGGCCTTGAAACTCTATGTTGCTGTGTGGAAATAATGGCATTGGTGATGGCAGAATATTTTATCCAATAACAATACTGGTAATGCTTATCACCAGTGTGTGCTCACCGTGACGTGGTTTGGCTTTTACAACTGTTCAAAACTGTTAAAATGAACTCCAGATATCTAGCTTAGAATATATTATGTTTTTGTATAAAATTGCATCTGCCAGACAGCTGTCTATTCACACAAGTAATGTAATTCAGTAATTGTTAGATCTTACTCTCCTTCAGGCTATTGTTTCTTTCACTGATCTGTCAGGGAAAAATAATCAGAAATCTAACTAGTTGACAATTCTCTCAATAAAAATGTTTGCAGTGGTAGAAGACACCAGTGAAACAATTTGAAGAGAATTTCTTATTCCCAACCAATCTCCATGCAGGACTATTGCACTGGAGACGCTGCTGGTTACTTGTATTATTTAAATTAACATCAGAAACAGAGGAACACACAGAGGAAAGGAAAAACCTCCTTCCACATGCCTTTGTAGTAAACATATTGTAGTGAAAACTAAGTGCCCCAGGTAACAATGTAAGATGCAACCAAAAGGATGTATTCTGTTATGCTCTTCACAAGCTGTTAAAGCAGGTAGAACAGTGTTCATTATCTCCTACCGTGACTCATCCCTGATAACTCCCTACAAGAACTATCTCTGTTCAGTGGAGCGTCAAGGATCATCAAATTACATCAGCCCATAGTGAGATGTTCCACCCAGAGGGAGGAACCAAGCATTTCCACCTGGATTTAATCCGGGGTTTGGAACAGCACAAGCAGCCTTTACCTACTGGATTCCCAGAGGACAAGAGCTACCACTGGACCGTCAGGTGAAGACCAGACCCTTCTACATGATCACTGCCTCATCTGGACTGCTACCACCATCCTGACTAACAGGGTGTCAGGTTGTACCCTGACTCTGTCAGTGGTCATGTACTATTGCATTTATTTTAATTTTCTTATTAAATTATAATTCTAACTTGCAATCTCCCATTGGTTGGTTTTCAAACTAGTACACTACTGCTGTAATATCTAAAATGACCTTGCCTTCATCATTATTTCCTCTGGGAATGATCAATGTACATAATAGTAAGTTTCTATAATGTATTTATTTGGTCATAAATGCACATGGAACTATGCAGATTCATGAATACTCAGGATATGGTCCTGCAGAGTTTTCATTTATGAAGTGCTCAAATTTTATGTATGTATTCTCCTGGCATTTCTTTTATAACAGAACAAATCATAAAACAAAAAAAAAACAACTGTGCTATCAGAGATGTGATATACATTTGCTGAAAAAAACCCATGCACAATTACAAACACAAGGTTTTTTTAACAAGGATGTATAATTTCTTTGCATGAGGAGACCAGGAATTAGTAAGAGTGAGAAGGTATTGTATATTTCCAATTAAATAGACACAGAATTGGACAGAAGTGCTAGAAGCTGATCTCATTGTAAAAAGTGAACAAGCCTCATCTGTGTACTCAGTGTTACATTTAATTTGCTCTTTCTACCTGTCTGTCCTTTTCTCTCTTTTGACCATTAACATGGAGTATTGATGAAAGATGTGGAAAAATTGTTCTTTCACTTCATTTCACTAATTCAGTTTGCCATATGAGGCACAAGTGTATTTGGGGTGAAGAAAATATACCCTTCTCATCAGAAGTATAGAATGGTCTTTCATGGTAATTCAGAAAGTGACAATGAAATCCAGATGAAATTATGTGACCAATGGTAGGTAGAAATTACAAGAAAATTGTCTTCTCACAAAAAGCAAAGACTCTTTGGGGTAAATCTAATACACATAATAATCCTTTCCATATACAATTTTTGTTTCTATGGGTTCATAAAAGGAAACAATTTGCATTATGCTAGCACAGCGATTAGACCCTTTTATGCCACTGAAAACAATGATGCCCATATAATCAAGGCTATTACAAGCCAGACTATGAGTATGAGTAATAGTGTCCCTGAACTTCACTAGAATGCATACTCAGCTGCATTTTTTTGCAGTAAAAAATATGCTGTAAAGGGAAGAATCTACAATAAGTTGGTAGATTTAAACTACAGTTTAGTCTTCAAAAAATCTAACGACCTTTGGGAAATGTTGCAAGACTGATCTCTTTCTGCAGGCATTTCCTCATTCATAATCTATTTTAATTATGGTCCATGGGCAAAAGTGCAAACTTGGCCTTGATCCACAGCCGTGCTCACCGCTGTCACTTTGGGAGGTTCATGGAAAGATCAAGGATAGTAACTGTAGCAACTAAATATTTAGTCATTATTATTCCTTCAGTAGCCTATGGTTACGCTCAGCATCATTAATAAGTGAATGTACTCATTGTTAGCTTACCATTTCTATTCTTTTTTGTCTCAATATCTCTTTTTCTTTCTCCTTAGGGAACTTTGCCTCTTCTTTAGGAAACCGTCCTTTACTATTCTTTATTAGATTTTTTCAGCACCATTGGTGAAAACCATATTATTAACTGGGTCTGAAGCAGAATTATTGCAATTGCTTAACACTGAAAATGAAATGTCATTAATTGGTCTGGTTCCTTTTAGGAATCAACAGGATATAGTAACAATTCACCATTTTTTGGATGTACTACTCTGTAAGGCTACAGGAAAAAGTTGATGCTGTCATATTGTTATATTCCATGTAATATGCTGTATGTAGAATGAATTACCTATTGAACCTATTTTTTTTAAATAAATGACAAATCTGAATGTATACAGTAAACCACATAAATATGCCACATATTTTTGGTGGAAAAAAATAAGGATTTTAACAATACTACTTCCAAAAGTTATTTAAAAGATCTTGTGAATAAGTTATCTTTATCTTCACCAACTATAGGAAGTTTAACAAGGCCATGTGCAGGATTCTGTGATGGAGCAACTCTGGATATATGTTCAGACTGGGGAATGACAGGCTGGAGAGAAGCACTGAGGAAAGGGACCTGGGGGTCCTGGTTGATAGCAAGTTGAATATAAACCAGCAGTTACTGGCAGCCAGAAATGCGACAGGTAGCCCCAAGTAGTCAACCCTGTCTTGGACTGCATCATGAAACAGCTGAGGGAGGTGATTGTCCCACTCAACTCTGAGCATTTTGAGGTGCTGTGTTACCTCAAGTCCCATGGACAGTTTTGATCATCACAATGTAGGAAGGACATTAAGCTATTAGAGAGAATTAAAAAGAGGGCTATAAAGATGATGAAGAGCCTTAAGGTGAAGCCATATGAGAGGTGGCTTTCTCTGTTCACTATGGATAGGAGTAGACTGAGGGGAGACCTCATTGCAGTTACAGCTTCCTCATGAGGGGAAGAGGAGGGGCAGGTACCGATTTCTCTGTGGTGACCAGTGACAGGACCCAAGGGAAAGCCTGAAGCTGTGTCAGGGGGAGATTTAGGTTGGACATTAGAAAAAGGTTGCTCAACCAGAGAGTGTTTGGTCACTGGAATAGGCTCCCAGGGAGGTGGTCACAGCACTGAGCCTGACAGAGTTGAAGAATTTGGAAAATACTCTCAGGCACATGGTGAGATTTTTGGGTTTCTCCGTTGCAGGGCCAGCAGTTGGATTTCAGTGGTCTTTGGAGGTCCTTTCTAACTGAGAATATTCTAAGATTTATCATCAGTAATGTTTAAATTCACCCAACTTCAGTCAATGTGGCCAAAAATCAGTCACTTTGAAGGCTAATGACTTGCCATCCTCTTCAAGTTGAGGAGGAGATAAAAGATAGCCCATGAGCTATCTTGTATTTAAGCCTTTTGGATACTCTTGAGAGATAGTTAGCAACTTGTTTGAAACTACATTCTCTGTGTCTAATTCCATCCTTTGGCCTAAATCCCTCTCTCAGTACAGGCTTACTGGTTTTTTTAATCTCATTATCATATTTTTTGACTGATGTCTTGACATTACTACACTTCTTTATTTGAAGCTCAGATGACAAACTACTTTAATCTCCAGTAACTGCTTGTGGTTTTTTATTCTGATAGTGAATACCTAAATAATCCTCAAAGTCCTTATCAACATAGTTTTAATTCAATCTTTGCAATTTTTATTCTAGAAAAAAAAATTAAAATGTACTAAAAAGTGCTTTTAAAGTGCAACAATAAAGTATAAAGTTAATTTATAGATCTAATTAAATAAAAAAATTAACCAATGATTGTCATTGCTGTCTCAAAGGATTGCTTTTCCCAGGAGCCAAAAATATACAGGGACAGAGATTTATCTCTAGAGATACTACTCTGAAAGCAAATAATTTTGGATGGGTAGCATAATGAACTTCTTATGTTGGCATCTTGAGGATACTTTTGTGCTCAGGAAGGTCTATGAAAAATATTTCTCTATGAAGAATTCTTAGTTTATGTACCTAAATCTACTTACATGGCATTTTAGAGCAAAATGAGTAGACTGTTTTCCTTGCGTATCATATTTTTGTAAATCTCAAAGCAGGCAGTCCTCTTTTTTTTTTCCAAGTAAAGCAGATTGAAATCCTGCGGGAACAGCCTGAAACTTTTCAGTTTGTTTGCTTTTCATGAAAACTGTTGCCCTTAGACACAAGAGTTAAGAAATAAGGAATATTCTAGCAGTAAAATTCTTTTCAACTTGCACTTTCACAATGTTATTTCATGTGCATGTTATTTGATGAACATTCATCAGGCATTTTCCAAAATTAATTATTTTAGTGTGACAGAAGGGGAAAGGAGAAAAAATATTACTAAATTCCAGGAACATGAAACTTTTCAAACTAAAAGTCTTTTCAAGTCTGCTATAATGGTAGGTATCAGACAGACAAAAAGTAATGAATTAGAATAAATATTTACATGTACTATAACAGCTTTTCAACTTTAATTTCTTCCTGTACCTTGCAGACAAGTTAAGAAAACAACCATAAGTAATAAATAAGACATTAAATGAACCCTGTGACAACCTTCTTATTCAATTATTGTGCTACAGCCTGGTAATAATTTCTTTTCTTGGTTTGTGTTTACCCTGTGTTTGGCTGGGGTAGAGTTAATTTCCTTTGCAATAGTTACTATGCACCTAAGTTTTGGAGTTGTGCTGAAAATAGCGTAGATAATACTGGGAAATTTTTGTTATTGCTGAGCAGCTCTCAAGCAGAATCAAGTCTGTTTTTTGCTTTTCACCTCATCCCACCAGTGAGCAGGCTTGAGGTACACAGGAGGACAACAGACTCCAAGTTGTGAAAGGGATATCCCACAGAATATGGCATCATGCTCAATATATAAAGCTGGGAGAAGAAGAAAGGAGTGGGGGAATTTAGGGTGGTGGTGTTTAACTTCTGAAGTAACTGTTACACAGGATGGAGCCCTGCTTTCCTGAACACATGCCTGCCCATGGAAAGTGGTGAATGAATTCCTTGTTTTGTGTTGCTTGCATAGGTGCCTTTTTCTTTCCCTATTAAACTGTCTTTATCTCAACCCACAAGTTTGTCACTCATACCCTGCTGTTTCTCTGCCACACTTCCACCATGAGACTGAGTGAGCAGCTCTGTGGGGTTGAGCTGCTGGCTGGGATTAAACCTTGAAACCTTTTTGCAGTTTTCTTTTATTTATTTCCTTTTTTTGTGCAGTATGCTTCTGTAAATAAAATGAAAAAGAGAAGCAACAGTGAACATTACAACACTTAAGGTATGTGAAAGTAGAATTGGAAAATTATGTACAATGGAGATTAAACTAATTTCTATTCCTTTTTACCAAGATAAGACTGTATCATCATAATTAGTCAGTTCTATTGTGGTACTCAGAGATATTTAAAATTTATTCTAAGACTCTTTTTCTGTAGAGCCAAAAGTAAATTAAATCTTATCTCTTAACTTTATATCTTCTTCTTTAGTTTCCTTTATGTTTGATGTCTTAGTTTTACTTAACCTCAAATTAAGATCTAAGTAGAGATATTCTTCTGTCTTAACTTCTTTTGAGATCTTGTGAAGGGCTTCAGCCCTTCTAGCTCCAGCTTTTTTTATCATATGTTACCATATTTTAATGAATTACACCTTGGAGTTCTTTTTACACCTTTCCAGATAGTATCCTTCATCCAGAAAAAAACCTAAAATACATATTTTAAACATTGTATTGCTTAAGGAATTTGTGTGTTCTATCCATTTCTACAGGAAGAAAGGATCAAGTACTAGTTTGCATTTGTCGGTACCTTGCTCATGCAGATGTTTATTAACTGCATTTTTGTATTTGATGATTTCAATGAATTATTATTTGAATAATATTAGTGTAACAAGATGGTATTCTCCGGTAAAGTTTGAATTACAGATCTTCTGATAATATCACTCAGTCAGAAATGTAACACATTCTTTGAAGAAAAATGAAATCATTCCAAAGGTACATAGTTGTTGAATTTGAACTAATATATCAAAAAATCAGAGTATCATGAGTTAATGGGACTAATATTCCACTCTTTCTTATGGTGAATGCAACACTCAATTTAATATAAGTAAGAATGGAAATATTGGAGTCCTGATTTTTTTGTGTTTGCTCTTGCAAACATACAGTAAAATTATCTTGTAATATCTCAATACCTGTTCCTGTTAGAGATTGCCTGAAAAAAGTGATACTGATAATCTTCTGCTGTTCCTGAATACTCAGATATACATTCTTGATGATTGTGGGAAAATTACATTTACAGTATAAGGGTCAGCAAAAAAATATTCATTGCAAGACACACTAATTTAAATCCATTATCCTATATTACAACTCTCAGATACATTTTTTCCTTTTGAATTATAAAAAACCATGACAAATTACATAGCAGCTCATGGTTTTCTATCCCATCAGGAAGACTGAAACAACAAATCTGATGTTCTTAAATTTCTTCCAATTAACTATAAGAATTGTTCATTACATTTCTTTTCTAAATTTCCTAAGCTTTCCTAATAACATTTCATCACATGATATGTAAGCTGTTTGTGTACTTACATTTTGTTTATGAGATTTTCTTTTTAGATCTTGCTAATGCTCTCATTTTAATAACACGAAGATTTTGATTTCTGCTCAGTGAATTCACCTTTTCCTTAGCCTAATCTGCATATGAGAGATTAAAGGGATTTCTTTGAAATGACAACAAAGAGAACATGGTATTCCATACCCAAGGACTGAAGATTAAAGTAATGTGCTAATTCCATTTGGGAGAAAAAAAGAAGCAATTTTCCTGCTCTAGTATGTATACATCTCAGCATAACTATTTCAAACCAATGACTCAGTGTGTTTCTGGTATTTGGCCAAATCATTATTTTTACTGAAAAACTGATTTTACATTAACAGCAAAAGTTAAATATTTTCATATAAATGATTGCGTTAAAACATATGAAATACAGCGTAGGTGGTCTAAACAGAATTTAAGAAGCCCATATAACTTGCTGTGTCCTTGAAAGATTCAACTTCTGTTGGAGACAGAATCTATCAAATCTCTAAATTAATTCATTTCTTACTATTTCTTGTCCAAAGCCAGACAATACACAATGCAGAAGGCTAGTGCTATGAAGTACCATTTAACACTGCTAAATGCTCTTAGTCAGTCCATCAACATTGATGTTTCTTCAAAAACATGATAATTTTACAAATACTTAAGTCTCACTTTAGATCAAAGACTCATTTTTAATCTTTTGAAAATTGTCTACAATTTATATAGAAGTATTTTCAAGTTTTCCTCTTCCCTGGGTTGTTTTATGAAAAGAATTTGTTTTCTTAAGTCAAAATTGATATAAGCATGATGGTCAGTTTCAATATTATCATTCAAGACAAAGTGGATTTCCTTAGGAACAAATAAATTTTATTGCATCAAAAAGCTTCCAAATACTCTTCTACCACTTCATCTAATATTGCTGTAAATTTAGTGCTGCTTTTTGTGTCACCTAGAAGTGACAATCTAGTATCACAGAGTAAGAAAGGTTAATAACCAAAAAGTGATCAAACAAGCAATAAAGAGAGAACCTTCTGAACATCTATAGTGTAGTATTCACATATGAAATATCACCAGACCACTGGTTTTAGTTACTTTCATTTCATATTGAAATCTCACCCATTTTGCCAGATGCAGCCCAGTTTCTAGAAATGCTCCTGTTCATTATTGATGTAGGCAGCTTATAAGTGACAGCTTCTGTTGCCTCCCAAGTCCAAGATTCAGCTCATTCATTTGTTTCAGAAAAAAGAGAAAGGGAAGCTGATCACCATCTAGGCCAACTTCATCAAGCCATGTGGGTCTTAGCAGCCCATGTCTTCTGCAGCAACAAAAACAGCAAAGCCACTCTTGTGCCATGCTCACTTCACTTTCTGGCCAAAAAAGGCACATTTTGTTCCCTGTAGTGAGAGGTTTCATAATTCACAAAATATATATGGATATCCCTTTAATGTCAGTTTAAATTAATGGGGTTAGCACAGGCACTTTCAATAGTTATTGCACAGTCACCACAGACTTTCACAGACAGTTCTTGGTGTTGGATTTTTAAACCTTTGAAAATATTGCTCTTTAAATCTTTAATTAAAAAGACTGGCAAAATATTATATGAACATACATTTGTGTCCATATAAAAACACTCAGAATTCACAAGGATTCTCTTCTGGCAATGAATGTAAACTGTAGGTTTACCACAGAGTTAGTAACGGGAGTACTTCTATTACTGCTATTGTCCCATTCCTTGGAAAATAGGCATCCAAATTTATCATTTAGTTTTCCTTATCCTAAAAATAAACACATGTAATTATAATTTTTTAATTTATGACACAAGGACAATTAGCACATTCAAACAAAGTAAAGACAATATTTATTCCATTGAGTTTTATTAAATATTAAGAAAATTTCTTGTATTTAATTTTTTAAAATAAACCTGGGAAAATATATATGCAAATATATTAGTATAAAACATATTTTTCACCCATTCTTTCTAGTCCCTGAGAAATTAAACAAATTCCAAAGGTAATTATGTTTGTGTAGCAAAGTCTACACAGTAGATTAAATTTCAGATGCTACAGGTAAGGCGCAAGAAGAAATCAGAGATAAATAAAGAGAAAAATAGCTAGTAGCATCCAGACTAGTTAATAAAATTTCTGTCCTGCTGGTG
Source organism: Lanius collurio (assembly GCA_020086605.1). Lineage (NCBI taxonomy): Eukaryota > Metazoa > Chordata > Aves > Passeriformes > Laniidae > Lanius > Lanius collurio. The sequence goes on along the minus strand of JACBWW010000004.1, from coordinate 23,982,833 downwards.
TACTTCTGCAACAAATGAACTGCCTTACATTTGGAAGTAGCTTAAAGACCTGTCAGCAAAACTTCACAGTCTGTGAAAAACTGTCAGTGCGCATAACACAATGTTTCCCCACCCTTACTTTCTCACCCTTTCCTATAGATCAACTTAGATGTGTAGGGAGGATTGAACCTGCCTCCTAATAACTTGAGGTTAAATTCAAGTTCAATTCTGTTATGATTTGGACTAATATGTTAAAACAATTTTAAATATGGAACTATGTCATAATAATATGAGGTACAAAATGTGCTGTGTTCTGTAAGTCTACTTTGCATGTTTTACTGTGGATCTAGCAGCAACTTGTATCTAGACTAGCAAGAAATATTACGATAAGGATTCTATGGTCTATTAAACAAATTGAAGCTAAATGGAAACACAATGCCATGTGTTATGTAGCTTAATTTCTGGTACTGATATAAAGCTGCCTGAAGATAGAAGAATGAACCAGCAGTATGTCTTCTAGTTTTTATGGCTATCTCCTACATGAAATATTATGTCAATGAAACATTATTATACACACAGAAAAGGCTAGACCTTAGTAATGTATGTCAGACAAAGTACAACCTATCCAACTTGCTTCATAGTATGTTATGAGTAACACATACTAGCAGAATGCTGCCATGACCTGTATCTTCCACAATTCTTTGTGATGTTCACAGCATCCCTCATCAGCAGGGCCATAACATTATGAAATGGATATAAATTAATTTCTCCATGTATTTTGCAGAACTAAAAAAAAAATATAAAGTTTGTTAAGAAATTTTATTCTGCCCTCAGTGGGAATGACCCCAGAATGGTGATTGGAGTTCTCTGCTGCCTTAAATAATAGATTTTTTTTGTGTGTGATTTCTAGCCAAATGATTTTTTCAAATTCTGATGCATAAATTTATTTCTTATTAAAATTTATTTCTTCCCATGTCTAGAAGTTGAGTGGCATGTTTCCATAATGACAGAAAAAAACATGTCTGATCAATCATTTCAGAATTCAGGATTTAAAGAAAGCCTCACATAAACCATGCACAGCAATGACCACTCAGCACTCACTCCATTGCCAAGTCAATTTATTTCTTTTTCACTTTGTCCACTTACAGACTGACAAGCTGGTTTAAAGAGACACAGGTGTACACTTCTTCTTAGCTTGGATAAGCAGTCTGCATAATCTATCAAACATCATCATTCTGACACAAGTTAGGACCATAAAACTACCCTGGAAATAAACAAAACACAGGTAACACCCCAGCAATCCTGCAGCAGCAAGGAAAAGGACTTGACAAGATTATAATTCTGAAATACCTGAAAATTAGTCATGTCCCTAGAAAAGAAATATGAAAAATAAAGCATATATTATGTTCAGCGTGTAATCAGATGGATAGTTCTTTAAAGAACTATATTTTTATGTGGACTTTCTAGTGGGCCTTCTCCTTGGAATGAGACCCTTTGTAACTTTTTATTCTAGGAAAGAAAAGCAGACCCTCTTGTGCTGTTTACTAAAGCCAGAGATAGATTCTTCTCCCCTCCCACTTTTTTGTTGTTGTTGATTAATAAAATGGTAGAGAAAAAAGTGAATTTCCAGTGTCCAGCAGAGCTGTTTTAGCAAGCACAGTTAGCATCTGTAGGTAACCAGCTGAGAGATTAATAAAGCCATAAGAAGTAGGAAATTTAAAACAATACGTATAGCACTATATGGATCTCTTACCTACACAAAAAGAAACAGGCACATCCAATGGGTTTTAATAGGGGAAGGAAAAGGGAAGTGCTTCAGAGCATAAAGTGTCTTGCTTTCAACACAGCTGCTGAAATTTTGCAAAGCTATCTTTCTCTGCCAATTTGTCCGTCTTATCTCTCTTCTTTTCTATTTATTTGCACTGTCAGAATGCTGTGAGAACAAAGCAAATATTATTAGCTTTGTGTTGACTTTCTGCTGTAGTTATATATTGTAAGAAAAGAAGAATCTTATAGGAACAAATTTTACTCATAGACTTTTCCAGATATGGAAAATCCTGTGTGATCCCTTTTTACTAGGCCCAGCCACTTCACCTACACCACTTTCACATCTTTCCTTCCTTCCTTTTTGTCACATGATAAGGATCTCCTGAGTTGGAAACAGACATTGCAAACTCCCATTGTTTAAGTAAAATTCCGTGCAGTATTATGCATTATGCTGGAAACATGTAAGAATAACTATCAAAGGCAAATAATTCCTTGATTTTTAAAATTTGAATTTAACTTTGTAAGTAGAAAGTTCTGAAGATTCATTGACTACCCATTGCACAGCATTAAAACAGTGAACAAGTACAAAGTATTAATTATTACAATTACCATGAGATAGAGAAGAATCAGAAATGTTCAAAAGCAAGAAATGGCCTGCCCTAAGCTTTCAGTATCATCACCAATCCTTAATATTATGCAAAAAATTATTTTAATTCAACACAAAAATTATATATTCTTATTTCTAAAGAGCCTAGAGAATTTAACATGAAAATAAAAGATAAACGTCAACTGTCTTTAATTCCAACCTTATTGAGTTCTAGTGTATCTTCTTTCACAATTACATTGTCTAAAATCTTAGGTGGATGCAAATAAGCAACAGTAATCAATCATGAAAACTGAGATGCCCTTTAAAGCCTATATTTCCATACTATTTTTCTCTAAATAACATATTGCTACCCAAGTAGCTGTACAAAAGACTTTGTCCTAGTCCCCAAAACAGTGGGGTTTTAGAGGTTTGTACACATCACTAATTTTCTATTGATGGAGACACAGGGCAAGCTCTATGAGAGGCTGTGAGTCACTGCTGTTGCAGGAGGATAGACACTTTTTCTTAGAAGTAGCAAGAAAGTAGACTTAAGATCAGATCTATTTTCAGGACCTATCTGTGTACATGCATAATTTATGTGAGAAGGAAAACTTGCTAGTTTATGGACAAACACTGAATAAGATTTGATCTATATCTCAAGTGGAACCCTTAGTATCTTGTATGGGTAAGTTTCAGGAAGTTGTTTTCAAAGCTGTCACTTTGTGTGCTCAGAAATACAAACACAAGACATAACTGTGTTGTAGAAGGAAACCAGAAGCTAGACGGACATGCTGAACATAAAAATTACGGTCTGTAAGGCTGAAATTACTGTTGTTCTTCACTTACTGCTTACTGAGTCATATCTTTTTCTGGAGAGTTCCATAGGCTCCAAAAGTCTGAAGTCTGATATTGGAATTAATTTTGATATTTTCTGCTTTGAATGTAGATAAACTGGTACATGTACAAATCATAAAACTCTGTAGAAAGCTTGCAAAGCTTTGGAAAACAAAAGCTCTGTATGGGCATTGGTTTCTGCACACCTTTGTTTTTCAGAAAAAATCTACACTTTAAAAATTACTATATTTATGCTAAATATGATCCAGATTATCGCAGGTGGCAACTCATAGAGACGGGGAAATGAAGGGCTGTAATTATAGTTATAATTATACATAATGGTATGCAGACTGCTGCCTTAATACACAGATCCCTCATTGTGCAAATGGGGCACGAAACACCTTTGTCTCCTTTGGGACAGACAGAATTTCAAATTGAATAGATCCTTTGAGAAACACTTGGGAGATATGTAAATAAATACTGGACCATTTATTTGCCAATGTGGACATTATGGTCTTTTTTTTCATACTAAAATTAATGCCATAGCATAGTCTCCTTGAGAACATGACATAACAGGAAGGATAATTTGTCAAGTCCCAAGGTGACTTTTCAGACACTGTTAAAAAAACCCTGTGCTGTAGGGATAAGGAGGCATAATGAGGCAGGCAAGCCAAATGGAACTCATCCCACACAATACAACATGTTTGATTTAGAAAGCAAATTTTCACCTTTTCTGTCAAATTCTACTCACATGAAAACAATGTGCTGAATTTTTGGATCTTTTCTCTCTCCTTCCTGAATGCTGGAACTTTCACAGCTTTTTTATCATAAAACATTTTCCTTTGGGAAAGATGAAATGTGTCTACCATTGATGTTGCAGTGGTTCCAATGGCTGCTCTGGATTAAGGCACATTTGATAGCTCATTGGGTGTGCAAACAACCAAAAATCTGTCCTCCTAAAGAGCTCACTATCACATATTACTTTTGAAATATAAAGCACACCATGACTTTAACTGCTAGGGACTACATATTACCAGTATACAAGGAGCTATGGTTCCTTAAAATGGAGGAAATTCTGGTAAAATTTGCTCATAACTGTTTTTCTCTACAGTTAGTTTGCTCAAGACCATATTTCCCATTATGCTAGCAAAGGATGTTGTGCCTTGATTTACCAGGTATAAATATAATGTGGACAACATGGGACATCTTTATAACAACTGTAACAGACATTTGTTAGACAATGTACTTCCTAAAATATTCCAGCCTCCCAGGTAATAAGAAAAATGTTCACCTCCCCTTCATCAGAGGTGATGAACCTCACAAAATTTAATCAAGATTTGTTGGAACTATGGGAGATTTTTCACTATGTAAACTGCCTCACAAAGTCAATATCCCCTGTGTGCTGAATGTGGTTGCACGTCATATCAGATTGGCAGTGCCTATGGTAAGATTTTAACTATAAGGGATAGCAGTGAGCTCAGACAGAATGAAAAGTAAAATACTTCCATTAAAAATACTGTCAAATCTCAATAAACTATCTGGAAATTCTCATCTTATAGCCTTTGGACTTTTAGCTAGTATGGCACTTTCAAATGAAGATCCAACTGCCACGAGCTTTAATAAAATATAACTGTTAAAAGACACATACCAAGACAGTTGAAATGTAGAAGACATCACACTTATTGTTAAGATGAGAGAGAAAAGTCTTTTAGACAGCAGAGACGGAGAGAACCCTTTCTTATATTCACAGACCTATACACAATGCCATAGCGGCAAATTAAAAAAAAAAGGAATTTTATTTTGTTTAATTTAATTTCATGATTGCTGATGTATTTTATTCTTGCTGCACCTTTCTCATGTGTTGCCACCTATGTGAGCTGAAAAGCAATCACTGCAAGATTCCTCATTTTCTCTCTTTTTTAAAAATAAAGACAACTATCCTGGAAACCTGATCTTCCAACTGTTAAAGAGTAAAGAGATCACCATCTGCTGAGATGACTCGGTGTAACAATCTCCATTTAGTTTGTCCTTCCAAAGTCAAGAGTGTGATTATTCTATAATTCTCTCACCTGATTAATTCTTAACTATGAACATAATTACACTCTCCAGAAGGTAAATCACTCTTATAAATCAGCTGCTGCTGACAGTTCCCTCTTCTGCACACTAGCACACTGCAGCAAAGTCAGTCTCAGATTGTAGAAACAAATGATTATTAAAACACATATTTCGCAGAAGCTCTACTTATTAATGAATTACAGGTAACATGATACAGCAAGAAAAAAAAATGAAAAAGAGACAGAGTGTGGCATTTATAAATCCTTCAGCTACTGCAGAAATGTTTTTTATGACCACAATGAACAAAGAAAGCAGTGCCTGCATATACAGTCGTTCTGCAGCAAACTGAGGTGAAGAGACTGCATGACATTTATTAACTCTAATCTAATATTAAATTGCCAAAGATGGGCTTGGAACTGTGAGTGACTTCAAACAAAAAATCAAATAAAAATAAATCAAGTGAAAAAATTGCACAATATATATTTTTCATATTCCCCCCACCTCCCTCACCCCCCATCCCTGGTATAGCAAAGATATTTTTTATCCTGGTTCTAGCTACTGATCACTTTATTCGCTAACACACCATTTTTAATAACACCATGTGACTGTAGTTCCCAATTGTATGAAAAACACTCCAATGGACTTCTCCTCACATGCAGGAAAAGTCGATGTTTAATATATTTTTCCTAATGTTTCTCCAGTTTTTCCTCAAGCAGCTATGGAGCCCAAGCCTTGCTTAAGAAATCAGAAATTTTTTAAGCAGATTTTCTGAAACATCTAAGACAAGAAAACGTTCGTTGTCCCATCATAACACAGAGCAACAGTTCCCAAGGTCTAATCCTAAATGGTTTAAGACCTTGATACCTTTGAATCCTGAGTAATGTCTTTTCAAGTCACAGAGGGACAAAGTAGCATGACACAATCATAGGAATGGAACTGGTTCTGGGCTTGAAATTAATTTTTATTTTCCATGGGAGAATATGTACTGATTTTCCTGTAAAACCTTGCAGATTTTCTCCACAGTATCAGTGAATTCCATTAAGTGATTCAGATAAATGCAACATATTTTTTGTCTCCCAAATAAATACTCCAATCTACTGATAGTATGAATTGTTATTTTAAAAAGGATAGAAAAAAGTATGATAAATCTTTTTTTCTTTAGCTTTTGATGTTTTATTCACTTTATTGCATTTTCTTTTTTCTTTTTCTGTAGTAATAGTTTCTGAATAATAGGTTTTAAACTCTCTTTGGGTGCAGAAGAAATTACTATCACATGTACTTTTAATTATTTCTGATTCCTTTTCCTCGTTCTTTTGCATGCCTTTGGTTTCCCTAGTGAAATAAAAAATTACTATGAGATAATGAAATCTTTGAAAAATATATTTCCAAATAACTGGGCTATAATTACTTCTGAAATCAGTGACACTACATCAGGGATGAATTTATTATCTTACATTTGTTCTTTGTATGTAAGTCCACTATCTCAAACACACAGTTTGAAAAGGAAATGTTAAATAAATGTGCTATATTTTCAGTTAAATCCAGATAAAGAGCTTAGAGAAAGACTTCAGATGAGGCTTGATATACAAGCAGAGATTAAAGGAGATATTTTTTATAAGATGAAATTCTACATAAGACTTATTTTAAAATTTAAACTTTCCAAACTATTTTCTATCTTTTTCAGAGTTCTATTTGAACTCCTTTAATTGGCTAAGGGATGAAAGTTTAACTAAAAAGAGTGAAAAATCTACTGTTATCTGTGTAGGATAAGCTCCCACCAACCTTATCATGTTCTGGAGGATACCTTCTTTACTTTTACTTTGTTTTACTTCAGCATAAATTCTCTACAGACTTGTCTCTGAGTTCTACAATGCTGAAAGCTAAATGTAGTTTTCATAGCTTGCCTAGTTCAGAATTACCTTGTAAATATAATACCAGAGCTAATTCTTCACTTTAGCCTACATACACATTTAGCTTATATATGGATTTACTTGACTAGACTTTTAGTCACAACTTCTTAAGATCCCTCTCAGTTGTATAGACAGGCTCTGTATAGAGTGTGTTGAAGGAATTGTGAATGTGTTACCCTGCAAACCTTTTTGTGATAATGTCTTTCAACTTTTTCCAGGGTTCCCTGTCATTACTGAAATCTCCCATAATACCCAAAAGCAAAAAGGAAACTTTTGATCAATCTTCAATGAGATTTCTTAATCAGATGTTTAACATTCACTTGTTTTCTTATAGACACAATACAGTTATTTTTTTTTTCCCTTTTAGAAAAGGAGAAGACATTTTGCAAAGCAGTTTTATTCATATAATTTTTCTTTACAGCTAAGGTTTTGGCTCTGCACTCAAATATTTTCTGTGTGTGGGAGGTTTCTATTGAACCAACATACTTATTCTCAAGAAAAGTCACAGAATCACAGAGAGGTTGGTGTTGGAAGGGAGTTCTGGAGATCACTTATTTTAATGCCCCTGCTAAAACAGGTTCTCCCAGAGTAGATTGCACATGATCATGTTAAGGGAGGATATGAGTATTTCCAGAGAAGGAGACTCCAAAACCTCTTTGGGCAGCCTGTTCTGCCAACCTCAAAGTAGAGAAGTTTTTTGTCATATTTAGATGGAACCTCCTTTGTTTCAGTCTGTGTCCTTTGCTCCTTATCCTTACAACTACTGACTACCATAAAGAGTTTGGCCCCACCCTCTTGACACCTCCCTTAAGATAATTTTGTGCATTGAAAGATGCACTACTTTCCTGTAGTTCCTTGTCTCTCTCGAACTTTAGGGCCCAGAACTCAACGCAGTATTCCAGATGTGACCTCATAGGGAAGAAAAGAGTCTTCTACTCTACCTTCTAGCACTCTCAATGAGCTTGACTAGAAAAGAGGGAATTCCTCTGTTCTGCACTTCAGGGGTTCTCCTGCTGGCCTGTGATCCCTCTCCAGTCATCCCTTGCTAGCCCTTTGCATCAAACTGGTAGGAGTGGGATGGATGGAGATTCCACTCCCCCGTTTATTTTCCTTTGAAGCAAAATCATCACCAGCTTTGCAAGTTTATGACTAAAAATTCCACCCCCCTCTCTGAGAGATGGACACCAGTAGACCAGTTTTCTCAAAGTAAATCTCATGATCTAAGTAACCAAACCCTTGACTGTGGCACCAGTCCTGCAGCCATTTGGTTATTCTTCAGATTCAGCTATCTTCAAAATCCTTCCCTTTGATTAGGAGGATTGATGAAAAAAAACTACATGTACTGCAGGGGCCTTTACTGCCTTGGTGCTGCTTGGACAGCTCATGGCTGTATCACTGGTTCCCAGAAACAACAGTAGTAAATAATAATCAGTGGACTTTATGAGTCCTGGTAGTCACTCAGTAGCATCCCTGATATGAGCTGCCTCTAAGCATCATGCTTCTCTAGAGCATCATACTTTTTTATTCTAAAGAGTGTTTGGTTTCCTCTTTCTACAGACTTTCCCTGTTTCCACTAAAAAGGGCATAGCTACAAAACAGAAAAGAGATTGTGGTGAAAAGATAGATAACAAGTATAGTTTTGATGCAACTGCATCAAATTGTAATTCCAAAGGCAAACTACTGAAGTTAATACATTATTGAAAATCGCCAATCTCTCTCTACTCATATGGGATTCTTCCCTTTGCCTTCATCAAGGGAATGAAGCTTTTTTTAGTTCTTAAAGCCAGGTTTTAGAAGTCATCTAGGAAATTGTTATAATTTGTGAGGTTTGTCTCATATATATACACACCTAGATTTGCATAGGTGCACTGTAACTCTGTCTGTAAACACCACTACTTTTGTTTCAGTGTCTGTATATGCAATATAAAGCAAGATATGCATAGATGTTATGTAGCCAAATTCCCACAACATTTGAAATTAAGTAGGTCTAGGCTTAATACAGACAGATGCACTCCTGAGAAGCTCAAGATTGCATACACACTATTTTTGCAAAAGGAGGTATCCAGTGCAGGGTTTTCATGCAGGCCTGTCTTTCATTACAAGGCAAAGCAAGGTGAGCAAATCCCTTATCCTGCTTATGCTATTGCACTCTACAGTGGTTTGAAACACATTTTATAAACCACACCTGATTTAGTTTAAGGTTCATAGATACCATATGTGCTGCATTCACTTGGCAGATGGATATTGATATTTTTTCTCATCAGCATGAACACTAGCTGAAGCATATGTGAAACTGTTAATGATATTAATGTGTTACTGATTAAGATTATATTCAAACCACTGATGAAACCTGATAGAATACGTCACAAAATCCACTTCTGAATTTTTTATTGTTATATTGGTATACCATTTATTGATACTGTGTAGCTAAAGTATATTTTAATACTGTAGACATACTATGAAAGTGTATGAAGAAAATTTATTCTTCAAATAAGTTAGTTCTAAAGAATAGTCAAGACATTAATACACAAAGGGGAATATACAGGAAAGGTAAAATGTAAGTATGTATAAAAATTTAGAATTGGAGTTTTATCTAGGTCCTGGTGCTAAGGAAGTAGTTATACTCAGAACTTCAAATGACAGACTGTCTTTCAGGGTAAATATCAGAACAAACTTCAGACACAGAGGGGTCTTCCCCACAGGGAAGGTTTGCAACAAAGAGGAACTTCAAAACTAGAAGGTCAAATTCTGCCCCAGACTCCCTAAAGTATTTTTCTAATAAGTGTTTCCAGTTTAATGCTGTATTACACACTGTTTAAATCTCAGTAACTGAGAAAATATGTTATACTGGATAATGTAGTAGGGGATTTGCATTCTTTTCCATAACCAAGTAATGCAGGCTGGGCAATTCAGGCAAAATTCTAGGTATCATTCTGCAGACAAATCAAATGCTTCCTTCTATTATCTTCATTTCCTTTCACTAGAAGTTATCTCAGTTGGTCAGAGCAGGGTGCTAAAAACCCCCAAGGATGTGAGTTCAATCCCTGTATATGCCACTCACTTAAGAGTTGGACTTGATGATCCTTTTGGGTGCCTTTCAACTCCATATTGTCTGATCTGTGTTCTGCAGCAAAGTAGGTGGCATACCCACACATCAATAAAAAGCCTAGCATATTCTTAATGAATAGCTAATGCTAAAGTGTTTTAGTATACTGTAACTGAAATTTGGGCACTCATTCCCTTGTGATGACTGCTGTAGATATGGTCATATATAGACAAGAAGAAAGTAGTCATTGGTGAGTAGTAATTTTTTCATACGCTGCAGCAAAAGTCATTTGACCTCAATTGTCAATATGCTGTCAAACAAGATACTCTGTGTCCCAGTTTAAAATGAGGATAACAAAAGTTGTTTTGTTTTTTGGGATTTTTTTTAAGAACTCTGAGAATTACCAATGTATTACAAGATTTTACTATTTCATTTAGCCATATCTTTTTGGCAGTTAATAGTAGTTACTAAATCAGCCACTGAGAAACTCATGACTTCCTTATCAAATTTGCACAAGAATTATCAGGGACACAAGAACCCAGTTTATGCGTGTATTTTATTGTGAAATTTATACTACAGATACACTAGACATTATATATTAGGGAAGAAATCCCACATAAACTGCAAATTTCTTTTGCTTTGCTTCCAGTGCTCACGCTAGAGTTTGATTAGACCTAGTAGAAAGTCTTTTATGATGCATAATGCACATACAAATTGAAACAATGGCTTAACTTCAAATACAGGCAGAAAAAAAAAAAAAAAGGAGAAGATATTCTGATACAGAAAATACACTTTGTTACTGAGAGATAAAAAACTCTGAAAAACTAAAAACTCTAGCAAAGCTTCTACTCTCATATTCAGGTCAAACTATTCAGATAATTACATAACATGGCTGAGTTTAATTTCTGTATTTGTTGTCCCTCTTCTCATTCATATTCACTGTTCTCTCTCCAGCTATCCAAACCAGTAAAAGGTGCCACTCTCCTATTTCCACAGGAAGTCTTTTCCAGACAGATTACTTAGTCTTTTCGAAACATGAATTCAGTTATGCAAAAATGTCATTCTAGGAAGACTTGGTAACTTTTCCAAGTGTATTCAAAACTCAACTTTGAACTTTGGATCTTAACAGGATGAAAAATTTACAGGCACCCAACTCCTATGGTTCATCTGCCTACCTGTAAAACAAATTATTCTAAAGCCTCCAAAAACCCCTTAACTGAAGTCTTTGCAAATAATAATGTACAAGATTGCACAATGTTGATCTGTGAAAGTGAAAGTTGCAAACTGAGATATTGAGAAGCAAATAAAACAAATGTCTAGGAAAAAAAAAAACTTATAGGGTTAAAATTAATTTATATTCCATAATGATACATTTTGCTTGTGGAAAAAGAAAAGATACCTGACACTTTCTTAATGCCAGTGTTGGACCTTAGTCACAAGGATATTTTGTAAGATCACAATACAGACCCTGAAACAGGATTTAATAGACCTTTTCATATTTTTTCACAATAAGTGTTGACTTAACGTGATTACCATTTCTCAAGAATATACTGGGGAGAGAAGAGTCTAAAGTAAAATTATCTATCTTCAGAGACCTGGGGGGAGAATTGGAGGAAGAGATTGGGAGGTAAAAATGAGAGACAGAGAGGGAGAGATTCTTTTGGTCTAGAAATGTTTTTTTTTTCCATAGTTTTTCAGAGTAATACAAGGATTGCATTGCACTTCAGTTCACCATTCAGGAACCAAATGAATGTATGAATCTCTGATCTGGATTTTTATCGTCTGCACATGTCAATAAATCTTTTTGCTTCAATTTATGGTTAAAAGTTGAGGAAGAAAAGGTAGTGAGCTACACAGCTGTCAGTTCAATGAATTTCTACTAGTAGAGATTTACATCTTTATACTGTATAAATGTTAATAAACATCTTTTTAATTCAATACCTAAAAGTCCCTCTGTCCATTTTCAGTAGTGTCCATAAATTCTGTGCTAGTCTTCTGTGCCTTGTCACTACTGTAGCTTCCTGGTAAGGGTCTCTTACTGCCATGCAATGTACTATACCCACAGGATATGAGAGGCATTTTAATCATGCACAAAATAATTCACATATAACACTGAAATCTGGTGGAAAAATGAGTCTAGGTAGATAGATTCTAGTCTGAGGTGTAGTTTCTAAAGTAGAATTCTGCACAGCCACATTTTCAATGTCATTACCTGGTTAACTACTGACTAATCATTGGAGCATTTTTTAACAAAATAATTGGGCACCACATAAAATTGCCCTTTTACCAACAAAAATGTGAGATATATATTACATTAGTAACAACACTGAAATTGTTCAGCGTAAGTGAATTTCAGAGACAGATAAAGACATTTAATCATAAAATTTAGCATATATTGCATATGTGAAATATTCTAAGATAACTATACTTACTAGTCATTCTGAGTTTACTTAATGGAAACGAGAAGGTAAAAAAAAAATCAACTTTGTCCTTCGTTGCTCTGTATACCTAAAGGGCAACAACTGTAAACCTGAATAATTTTTTTTTTAATGCCAGGATGTTTCCAAAGGTAAATCCCTTGGTTGTTATTATTGATTTCCAACAGCAACTTTTTCAAATTTAAATGTAAATTATTTCAACTTTACCCTTTATATGAATCAATAACAATTTACCTTGCAATATTATGCTAGCACAAATGTTTAATACATGGATTATGTCCTTTGACTTGTACCTTGCTATAATAAAAATGGGTTTGGAATAGACATAGATCAGGTTGTATAGTGCTAGTACTCTGGAACTGTAGCTTATACCTATTTATAAATAGAGAAATAAAGATAAAGCAAAACCTCTTCCAATAAATGTTAATTTAAATGGATTTATCTGCAGATATAAAGATATAGGATTAGAAATTTTGATTAGCTAATGTAAGCAGAAATGCATTTCTCTGTTCCTTTCTTATATGCATTTATTTAAAATTAAATATTGGTTTTACTGGGAATTCTGGCAACTGTAAATGTTGCACTTACAAGACTCACTAGCAAATGGAATAGTAAAGTCAAATCTATTTTACCATATATCTTTGATAACTGTCCAAAAGTTTAAAATGTTATTCAGTGTTTGACATCAGCTTTTGGGATTTCTTCCTGGTCCTAAAGACCAGGGAAGTTGGAGCAGGTGACTCACTCTGGTCCCTTCCAACCTGCCCCATTCGATGATTCTCACCAGTGCAAAGCCAGAAGTGTTACTGGACAATTAAGGCGACTTTGGGGGGGGGCACGACAGTGCCCTTAACTGGACAGTTTCTTATTTTCAATTGTTTTGTCAGCTCTCTTTTGTTGTTTCTTTTTCAATGAAACTGGAGATACCAGCATGTTCATTTCAGGGTTTTAATCTGGAATATCCTCCATCTCTCACAAAGTTTGCTGGATTTTCCAAGTTTTGCATAATGCAAAAAAAAATGCTGCTGCTTTATAAGAACTTTTTTTTTTAAGTTGAAAAATGACAGTTTTTCTTAATCTCTGGGATGTGTTTGCTGTAGCAAGAATAATGTGAGCCAAATACCATTTTTAAAGTAGTTAATGAACATTTTTATTATAATTTGAAGCAGAAAAAAGTATATACAGGCTTACCATAGACTTAATTTGATGTTCCTCTTGCTTTCAATGTACTAGTAGGACTGTCACCACATATAATGTTGTGACTTTTTGTTTTTCACTTGTGGGTCATTTCATAAGAGAATAAAAATTACCAGAAAAAACAGTTGTGAACAATCTATGCCAAAGTACTGTGGACCAAACTTTTCCAAACACTGTTATTACTGCTATGAGAAGAAGACCAAATAGGATTGGAAAAACTCAAGAAAATAAAACCCACCAAGAAAGAACCAGACCAACAACTAGAAAAGAAAGCAAAACATAAGATGGGAAGAGAGTAATTGTTTTTAAACTCTTTGGATACTTTTTAAGTTTCATATTTAACCCAATGCTACTGATGTGTTAGATCCTTAAGGTGCCACTGAGGTCAGGCACAAGTTTCTGCAGGAACAGCATCACGGCTCACAAATATAATATCTTCATTAGCTCACCTCCCCTGGAAAACAGTAAAGATTACATAATCACATGTGTAACAAATTCTGTACTCCTTCTTTTCTGGCTTGGACCAGACAGAGTTAAATTCCTTCCTGAAAGGTCATATATAACTTCCTAGAGTCCTGTCATTGGTCATGAGAGTGAAGAGATCAGTACTTTAATTTAATAAAATATAGTATTTCCCAATTTTATCAATACAAATGAAAAATATTGGAAAGAATATTATAAAATAAAACCTAATAATAATGTGGGAAACAGATTAGAGGTCCTAAAACTTTTGTAGGAGTAGATGAAAAAATATTTTATAGCCACTTGAATTAAGGAAGATATGTTTTTCATGGTCTATTGCAGACACAGAGGAGGGACATAACCCTTTGTTCAATAGTACATGTGAAAGAAAGCACTATAAACTATCAATATCCAGTCTTATATCTGAAGTACTGACAGTGGAAACTCTGTGGGCATGTAATGTATCTGCCTTATTTACCACACAGAATATAACCAAAGACACTTTTATATTGGATCAGGTTATAAGATATAAAACTCCGAAGACAAAAAGATCAGCAAACCAGAAAAATGAAATTGAAAGAAGAAAACCCTGTAAAAAGGTAGGGGCTAATAAAATAAGATTTTCTTCACGTAACTTTGCACTAAGCTTTACAATAGTTACAAGTTTTTTATTTTTCATTTATGAAAGGTAATAATTTAAAATTTTTGTGAAAATAAATGTTTTTTTAAAAATAAAATGTTCATCATGTGAAGCGAGATCACAATAGGCCTATGACAGATTTTGTAGGAAAAATATATTCTTGTCACTGCATTCTATTTTGCTGCTGTATAGAGGCTGTTAACAATATGCAAGTGTTTTATATCTTCAGAATAAAATCAGTGAAATGAAAGGAACACATGCTAAAAGTCAGTAGAGGTAGGAGAGCTGCTGATTTGCCTCAGTGTCTTTGCTGGACAAGTTGGGATGCATGCTGCCTCAAATATTTCATTCAATTTACTGAAATTGTCAATGTCTAGTATAACAACATGCAAGAAGGTAATGAACATATTCTATAACCTGTTCTTTAACTTGCAAATACATGGAGGGTACAAGGTATCTGAAAAGACACAGGGTATGATAGCTGTCTAGGGTACATCTAAGAGCTTTAATAATTTCTTATGTATTTCATAGAAAGACATGGATTTGTAAAAAAAAAAAAAAAAACAAACCCAATTTCAAACTTCCTATAGGTACAATAGGATAGATCATAAGGTTACCAGTATTCAGTATGTTCAAGTATTCCTGAAGAGGCCAAAATTGAAATAAGTGCAGAACGTGTGACAAATTTATAAAATATTATTTTTATCAGAAGAAGTAATTTTTTTAAAAAATATTACTCTTTACAAGATCTAGTAAAGGACCAGGGACAAACACTGAAAATTTCAATCTAGAAGTTTCTACTCGACCTGCCACTGAAACTTTAATGATGCTTAGGCTACGTCCTTGTCCTCCTTTTAGACTGTCCAACATCTTTGGGACTGGACTGGNTTAGGCTACGTCCTTGTCCTCCTTTTAGACTGTCCAACATCTTTGGGACTGGACTGGCACTTCTGCACCTGCCCAGTTGCTCTTGTTTAGGTAATTAAGTACCAAGTCTGTCAGAGTTTGGCTTTCTCATTAAGTGAAAGCTGGGGATCTACTCATTTCTGTTCTTAATGTTCAAGAGAAACTGATGCAGCTCTTGCATTCTCTCAGTTTCCTTTTGTTCCAACAAATGAAAGAAAATTGTAAAACACAGAAAATGTAAAAACTGAGTTTGTAAAATATGCTAAACACCTAACATCCTCACAGTTTGGAAAATACATATATGGATCCCTTTATCCATAGGTAGTTTTTGGCCTATGGACAGAAACTGATATCTGAACACTTACATTATTTAGAACAAGTATATAATGTAGTTACAAATCTAAATGCCTCTTGTGTTCATGGATTTTCAAAATTATTTTGCTAAAAGAATATTAAGTCAAATCACAGTAGTATTCTGATATTTTTCTAATAGCACAAGACCTCCCTTGTGTTAGAGATAATGTAGATCTTCTCACTACAGAAACTGGTTAAGCCTTTCTTAGATGAATTTTGCTTTCTAGCAGTCTCCAGCAATAATAGTTGGGGTTTTTTTTAATCACAGTAAGAATAAGTAGTTTCAAGACAAACATTAAGCAGCTGGTGAACCCCAGTATTATTCACTAATCCATGACATATCTAATCATTAAAAAATCAAATGCTATAGAATTATTCTTTTACTACTTGCTGTTCTCAAAAGGGATATTATCTTTTTTTCTTGTGTTTCAGTACATAAATTCAGTGTAGACTCTGCTGCAAATAATTATTTAAAATTTTCATCTGCAAGCACCTTCTTTTAATGAAGACAAATAAATTAAGAACCAGTCTACCAGCAGCCCAACACTGTCAGAAGAATGTAGAAGAGCTATTTCCTTTAAAAACCTAAATTAATGTAGACAACCAGCATGCTTTTTGTGGCTACAGGATTTGGGAAAATGAAAGAGGCTTAGAGAGTGAGAGAAAATATTCTCATTGCGTAGTATATGTATAGAAGTGAAAAACAACCAAGTCTGACAAATTTTAGAAATAATGCAATTCAAATTAAGGGGTTAAACACTTTCATGTAACCGGGCAAAAAGCCCAGGGAATGTTGTGATACAACAGAATTATAAATTAGGTGTTTGTTCTAAACTTATTCTAGCATAGAAAAGGGAGCATTCTGAACACTAAGTACTTAGTGCTGCTGACTAAGATGATTGGTAAGTGTGTCAAGAAAAAATTCAACTGTTAAGTTATATTTTCAGTTTATGTCAGATATCCTTGATAAAGGCACATGAATCTTCTCAAGTGGGGGGCTTACTTCCCACACACATACACAGAGAGAGAGAAAAGAGCAAAACAAAATCTCTTCATTCAAGGCAAGAAGCTGTCTCCAAAGGATAGTTCCAAGAATGCAGACATGCATATAAAAGAACCATAAATTAGCAGGTGGAAAGAATGGCACATAAAAGGGCTATTAAATGATTTTGTGATAGCTAACTTCTCAATAGAGTTGGGTGAAACCAAAAGCCCTGTTAAAGCATTCATGCATAGAGAAGACGTATATTTGAAAGAGTTTTAGGTTGGAGGTGAGAGGTGAAGGGGGCATTAATTAGAGGCTGTTGCCAGGCAAAGTATATGAGGTAAATTCCCCTCTGATGTGGTGTTTAAATGTACAGACAAAAAGTCCACTCACCTCAAAGACATTGCTATAGTCCCTTCATTACTGTATAAACATGGATTAGTCATGCCACTGAAGCTATTATAAATCCTGCAGGTTTTAACAGGAGGAAAAAAATCATTACAGAAGCAAGGAGAAAGAAGGTGAAAAAATGGAAACACATTAAGATGCCAGAATGTAAATAATATCCTCTCTCCTGAGTCTCTTACACATATATCTAAAGTAAATGTAGTTGCTCAGTGAAGCCAGTGATCTTATCTCTTGCTTTCAGCAGTCCAATGCAGCCCCAGAGGCACACAAAAAATTAGTGCTCATTGCTGTTATCTTTTCCTACCTAAAGAAAATGCAGCATCGGAGAATAAGAAGAAAAACCTTGTGCCTGTCTGATAAGACAACATCCCTTCCAGCATTCTGTGTCTGTAAAGTGCAAATGAACTCATTGGAAAAGAAAGAAGTGAAAGTCTTAGTTTTGGGTTAAATTCTTTGAAATTCTGAATATAAGGAATTTAAGGTAGATCCGTAAAAGCCTAAAGTGAAAATGCTTCAGAAAATCGTTATCTAGGGCATCCAAAAGATGAAGTGTCCTAAATCAGCAATGCATTCTGAAGATTGTTAGTGTCTTCATTCAATATTCACAAAGCAAAGGTAAAGACAAAGACACACTGGGCCAGCTATTGGTTTGAAACCAGCAATTGTGTTTACTGAGAAGAGCTATATAATCTGTCCCTTCAAACTGAACCTCTGTCTTTAGACATAAAGGATTAGAGAGTAGTAGCAAGAAGATGTAATTGCATGTGTTGACATGCTGTGACTCATCATAGTCAGTGGCATTACTCTTATTTTTATTTCCTATAAATGTAAGCTTTCATGGAGTTCAAAATAAAATGCAATCTGAAGAAGATGATGTTTTTAAAGCATGTGGGGAAAAAAAAGAGTAGTCTTGCTGAAGAAAAAGAGACACTTTTCTTTTTCTGCTATTCACTTCAGTTGTATTCACATTTATTTCTCAATGAACATTTTCCTGAAATCCCTAAATTGATGAAACGTGAAGAAATGTGGTCTTGTGAACCATCTAATTTTAGGTAACCAGGTAAATATGTCTTCTTCTTAGCTACATATAATGTAATCATCATTTACAATAATGGTTTAATTGCATATGAATGATGAATTGTAAAGATACTCTCAAAACCTACAAAAGGTCCAATAACAACTTGATTTTCTGAAGCACTGAAGGGAGCAGAAACACTTGTTTAAATTCTCCATGCTATTTACTTTAGATGAAGGTGGCACAGTAGGTGACTTTGCTGTCATTGTAGTTTGTGATGAGTTAGTGAAATGAATTCAGTGACCCATAAGGTCATGCTGAGCTCTCAAAGCACAACCAAAATGATTATTACACTGCACATTCTATACTGGTATGTTAGAATAAATAAAACATTACAACTTTGTAACCTGCATACCTTCCTGCAAAAAATCGATATAATAAAATTATACCTAGATCTACAGAAAGGTTTTTTTAAGTTTAGATTTTGAAACTTCTTTATCAATTATTACTGAAAATAATATTTGTATGTTAGATTAGACATACACTGAAATGCCAACAACTATAATGAAAGATGATGAGAGAGAGCTTTTGGTATATATGCATATATATATCCTTTTTTTTTTTTTAATATATAGCATATATACTAAACACTTTGTGGATACAGGAATAAAAGATTGTCAGGATTCAATTTAAGACTTTTGCTTGGGTCTGCAACTCACTTATTCTTATTTATTTAATTTATAAATTATATATTTATTTATTTATTTATATGAATTTTGCATCATGAAGCACCTGAGTATTGCATTGTTAAACACTGACTCGTTACTTTGCCGTCAGTGCAATGCACAACATGTTAAGGACATTAAAATGGTTCCTGAAGCACTGTTGGTTAACTGTTGGTTAAAGAACAGAAGCAAACTATTAGATTAGATCATCTTATGTACATGAAATCTGACATGCTATATTACTATGGACACAGGAAACAATACTGTTCCAGAGTCTGCACAGAAAATTTAAATATAAAAGCAAGAAAGTTTCAACTTATACAAAATTTATTGTCTTCAACTTGATTGGCTTTAACCACATTGGATCTGGAACATAACGTCATATCAAAATACATTTTTTTCTCCCTCTAGCTACTATTGAAATAACTACTTGGCAAGACATTCTTTTAATAATAATAACAATAACAGTAATAATGATTTTTTGTTTCAAATCTTTGCTCCAGAATGGACACAAAATCTTTCACAGCTCAATCAAGCATCTCTTACTGTATGTTTATCTGCAAATATGCTGCTTTTAGCAGGAGGTCAAATAAGACAACAATGTAGAACTGTACATTTATTTCCCTTCGATCTTTAGGGTTAATAGGTTTAGGTATTCTGCAGAATTTCTCTTGATTTTTTTCCTTGTCAACAAAGAATGGGTCAAATATTATCTACTTCCCTTCTGTCTTACAGAACTTGAGATATTACTTAGGAAGAACAGTGTTACAGAGACTCATAATTTTGAAATTACCTATAATGTGTTTAGCTATTCCAATTATAGTTTCTGACAGTGGCACATTTATGTTCCTTTAATATCATTTTTTGGTTTTGCCAAACTCAGCTTACTGTCACACATGTTCCAGTAGTGACTGTGTTTTAAACTGTCCTCATGCATGGATGTCTCATGACTAGCCAAGACCCAAGCTGCAGCTTGGCATCTTTTGGGACAGATCAGCCAGTTGTCCAGAGACTTCAAGACTTCTGAAAGCTGTGTGAAAGCCAGGTATTGCAATGATCTAGCAACAGATTCTTCTGTTTGAGGGTAAAAACCAAGTACTTGACATCTGGAAATAGAAACTGTGAGTAGCCTGCTCTAACATCTCAGAAACTTCTAGTGCAGAAGGCAGAAAGAATTATAGATCAGGTGGAATATAAGGTCTGATCTATGTCTGCTCCTGAAGTGACATGCCCTGAGCCATCAACAGGAAAAAGGTCAGACCCACACAACTGGATGCCATTTTCAGAGAAGTATGTTTACATGTTTACACTGCTTTTTAATCCATCTGCGTTCAACATTTTCTAGCAGTATGTGTTTAGCAGTGTATGACATTATGCTGATCTTTTATTTCTACTTTTTATACAGCTATATTTAGTTACAAAACTGTTGGCTAAATCAACCACTGCAAATGTAGATAGTAATAATTTTAATGAAGAAGAAGAGATAATTAAATTCTTTTTTCTCCCCAAAAGCACATCACATGGGAAAGTTATGAGATTATCTCTAACCTAAGGGACATTACATGTCAATACAACAGTCATATCATAGAAAGCTGGTTGAACCTTTGGGAACTTTCAGTATCAAAACTTCTCTATAATAATGGGTGCTGATATCAGTCTCAGGACAACCTCTACAAATCTGAAAGTCTTACAGCATACTCAGATTAAATTTGTAGAGAAAAGCAAGGTTTCAAATCAAGTACTTAGAGTTCTTTAACTAAAAACTCACAGCCAGAAATTCAATGTCTTACTGGTCAAAAATTAGAATCTCTAACATAACACCCAAGCATTCACATTTTTGGTGTTATCCAGAAGGCTTGTACCAAAAAAGAGCTAATTTTCCTGCATGTTGCTATAGCAAACTCTTACCTTTTTTCCTTCTTGTTCCTTTGTAAAGATCTGAAAATAAACACTCAGAGCAATTGGCTTACAGATGGAGTAACTTGCCCTGAAAATATTGTGATGCAGCAGCACATCCATGCTTGTTTGCGGCTCCCAGAGGGGATACTCATATTTAAAGAAAAATAAACCAAAACATATTTATGTTCTATGTCACTGCCACCACTACTTTCATCTATAAAAATGAACTCCTGGAATAGCATCACAATTTTTAATCAATGTGATGGTTATAGAGTCAAATAAGGAGCCAAAGTATTCAAGTGGATAAATGGAATACAAACCTAAGTTTTACCATGTAAAAATCTTTGAGGATTGTATCAGATGCTGACTTGCTTAGACTGTTCTGAAGACCTCTTATAAAATGTTTTGAGGTACTTTGGTGATCTAGACAGAATTATATTATCAGAAGTGATTTGTATAGCTAGAGACAGATTTATAAGGGTATCTTGATCAATGTAGTTGGATTTACAAAAAAATGTAACCTAAAACTCAAAGAAAGCACTTTAAATACTTGAAAGCTTATAAAAATGAAAACATATATCTGAGCTTGAAGAAAACAATTTAAAGAAAATAAGTGAAGTACATAGTTTGCATGTATAATTACTGGGGAAAATTAGTGTCCCAAAGGCAACTTTAAGGACCCACACTTGGCACTGAGTAAACTTACATTTCTGATAAGTTGTTCTGTAGTAAAAAATCTAAGGATCATGGTGCCTAAATTCAGTTTTAAACCTTTTTTTTATCACGCAGAGTACTCTTCTAGAAATCATACTTAACTGTCATGCATTTTGGTGATTAATAGATGCACAAAGTATTTATGTAATATTCTCTCTTTTTAATCTCATTGCATGTTCTCTTTAAAGTTTGTTTTCTTGTTGTTGTTGCTTGGTTTGTTTTTTTTGGGAAGGGTTTTGTTTGATTTTTTTTTTTTGTATACCTGTATTTTAGTATTTCATTTTATTTTATTTTATTTTATTTTATTTTATTTCATTTCATTTCATTTCATTTCATTTCATTTCATTTCATTTCATTCTATTTTATTTTGTTGTTTGTGCTCCTATGTACAAGAGCCAACAGGCAGCACTCACCATCTCAGAACTCTATATAGCAGGTACTAGCCTAGAGAATACATAAGAAAATCCATGGGTGATTCATGTATGAGACCAGTGTTTTAGATTCTGGACAGTGGGGGTACAAGGACTAAATTATATCCTGTAGATTTAGTTCACTTACCTTCACAGAAATGTTTGAAACTGAGTCCCCCATACAGCAGTTTTCATATTTGCCACTAATATACAGAATCTAGAATTCCAGCTGCAAGGCAGAACATTGATACTTGTTCTTTAAACCCTATACAGATTTTCGGATCATTGTTAGGGAGCAAAGGAAAAGACTGAAAACCAGGAGTATTTTGATGAAATTCACTGAAACATCCTGGGAAAGGGTGGACAGCCAGCAGGCAAATGCTGAGTGAAGCCTTTGATCCTAAAACTTATCTGGTGCCAGACAATTCTTTTGATAATATGTCAGCCATGAAGAAACAAAGAATTAGGAAAAAAACAGCACCAAACAATGTAGGGGAAGTATTCAAGACTAACTTTTGTTTTCTCCTCAGGTAACACACTTCATAATATCACTCGTAGAAGCTTGACGCAGGATGGTTAGAAAAGAGCTCTCCTGACACCACTGTGCTACCTTCAAACTATTTCAGCCTATACAGCCTTGGAAACCTTGAGTTTTCTTTTGAGTTTTCTTCCAGGGACCCTTTACTGCCCATGGGCTGTCACTACCTTGAATTTTAGGGCCTTGAACCAAATCACCAGAGCAGAGAGCTCACACACTTTACTAGAAATGTTCACAGCTGCATACACTACCTGTGGGAGGAGAATGAAAAACTTTGTGAATTTCAAGGGAGAGAATGTTTTAAACCCAGGCAAGATGAGCACTAACCTTCTTAGTTGAAATTTGACTACCAGACTGCTCTTCTTTTATGGCAGTTTTGTGCTCAAAACTATGTCAGGCTGTCTGGAAACGCCTTAGAATATCTTGTCTTGTTTTTTTTTTAAGGAGGTTTGGAAACAAATTTGAATGATATAGGGCTTGCTACGGTCACCATGAGCTGTTCCTGTTCTTCAAAATAACACTGAAAATGTTGGAGGAAGATATTTTCAATATTCTTAGAAGAAAAAACAAAAGAATCCTAATGCAAACAGTAGCATATGTTCTTTTGCCAGACAAGGAATTCTCTGTGATACCACTAACCTAAATGGGCTGAACAGAGATTGTTAAGCACAGAGAATGACAGTCATTTAATTCAATACCTTGGCTTGCTGGCAGAACTTGATCCCTATATTTCAAAGTAACTGGAAAAATGACAGATTCAGGAAATGGGTTCTATCAAAAGATATCATAGAAACATCAGTTTTCACAATTGTAGACATAATTCTGCAAAAAATTAAGCCACTCTCCAGAAGTTATGGTCAGCTGGACAAAAAACTTTATCAGCAATAGCAATCATATTTAATTTCTCTGTTAAAGGGATGATGTTGCAAAACTTGGTATAAAGTTCATGAAAATTCTGCTATAAGCCAGAGGTTTATAGTAGAAAACTGAGATTCAAAAATTAAAAGGGTAATATAGGGCAAAAGCTAAATAAAGTGAGACATATTACAGTTTAATGTACGCATTATTACGTAGAAATTTTAGAGGTAATACTTTTTCTAAAGGTCTCTAGAGCATAAAATGAAAAAAAAAAATTACATTCCAAGATATAAAGACTCTAAGTAGGAAGTCAAAAAGCACCAGTATCTTGTCTTTAATGAATTGAATTTTTTGTTCAAGAAAACTTGTTTCATTTTCATAGAATTATCTTGCAAAGGGGACAATAAACATTTGTTACAACAGTGAAAGACTGAAATTTTCCCTTTAATTGATGCCATGGCAGTTCAAATGAAAGAGCTTAACTTTTTGAATGATTTTATGTAAAAATTTTATCAGGGCAATTTTCAATATTAAAAGTCCAATCTTTCATGAAAATACTGCTTGATTCAATATATAAATCAGATGAGAACTTGCACCTCAGCTATGAAAAAAATCCACACATGAGGCTGAAAATTTAAGACAAACAAACTATTAGAGAGTTAAAATAGTTAATAATGCAAATAAGGACAGGTGATAATACCAATTCAAGCCATTTGAGTTCAATAAAGAAATGCATTTTATAAATCTATTTCAAAATCACTGATTTTTTCAATACCTAATATTCAATCCAGATCTCTCAAGAAAGATTGCAATTTGATTGAAAATTATGAGAAACATCCATAGCCCCACCAAACATAAGAGAAATACATGTCCATGACATGTTTTTGTCTGTAGTTCCAATTTCAGCTACAATCAACTGATGATTTAACTTCATCTGCTTCAGGCTGCCATGCTACAGAAAGAGCACTGAATTCCACTCAGAAAAATCTCTGTTTATTCATCCAGACTGAGTGTTAGCTATTTTTTGAAGTGGCGAGGTTGATAGAGATTTTTTTAAAGAGACTGGCAACACATACTGTAAATGAGAGATATTTCAGCACTCTCTGCCATATTGAAACATGGCTTTGATTCATAGTGAGATCATCCTGACTCATATGGAATGTAATTTTATTCCTACAAATTATTGCACTAGTAGGAATACTAGTAGTCAGTACAGATGTTGTAGAAGGAGTCACTTTTGAGCAAGAAGAAGTGAAAATTCATGTTTGGAACTTTACTGGGAGCTGCAACACATTTTTGTGTTTGTTTTAAGAATCACCACCTTGCTATATCTTGTTGGTTTTAGGTTTAGTTTTGTAATGTGGCTACATTTTGAAGTGAAATAAATGATTTTTCACCTAAGAATTTAGGGTTTTAATTTATTATTTCAGCTACTACTCTGGGGTGGGGGAAGTGGAAATGATGGAAGATTGCAGGACAAAAGTCAATGAAAAGTCTTTTGAGATTGCCATCATCTCTGTTTGAAAATTACATTTTGTGTCCTCAAAATACACTGGTCCCTGGTGGAATCTGCATACTTTAATTAGCAATTTCTTTTCATCAATTCAACCTAAATCTGCAGTGACCTGAAATAAAGGGGTACATCTCACACAATACCTCTGGGAGAATGGTTAACAAATATCATTGCAAACTTTATTTTTCAAAGTGTTTGTGTAACCACATTAAAAAAACCTACCAACCCCACCCAGAAAATAAAAAAAAAAGCAAAAAACAGAAAACTGACAAAACAACACTATAAAGAAAAATAGCTTTTTTTCTTATTTACACATAATTGGTCTCTTAAGACCAGAGAGGGTAAATTGGAAAAAAATCAATATATTGTACAAGCTGTAGTAACAAGCCATAGGGCAGTGTTACCTTCAGGTAAAAAAGAGAAGAAAAAAAAAAAGATAAAGTGGAAGCAATTCCACTGCTGAGAGAGTTTCTTTACTATTCTTTCCTTTCTGTCTCTCAAATCATGATCTTTCACATTCTGGTGCCAAAAATAGCTGACTGCAAATACAGACCTATCCAATAAGCAAGCCATAGTTACAGGGAATTCTGTTACCAAGGCCACAGCTGTACAGAAGCTGCAAAGCAACGTGCTGGCTTTCCCACAGGCTACAAAGGTGGCACTGTCCACCTGAGGTGTGGAGAAAAGTCACCAGTTGGAGTCTGAGCAGGGCAATGAAGATTATCAGAACTGTGGAGCGGCTTCTGATCAAGAGGGGACTTAACCTTTGTTTCCTTTCAGTTTTGCAAATACAGAATGATAAATAATAAAATAAATAAAAGACTGCATATGATAGAGGTCTGTGGAATCACAAAAAGTCATGTATAAAATGGATAGGAATGATAATTCCCTATTTCGCATAGCATAAAAACTATGAAATGCCAAATTTAATGTATTATCATTGAAACATAGTGTTATAGTGTTCAAAGGGGAATACAATGGGGACAGTATTAGTTTTACAAGAAAAAGGTAAAAATCATGAACATGTTTTTTCCAGATAAATATTTGGGTTGTTTTTCATTTTGCATTAAGAAGTATTCAAAATTTTCCATCATCTCTTAGATATTAGATTAAATAGAACACTACATACATAAAATATTTTTTCTCTAGCTGTGACACTTTTCTCTGTGTAGATGTTGACTCTGTTATGGAAGTCTTAGACAATCATATGAAGTGCTCACATGAATAGAAAAACACTTATGTATTTCAGTCAATCCACCTACATTAAGGAGCACACTGAAGGTACAACACTTAGATTGAAATTCACAGCCTTCAATCCCCTAGAACATGAGAGTATTTGGTGTTGGTTTTTATCTGTTTATGTAGATGAAACTCTGTTTTCACAATAGAATTACAAACAGTGTGAGACTGTTTACATCTAAGGTTGTGTTTTGGAATAATTTCTACTCAAGAGCTGAATAAAGTAGAAGAGCAATATATTATGAATCTTTGGTAAGAAGTTAATGCAGCTGCATATTTTATAATGAGAAAGAAAAATGCCAGATAAGCTGTATTTAAACTTTTTAACTTGGGGAGGTCAATATATTCTGTACTTTCAGAGAGTGATGATCTGATAAAATTTCAGCAATCTTGGCATAAATTATATTATACATGATTCACATAAATTACTATTAATATATTTGCTAAGTTACTTGCAATTTGTCAGAAGCTATTTCCACTTATAGTTTAAATACTGTGCAAAAGAGATATCGCAGTTGTAGTCATTTAGTTTCCTTATGAGTGAGTAAATGTCAATTACCTTTTCTTTCTACTGCTGCATAACCAGAGATCTTGCTGTGAAAAGAATGTTTCCTTTCCAACCTTTTCCTTATATTATTTTCATTACTTTATATGAATAAAAAAATTCTTTTTTTATTCATCATTGAATTAAGTGAAATCCTATACATTATTTTTATGAATTTTATTATGTTAAAAATAGGATTTATCTGAAAATATATTATTTATCGGAAAGTCCTTAAATTCAATACTAAGTTATGCAAAATTTTGCAAGTAAGAAGAAAAATCTACATCTGTAATTGAGTTATGATAAGCATATGAAAATAGCGGAGGAAATATTAAAGGTTACTACCTTTAATATTTATATAGAGAGGAAGAAGGATACAAGTAAGAAAAGAAATATAAAAGCAGAAAAGAAGAAATTATACTAAAAGTACTCATACATATTTTATTGAAAGGAATATGATATGGTCCTCAGTATTTCCAGAAATGCACTTGAGATGTTACAGGACAGAATTAATCAACCTTGCTTCCATGAATTCAGAAGAACTGTGTAGTAGGTCTTAGGAAAAGGTTTCATACTACTTTTATATTGGTTTACATAAAGATGCAAGAATGTTAATGTTCTCTAGCTACATGTTCTTACTATTGGACTAGGTCTGACAGTGAACAAAAGTGGCTAGAAATCAAATTCTGTTAAACCAGTACCATTTGTCTCAATAGCCTCAGTATCTCAGGGCAACTAAGTTTCAGCAAATATGCCAGAGGATACAAAACACACTCTTTGAGCATTGGAAACAAAAGCCTCTAGATTTCCTGTTTTTTCATTACCTTTTGAAAAAGGGCCATGAACAAACTAAAATGTTAATAAGATTAGACACAAAATAATACACTTCTTACCTAAATGTATGTATGTCATAGATGATGTACATGTATGTTCTACCTCTATAACCATGTACATGAACTCTGAATTAAGTGAGTTGTTGAGAACTATGTTTTTCCTTTTCAGTTCTGTATAATGGAAGTGGAACGGTAAGATGCACATGATTTCCTTCTGAAAAGCACTACTCTAACAGTGGTTTATGATAACTTCTTGTTCTTTTTCCTTGTCCAATATAAACAAGTATATTGGCAGCATTAAATGGAAGATTTTGCTATCTCTTTTGACTAATGTTGACCACCAAGCATTATGTATAAAATCTAATTAGTTTGTTGATTTCATTCAGTATCTTTGGAAAAAATGTTTCATTACTATGCTAATAGAAATAGCTCTTGTTTCCACACTGTTCTGATAGACCAGAATATGGAGCCACTAAAAGTCAAATACCTTCCTAATTTATAGCCTGTGCCATAAAGTGCTGGCTAAAGACTAAAAAACCAGTCTCTGAAGTAATACTACAAAATGTGGCTGTTGATGGCTCTGCAGTGGTTTAAAACTCAGTTTTCTACAGGAGCATAAAACAGTATGTAATGTACAAAACTAATTTTTATACATTAGATTCTGAAAATAAATTATGCTTTGAAATATTACAAGTGACTTGTAAATAAAGAATATATTTTAAAATTCTTAACAATTACTAAGAATTAGTGCAGATGAGTCAGCACAATTTGCATAAAATCATGCTATTGTTTCATTTAGACTGTGTCTTACGTCAAAAGTGACTAAATGGGCAAACATAGCACCTGGAAATTATTTGACGTGGTGCCGGGAAAGCAAAATGCCATTTGTCTTTCACATAGAGAGTACGTAAAAAGGTGCAATAAAAAAGAACCACGAGCTTGTGTATGCAGATTTCATAGTCATGCCCATTGCAATGCCAACAGCTAAAGGCACAAGCTCTATTTGATTTTGCCGTCTCACTGGTATAAGCCCTTCAGTAATAATTTTTCCAGCTAGAAAAACTTGTTTTTCTTCAGCTATCATCAGCCAGCCCAGCTGTCACCCATAATCTTTCTGTTAATGTATGATGCTCCAATAGCCTAGGACTAGATTTTTTGGGGGGTGAAATTTGGTTAATATTTAGTCCAAACAATCAGTAAATCTTTATTATTGATTGAAATAAAAAACTTACTAACCTAAAGTTCAAATATTTTTCTGACACGGCTTAATTTAAATATATATATATATATTTTCCTCTTAGACATGCTTGAAGTATGATTATTTAGTGCTGCTCAGGAAGCAAACAATACAAACTCAGCACACTTAACTGCATTCATCCCAATCCTGTGATCAACTCATTGTTATGTTTAAACTGAGCTATTTCATTTCCTAGGGCCTTCTCCCCAGGGATCCTCCTTCCCAAGCCATTTTCTCAGAGCTATGCATGTATTTTGAAAAGAAATCTGCTGGGATAAGAGCTGAGAAGATGAAATACAAGGCAAGGGATCACAAAGTGTGAGTATGCAGAAGAAAATAAAAGACGGGAGCAAAAGGGGATAAATAAAACTGATGGATGAAAGAAAACAAGAAAGCACATGGCTACAGGCTAAAAGAGAAATTTCTTTGCCAATTCGGTACCCTGAGGCTGATTACAGGATAGAAATATAAGCTGTATTGCTCTTGGAATGGAAAAGATAACTTATTAAAATCGGAATATTCCAACCCATAATTTAGTTTATTCTTCATTATTTAAATTTTCATACTGTGAGCAAGTGGAACTTTCACCTGCTACTTTCATCTGAGATGAGCATCATTTAATTTCTTCTGAAATGTCAGATATTATTTTTTGAAGTTATAAAAAGAGATTGCACTAAAACCAGATATTCATTGAAACGCTTAAACTTCCTAATTTTGAGAGCCTTGATAACAATGAATTATATATCT
Organism: Lanius collurio; assembly: GCA_020086605.1. Taxonomy (NCBI): domain Eukaryota; kingdom Metazoa; phylum Chordata; class Aves; order Passeriformes; family Laniidae; genus Lanius; species Lanius collurio. The sequence goes on along the minus strand of JACBWW010000004.1, from coordinate 23,952,994 downwards.
TATCTTTCAAAACTAGCATATCACATATCTCAAATGCCAAACCTACTGGAAATTGCAACAGAACTGCCAAGTTATTTCTTTTTCAGAATACAAGCCAGAATATTTCAGCCAGCATTCTCTGTTTTGTACTCACAGTAAAACACTGATCTAATCATAGAACCTTTTGTTTATATTTTGGGTCATCGGCTTCAAAAAATGAGTAGTGCTAGTATGATTTTATCCCACGTGCTGTTAAAAAGGCACCTAACATTGTTCCAGCATTAGTATGCCTGAGTTCTAGTAAGCAGCTAGCATGTTACACTCATGTAACACTTGCTGGCCCTTGAAATGGATTTTTGTTGCTAAGAATGAAAAGCTGGTTTACCAGGCTGAGACCATTCCACCTAGAGCAAAACAAAATCACATGGATATGTACATAGTATGCCATGTCTCTGGTAAAGGAACATTACTTTCAGTGCCCTAACTCTGAAAGATTTTTTAAGACTGTCCTATGGTTTGCACCAGAGGAAATACAATTTTCATTCTAAATTCATTATAATTTTTATCTAATATTGTGTGTCTTGATCAATCACAATTAGACCATCTTTGGGGAAATTCTTGGAATGGTTTGGGATGGGTATTTTTAGGATTATAAAGAATCACAAAATAGCAAAGCATTTTTAAGATGGATACTGCAGCATAACTTTGACTATTTGAATAAAACTATTTCAGAAAATTCTTCGACAAATAGACCATCATTAGTCCACACAGGGTCCAGGGGATGTCCTACCTGGATTTCAGCTGCCACTGCTGAAGTGCAAGGGCCTCCAACAATCTCTGTGACCCAGCTGCCAGTCCCCTACAGCTCCCTATGGTGTCCTGGAGAATATCAAATAGTACCTGTCTTCAGGCAGCTGTATCATGCCACACTCTGTTTGTCTATCGCAGGGGAAAAATAGGACATGAAACCCCAACATCTGACTGTGGATGAAATGGGAGTATGACAGAGCAAACTTTGGAATCCACTAAAGAGAAAGCTGCTACCAAGAGGGATAGGTCCTCAGATCTGAGGACATAAATTCCCCCGAAAACTACTTTTCTCGTTATCAGTGATAAGAAAATTGGAACAATCATTTCTTTCCATTAGCCCACTGGACCCAGCAAGCAAAAAAATAATAAATGGGAAAAAAAAAAGTAGTCCTGTATGGACAATGCTGAGTGGGAAATTCTCCCTCTACCATGAAGCATGGAGATGCACATAGGGGCTCTTCCCCAGGAACTTCCCCAGATATCTCTGTGCATAGAGAAAATGGACAAACTAACACCTTTGCTGATCATCTCACCTCAGATAAGTCAGTGTAGCACAGATACAGCATTTACAGAGCAATAAAGTTCTCAAAGAAAAGCATCACATCACAGCAATAAAGAACTGTCAGCCTCCTGAAAAAAAGTTCTGTACAGCATTGGGTAAATGCATACCAATTCATCATATATTTTGTTTTTTTCTTGGAAAATCCCTTCATTGCTGATGCTTAATATAAAAGACAAAGAGAGCAAACATTATATTTCTCTTCTGTATATTTTTCGCTTGCTGTTACTGAGACAGAAAGTGGAAAACTCCAAAGGAATGGTTGAAATATGTGTAAGTTGACCAGGACTGGAAGTATTGAACATACCCAAGTTAGTACTTTTCCTGGAAGAATTTCTAAACCAATTTTCTCTTTTATATCCACCATTTCAGCAAGACAATTCCTGACAAGCAATTCCTTTTTATTTTATTGTTTGCTTAAGACTAGCATCATAAACTAAGTATATAGTAGAACTAATATTATTTTTTTCAGTTATAGGCTTTCTTTAATAGTCTGTAGAATACAGTCCCAGTCTTGAAGTCAATACGGCCTTCCAGAACAAATCTTTGCTGAATGACACCCTGTATTGAACCTTTTTTAAAATTTGTAAACTCCCATTTATATCTAAAAATGTAGTTAACACCAAAATGCTACAAAAAAAAAGAAAAACATTTGCATGCTTATCAGAGACGAATTGTCATGTTTAGAGAGGCTAATGCTTCTCTAATTTCTGATTGAGAAATCTTTACCATTACAATGTGAAATTGCCCACATAACTAGGTTTAGGTTTAAACTCAAATGACTCAGAGATGACAGTCACCTTTTTAACAAGAGGAACCCAAAGCCAAGATTTAACTAATAAAATACATTTCATATTTCACTGAAACTAACAGTTCTGCATCAAAGATTGATGTATTGAAACATTGTGTCTACACAGGACAACTGCCATAGTCAGAAATGCTAAGGAGCCATTCTGCTATAGGAAATTTTATTGATGAGGTAATTTCTATATGAGAAGTTCCTGGGGTTTGATGATAGTTATAAAGTAGCCAAGTAGGTTTGAATATGAAACAGCTATTTACCACCCGTGTAGACTTGACTTTTTGAAAAAGATTTTTACTCTAACGAATATATGAAGTCAATGACATTTTGATAATCTCTGTCAACAAAATGAAATAAAGACACTCATTTTTATTCTAAAAGGCAGAGATCCGTTGCAAAAATAGACTTGATTTTTCTGATTTTGCTATTTAAAGAAATGTCCAAGACAATTTTAATGTTTTAAGAATGTCTTTTACTCAGCTCAACAGAGGTCTAAATATATAGCTCATACTGCAACATTTCAGGGCTGAGAGAAGAAGTAAAAGTTGTTTTAGTGTCAAAGATTTGGGCCTTGGTATTTCCTAATTTTACAGATTTTTAAAAATATATTAATTTTTCCTGAACTACACTTTCCTTCAAGCCTCAGTCTTGTTATTCTTTCAAATTTAGCATGTCCAAAGAGGGGTGAAAAAGGTGATAAATGGTCCAGAAAACATGTCTTATGAGGAGTGGTGGAGGCAACCGTGATTGTTCAGTGTGGTGAAAAGGAAGCTCAAGGGGTATTTCAGTACTCTCTACAACTACGTGAATCTCTACAACTATGTGAATCTCTACAACTACCTGAAAGGAGATTGTAGTGAGGTGTTGGTTGTTCTCTTCTACCATGTCTCACGTGAAAAGATGAGATGAAATGTCCTTAAATTGCACCAAGGGAAGATCAGATAAGATATAACAAAAAAATATTTACTGAAAGAATGGTTAGGCATTCAAGTAAGCTGCCCCTGGAGGTGGAGGTCATTGTCTCTGGAAATGTTTAAGAGGCACCTGGATGTGGTACATAGGGGTATGGTTTAGGGGTGATTCGAGTGGTGCTAAAATGACAATTGGACTAGGTGATCTTGCAAGTCTCTCCCGACCTTAATGATTCTGTGGTTCAAAAAGTCCAAGAACCAAACTCCTAAGGTGCATGAGAATTGATTGAAAGTTAAAAGACAGAAGACAAAGACAGAAGGTGATTTTCTGTACTTTTTAGTCACAAAATTAAACACATTCTCACTCAAAATCTTGTTCTCACTTTATATTAATTGAATGAAGCTTTAACCAATAGAAAAACTAACATAGTTTCATCTTGGTTACTGTGTGGAGGGAACCCTCACAACCCATAAAAATAGACTAAGATTTTGAGAAGATTATGTACTGCTATTATCGAATACAAATGCCTTTCTCATTTGCTTTTGTTTTTGCTACAAGGCATATAAGTGAAGAATGACACATTTTCTTTCCATAAAGAAAATATAACACTAAAACAAGTATTGGAGATGTCAAATCAGCATTGTAAATGTTGGAAAAAATAAGATGACTAGTCTGTGAAACTTCATTAAAAATAAAAGGAGATTTCAACTATCAATTTCCTCTTTAAAATTTTATCACTACTGTCTAAAATTCAATTTGAAGTTTAATTTTATTTTCAAGTTGAGGATAATTTAGTCTATTGAGAATGTATCTTTGGGGCACTACAGTTTTTCCTCAGTAACTGGGTATCTCATTTCTATTGGTTTCTATCAAAGAGAAGAGGGTGGAGTAAAGATAAATTACTATTGGAACTCTGTGTGATGACAGGTGATATTAAAAATGTTATTAAAGATTTAGCAGTAGGAGGCTGATGATGTAATACTGTCAAAAGGCTTTTTCAGGTGCCAGATAATATACTGAAGCATTGCTATTGTTGTAATTAGGACTGAAATTAGTCAATTGCTAGAGAAGCAAACGAGTCTTTAAATCTTCTCAGGTCCATAGATAAAACAGACACTTTTCTTGTTTCAGTGAACACCTGACACACCCCACTTTACCAGAAACACATGAACATAACCTACCCTAGGGGAAAAGAAAGGCACCTCAAGTATGTTCAAGTGCCTAAGCCCCTGACTCACTCCCCTAGTGGGATGGGGAACAAAAAGTACAAAAAACCTTGTGTTGAGATAAAGAAGATTTAATAGGTAAAGCAAAAGCCATGCATACAAAATTAAACAAGGAATTTATTCACCACTGTCCATGGGCAAGCCATCTCCAGTAAAGTAGGGCTTCAACGTGTCCAATGATGGCTTGGGAAAACAAACACCATCACACTCCCAACATCCCTCCCTCCCTACTCTTTCCCGCAGCTTTCTATGCTCCCACACTATATTGTACCACATGTATCTTTGGTCAGTTGGGATCAGCTCTCCCAGGTGTGTCCCCTCCCAGCTTCTTTTTCGCCTCTTGCTGGTAGGGTGGTGCAAGGAGCAAAAAGCTCTTTGTGTAAGCCCTGCGTGGCAGGAAGGAAAACATCACTGTATTTTCAATGCTCTTTTCATCACAAATGTAAAACGTGGCCTCACACTAACCACTGTGAAGAAAATTAACCTTATCCACCAGTACACAAATGAAGTCAACTCTAACAATAGCACTTGCTGATGATAGTTCCATGATACTTGTTAATGATACTTTCTTGATCCTAATGTGTCCATTCCAAATTAGAGGATTCAATGATTCTATGATACTCTTCAGTATGTGTGGCTCCAGAGTTCATCAACTTTGTTAAGACTAATGCAATCTTCAAGGAAGATTAGGGCATACAAAACTGAAAAAAAATATCATAGAGCAGCATAATTAGTGTTAAATTAAGAAAGTAAAAACCAAGGGAAGCCCAAAAAAGAATGCAAAGTTCTTTCACTACTGCTTACATAGACACACACAGGATCTGAATGAAACAGATTTTGATCTATCTCATAAGTTTTGGGTTGGAAAAGTTTGATATTTCACCAGAATAAAGATTGATTTATTTTATTGACTTGTTTTGAGTCTAATCAGTATGCAAGACAGGAGTTTTGTGTTTATTGTGGAAAATAAATCTTCTTGTTATTTTCACTATTTTTAAAAAACAAGTTTGGAAGTTATAAATAAGAAATTGAGGCATTATAGTCAAAGGAAAACTGAAGCATATGACTTTATATTAGAATCTGGAAAAAAATAAGGAAAAAAAATAAGGAATTTCTTAATTGCTGTTTTCTTAAAGACTTACATGACCATATTGAATCTGGAACCAGTGAAGAAGAATGAAGCAGCTGTTAGGAGTCTGAATAGAAACCAAATAGCCACTTAAGAGCTTTATTGTTTTCATTTTGTTCTTAGAGATTTATTTTATTTTATCCCATGGCAGTTTATGAAGAACAAGAGGAAAACATTTGCTTATGAGAATGAAAACAAGTGTCAAAATTGAAACAACTGAAATGAAAATGTTGTTACTGTTTCATTTCTCTAGGATACATCTTCATGCAGAACACTGAACATCTGTCAAAGAGTAAGGAGATACTTATGAGTTTCAGTGCCAGATTTTCAAAAAAGTAGTTCCATGAGCCAATGGAGCTTGATTTTAATAATTTTGGCTCTGCAAGACTTCTCCCTTAGTAAAGGCATTAATAAGGTCTCTCTCACATATCTGATTTCTTATTTCCATAAAAGTTATAGGAAATTTTACAGACACTGGAAAACCTTTCGGTCAAATTAGTGGATGGATTCAAAAATTACTGACTTGAGAGAAGCTGTCTCTCACATGCAGAATTTGGCCATGTATGCCTTGTCATCTGTGCTGAAAAATCCTCTGCATCCTTGCAGTAGCATGAAACTGCAAATTGCAACATAGCCAGTGGGACAAACTAAAAATGTTTTGAAGGGGATCCTGGAGCTCAAGCATGTTCAGAAAAGCCCAGTCACAGACATAAGTTTCTGTCTTTCCATACTTGCTGTGACACATGCAGATTATCTTCTGGCCCCATAGCCCTAAGCCCAGTAGCAGTTTCATTAAAATATTCATAATAGTTAAAGGAAGGTTGGCACTTTGAAAGAATTGCAGCTTGCATGATTGCTTGCATCACTCCTCTGTCACTAACCTCTGGAAAGTTTGGATCCTTAGGGCTCACTGATGGGCAGTGGGTGGCTTCCATTATGCTTGTGAGTTGCAGACTAGGGAGTGGCTGCTGGTAAGCTCACTGTTCTGTATAGCTGCAAATTTTTTTTATGTAATTAAGAATTCTGTTAAAAACACAGTTTACATAGTATTAATAATTATTTTTAACTCATTGCTAACAAATACAGTGATGCCGCTTGTGCATATGAATGTTAGAGCAGTATCAACACAGGCAGAAGGTCTTGCAATGCAAAAGACATTCTGCTTAAAGTAGACTTCCTTATATAAATATAAATGCAGAAAATCTATCATGTTTTCTAGAAAGGGTCAAAAAATATTTACCAAATAAGTACTGGGAGCCTTGAACACTTGGGGTTTTTTTCTGATTCTGCCATGTTTTGCTATATTTTGGAACAGGAAAAGTTCCAAGGAAGAGGAAAGCAATATGCTGGAGCCACAGCAAAGTCAATACTCTAAAAGCAGGCTAAGTTTTGTAGCCACAGGAGCAGAGGAGCAGAGCTGGGTTTTTCTGCTCTACTTTACACTTTTCCATGTAAATAATGGTCAGATATCTTAGTTCCTGATGGCTGTCATTGACTGTGGGCTGACTCAGCCTACATCATTAAAAAAGGGAGCCAGGAGGAGATAGCAGATGCCATCTTGTGCCACAATCATTCCTAACTAACAAATGTAATCGATACTAAATGGACTAGAGGCATTTTATAAACCGATACAAATTTAGAGAAGTTAGAAAAAATAAGATTAGTAATGAAGTGGGAAACTGAGAAGTGTTTCTTATTTACAACACGAAAGTGTATCAACTGCAAAACATATTCACAGTGCAGGAGTAAAAAATAACAAATAGAGATTACTTGCAGATTCATCAGGTTTACCCTAATAGAGAAGGATATTCTTTCTCCAGCAGAGTGGCTAATGTTGGCAGTACTATAGTAAGGCTGGAAACTTAGGTTAGTTCATTTGCTTGTATAACTTTTGGGAATACACATGTTGTATCTTGACTATTTTCTTTGCATTGATGTACCACAAAGATACAAAGCATGAAAATGAATCCAAGCAACAAACAGATACAGCATGTATTAATAGTCTCAGCCAGAAGGGAGACTAGACCAGAGATGATATGTATGGAAAACTGACATGGAGAAACTCACTAAATAAGAATATCAAGCTATTTATGTAACGTTAATCCCTTGGCTTGAGAACATGAAGGTTCCTGGGAGACCACAGTTTGTTCTAATAAGTTTTATTCAGCTGCTGGATTAATAAGAAACAGAAAGTTATTAGGAGGAAATATATGCATATGGAAATATCCGCTCCTGCCTCAGGTAATTTAAAGCTTATTCACATCCTCTTTATTCTTGTTTATAGAAAAAGGATAATCGACCTCATGAACCAACAGCCCAGTGTTTTGAGGACTGTTATCCTTCCCATTATTTAAAGGACAAACTAAGATATGAGGTGTATGACACTGGGTTCAAGGCTATCTTAAATGGATCCAAGCTGTTATAAGTGACCTATAGATCATGGCAGGAAGCACAATTTACACCAGGTTGTGATGCTTCTGTGTAAAGTACCAAACTCTACTCTGTTTGCAATCTCCAATTTATCATTTTCCCTTTATCCACCTGTTCAAAAGGAAGTAGGTAATGGAGGCTAACCCTGCTGTCTACTGTCTTTATTATTCCTTCAAAACTATAAATACAACATATCCAAGAGAAATGTGTATCAGTTTTCTTCCTGTATTATGTTGTTTTCTTTTCCATATTTTCCAACTCTGCTGTATAGCTTCAGTTGGTGAATGCAGGAGTCCAGTATTGGGTTACTGGTCACATTTAAAGCCCAAAACTCTCAAGACTATATCCACAATGTCCTTCAGATGTTGCTCTTGCTCCCTTTGAGCAAAGGAATAGCTTTTGAGCAGTATGCATGCAATTATAACCTATATTTCAGTCCAGAATACAGATTTTTATGTTGCTTACAAATGTTTAAACAAGTTATACTGTAATTCAGTTCAACTGGCAATACAGGAGGATTTTTTGCCATCTAAGATTAAGCATTATGGTGCAGGTACAAGAACCTAACTCCAGGTAGAGTCCTGAGGGGAAAAAAAGACAATTTCAGAGAAATGTTCATTGGAAATAATTTCCTTCTTCAGGTTAGAATCATTTACTCCAAATGGCTGTTTTTTTCTCCAGCTTTTTAAAAAGAGGTCTGGACAGATGCTATATTGTAGGTCTTTTCATTACAGATGTCTACATTAAAAGAAAATCTGAACAAACCCCTCCCCTTGAATATAGTGTTTCAACTTAAAAATCAACAATAGCTTGTCCTTGTCTTCATTGGATCTACTTCTGAGAGATGTTTATACATTTTCTAATGTATGTTTATATTTTCTCTTCTTCGCACTTCTGAAAAGACGCATATCCCAGTGACTATTTTGAGGCAATGCTAAGCTACAAGGAATGCTGTTAGCAGCAAGTGGACCTAGCAATCCCTCTGAAAATTGGGTACCTTAATTGTACAAGTTCAGTGCTTTGAATATTGAACTACATGCTGTAGTGTTTAAAATTTTGACCCATTCATCCCAAATTCTTAAATGGCAGAGTCAGTGCCACAGTGAGTAGTTAGGGGAAAAAAAAGGAAAAACCACAAAATTATTATAGAACTCTAGTATTATGCATAGTTTTATTATGGCAAGATGCCCAGGGCTCATAAAAGATAAATGAGGTTTGAAGTGGGGGGAGAGGAGTAGAGTGTTGTTAAATTTAATAGAAGTTCTTTTATCTTTTTTTTTCTTCTTCTTTTTTTTTTTTAAATTGGCAAGGGAATGCAAAAGACATCAAAGCAATTTTTAGTTTTCCTATAAATCTATAAGAAAATGAATTTCAGCAACAACTTTCTCCTTTTATTACTAAGGTTCTTTTGGAACCTGAAAAGGAGTATAATTCAGTGCTTTTCAAATTGCTTTGGAGAAATATAATAAATCCAATATATATGAGAAAAGTTTATGAGCTTTTTTTGTATAGATAAAACATATAGAGTTACTGGATCCTTTTACTGATTTATTAAAATGGCTTAAAAAAATTGCCTATCAGATCTGTCTGTAAACATTTCCATTTGAGAAGTATTCATTAACATCTAGACCAGAAGTCCAACAACATGATATAGCAAGTTAGTTTATTAACACTATTGTTTTACCTAAAACCATCAGCAGCACTATATATATGTGATCAAAAATCAGTGGAAAAATGCATAAATATAGAATGTTGTCCTTGATCATGACAGCTACAGGATGAAGATACTATTGCCCAGCTACCCAAAAATAATTTCTTTTTTTTTTTGTCTATGCTTGCAGGAAGAAAAGCCTGTCTGACAAAGTTCACTGTGATGTATGTGGACATAATGCACTTCATATTTCCACATGCTCTCTTGTAAGTCTTTTCTAGCAAAAGCTTGCATAAATCCTGTTAGGTTTGCATCGTGGTCTGATGTTTCAAAGTTTTGCACATGGTGGAATATTTGCTTATGCAACAGGGTTATTAATATCTACACTGGATAATAAAACATACATTTCCTTTCATGTGTGGCTTTCCTTTCCATATTCCTTATCTTTAATGTTATTTTGTCATCAAAGGATGGAATTCTTTACTTTGTATCACTTTAAGTAATTCTGTGTTTCTAATACAGCATAAATTCAACATGTGCAAGGGAAGTGCAATATGTCAGTCCTTTTTCTTACACAAGGAAGTTACATCTAGTTATGATGATTTATGGGTTATGTTGATGTTATCCACTTATCTATAAAATAACTTTGGACCATAATTTAGGGTTTTTACCTTAAAAAGAATATCTTTCAATTTTGAATATTTCTAGTAAAATATTAATAAATGCATTAACTACATTTAAATATATTGTAAATGAAAAAAGCAATATTAATAGAATGTTAGCAATATTTCATTTGTATATTCTCTTAGATTTTCCTAGTTGTGTTTTTCATACCTGAAAATTTAGAACAACAAATAAATTCTTTTATCATGACTGGGAGTTTTGTTTCATAAAATACAAGGTATGTTTTCTGATTTGAGATAAGGTCACTATCCCTAATTATATGAAAATTTGCATAAAAAGTAATTTTGAATTCTTTAGAAAACAGCTTGCTCAAAAATTTTTATTGCTAACTTTGTCCAACTTAGAGTGCCTTAAGTATTATGCAACTCTAAAAATAATCAAATTAAAACAAGTAAAATATTCAATTTTAAAATGGATAGGTCACCAACTTCTCTTTGAACATCTAAGCTATTCTCTGCTAGCATGGGGTAAAACTTATCTATAATTCAGTTTTCAACAAGCGTGTCTTAGATCAGTGTGCAACCCTAAGGGCTTAAATCAATATTTTAAGAGTCAACTAATTTAGTACTGTGAGGAAAAACACAAACCCATGCCTAAGTAACAGCTGAAGAACTGTGGAACATTTCTGAACTAATGGGCATACTAGAAAACTGTGAGATAGTTGTGAAAACAGTTCAAATGCATTGTGCACACAGATAGCATTATAATTGCAAAGGAGATTTGTAATAGTGCAGTGGATATCAGGGACTTTGCAAGTTTCAGCTCTGTAATATCACAGGAAGATTTTGCATTTCTCCTTTTATCAAAAAAAAATACGATAAAACGCAGAGAACCTGTGGAAATCTGCTTATAAAAGAATGTTGTTAAAACTCCCAAATATATCTTGACTGTGAAAATATGTTTGTATTTAACTCCACCATGCTTGGTATCATTGTCGTTGTAAAATAAATTTAAACCAAAGAGGTTCTTATGCATGCAAAGAAAAGGTAAACACTAAATTATATTTTACATATGTTTTACAAATGGAGTCAGATATTGTTTACTGCTATTTTTTTAATTATTTAGTAGGAATAGAAAAGACTTCATAGACTGACAGGAATATTTTAAACACAGAAGAATCTTTGCACTATTTTAATAGCTAGTAAATGATCCTATTTGAGTAAAAGATGAATATTAATATTTTCAGATAAAAAGAAGAGGCTGGCAGCTTTCAAGGAACAATATAAGGAACTGCATAAAATATATAAAAAAAGGGAAATGTTAACACAGTGAGGCAGACATAAAAAGATGCATCCACTGTTAGAAGCATTTGTTGCTAGACAGAAAGAGAATGACCTCTGAGAAACAGCAGTGTCAGGGGCTGTGATGAGTGATCTCTCTAGTGTGGGAGATCTCTGCTGTAATTTGTAATCTTAGGCAGCTGGCTGTCCCTCTACAGGAATGTTCTTTACAACTGAGAAATACTCTTAGAGTAAAGGGATGGATTTGGTGTTGAGAAACTGTATGAAAGAGGGAATGATTTCTTGAAAGAACGGCAGATCCTGCTCTGAACCAACTCTCACTCTTTCCCTGACAAATAGAGTTATTGTCTAAGGCCTCTTGAGAAATAAATCAGTAAACCTTGTCACTAGATGGTCCAATTCACCCCTTGGCCAGCACCCTCATGGTTGTCCTTTTCTTCCAGGACTCTGCAGCAAAAAGAAACTTTTCTTCATTTGGAAAATTAATTAATGAAATTATTATGATATGGAATTAATTCAGTATCCTGTGTTATGATATTCTCTATTAATATAGATAAAGTTTGTTAAAATGGAAATCATATCAAAGGAAACAATGTCCTCTGGTTATGGAGGCAACAGGTACACATCATTGCTAGGTCACTCTCAATCATCTTTGAAAGGTCATAGCAGTCAGGAGAGATGCTTGAGGGCTGGAAGAAAGTAAATGCCACTGCAGTCTTCAGAAAAGGCAAGGAGAACCTAGGGAATTAACAGCCTGTCAGCCTGTAAAGGTGATGGAACGACTCATCCTGAAGACCATCTTCAAGCATGTAGAAGACAGCAGATGATCAGGAACAGACAGCATGGATTCACCAAAGGAAAATCAGGCTTGATCAATCTGATGGCCTTCTGCAGTGGGACAACCGGCTGAACAGATGAGGGGAGAGCAATGAATGCTGTATACTTGGTCTGCTGCAAGGCTTTTGACATCATCTCCTCTCAATATACAGGTGTAAATCCCAGGTTAGGGTAGCTGGCAAGCATATATTCACATACAGAGAAACTAAACCATAAGGACAGTAATCTAGGAGAGCAGTAAAAGCAGCAACTTGTTATTAATGAAATTTTTAGTTTAAAAAGCTACCTTGCTTCCCTGATTACAAGGATCTTCACTCGTCTGTGATGTTACTCAGTTTGTTGTGTTTGTTTCTTCCAAGTTTTCTAAATTTTGCTGGTTTCAGGAGGGCTGATTCCTTCACAGTCTATTAAGAACAGTATTCCTAATACTTAAGGGTTAGCTGATGCTCATCGCAGGAATTAAGATAAAAATGAAATTAGATTATGTATGAGGCACAACTAAACTTTATGAGCTCAAAAATCCTAAGAATTTAAAGTCCATATAATTCACAAATGTGCTTTCAAGAGATATACAGGGACAAACCTGAGCTATCTGTCATATAATGCCCTAACATTCTGAAAAGTCCTTCTTGCAATGCAGACATCTGAATCTTATTGTTTAAAATGCAGTAGAGTTTCAAAAATCAAAGAGGCTAACACAATTGAGAAAACACCACTTTGAAAGAGATAATGGGACTATGACCAACTTTAAACTTTGTACTTTTTGAAGAAGGCAGATAGAAAAGCACAACCATTTTTCGAGGACATGGAGATGAATTGGAGGAGTCAGCCACACATTTCAGAAAATAATATGTTTTGACACTCATAAGAGCACATTTCCAAAGTGCCATTGTTTCGAGAACTTCAATTGTCTCTCTAGTCAGCTAAGTACTCCTTTGGTGTGAGGAGGCATAGTTTAGATACCCTTACTGCTGGATGCATACTTTTCTTGTGAAGAATGAAGTCCATGTATCAGACAAAATGCAAGTCAGCTTACTGGAACATGTTGTAGTCCATTTTCAAGTCAGAGAAGTCAAGGAGATCATCCCAACATGGATGAAAGGGCTGGCAGGTAAGAAAATCTCAGAAAAACAGTTCTGAAGATTAAGGAACATGTAAAACTCTTTTTAAGGTAAACATAAAATAGTCTCAGTCCAAGCAGCAGCCCTAAAGCTACAAGCAAAAGTCCTACTGTGGATATTCTTCAGTTTGGAATGGTATTTATGCTTTGAAATTTATTTTTCTAAGACAAGATGAAAGAAGGTTTTCTCGGTTTAACAGTTTATATTAGATTAATTCAAAAGACATATTTGTTTTAATTATTCTTGTCTTGTTCATAAACTCAGATTTATAAAATTTTGTAATGATTACATCTTTGAAAAAAACTACAGTATTTTTCAAAGAGTTTCTGTGGGAGCAAATAGACATTTGTAATATATATTCAATTTCTTTTCCATTAAAACAATGTTGCCCAAGAAAGCCAAGAAATTTAGTAAGTATTTTATTTTATAATTTAGGTTATAGGATTTTAATCTCAGTTTTAACTTTATTAGGCAACTGACATGTCTGTGCATTCTGAACATCCTTGTTATGTGTTCTGGAGGCACAAGACTGGCTGTAATATTAATGGCCTTCTAAAACTCAGTAATTAGTCCTTATTTCTTACTGCACTGCTCTAGTTTTTCAATTAAAATTTAGTTCTATTTTTAGAGCTGCTAAGACTAATTAAGGAGAATTTCAACATACAACATTTCTCATTCTCTAAAGTCACGTGGCAAGTATGATTTACTTGAAAACAATGAAAATTCAAGACATAACTCTGCTAATTTTCGGGTGATGATTGTCTTTGTGGAAATCACCTTTTTGTCTCATTACTTGCTCTTGAAAACTCGCCATGCTCCAGGCAGCCCAGAGCTGAAATTTAAGAGGTGTCATCATAAATTGTTCCCTCTGGCTGTACAGGAAGTCCTTCTCTTGTCACATCTAGACCTGCACTGAGTGTCAGAGTTCCTGACTGCCACTCACTGACAGTGCTCAGATCTTAGAGGAAACCAGGGAATGTTTTTCTTCGCTGAAAACTTGAAATGGCAAAATGTGAAGTGACACCTTTTGGGTACTGCAGCATTGGTCAGAGGAGAAGACAGTGATTGAACTAGACATAAATGAGAAAACAACAGATTTCAGAATGTTTATAAAGCACTAGAAGCATTAAATGGGTTTAGGTCTAGATGCTATTGACAACCATGTATAGAACCAATGGTGCCTAATGATGGCATGTGTTTTTAACAAAAAATGAGAAGGATTTTCTTCCAAAAGAAGTAGCATTCTTTGCCACAGGCCATAGAAGCTTGTCTGAAGAAGATTTATTTTTTTATGAAACTCTGAGTAAAAACTGAAAGAAAGGCAAAGATAAGAACAATTTTCTTTTTCATGATTAGTTGTTTTTTTGTTTTAATATTTCCTGAAGGAACTAGTGGGTACAAGACCTTTTAAATTTACATCTCTGTTTTACTCTCTGCTTACACTGTGTATGTTCCCTCTTCATCTGCAATTTCTCTCAAGTGAGCAGCCATAGCAGCACTATGTTTTTTACTTATTTAAAGAATGTTCTCGAAAAATACATCTGTCTGTGCAAATATTTGATGTGTATTAGAGTTTACTGAGATTCAACTTTTTTTCCCACTTTTTTCCTTCAGTTTTTCCCCCAAATCAAATATACAGACTCTAAGTGAAATCATATTAAGAGAGAGTTTGTGTACTTGGGGATGCCCAGATTTCAATGTTTTTTAAATTTCTTAATTTCAATCTTTCAGAGAGGATGAGTGTTTGATGTACGAAAGAAACAAACAGAAAAGCTGGATGTTTGACATGTTTATTTAAGTAACTGTTTGAAATGTTGACAAATGTTTGAAAAATGCTGACAAAGGTTTTAAAATAAAATAAAATATAATAAAATGCCATTTTTTTTAAAGTATGGGACCTCTTTGCTTACTGTTTTAGCTTTTATCATTTTAGACCTATCTACAACAATATTACTGAAAAAACTCAATGCTCATGTACAAGAAAAGGTGGTTGCTTCACCTTAGAATTCACTTTTAGTTCCCTGTCCTAATTATTGCAAATGCTTTTTCTAAACAAACAAAAAAGAAAAATGCTGAGCTTAGACAAATCAGAAATCAGTTTTAATAACTTTAGCTCATTGAATATCTAAGTTAAACAATAAAGTTGATAGAAATTGGTCTGTAGACTTCCAAATTTTGGAATTTCACCCTTTTACTTATTTTGATAGGAGAGAGGAAGATGGTTTAACTTTTTGAGGTCTGCATTCTCTCAGCTTGCTATGCAGAAACTGTGTGGGATATGAATCTGTGGCCATCTATAAAGAGCATGTACTAATCATTAATAACAATAAATATAAATTATTAATTTCTTATCATTTTCTTTATGTGTTCCCAGAATAAAAGATTATTCAGGAAAAGTACTCATGTGGTCATAAAAAACAACAAAATACATAATACGTTTCCTCATAAGTGGCTCCAATAATTCTCTGCTGGACAGGAAAAAACCTCCCTCATCATCCTGTGATTTGAGATTCAGATGATGATGTGTCCTCTGCAACTTAAAAACCACAAAATCTCATACTCTCTCTCTTTCTCATATCTTTTAAAAAGGACAGGTCTTCTGCTTAACACCTGGAATTTTCACTGTTTAGCTTCCATTTGGTGCTCTGCAGCTGGAACACCCATTTCCACTAGAATCTCCATGCATCATGAGACACTATAGCAGGAAGCATCTTCAGCTATTTTAAGTATATTGGCACCTTTGTTTAAAGGTCATCATTCCCTCTTTCTATGGCAGTCTTCAGACATTTTCTTTTGTTGTCTGGCATAATTATTCTTGTACACAGAAATGACACCATGTGTTTGCTATTATGCATAGATGGAATTTGATGTATACACTAACCTGTGGACAAAGGAAGACTGCATAAATCAAAAGTTGAAACCTCAGTAAACAAGACGAGCTTATTTTGTGGAACATATTATTATTTTAGGATTGTTTAGTGCTGTGCTGTGTTTACCATAACACTAGTGACTTGGTTTTTAAGTAATATTATTTTTTTCTCTACAGCAGCTACCAAAAATAAATAAATTGCTGTTTAACTTTTTAACAGATGTGAAGAAAACCTAACAAACAATCAAGGAGGTAGAAAACATATGGTAGTTATTTTGTTAAAGAGTAATTTTTGGATAACATTATAAATTAATTTGTGTAATAAAACTTGGTATTTTAAAGTGCAGTGCTTAATATTCTGCATATTTACATTACAGATATTGAATTCTCTGAATGTAAATCAGGACATTTTGATAATCACATATTGTAATAAGAAGAAAGAAAGTGCCAAATTCAACCTCAATATTTTCAGAAGACAGAATGCTCTAATTAGATGACAAAATTTCTCAAAATATTATAGGATTCTCAAAATTCTCAACATGTCTGAGCTCTGAATGAACATTTTGTTTTCTTGTCAGTGATTCAGAATATCCACAGCTACTTTCCAGTGACTAGGAAAATGTCATGCCAACTGGGATCAAGCTTTATTTTAAAGTTGAAGGCATGAAACAAGCACTAAGAAGACAATTGTACACCTGTTTTCAAAAGTAAAAAGGCATCTCAGATCTACTTTGCTTTTGAGAATTTGGCTGAGGAACATATTTCAGAAGCCCAATAGCTCATAACATTATTCCAAATGTTCTACTCTGTATGCCTAATTAGGCTGCTGCACATTTGCATAAGCATGATGCTTCATGATTAATGTATAAGACACAGCATGGAGCCCTGAATAAATTCATCCACAGATCCTTCTCTCCATTTTTACTGCACAAATAACCAGGGTGCCTGAACTGCTGTATATCATACCTGTAGATATAGCTATCTATCATGTATAAAACTGTATACATTTCATTTTGAAGTCATACTGATCTGTAAACTTTTTTATCTAGAAATGTTAGTAACGGTAAAGTTTTAGCTCTTTTAAACCCATTGGCATTTATACTTTCTGTGATTTATAAGAGGTTTGTTGGTGAGTTTTTTCCATGGTAACATTAAGTACGAATTCTGTAGCTTTATTCTCAAAATTGAACTTTATTATATTTAAAACAAAGACTTGTTAAATTAATAGCCTAATAATTACTTTTGCACTATTACTCTTGGGGTAATGTTAACCTAAAGCGAACAAGAACTTGCTCTTCAAAAAAGAGCAACATTTTAATAATTCAATAATGCATCCACTCAGAGTCAAATTAAATAGGAAAACTCCTGAAAATGTTAGCAAAGGCCTGATGAATAAAAGCCAGAAGATGCCACAGTATGGGTGCCTGGAAAATGGAAGTCTAACCTCTGATGTTTAAGTGTGCAGGTGCCTCTCCCCTGAAATCCCTGGGGGAGGGACCCTGCAGGGTATGGGTCTGTCCCTGTCCCTGTCCCCATGTCACCTGTGCCCCATATCTGTTCCAGATCGGTTGGTTTGGGTGCCCAGGCCCGGGGAGAGAGCAGGGTCCCATGACTGGGGTCTGCCTGGGAACTCCAGCCATGCGGTTGGAGGAATAAAATAATCCCTGAACATCTGCAGAAATATCGCTTCATCTTTCCTTCCAAGTCCATCACTGTCTTATATATTGTTGTGAGGATTCCCCGCACTACAATAGTTAAGCAACACAGATATCTGGAGAGACTACAAGTTCATACACGTTCTTTTTACTGCCATTCTTTGCACTAACATGAAGACTGATCTTAAGGGATCTTTCACTCAAGCTTAGTTTATAAAAAAGCAAAAGAATAAGCTATTATTATTCAAAGACTTTTTCTTTATACCACAAATAGCATACACTTAACTGTGATTTATTTTCATACATTAACATGACCATTGTCATTGTCTTGGTCTAGTAGAGAAAGCTATCAAGTGCAATATTATTGGCAGCATCTCAAAGCTGGGCATAGAGTCAATCGTATTTTGTGTAGTTGGGAAAAGATAGAAACAAAACCTATTGAAGTGCCAAGAAGTGAAAACTCTATAAGCTACCTCCATTTTCTTTCAAATTGAAATTTTAAATTTTTAAAAGAAAAAATATTCAAAGATTTGAGGGTCTTGGTTTTGTGTAGTAGCTGACACCTAAATACTACCACCTCACTAGTGAGCAGTCATTGGCGCCAATGATCAGTGGGATTCAAGAGCTTTGAATGTTATTTACCTGCATTTTGATATCAAGAATAAAACCATGGCTAATGTAATTATTTTACTTAAAGAGAACTAACGTTAAAGCCCACTAAACCTTATGTTTACATTATTCTGAATTTAATACAAATATACAGCACTGTATGTACATGTAATCTTTTCTACAAAAATAAGTTTATGCTTTGAACTAAATGCAGTGAGCCATGAGCAAGGGACCTACATCTTGTTCAAATGAGTGCTGGTCAAAACCATCTATTTTTGGAAGGGATGTATGTGATAAGTGTAAACCTGGCAGAAGCCAAGATGTAAAGCTCTAGAAGAAACCATTCCCCACTCTAAATAATAAAGCCAACATAAAACAATTCTATTCTATAATTCTTGAGCAACCTAAGGGAGTGCCTTTGTTGTGTGACTCCAGCATGTCAGAACTGTCAAGGGTGGGTGTCATCTCTTTTAACAGCGCAGTGTAAACAGTTTATGTAGGCTTCATCAGGGACAAAGCGCTGTCTCCAAATGGAATGCTGTAGATGTCACCATATTTATGCTACATTTTCTGACAGGGCCTCTCTCTAAACAGATAATTAAATCTTAGTCCACCACAGAAAGCTGAAATTCTAGTCAACCTGTATCCACTCATCTAATGGCAATTATTGAAAAATCCACTCTTCTTCTTATCAAACTCCCTGATCTCCATATATCCATATGTAATAAAAAAAACTCAGCATGGCAGAAACATATTGCCAAAATCTGGTATATCTGTATTTGAAAGTGACAGAATTTTCCTTTTTGCCAACCTTCTCTTCTCCCTTTGAAATTGGTATCTTTCTATCAGTTGAGTGTACTCAGTGAAATACTCAAAGTAAAGAAGTTGGCAGAAATTAAGTTTTCCCTCCAAGTATATTATAGTGTTGCTTTAGGGTTTAAAAATATTCAAAGTAGGTCTCTAGTAGCTCCTATGAGATCATTCCTGAACTCTTGTGTCTCCCTTTATACCATTTTTTTTGGGTTTAAATCCACTTCACCAATGGCACACAGACTTTCTGCATTATGTCCTCTTAACAGAAATTTCTTTTATACCAAAAGTTATCCGATGATTTTCTGGAAAACATATGGAAAGAAGTTTATTTTTTAAGTAGCCTTATAAAATAAGACATAAAATCATGTGACAATGGGTTAAATTATAATACATTTTTTATTACCATAAAATAGATATTGAGAACATAGACATTGACCGATATAAAAATGGAATATTAAAACAAAGCCCATTATTAATATTACAAATATACCAATAAAATATTAAATTGAATATTATATAATAAAAAAATATTTCTATAAATTTCAACCGCTATAAACATATTTAATACCTAGCTGAGGCTTTGGTATGGAAAACATAAGTATTTGATAGATGTTCTAGGTTGTATTTGTAAACAACCGAGGTCATTTCAGCAGCAAAAACCATCACCATTTTCATATTATTACATACAAAAATAAAGCATCAAAAGAACCAAACAACAACACAAGAAAAACAAATTTTTAAATATCCTTCCCCAAAACATTCAGTAGAATTTGTATTGTGAGTTTCTTATCTGTGCATTTATTCTCCTTATTTCACTAATATTCTGGCCAAACATGCTTGGAACAGCTGGTACTTTTCCAGAAGCATAGGCACACACAACCCCATAAGAAAAAGCAGCAAAGAAACGGAAGGTCCTTGTATTAGATATGTGTTCTAATGTGATTTTATAATGATTCTCTCAGTAAAAAAAATTGTCATTGCATCCTAGATGTCAGGACAATAGAAGATTCAATTATGACTTTGACAACTTAGGTACCTTGTAGTATATCACAAGGCTCTGCTGCTTACTTCTGGTTAAAAATCAGGCTTACCTCTGCTCCTGTCACTTCTCTTGCTGTCTCAAAAGGAAGATATCTGCTACTGCTTGGCCACCTGTGTAGCCAAAGTCTATGGATCTCTTATGTGTATTAGTTTAATCATTTAGTAGGACAACTCCATACATCATTCACTGCTTTATGCAATGTCTGTAAAATTATATCGGCAAATAAAATATTCTTCTCTGGACAAAGGACAGGAACGACTTCTCAAAGGTCTGAATTTTGGAAATTAGGCTCATAAGGTCATTGAGTTTCAGCCAAATGCCCACAGTTCACAGCCAAGATGTATAAGCAACAGCTTCCTTAAGCTCATTCTTTTTCTAAATAAGTGAGGGGCTGTTTGAATGGCTTTCAGTGCTTCTCAGTTAAATATCTGTAAGGCAATCACTTTAAGTCTAACTAACTCTTTCCTAAAAAAAAAAAAAAAACAAACCAAAAAACCCCCATGATTGAAATACCTGATCTTTTTTCTAAGTAATTTAATTCAGGTGTTGACATCTAGTCAGAGAGTTTTTCTTCCTGTTTGGTATACCTCTCCCATATGATCTAATTGGTTGGCAAGTATGCATCCATTTCTCACAGTGGTTAAAGGAAACAGTCAAAGTCAAATAAAGTCAAAGAAAGACTTGATTTTATCTAAAACAAATAGGATTCTGTATGAAATTTTTTGGCACTAGATGTGGACCACTGTGCCTTAAAATTATGTTTCAATAATGCTACAGAGTCATGGTCAGTCAAATTCTCCACTGCTGGAACCCAGATGCTCTCACTCAAATTCAAGACTGTGCTTTTTTTGGGTATCCTGTTCTTCTTGGGTAGGATGGCACATGGGGTGAGCATGAGCACAGTCCACTGAACATGGTCATGAGTCATTAGAGCTGTCAAACAACTATTTTAGTGGCAAAATATTGCCATAAACAAGAAGTTTAGGTTACTTATTATTTAGGATACTTATTATTTTTCATTTTTTGATTCTAAGAGATAAACCTAAGGAAAATGAAGTTATTTTGTTTAAACCACAAATTAGTCAGCTCTGTTCTCTATGTTTCTATTAGAAGTAATATCACTGCACTCATGGACATGGGCACATTTTTTGCTTCTGAGATAGAAGCTGGTGATCTGCATTGTCTTATCCACATGTCTGATACTCCAGAACAAGTTTTTTCCTTCAAAGAAGAAATATTCTGGGGGGTTTTTAGCCTTCTGTCTTCTTTCAGAGCAGCGTGTAAGCCAGTGAGAAACAAAATGCTCTCCTAGAATATGAAGGAAACAGAAATATCAGTAAAAACCATATATTACAGGAATTTTTTTTTTTTGACTATTTCCTGAAATTCAAGCTCCTATGAACTCTTGGTGACCCCATTCTTTCTTTCAACTTGATGAAGAACCACCCCCTCCTGCACCATGAAACCTCACAAAACTGAGACAGGGGGAAAAGGTTGTACTAACTGCTTTAAATGAAGGTGCACTACCTGTCTACAGTTCTTTTCTATAAATATCTTTTGAGTCTAGGATTGGAACAGGCAAGACAAGTCTTGTTTCTCACTTTCCCACAATTCCTCTGCTTTTCAAGATGTTTCCAAAAGACATATACATATGTTTTATTAAAGTGCCACTATAAAACAATAGGTAGCTCACTTTTCATTCTGGGAGAGATTCTGGTTATGCTTGTGTAAATCAGACTAAACAAATATTTTTCTCTTATGTCATTATATATTGAATATTCCACATCAATATTTTCAGCAAAGACCAAGTCATTGTATTTATTTAGTGATGTTGGAATTCTTTCCTACATGATTTGATAGGCTGATTGATACACTCAGAGAAAGTTTTCTTTTGAATACATACGGGACTTACTCCTGAAGCAGATGAAATTTATTTTCCATTTGAAGGTACCTGCTGTCAGCAGTCAGGATTTCACAAGAAGAGATAATCCCAAAGACATCTTAAACAAGAGCACAGAAAGGTCTGAAAGCACAGTTGTAATATCTGAAAAATGTGACTTCAAAATGAGAAGAAATGTGATTCCAAACTTGGTTGTTAAGGCAGATTGCTATGCGCAGAACAAATTTTATTTCTTTGCAAAAACTGCCTTCATGCCTTCATAAAGTCATCTATAAAAATATGCTTAATAGCTAATTAATGAGCAATACAATATCACAACACTTAAAGTCAGGGAAAAGAGTGCAACCTTCTCACCTAATAATAGTGGAGATTTCCATGTGCAGCTGTACCTCATGGTATTCAGAACAACAAAGGCTGCAAGGCAACCTGATGCTGAGATTTTTGGGGAGAAATCTCTAAAGGAAATTGTTCAGTTATGAAGAAAGGAAATGCTTCAACAACCTTCCCAGAGGGTTCAGTCTTTTAAAAGGACCACACAGGAATGAGAACAACAGTAAATAAAACTTTGTTCTTATTTTTATCACTTCATACCCAAATATTCAGATTAGTCTATGAGCAGCATAGATGCTTTCAACTGAAAATAATAGGGAGTAAAATTACTAAAAAAAAAGGATTTGGTGTAAATATGATAGTTTGCTGCTTTATACTATTGAAATATTAGAAGCCTAAGAAGAGTCTGCTTGTTTCCACTGGCATATATCTGACAGTTTTCAGTGATAAAAGATGGAGACAATCCATTATTTTTCTTTTTACAAGCAAAATTGGAGAATTTTTTAAGATAGTAGCAAATATTTTTAGAACCTCTGAGTCCTTGGTCACATCTTACCTGTGTTAGTTGTCTTGGCACTAGAACAGGTTCTTCTTTGCTGCACTCTACCTAAACTTAAGCACCTTTTTTTAGGAAAGGAACACAAAAACAGATTAACAATGGTTTAGAACAAAAATGATGTATAGGTGAAAATATACCTTTTAAAGAAACTTCCTGTCCATCCATCTGGTGCAGTCTCTCTCACACCACCTGAGCTGGGACCGAGGCTCCTTCACAGCTACACCTCCAAGACTCACACCGTCACACCAGATTTCCTCAGCTGCTCCATCCCAGGCTTCCCACTAAAGGCTCAGACATCTAGATCCTTCAGAGAATTTAATCATGATGCAATAACCAAATAACAAAACAAAGCTTGAGCTGGTGCCTCTAAGGAGGGATCCAGAACAAAAGAACTCTTGGGCTTTTCTACCATCACAGTCTGAGTGAGATAATCTGGGGAGCAAGGCCACCTGCCATGTCAAGTCCCCTGGCTGGGCCAGAGGTCCCTTTGCTCTTTGTCGTGCAATGGGTTGGCAGGTCACAGACTCTTGCCCCAAGCTGTCACCACCCAGCAGCTCACACTGCAGCTCACACTGCAGCTCACCCAGCAGCTCACACTGCAGCTCACACTGCAGCTTGCAAACCAAGCTACTTGCACTGCATGTATGCATCAACACAACTAGATAAATGTGTAAACATCTACTAGGTCCAAAAAAAGCTGTTTCAGCAACACCAGTAAAAATCAAGCATTATTTCGTCTGTTTGCTGTGAAGGTATCTGGACCTTTATAGGTAGAGATATTTGGTACAATGAACGCTGCCTTGTAACATCCTGATGTATACACACACACTTATTTTCACAATACGAGGCATGAATATAAATCAGAGATCTGTGTACAGTACCAGGGCTGTGATATGGTTGGGATCACAAAGACATGGTGCCATGGATCCCTTGACTGAAGCGTTGCAATGAGATACAGGCTCTTTAGGAAAGACAGGCTGGGAACACAAGGTGGAGCAGCTTTTTATATGAGACCGAATATTTGGAGCTCTGCCTGAGGATGGTGATGAGCCAGCTAAGTACTGATGAACAAACATCAGAGAGTAGTGGTTGCCTGATACAGGCTCCCTGACCAGAAGGATCAAGCAGATATAGACACCCTATAGATAGCAGATAGGAGCATTCTCACATTTGCAGGCCCTTGTCCTCACAAGGGTCTTCCATCAACCTGTTGTTTGCTAAAGGGAAAACACAGGGTGTGATAGACTGGACTGTTATGGGTTAATGACTCAAAACATTCCCCACTTGTGCAGGCACCAGGGTGCTTTGTTGAAGCCAAGTTCGGAGATGGAGGAGGAGAGCTTTTGGGTATGTAATGGTTAACCTGTAATCTGGTAAGATACAGGGTGAATGATGGGCTATAAGTGAGATAAGAGATGAATCCTATGGAGATAGGATGGTGCCTCTTATGCTAAATTGTCCTCCTTTACACACTCCACTGGGTTGTAAAAGTCCCTATCCTCCCCTCCCCCTGGGAAGGTTTGATGGGGCATTCCTAGCCCCACTGTGCTGACAGGAGAGGAGACAACTGCCATGCCTCAAAAGCTGTCATAATGCATCAAAGACCCCTGAAGTGCCTCCAGACTCATCTGAGTCCTTCCACCAAAGGATGAAAACTCCCCCACAAGGGAGGTACTTGGGCTGTTCCACCTAGTCTAAGTGTATCATAACCCATTGGACTTCATTTTTTTGTGACCACTTCATGTTTTCCCACATCTTTGACTAATTGAGAGCAAGATACAACTCATCACGTGTCAGTAGGTGATGACATTTTCATACTCTTATCCTTTTTCTCTCTTTCTCTCTCTATTTTCACTCATACATGTCCCTGAGTGATATTTTTGCCCTTTCATATTGCAATGGTTTCATATTATTATACAGCTATAGACAATAATAATCAAAATGACTGCATGCTTGTTTTTCTTTGTAACTAAATTGTTCTAAAATAAGCCCTATGTATATACATTTACAAACATTGATCATTCACTGTCATTTCACCTTAATCTTCCCCTAGGGATCTATGAACAAGAAGCTGAGTTACCCTCATCTGCCTCCTGGGATGGACTGTCACAGAGTACATGAGTAAACCAGGAAGCTCCTGGAGTGCATCAATGACAGCTTCCTCAGCCAGATGAAACAGGAGCCAACAAAGAGAGGCGCTCAGCTGGACCTCAAACTCAGCAAAAATGAGGGGCTCATTTGGGATCTGAAGGTCAAAGGTAACCTTGGTAGTGACAAGCATGGGACAGTGGAATTCAGGATCATGAAGGGAGAGTGGAAGGGAAAGGCAAACTTACAACCTAAGGCTTCAGGAGAGCAGATTTTGGTCTTTTCAAGGACCTCTTTGGTAGACTGGCATTGGGTTAAGATCCTGGAGAAAAGCAGGGTGCAAGAAAGTTGGTTAATATTCAAAGATCACCTCCTTCAAGCTGAACGAGTTCATTCCAGTTAAGATGAAGTCAGTCAAAAATGCCTGGAGGGTAATTTAGGAGCAATACAGAGACATTGTGTGATGACATTAGGAAAGCCAAATCCTGACTGGAATTCAATCTGACTAGAGATGTCAAAAAACCCCAAAGGTTTCTATATGTCCTTAGGTAATAATAAGAAGGCTAGGAAAAAGATATGCCTGATGTTAAATGATTCAGGAGACTAAGTTACACAGGAGATAGAAAAAGCTGAAGCAGAGTGCCTTCTTTGCCTCAGTCTTTACTAGCAAGACCATCCTTCTGGGATCTCAGGTCCCAGAGACCTGAGGGAAAAGCAGAAGAATGAAAGATAATGTTGGAACCCTGGGTTCAGAGAATTTAAGTTTATGGGATATAATACATATATATGTGTAACAATATGGAGGATTTCGGGTGTGGATTTGCTCCTTAATCTTTTCTCCTTCTTCTTCACAAATATGGCTGTTCTGATATTAGGTTAAGAAGCCTACACTGCTGGTCATGAATAGATAGTAATTGGATTATAAATAAAAACATATTACTTAGCCTTTCATAATTGTGTGATTTGGCCTTTAAAAGGCCTTGGACATTAGAACTCGGGGCCGTTTTTCCACCTTGTTAACTTGGAGGCACCCTCTGTGCAGCTGTATTACATATAAAAAATAATAAGCATCTAAGTTGAAGAACAACTCCCTGTCCCCTGTGTTTTAATCCGAACTCTGAGCAAAAGAACTCGTGAAACAGAGGCAAAGAAGAAAAGAAAAGAAGCAGAGAAAATTAACAAGATGTAACATCGATGAAAATCATTGGTGGACAACCAATTCCCAGGCTATGGAATACTTAATCTACCTGGACATCCCATATGCCCTAATGGGATACGGCTACCAGTGCTGAACACAACTATGGCAGTTGTCATTGTAAGGTCCCTCTTAAAAGTATTTGATTGAAACTTTGGTGAGTGGGAGAAGTGCCCTTTTCCTGGAGGAAAAGAAATGCTCCTCCTTCTTTCAAAGTCAAGGAGAACAGGCTGGTCAACTTCACTTTGATCCCTGGGAAGGTGATGGAGCAGCTAATCCTGAAAACCATTTCCAGACATATGAATGACATGAAAATAAATAAGGGTCTTCATGATGGATTCACCAAAGGAATGTCATGCTTGACCAATTTGATAACCTTCTATGACTGAATTACTGGCTTGGTAAGTGAGGAGACAGTAGATTTTGATATGACTTTCAAGACTGTTTCTTCTAAGATACTCATGAAGAAGTTTACTCTGGATGGGCAGACAGAGAGCTGGATTGAAAACTGGCTGAATGGCCAGGCTCAGAGGGTAGTGATCAGTGTTTGAAATCTCATTGGAGGCCACTCACTTGCAGTTTACCTCAGGCATCAATTTTGAGTCAAATTCTGGTTAGTATTTTCATTAATAATCTGAATAGTAGGGCAGCATGTACCTGCGGCGAGTTTGCCAATGACACAGAACAAGGAGAAGTGGATGAGACCTCAGATGGTCATGCTGACATCCAGAAGGTCTTTCACAGGCTGTAAAAATGGGATGAGAGGAGCCTTTGAAGTTCAACAAGAGATTCCTTCCAACATCATTCTGTGATTCTGTGAACACAGGGAATATGGCCCTTTTAATTTTTTTAAGAGCATGTACAGATTAATGAGAGACCTGACAGAAGAACGTGCAATTTAAGTGAAATGATACAATTGGATCAAGTTTCCCTGGATCTAAACCACCAAGGAGTTATGCTCACTCTGCTTCTGAAGCCTAAAATTTCTTTGTGTCAAAGAGAAACACTACGCATGTGAAAAAACTTGTATTAAATTATGTATTTGAATGAATGTTAAGATTTAATGATGCAACTATTAAGTGCAAAATTATGTGTGGTAGAAAAATGCTGTGTCAGTGTACTGAAACGATCAGGTTTTTATAGGACAGATGGCAATAAGCAGTTCTTTCAAGTCTCCAAATTCCTATAATATTCTTAAAGGGGTTATACTTAAAGGGGTTATCTGAAACTGATAAGACAGTTGGCTCTTCAAAAAAAAAAAAAAGGCACAGTACTTAAAATGAAAAATAATTGTGCCTGAAACTTTAGTAGAATTCATGTTTTAATATTAGGACTAAATGAAGTGATAAAACAACCTGAGAATGGTAGGATTACTCAAATGACTTATAAACTACACCAAAATCCAAAAATCCATTCTGTTTGGCATGGTCATCAAGAAATCACATACGTTAGAAAGTGGAAGAATTTATTCTGCACATCAGTTTGTGAGCATGGAACATAAGAATGACCATAATGATGTAAAAAATGCTGTTAACCCTCTCTTCTGACTCCAAAATGGCTAATAGATATTTGGTGGAGGAGGGTTATCAAGGGCAAGTTTGTTTCTGCAGGATATCCAGGACTTCATGTAAGCCACCTTCTACTGGAACACCTAATGACTTTGAATCTTCATTATACATCATTTACAACAGTCTGCACTTATTATTTCTACAATTTAGTTAAACATTGTGTGAAATGTACCTTTCATTTTTCCTGGGCTGGTGCCTGATGATTTTGTCCAATGTCCTTAGAGTGCTCAGCAAGAAACACTGAGTAGTCATATGCATCTCCCATCTGGTTAAAGATCAGAGACCTTCCTCACAGAGTAATCACAGAGTAATGCAGGGAAAAACTAATGTTTCTGCCTTAATTATTTTGCTGAGAAACTTATAAAAACCTTGAAAGCCATCAGTCTATAAGTTAAAAAGTAAAGAACCATCATGTCCTGCAGTTTAACTTTGTTGATCTTGGTATTAATCACTTGGGAAGGAAAGCTAAGGACAGAGATATCTCTGCTTATCTCTGTGCATATCTTTTAAGTGCCCTTTACAGTATCAATTAACGTACGGTGTGGAGGCCTCTAAAAGAAACAGTTATCTATGTGAGTAAACATATTCTTGTAACCAGCTCTCTGTTGAAAAAGTCTGAACTAAAATAAAACTATTTGCAAAAAGACAGTGATACTACCAGATGTTTTGTAAAGATCAAAAAGTGATATAGAAATAGAACTCTAGGGCAGATGGTACAATGTAAAAGAGTTTTAAAGAATTCTGCATAAGAAATAATTTCTGTAGTATGCACCTCAAACTGCCAAAGACTTATAGAAAATAGTTCATTATCTTGCTAACTCTGGGTCCTCATCTATATATTTTTCCTCAAATACTTTCTTTAGGTAAAAAACGCCCACATTATTTTTACATAAATCAAGTCAGCCCCTTATCGTAATCCTGACACAATGATATCTTATGTACTGGGCAACAAACACTAGATGCTTTTTGAAAGGATAAAAATGTCTTTTTATTTAGAATATGAGCAGCATTGTGAAAGGAATTGAAAGCAGGTATAGGATTTAAAAAATCAGGAAAGCAATAAAGTTTGGAACATTAAATATTCTTGAATTGTAAGGAATTCAATGATTCTGTCTTCTGCAGTCATTTCCTCTTCATTAACTAATTCTTCCTCAAAGAAAAACCTATTTCTTTCTTCAAAACCTACTGCTTATTTCTTTCTTCTAACACAGGTCTCACTTATTTCAACAGTCATACCTCCCTCTTCTTTCTGTCTTTGCTTTCTAACTCAATTCCCTTCTTCCAACTGTGTTGCCTGATCTGAATGTTTGGAGACACTGCTGGGACAGATCTGTATGTTGTTGCACATGCATAGATTCTATGTTCACTGTGTCCATTAATTGTTAATGCACTTTACCACCATTTTCATTTGTAGTCCTGTTCTGTTGATTCTCATAATGCAGTCCCTCTTCTTGGATTTCAAGCACAATTACTTTACTTTTTAGCAATTACTACTTTTATAATGTAAAAGTATAATGTGGAAGTTGCAGAATAATGATGACAATAGCAGCTGCATGGATATAATTTCAGAGGAATAATAGGAATATCATGGCATGGTGTGAGTAAGGAACTATTCCGTACTCACAGTACCCACATGCAAATTTCTTACCACAACATAATGCAGTGGAATTCTGAAGACAAGTGATTTATTGATGTTCATCTCAACTCTGACTAATTTGTAGCTAAAGATATGGGTATTTAACAGCAACATGTTTAAGTCATGCTACTACCTTTTCTGCCAGTTTATATCACCAAGGAGATATGACATATGAGAAATGTCTTTACTTTCTCGAAGCTGAGCCAATTCGAGGAACAGTGTTAATCATAAAAGCTGGAGAAAATCATTAGTAACACTTCATTAATCTCATGAAAAACAGAATGAGACCTAAGAGTAGTTTATCTGTTAATATACTCTTTTTGACATTGCTACAGCCAGAGTAGTTCACTAAAACCATTGATAGCTTATGGAGATTTGAAATGCCAAAACAAAATCGTGGAATTTTTGAACAATTTCTGCTCAAAAAATTTATAATGAAAAATTTTCTCTTAAACTTCCAGTTTTACCACAATATTCAAATTTGTTTTATGTAATTCTAAATATAATTATTTTTTCTTGGGTCAAGTAGATCTATCTGATTCTTGACATTTTCATTTTCAAAATAAAATCAAAAACTCTTTCAATATTTGTTTGGCCCTGTGTTAGTTCCTAAGGAAGCATGTAACAGAATTTGTTAGGATGGCTCATAGAGCTTTTCTACAGAGAGGAATCACTGATTTAATTACATCTCCCATAAAATGATTCAGTTTCCCTTCTGAATGCGTGACTAAAGCTGCTAGGGCAGATTATACTATGATTTAGCTTACCCCACATTTGGAGTTCACAGTGCATATGGAATTATAATAAATCCCTGTGGTATTCAGGTTTGTATCAAACTGAAAAAGAAGCAAGCATCCAACAGTAGCCTGATGAATTAAAAGAAAACACTGTAATAACATTGTAATATCCACAAATCTTCCTTCCTACCCCACCACCCCAATCAGATCCCTGATGGAACAGTGACAGTAACTAAGACTGAGCTGCTGGAGAGCTGAATTTCCCAGACAGTGGTTAGTCCTGTGCACCTCAGAGCATGTGCATGCAGCATCTTTCTGTCCAGGATATCCCAGACATTTGGTCCACAGTTATTTAATTGCAATATGTCAGCAGGCATGATTATAAAACCCAAAATTAGAATGTTGCTTAAAGAAAAGCTTTTTAAGCTTCCAGTGCAGGAACAATTTGATGTTTTGCCATGTCATTCTAATTCAGGATGAAAATAAGAGTTGGAATAATTAATTTCCTTTGGGAAAAAAAGAACAAAAAGCACCTCTGCCCCCTATTACCTGTATTGTACTTACTTTATTTAAGGGTCATGAAAAAGAATCATATATCAAATGTCCTTAATTATGAAAAATCCCCCAAAGCCTCTGTTTCTAGGAAAATAGAATTTTTGCAGTTCTTGCAGAATTGAGTAAGCAATTATGCAGTTGGACAAAAAACTTCTAGTTTTGTATCACATTTAGATACAGTGAAAATAACATAAAAAGGGGACATGAAGGAAAATTGTCTAGATGATCTACTTAAAACTGACTAGAGTTCTAAAAGCAGATTTCTAATATCACTAAAAATTGACAGGTTGTACTGAGGATTACACACTGACTTCACCTCTGCCACATATTTGTCCCGTATTTGTGAGTGCTCCTTTAAGGACCGGGATTGGGTTATCCTGGCACAGCAGCTCCGAGAACATCACTTCTAATGATCCTCCTTGGGCAACTGGCAAGTCTTACAAGCAGTCTAAAGATATGAACCCAGGTAAGCTCGCACAGCCAGCAGACTCAGACCCCACTTGACTGCAAAGTTGTCAGGGCTATCTTGGTTTAGTAATGGGGATGCCCACATAATACAGAAAATGTTCCGCATTTGCTCTTTTTTTCCCTTCTTATTGCTGCAGGTTATAGAATCACGGAATACTCTGGGCTGGAAGTGACCCACAAGGAACATCAAGTTCAACTCTTAAAAGGAATTGAACTCAGGACATTGGTGTTATTAGCACCAACTGAATTAATCTCAGGGTAAGATAAGGTCATATAAAAAGTTTATAACTAAGAGTTAATGGAATCTGGCTTTTAAAAATCTTGGATTAACATTTTACCATGTGGTTCTTTACTTGTTTTGCATTATATAGATTTTTCTAACTCTTGCATAAAAATATTTTGGCAACAGCCTGAGAGAAAAATAAACAGAATAATCTGAAATGAGATATGTATTTGATCAAAAAGAAAGCAAAGGACCACAAATCAAACAGATATAGAAAGAAATAACCAGAGTAGAAAGAAGTAATGTTAAAATAAAGAGCACGGTTATAATGTGTAAAATCCTGTCAACCACATCTCTGAAAAAGTAGATTACTCGAATTACTGCTAAATAGCAAAATCTGAAAAATTACCAGAGGAGTATTAAAGGGTTGAAGAGGGAAATGTTTAGCAGGGAAAATACAGTTACTAAGCCTGTAATGTTTGTGCAAGTTTATACTGCCAAAAAAAATAAAATGCAGCTATCATAACATAAATAAGCTAGATAGAACTTTCTTACCCTTCCCTCAGGCTCAACAAGTACCTCTCCTAATACAGGGGAGAGAGACATCTGAAAATGCTAAACATGTAAAGTAAGCATAACTCGTAATATGCTTCCCAGAGCCAGCAGGAAGAGACAGAAAAGATAATGACTTCTACAAATTTTGCTAGCTTTTTTTTTTTTTTTCTGAGGCTGGTGCTTACAACACATTGAGTCATCTTCATCTGTGGAGATTTCACTGAGTTTGGTTGGGTATTTCCATACATTTTCAGCGCCATCCCAAGGCCAGATTTGCAATCTTCATTCAATTAACTCTCATGTACAGTCCAGGTTCTGTTCCTGTGAACCATATGTGTCTTTATTGTGCCTGGTGCCTTAATCTGCAAGGTGCCTCAGATGTATCCATGCAGTCATTTGGCAGCTGGATCATGAAGTCTTTTGTGACCAGCTATTTTCAATGTTTGTATCAACTGCAAAGCAGAAATAAATAATGATTACAAAAGGCAAATAATACTAATTTTATTGCCCAGGGAAGGCAAAGTTGGGACAATAGCAGAGCAGCTGTTTGGCATACTTTCTGGGAGAGACTTAAGCACTTGTGTGTCCATTTGTGAGAATCAGCTTGGCTGTTTGTGCCAGAGCTCTATTGCTG
This sequence comes from Lanius collurio, assembly GCA_020086605.1. Taxonomy (NCBI): domain Eukaryota; kingdom Metazoa; phylum Chordata; class Aves; order Passeriformes; family Laniidae; genus Lanius; species Lanius collurio. Next base: position 23,920,177 of record JACBWW010000004.1, on the reverse strand, counting down.
CCAGCATTTCTATGCTCTTTATGCTGGGAAAAGTGTCAACTTGCCTATACATGCTAGATAAGCAAAGGCTGTGAGCACATTTAGGGGAATGTCCAGGGAAAAAGCATTTTCATTTATTTACTGTTAACATTGAAAAGCAGCAAGGAGTGAAATATAACCACTGCCACAAGCATGAGAATGATGTCACCCTGGGAATGATATTAGGCAGCAATCAAAAAACTAATTTCCAGTCTGACGACTCTTACATTATAAGCTACTTTTCTGAGAAAACCCACCAAAAAAATTAATTGTCATTTTTTTGTTACTTGTAATCAGCTCTTAAGAGTGTAATTTCTCCCTCCAGCAAAATAAAATTAATGGATTTACTAAGGAAGTAATATATAAAATAGATATTAGCTATATACTTTTACAAATCCTTTTTAGAAGAGGTTAAATCTGATTGCAGATGGGTGAAGCTTACGCTAAGACACTTGTGAATATTCCATAATTAAAGTGGTTTATTTTTAGAATGAAGTCCCTGATATGACCCCTACAGTTCTGTTTTCATTACAGCATGCAAAAGAAGTAGGAATTTGTCTACCTTAAAGTAGATGCTTCTCTGTGACTGCATTTTGATTCCTTCTCATCTGATAGTATTGATGAGTATATTGACAACTGTCGCTTTTCTTGGAACTTATTTCAGTCTGCGCCTGGCCTATATGCATTATTCTCTTACATTTCCAGTTGTGGAGAGATACCTTGTCTTTAGACCAGTAGAAAAAGCTTTGAATTTAATATTTGAATTGAATGTATACAGTACCATAGTATATAATTGAATACTAAAGAGAATTATATAGACATTTGTGTCAAGAAAAAAAAAAAAAAAAAGAGAGAAAATCCAGAAAAAACTGTTACTAAGACTTTAGTTCAAATAGATCCACAGAATGCAGAGGAGGTATTATTTCAAAAGTAATGGATTGTGCCACAAATTAGGAAGAAGCAAATATAACTTTTAAATGCAAAATATGCATTAATTAACATTTTCATTTACTGATATTCTCATGTGGTAAAAGAGGTATTTGTGAGTGGAGGGTTTTAAGAGCATTTCACACAAGAAATGCCAAAAATGTATGGTGATATGGGATATGATGGTATGGGATTTAGCCACCTAAAAATAATGGCTAATTGCTTTCTGACTGTTTGAGGGTGTTTTATTTTTTTTTGATAGGAAGTGAAAACTGTCATCATTGGCTGAATGATAAGTGGACTAATTAATTGCAAGAGCAATTAAGTAGTATTTATTCTGTTTTTTAAGCAGTGAATAGCTCTAAATTCTAAACTTAAGCCAGTAAGACAGCTTCAATTGTGTGATGAATTAATTATGATTTGCATAATATCCATCAGAGAGAAATGTCTGACCTAATGAAAGGAAGAGCCTAGAGCACACTTTGAGTCTCTCTTTCTCATTTTATCTCTTTATTTCTCTTTCTTTCTGCTGCTGACACAGAACTTTCATTCCTTTCTAGTTAATTAACCTATTTGCCCCCTACCTGGGCTCCCACCTCCACTAAAGACCTAGAAAGACATTTGCTGATAGCACAGTTGAGTTGACTTGATTGTCTGTATTCTAGTATAGAATTCATCTGCATGTTTATGCTGTATGTTCTCCAAGGTACCACTACTCCATGTCTGACCAGGCAAACCTGGAGTTTCCTCTTATTTCTTAGGCATAGCAATAATCATCATAATTAATAATAACAGATATCATACGTATTTAAGCAGACTTCATTACTATTTCTTGACTTCTCACTAAATTTTTGTTACTCAAGTATGAAAACATTTTTTTCTTGTTGAGATAGCTTGAATGTACGTTAAATGAGTTTGTCAATGACACTAAATTAGGAGAAGCTGTGGACACCCTTGAGAGAAGAGAGACCTCAAAGAGAGTTCTGGATATCATCAACTGTATGAAATTTAGCATGAACAGGCACCATGGGACAGGGTAATCCAGGTTTTACATACAAATTGGGTGATAAAAGGCTGGAGAGCAGTCCTGCAGAAACTGGTCTATGGGTTTGGGTTGATGATAAATTTAACATGAGTCAGCTGTGCCCTGGCAGACAGGAGAGCCAACCATGTCCTGGGATGCATCAGGCACTGCATCGCCAGCCAAGCAAGGGAGGGGAATGTTGTCCTCTGCTCTGCACTGATGTGGCACCACCTCAATTACTGTGTGCAGTTTGGAGTGCCTCAATGTAAGAAGAAAATCAAACTGTTAGAATGTGTCCAGAAGAGGGCAACCAAGATGGTGAAAGGCCTCAAAGGGGTGACCGAGGTCACTTGGTTTGTTCAGCTTGGAGAAGGCTGAGGAGTGACATCATCACAGTCCACAATTCCTCAAGGGGGGCAGCAGAGGAGGGGAGGAGGAAGAGGAAGTGATGTTTATCTCCTCTCCCTGGAGAGCAACAATAGAACACAATGAAAAGGAATGAATTTATATCGGTCAAAGTTCAGATTAAATATTAGAAAAAGGTTAATCACTGAGAGAATGGTCAGTCACTGGCTCCACAAGCAACAGAATCTCCAAGGAAGGGGTCATGGCACAAATATTGTAAGAGTTCAAGAAGCATCTGGATGATGTTCTTAGTCATATGGTCCCTTCCAACAAGAGACATTCTGTGAATCTACGATGCTATGGACCAAGGAAAGGGAACTGATGAAAAAAGCAGACCAAATTAGGAAATTAAGAGGCAGTAATATTTTTCTTACAGAATTTGTTTATTAGATTGAGGAAATTATTGTGATTTGAAGCCAAGGTCCTTCATAGAATATGTATTTCTAAAATTTGTTTTTTGATTGGTCACAGAATTAAAATTCTTTTAATGTCATTAACTATTAAACCAGTGATTAACTCTGTTTTCAAACTACAGAAAAAAAATAAGTGAAGAATTTTTAAATATAGGAGATTTTCTCAGCTATTGATTGCTTTGTTTCACTGCACTTTTTAGGAATGTTATAAACACTTTTAGAACCCAGATGACTGTTAAAAGTAAGATTAGAGATGTACTGCAACATACAGGGGTGTGCTTAACAAAATTATCCCTCAACAAAAAACATACCAACCACTTGCCTTAAAAGCTCTTGCTGGTTTCAGGCAACTCTTCCAAAGCCAGAAGATGTGTTCAGCATCTGGGTTAGAGGTTGGCCCTATCCTGTGCCTTCTTGCAGTGCCTTTAGAAATCATTCAATCCCTGTTGTCAGTCTTCCAGTCCTCCACTTCCACAGTATCTTCCTGTTTTGATTTCCAACACTCTCATGGCCTGTTTCTTCTTTCTACTGCCCGTGAGTGGAACAAGGCAGATTCGCTAAAGACTACTGGACATTAAGAAAACACAATATGAACAAAGTAATAGAGATTCCAGAGCTGTGGCATCAGCATTAAGTATCATAGGGCTTAAGAAGTCTCAAAGTTCTCATCTCTTAGAGTTCTGTGCCCTGTTACCAGGTCTGAGGGACAATTGTGATGCATTCTCCGATGTACCACTTTAAAGAGAAATGGTGTCATGCTTTCTTTCTCGTGATATGAAAATTTAAGCTTCCTGGATAGTTGGATAATACACCGTGCTCTAGACAGGTGACTGCTATGGATTGAGATTCTGGACTATGGGGTCAGTGTGAGTGAATGAGCACAGGACCCATTCTGTTGACTTTCACTAAGGTTGTATTGGATTACATGAAAAATTCAACATAAGAATCTATTATTGGATGAGATATTAATAAACATCTTAAACATCTTAGTTCTACATATATATATTTGTATATATATAGTGTATTAGTATATATATTACATGTGTATATACATATATCAGGTATATATATTTCTTAAAAAGTCCAGATGATAAAGTAGAAAAGAAGAAACATGTGAGAAACAAAATTAATATCATGAAAGATTTATTATCAGATCTTTGTTCATTTTACTTTCCATAACAAATTTGCATATATGAGGAAAAACAGGAGATGGAAGAAAGAAAAAGCATGAGTAAGCAAGAGTAGGTCAAGAAAAATGACAAAGATTACAATTACTGTTATAAGTAATGTTATTAATAACCCACTGCAGCCATGGAATCTTAATACACTCCCATGTCCCATGACAAATAATTGTGTCCACCCAGAAAAACTGGTTTTGTTTTCAAAATTTTGTTACAAAAATTGTAATCTATTGTTTTATTTCTGCAAAATTATATTGCTAATCTGTAAAACAATTTACACTTTTAAAATTGTATTATATTACCTCAGATTCAATTTTAAAGCAAAGTAAGGAGTTTTTTACATAATGTGTTATTTGAAGGAACTCCAAAGAACATGATTAAAGGACAGGCTATGCTATAACACTTGGTAGCAATTAAGCATACATTCTGATGGGTAGTTTCTTGTGTTCTTTCCAGTCAGTGATCAGTTATGCAGGACCATGCAGAGTTTCCCCAAGAACAGCAAAATTAAAGCAATATAAAAGCAAATATATGAATGAGGAATTATTTAGATCCAGAAAGTTACATCTCTTAATTTTAAAAAGATTTATGAGCTAAGTAAGGCTTTGGAATACTTCGTGGGTGTTTTGTCTCATGTCACAATAAAAACAAGGATAGAACTGAGGTATTTGAATATATTTTTAGCTTTGAGTATTTAAGAAATTAAGAGCATATGTATTAGCTATTCCATTCAACAACTATAGACATTCTGCTTTTTAAAAAAAAAACACTGTAGCATTCACAAAGAAAATAATCAAGAATAGTGGTGACATTTTGCACTCTGTTCTCTCACTGAGTTGTTATATGACCTTCAGAGACAAAGATACTTAACTTTCCCAAACCTCTGTTTACTTTCCATCACACTGAAAAATATCATCATTCTAGTTATATTAAAATCTCTGAAACTACAGACCTTAATCCCGTGAAATTAATGGAATGAAATTATTCTCCTGCTTGAAGATACACTAAAAACATATGAAGATTGAGGTGTATGAAAATTGTAGGGTCATGCCATAAAGAAATGTAGAATGTTCTATAGAAAATTTTTACAAATAGATGTTAATAATAATCAGACTGAAGTAGAAAAAAATTCGTCATCCATCGTAATTTAATATTTCAGAGGGAACAGTTTTGAGCAGACTCCGCTCAATTTTGGGAGGCAAAGCACCTTGAGCAGTTAGGTACCACTAAACTTTCACATGCCACATGCATAACTCTAAGCTTCCCTAGAAATAATTACCTAAATATACATCCTTGAATGTTTTACAACATAAAACATTCAGGTATTTCCTGTGCATACCTATACCACTTAATTGCAATTTATCATTGGCATCATTCTTATGTTCTGAAACCGAGGGAGTGTACGTATCTCCAAGGAGAGAAAAAAAAAAAGCCTGGTTGATTCAACACTCTTACCCAGACTTTGATAATTTTTGACAATTGCACTTTAATCACATTTTGTCAAAGAAGATTTGATAGTTTTTGAAAGTCACAAACATTTTTTTTCTAGATGCTGTGCCAAAATAACCATGCCAAATTTCAAGACTTTGAAGTTTCAGTTTAAAGTTTTTTACTGAATCGGGCTATAAAAGACAGACTTTTTAAAAGTATTTTTTGCACTCATCACAAGACACAATTTCTAATGCTTCTGGGATTTTCAAGCCCTTACTGTCTTAGAAAAAAATGTTAACACTTGCAAAATATTTTTCATGTGTGGGTATCCATCATAAGCTCAACATATGCAGTTGTTTGTGAAGATGTGGAAAGAGAGACTTAGCACAGGTGACTATAATTATTACTAATAAATTTTTTGTCTTGATCCTCTAAGTTTCCTTTTATGATTTTCAAATGTATCTAACAACATATAGATGGTTGAAGTAAGAGGTTCATTATACTGCAATTATTCTCCTTCAAAATAATAAGCTTGGTCCTTTTTTACTTATTTTTTCCTCTTTCTTTCTTTCTTTCTTTCTTTCTTTCTTTTCTTTTCTTTTCTTTTCTTTTCTTTTCTTTTCTTTTCTTTTCTTTTCTTTTCTTTTCTTTTCTTTCTCTTCCTTTCTTTTGATTCTGATTTTGGAATACTTTGTCATTTTGGAAAAGGAGAAGACAAGTTAAAAAGGAAGCATTCATTTAGTTGGATGGACACACTTGGGGTAATTTACTGGCAAGTTTAGTTAATTTAACTAACTTAGCTAGCCTTATTACTTATCTAACTTCTTTTGTAAATCAGACCCTTCTTTTACTTGGCAAGGAGAGCACATAGTTAAAATACAGTTCCAAAGCAGGGAGTTTAACTACGTTTTAATGGGATTATTCACTGCTACTTGCCAATATGAGTAACATTTTCACAAACTGATCCAATGCAAATAAAACGTGGCTGGGAACTAGGAACTAGGTGGAAAAATGTGTTCACAGATAATCTCATCAACCATATGCACATTCATGGAAATAACATGGGGTTTAGGGGTTTTTTTAACACTTTTTTTTTTTTTTTTTTTTTTTTTTTTTTTTTTTTTTTTGTGAGTATGAAGTGTTTCACTGGATAGCAAAAGCCACTAGGTGGCATTTGTGATTTATTAGGCTGGAAGCACTGATTTAAATATTCCATCTAATCCTTAGTTTCAAGAGAACAAGGCATTTAACATTCCAAGGCATTTAGCTCAAGGACCTCCCTTCATAATTAGATAAATGCATAGAATTTGCACTTCAGCTACATCATTTGGAAACCCACTTTCTGAAGTTTCCATTCAAACCCTAGATGTTCTTAGGCATGTATTCCCTGACCCCACAGCACCAGCTTACGTAAGTAATTACTTGTCTACAATTAAGCCGTAAATAATGCAATCACTCCATTCTTGTCCTGTCACTCTAGTCCCAACCACAACAAATAGGGCTAATCACATACTTACTCAAGTGTGTAATTATTTACAGTTAAACTTCTGTCACTTTCACCCTGTTTGGAAACAGTAGAACACAACCTGTAATTAGCAAATGTTGCTGCAGGCACTTTTACTTGGAAATAAGCCATGGATTCAGCACCTATGTGAGCAAAGAGGTAAACCCTTTGATCCAGGATTCTGGCATGGATTCTTCCCCTTGGGCTATTCTATTATCAGTCCCCAATAAGGAAGAGAGATCAATGAATTATTATTATGTCAAATAAGTCTCTTGAAAAATCACTTGTCTCCTCTTTATCAGAGAATTTATATGCATTTACATCATGCTTATATGAATGAATATATTTGTATGAGTATATATACCAATGTTATATCAATGTATATGTATTAATGTGTATCTGAAGATGTAAGAATTAATCAGATTTTGTTTTTCTTTGAAATGACAGTAAAAATCCTGACGTTCACAAATTAGATTGACAGATATAGACCTTGACTTGTCACTTTTTTATATGGTTACTGGTCACTTCCCTTAGTTAGAACTTGACACTGTGATAAAAGATATCATTTTTTCTTGAAATTCTTTCAAAGCATTATATTGAGCAAAACAAAATTATATTAACAGGTGCAGAAACAACTGTGTGTAAACATGTCACTAAAAAGACTGTTCATAAAGCAAATGTCTTTATGCCCTACCCTGGTTTATTGTACTGAAACATTCCAACTCAGAAATCATTGTCTCATAATAAATTGAGCACATCACACATATAACCTTAAACCGTATGTGCCCTCATTTCATACTGAGTCAGGTTCTGTCACATGCACTCAGCTTGAGCTATTCCTTACTCTATCCCCAGAGTAAAGAACTATTCAGCCTGAACAAGAAGGCAGAATTCTTCCCATGGAGAAGATTGGAAAATTAGAAAGAACTCATTTGCCACCTGCCCTTAGAAGTAATTCCAGAAGCAGAGGGAATATGAGATTAAAAACAGGACCTGTTTTTTGCTTACTGGCACATAAGCAGATCATTTAGAAGAAAGACTGGGTAAGAACAGGCACAGAAAATAATTATCCTAATCCTTGTTAGCAGTTTATCAAAGACAATTCTTTTCTTCCGCCCCTTGTCCTGTTCCCTGTTTCACCTTCAATATGCCTATAGCTCATTCTGTAACTGTTCTCATAGATGAAAGTTGTTTTACACCCAGAAATCAGGGTGAGTTCACAAAAGATAGCATTGATTTTAATAAACCTTTTTGTGGGAAGACACTGGATTTGAAATCCATTATTTAACTCTTCAATAAATGCTTTGGACACTATCAGAGGTGGAATTAGTCCCTATATGTGACCCTGCTTGTTTTGAGTCCAACAGGTGTTTTTACTGGTGTAGGTCAGTGTAAGGAGGAGACGGGTTTAGCTTAGAATGTTTCAGTAGACACTGGATGAAAAGAGCAAATGGAGTCAGAACACAAGTTATCAAGGCACTTTTGTGATGTGAATAGATAGAGTTGCATACTATGAAACTGGAAATCATGAAAATTAATTATTCAGTGCACCTGCCAGTCAGTCTGTAGAAGGAAAAGTCTGAGGATTTCCTTCCTAGTCCTTAACGATTTCTGGCAAACAGGTTTCAATAAAATGTCTGGGTATCCAATTACCATGGAAACAGTCATACTGGATGGAATCTGTGGCACACAGCTAGTTAGTAGTCAGTTGCTGCTGAATTATGGTGATATGAAATTGCTGTAGTCAGTCTCAAGATACTTTTTCAAATGGCAGTAGCTGCCTCCCAATATAATGATTTACTTGAACAGTCTATATCAGCCAGAAAAAAAAATGCTCAGTAAATGTTTCCAAGTTGACAGATATTCTGTTAGGGAGCTATTATTTTCTGTCAATATGATGCAGGGAGAATGCAGACATGCTGGCTTTTGTTTACTTTTTTAGCTGCCTGCTAAGACCATGACCTTTTGCTGCTGATGGTATACATATGTTGAACATTGTTTAAACTGTCTTCCCACCACTGACAAACATAACCCGCCAGATTACATTATGCAAATGAGTTGCAATGGAAATAAAATAGAATTTTATATTTTTCTACCTAGAAATGCTTCCCACATCTTTGTATTTATGAAACTTTAAAAAAATACATAATCCTTGGAGGAAAGTGAGCAATTCATATAGTTATTGCATATGATTCTTCCACAACACCAGAAAATCTGTCCAACTGTCATTGCAAGCTGCCATCTCAGAAGCTGCTTCACAGTCTTATTTTCCCTTTCCTTCCCCCTCACACCCCACTAAGATTATTTACAAGAGGCTGGTAACCACATCTGAAATCAGCCCTTGTCAAATTATTAAAGATATGTAAACTGCAGGAGAGAATAAACTACAAGATGTGCTGATGAGGAGTTGGGTATATCAGTAATGAACACCATTGGTTTCTTGTTTTAATTTGAGGGTAGTATATGTTTCAAGGATTTACCTGCACACTAAGCTTTTTTCCCAGGTAAACCAGATGCTGATTCTATTCTCTTTCCACAGTGTATAAAATATATCCTTGTGTCATCAGCAAAAACAGGAAATAAAGTACATAAGGTTTTTTTCTTTGCTATTCAGTATTCTGAATATAAAAAAAAAAAAGTTTTAGTTGCAGTAAGTCACCAGTAATACAAAATATATGCAATAAAATGCATTGTATTAACTAGCTTTTCTCTCTCCTAAACTATGTGTTTCATGGAGAAGGTCAAGTTTTCTATTCACATTTCATTAAAAAAATTAACTCAATTTTTGTTCACTGAAATGTCAGAATTTTGACTCCTTAATTTCAAATGTTACTTAATTTTCTTAAAAATCCACATGATTTTTTTTGTCTAAGAGAATGTAAAACTGAACTAATGACATCTTTATGTTTGCAATCCATGACACTGAAAACCAAGTCTAAGAAATTGACACATACAGTATGCTGAAGGGCTCAACAATGTAAATGTTACACCTCCAAATCTGCAGAGATTTGGAGTGACTTGGAGAAGCTGTTATGAATTACAAAACTTCTTTCTAAATCTGGAAGTTTATCACAATATTTGAGTTTTTTAAACTTTCATATGTTAAAAACTACAGAAACACAGATAAAATTTATGCCTCAAGGTAAGTCTTAATCTGACTGCTGTTTTCTTAGCCCTGAATTAAATGAAAGAATTTACATTATCCAGAATATAGATGACATGCATGGTCTTCCACAGCTGAAGGTAAAAAAAAAAAAAAATAAATTGGTTAGAGCTTCAGCATTAAGGAAATTAATCCTAAAATGAAATTAGGTTGAAAATTTGGAAATGTCTAACATGGCTGTAGTTTTTGAATAACATTTCAAGGTAAAGTTTAAAAAGTTAACACGCATGAAAGCTTTTTGCCTTTTTTACAGTAGAGTGGAGAACATATTCCCTTCATTTCTAGGGAAGATGGAGAATTTAGTCATTAGTCACTTTTGCTAGGTGAGGTAAATCCACCCAATTTAGATTTTTTTGCAGTGTAAGAAATTCCATATCAAAATACATTTTATTAATTCTCATTATTTTTAGGGACCAGATTTCCTAATCATTTATTCATGTTGCAGTTGTGAGACTGCTTCTGCACAATCAAGTTCACCTCATAGTCAAATCCAGAAATGAAGAACTCGGCACCTGGTAAAATCTGGATGCTTGGCTTCTGGTAAAAATTTTCTGTAGACGTAATTTGAAACTAGGAAGCTGCTTAATCTGTGTCTGAGTTATTGAACCCCAGGTAATACTAAACATCCACATAGGGATGTGGTTTGCAAAGGTTTCAATCTCATAACTTTTCAGCTCCAAGTAACAGTCTGAAAAGTAGTCCAGGTTACCTCAAGGGTGTCTACTTTAAAAATAAGATATTTTTTCTTGGAAGTAAACTGCTACAGAATCTCAGATGTTGGTCAACGTTAGGTGCTCTCACAAAGTCTGAGGGGAAAAAAAAACACAGGCAGAGGAAAGAAGGCAGGAATTCCTAAAACTGGATAGTTAGAAAAACATTCTCTGAAGAACTCTGTCATGGAAGGCTATAAAATACTGAGATTTTCTTATGTAACTCTTGCTCAATCATTGTAGAAAAAAAAGTAACTCTTGAACTTAAAGAAAAAAAATGGCTGATCTGATAGGGTTTTTTAAGATGTTTCTCTAAAGTTCTTATTGATTGTCACTTCTGAAATAATACAACAGCATGTGTCAAGATATAAACTAACTTCATGTATCTTCCCCCCAGCCCAGGACTATATATATACTATACCATATGTGCATAAAGTGAATATGACACTTATTGAAGTTGAACAGATAAATCTCATGGATTTATGTTATTTCTTGTAAAATTTATGGCTGTCATGGCAACTTTCAGCTCTTTTCTCTCTGCTAATTTTTTTGTATAATTATTCATTTAAATAGTTTCTCCTGAAAATGCAGCAGAAATTAAATGTCTATCCACATTCATTCTAAATGAATTCATTCTGTTTAATGTTACTAAAATGAATACAAAAGGAATTATTCATCATCAGAAAAATACAGAAATGCTTTACACTTTAAGCTTTAATATACTGCTTGGTTGTATGACATTAGATATGAACCCATAGTTAAGCCCCTAGATGCAAGGGTTTGGGAAGTATTGGGAGATGTCTACATCTGTAACTAGACTGGGGAATTTTGCTCTCATCTCCCTTTTAAAGTGATACTTATTATGCATGCTCTTTCGAGTACTTAATATTTTTAATTGATATGTTTTCTCATAGCTTTTAACTACTCTCATGAGTCTGAGGCCAGAAAGGAGTTATGTCTGCATAAGCTTGTTTGGACACATGTACTCTGGTACAAATAAAGGGAGACAGTGGGCAAGACTTAAGGATGGAGTGAGATGAGAATAATATGTGCTTCTTCCATAAGTAAAATACAGAAAATTTTCAGGATTATTTCATAAAGTGTCTCCACAGGTTTTCTTTCCAGTTATCAGTTCAAGTTAATCATGTTTGCTAAGTTCTTATCCAATGTACCTTTGCCTATCAGAGGATAGTAAAAGATAAGTTTCTAACAATTTAAATGTCTGGAGAACTGGTTTAATAATAAAGCACACATAGCTCTCTATTTCCCTCTAATTTTTTATCATTGCCATCCCCCTGCTACTCTCTGACGTTGCAGTACTAGATAATATTGAGAAGATAGAATCACAATAATGCAGGATAAGTCAGCCTGGGAGGGGCCTTCAGTAGGTCCTGCCAAAGTTAAAACAGTCACAAGGCCAGAAAAAAGTTCCTCAGCTCTTTAGACATCAGGTCCTGAAAACCTTCAAGACCAGACACTTAATGACTGCTATGGGCAATCTGCTACACTGCTTGACAGTACTGATGAAGAAATATTTCCCTCATATCCATTTGTACTCCTGCCATAAACCAATGTGAGGAGGCTGACTCAGATTTTGTGATAACCTCCTCACAGGTATCACCGCTCTGTCATGTGCCACCTGGCACCTTCCCTTCTCTGGGCTGCACAAACCTAATTCCTCCTCTACTTTATCAACATGCTTTAACCAGTGTGCCCTTCCACAGCTACTGCTTTAGGCCATTAAGCTTGCTGGCTTCAGGAAAACAGAATTAATGTCTCCCAGCAAGGATTCCATTCTGGGGAACAAAACCAATGTGTGGTGGGGTAGAATCATGGGCAGTAATTTGCCTAGTCCTGTTCTGCTCGTACTCTCATGTAGAATGAGCTACTTCTAGACATCAAAGTACAGGCATTTACAAGTAAGCCAAGGGGAAGTCAGTGCTTATGCACTAGCATATTTTTGAATACTGTTTTTTCTTTCAGAAGTTGTTGAAAGAAGAAATAATGGCCACTGGTAGACGGATGTGTCCAGTGACTGCACTAAGTATTGCAACAGATGTGTGACAGGGAAAAGTCATATCTGATGGAGGTTTTATTGTATCCTTTAGTGGACTGTTTGGCTGTTTGTCTTTTGAAGGTAATCTTTCTTTCTCTTATCTAGTACTAATTTCCTGGAAGGAAATGTACAAATCTGTCCTACCAGAAAAGATCCATCTTTGAATTCCTAAGTTCAGTGAAATGGTTAATGCCTTTACCCCAGATTCAGATTTTTGTTCTAACTATTCTCTACCTAATGCTTCTGCTTGGTAACTAGAATTTCATTGTGAATTGCCTAATAGAATTATAACATAAGCTTACACAGTGAAGTAAAATTGTCACTTCAAAATGTGGCATAACTGAAAAGAATAGCTGTTACATGATCATAAGGAAACAGAGGAACATTCTTCATCATTTTCAGTAAACTGCTGCTTATTTTGAAAGCAAGATTAAGAGAGCATTAATATCAGCAAAACTGGAATGTCTATGATCTGATGTGTGATAATTTTTCTGCATGTGAATAATCACAATAGTGACATCACACTAGGTTTGTCCTCTGCATACATAGTTTAAATAAGGACCTCTGGTCTGCTAGACCTTGCTTACCACCAAATAAGTGAGATACTGCTTTGAAGGTCAGTTCTAGTATCGGCATAAACATTCCAGGATGTAAAAACATCCTAACAACCAGATGATGCTTTCAACATGTGATCTGCTCTGTATAACATTGTCATCGTGAGAAACAGTTGAATACCAATTTATCTGCAGCTTTGCTGAAAGGTTTATAGCACAGTGAGTGGTAATCACATTAGCTGCCTTTATCACTTGGACTGTACATTACATTAACATAATACAATTTTATAGCTTTAAGAAATATTAAACTGAAATGAAGGCAAGCAGTGCTTCAGTAATGGATTTACAACATCTCTTATCCCTACTCAGCTACAATGTCTATAATCAGAGAGAATAATATTTGAACTTCTTTAGAAAGAGCTGTTAATTTCAAACATTGTGTTATTCTGCTAAAGAGTTGCAATCTAATTGGTTTGTTGAGAGATGCAGAGAGTGCTTTTGTCCTTAATCCTGATTTTAAATTGCTCTAATTTTTTTATTCTTTTATATATCCATAACAGAGAGACACATGCATACTCAGTTACTTCTGTAAGAGATTTGGAGACAGAAAAATCTCTTCACTACAAGGACATCACTGAAATTCACTTAAGAAGAATAAATAATTTGCCTTGAGTCTTCTAAAATCTCTGATTTTCCTCTAGGTATCTGAAGTAGCTTTGGTTTGTCTGGCAGTGAACATCAATAAGTTAAATAAACAGCAAAAACAATCTAATTAATCTTCTCACCCAAATCATCTCCCTGAAGTAAGGGAAAACACAGCAAACAAAAACAACTGTTCCAGTTCTAAAGAAAGTTTGAATGAGTAATAATAGAAGCATATTTTCCTTGTTTCTACTCTCTGACAGAGGCATGAAACCTGAAAATAAGAACCAAATGTATTACTGAATTAATCTTCATATACTTAATCCCTTATATATATATATAGATATATTTTTTTTTTTGCCAATCTCAGTAAAAATAACTACTAGCAATAGCCAGACACTGAAATTGGTCTGCAAATAGTTCACAAGAATAATTATATATCCTGACTTAGCTCCTCAATAGTCCACTGTTTCTTTTAGGACTGTCAGTGTTCCTAAGCCTTCATTTATAGTTGTATTTACCCTTCTCATTTGGTAAAAATCTGACCCACAGCTTACTAGCTCTGGTGAAAATACAGAAGGAATCTAGAGTCTGTTCAAAGTCTCTTGCATCCTTTTATCATCCTCAGCATATTGTTTTGTTCTTTTGGGACACAGGAGGCATTTGCAGGCACAAGCCCTGATTATTCAGGCCAAACTTTTCCATCTTGACTTAAGACTTGGGACCAGGGTCTCACACTAAAGGAGTTGCCCACACTTAATCTTCATGCCAGATATCCTTAGAAGTCACAGTATGCTGCTTGTGAGGCTTATGTGTAGAAATGGTCTCAAAGTTCTTGTGTAATTCAAGTGAATTTTTATTGTTTGTTTTTTTTTTTTTTTCATTAGCAACTTTTACTTTGTTCTGAAACTGGCTTCCAGGAAAAAAAATTGAGAATTAACCTTTTTAAGCATGTATTTTTTTTTCCTGTGTAATTCAGTGGTCCATTGTCCTTTCTATAAATTATTTGCACTTACAACTGAATTACGTTTTCCCAAGTTTAAAAATATATAAAGTGGAATTATATTAAAAAAGAAAGAAAGGAGAAGAAATTTTGTGATTTCTTTGCCTGTTCATGACCTGTTTAATCTCTTTATGATAGTGGCATTGCTTATTCATGCAATTTGACTTGTTCTGGAGAATTTGCAACAGGGATCAACCACACAGAGGCATATTTGTTGAGAGGCTGATAATCCTGCTCTCCCTAACCTTGTGGCTTTCCCAAATGCTTCACCTCAATTTCCAAAAATATAGAGTTGGACAAAGAGTCAGAGATGAATTGGCAACTCCACTGGAATGAACAAGTTTACTTTCTTGTTCAGCATTTAATATTTACTGAATTTTAACAGAAATATGGGAACTTTCCTGTCTCTTCACCACAGATTTATAGCTTCCTTGCTTGTATGATTGTTTAAGGGTATTCAAAGGTGTGTTTTGGGAATTCTTGAGTTGAACCTTTTCCTACTGAAGTAAAAATTGTTAAATCTCTGTCAAGCATGTACCTGTGTTTATTATTTTATCCCATCTATGGTTGGTTGGGATTTTTCATTAACTACTGTCTCTTTCCAGTATTCCCACAGCTTTAGAGTTTATTTATTATGATGAGAAAAAAGTAAATGTCTTGAAAAACCTCATGAGTGGAGCATGATTATATAAAAAGTATTGTCATCTTCCCTGTAGATGAAACTCTGGAGCACATTTATTTATTTGAATTTCAGATCTTTATATACACACACACCTATATATATTTCATTTCCCTTACATATTCAATGTTATTATGTGCTTCTCTCATCTTTGTGTATAAAGAAAACACATGGTCTTGAGGCTAAAATTTAACTTAAAAATAAACATCAATTTATTGCTAGTTTCAGTTCAGATACTGACTGCAGAAAGTGTGTTGCAGCTTTCCTGTACTTCAGATTATCTAGATACAAAATATAGATGAAATGTTGTTAAAGTTGCCTCTTGGGGCTATACAGAGACTTGTTATCTTCAGGAGATAGGCAGAGATGCATGCATTATTATTGACATTGGAATAAATCCACTAACTTCTTAGATGCAAATTATACTGAAATATTTCCAAATAGGTGCATCTGGTAAAAAGGGGCATGTTTCTTGACGAATCTCTGCTTGGACTTTGTGTGGTTAAATGTTACATTTATTACTTCCTAGTGCCAGAAGTCAGCAGTTGAAAGCTGTGATTCACAGAAGAAAATGCCTCTGACCTCCTGTAATGGATGGTCGGCTCCCCTTTTGTCTCCGGGAGGGAGACGTGGTGGGGCACTGAATATTTTGATAGTTAATATATTTGGTATTTAAAAACCAATTTGGACATTAAAAGAAATCTTCATGTAACAGATTTCATTCATCTGCCTAACATAGTAAGCTTTGATTTAGGCAATCAAGATTTTCCTTATATTTAATTGTGTACACTGTTTTTCATTCAGTCAATGAGTTGTCAGCTTTTTATGTATTTTTAAAGCCTCACAAGTAGATGAACTGAAGTGCTGTTAATTATCAATTAAATTTTCTCAGAGTAGATTGTAAAAAGTTCAGATGAACCCAATTAGGAAGAATGCAGCTTCCTTCTGCACCTCTAGGCTCAATTATTTTAAAGTATATGATAGCACAGGAAAATAATCAAACTTTTCCTATCAATTATAAATGTGCTTCTTAAATGAGATGCTCAAAAGTCAGAAATGCATAATTCAAAAGTAAAATTAATAGAAATACGTTACTCTTTGTTTGACTTTTTAGTACCTACATGGTCAAATGCTATTTTTATTGAAGAGATAACCTTGTAAATTTGTAGTGCTTTTTTATCTGTGATATTTTTGGTTTAGAAATTCTTCTGCTACTGGATGCTTGCTATAAATGGTGCACTTCTGCTAGCCAGTTCTAATCATGGTAGTATAAATTTGGATGTTTCTTTTTCTAGTTGAATACTCAGATCTCTCAGTTTCATAGAAACCTGCAAACTTTCCACTGTCCCATCATGTCTTTTCATTTACCGCACTTGATCAATAACTTTCCCCAGCATCATAAATGTACTTGATGTGCAGAAGATCATGCTGACACAAGTTTATTATCTCAGCACATTAACCTACTGAAATAAGATGGTGGAATTCATTTCAAGAGAAGCTTAGCAAGGGGTGTGTAAATATTCTGGTCTGAAAAAACAGATTTCCTGAAGAGATGTTCAAAGAAATGATGTGTGGTGATCAGGATCTTTGTTAAGTGACATGAGATAAAAATATACTCAAAACTGGATTAGATCTCTATTTTTCTTAAGGCCAAAGAAATGGACAACTTTGGATAGGACTGACTGTCCCCAACCATTTTTTACTGGTCTTGACTGAAATAACAACCATCTTAGAGTTTGGCCTTGTCTCTGGTAGCTCCAATGAAAAGCCATTCAAATACCACACTGAAAGACAAAAGCATTTCAGTGGTAGGATTCAGAGTAATCATGAGCAGTTTGAAATCCTTTATTCTTTAGTTTAATATTCTTTGTCTCTCCACCATTCTGTTTAACTCACTCTTGTATTTACAAATAACATTCTTCTCCTAAGACTTTCTATTCCCTTGGTTATCCCAGTAGCACTCACCTTTACCCATGCAGATTGAAGTTCTTTTTTCCTTTTAATATGGGTGATCAGAGTACTTTTCCATATTTCAGAGAAGTGATGTGCAGAGTGATACTAACACTTCACATTTGTACTCAATGCATATCTCCTAGAAAATTCTAGAATCACACTTACCTTTCTCTCCCATGGTTTCTCTTTGTGACATCTTCTGATCCACTCATGAGCTAACTTCTTTTTCATTCACTTCTGGTTGATGATCTTCCAGTTTATGAGAAATTCTTGGTTTAACTCTAAACTGTGTACCATTGAGTATACTGTGCTCTTACATTTAATCCTATTTCCATTACTCCGCTCCTATCATCATAAATTTCTTGCATGTTTTCAGGAAGCAGATTAGGGCAAGGATTTATCAGTCTCTTTTCAGTTCTGATGAAGTCTTTTTGTTCCTAGACCTGCATCAGATTTATCTTTTAACAAAAGTCATAAGCTTAACTCATCTCTCTTATATTCTGTTCCCAAGGGTCTGATTTTTTTAAGCTTCCCCCTCTCTTCTTCACTCCCTATATATATTTTTTTTAAATTTAGATTCTTTTGCATTAAATATAACAGTTTTGTTCCTAGACACTTTACATTTGCTGACTGTAACTATTTGGATCAGCTTTCAGCTTGATGTTTGTACCGTACTGTGAACAACAGATATTTGTTTATGATAGGAGTATACATGAAAAAAAGAAATATGTACAAAAAATATTGTTCAACCACATGTAAAATTCCTCAGCAAAATAACAGAGTACAAAGTCTAAACTATGCAGAGTACATATGTCTTATTCTAAATAAACACTATTACACAAATTGTTTCAACAAACCATATTCTGATGCATCAACCTTGAGATGCTGGATATTTTGATGCTCAGTGCCTATAGCCATAATATCAAGGAAAAGGGTCATTAGTGGAGTGGTCCTTGGTCTCGGCTTTGAATTGCATTTTATGATGAGAAAAATATTCTGGTTTTATTGTATTTTAAAACCTTTAAAAATTGATGGGGATTTAGATAAATAACTTTTCTCTGAATGTGGTTATTAGCATTGCTTTTTAATATGGCACTAAAATGCACTTGTTCTTCTTTAAAATGTTGGGTTTTTTTACAGGACAGTAGTGGCATATATATCCCTGAGTCAGATTCTGATGCATTCTGAGCCACGAAAACATATCTGAGATCTTTCTAAGATGTAATTTCTAAGACAAAGAAAAGTATAAACCCTTGCAAACTCAGTCTTTTCATTGCCAACAAGATGTAATGGTTTAGCAAGATAACCATAAGACTGAAAGTATTAATGTCAGCTAAAATTGTTCCTTCATCTCAGATAAAATTAGAAAAGAAAATTAAAAAATAAAAATAATAAATAGGAGCATGAGTTTGAAAATTATCACTTTCTTTTGCTTTCACAAATCCATGTAAAATATCTGTTTCTTCATTCCTTCTGGAGACTAATTTCTCTCAACCCCTGCACCTCTTTCCAGTTTCTTACTATCCACACAAGAAGCAGCTGCATATTATGCACAAAGAAATGTTTTTAAAAGGACGTGGTTGTACTGAAGCTCTGGTTTATGTGGTTTGCCTTCGACACCTTTATATGTCAAGAAAGCTAGTATTTTCACTCCAGCGGTTTTTGAAACTGTCTCATGTGCCATCACAAAAAGTGTATGCAAAAGTATCTTTTCTGCTTAATCTAAATGTTCATTCAATTTATTAATGTATCTGCATTTTACTGTCTGCTCCCAGAAGTATGTATTTTCCAGAATCACATTACTCAACTTTCATCTCTACTCCTTACATTTATGGGAAAAAAGTATATCAAAGCAATCAAAACCAAAAAAAACCACTGCACAAATTAGGTTTTGAAACCACACCTTATTGTGCTTAGGATTTATTTACAATGCTTGAAAACTGAAGGTTTGATGAAATTTGAGAAAAAAATATTAAGTAGAGGTAATAATGGTAAGTAATCATTGTATCTAAGTGTTCTCTTTCAATGTTTTATCTGTTTAGTTTATCATTTTAGCCAGATTTGGAACAGAAAGATAACTCAAACTCAGTGGTTTTACCTATAAATACCTGTATTTTTCTAAAATTAAATAAAAAAAATCTGAAGAAATTATTAGTCCACCTTGGAACAAATAATATTCTGATACCAGAAACACCCCAAACTAATTTTATATTTTTTTCAAAAGAAGTTGCTTTCATTCTGCTGTGCTTCCTTAAGCTGTTCAAGTTCATGGGCATGCTGAGTAAATTGTCTCTATAGTCATATTTTTTCTACCCACAGATAATGCATCACCATAACAACTCTCTTTTTGTGCTACCCTGAGTAGATCTGCTCCCACGATTCCCTTTGACTGAGATATGATTCCCATCTACCAAGCCTATACAATTTTTACAGTGGCAACTCAGTCTTACTGCATTTGTACCAATGTTCAGAAAGGACATCTAATCTCAGTGTGGAGTACCATTTTATAACCAAGTGAAAAATTACATCATAGTGCTGTGGAACTTTAGATCAGAATTAGAACTTCTACTTGCAGAAGAGTGCTAATACATGTGGATTGGAGTCTTTTATGTCTTTATGTTAAACATTACTTTATATGTACTTTGTGTTTCAGTAGTTGGCTCAAACCCATGCAAATATCTGACCATTTAAATAGGTACTTTACAGATAATTAGTACTGAATATTTTTAAAATCTAAAACACTTATTTACTTCCTTCTGAGACTATAACATTGGTAATTTCTGAAGAAGTCTATGTTTTCTTTATTTTAATTTTTAGGCACTGTAGACATCTAGATTTTTGCCAAGAGTTGCTCACATGCCCATATTTTTTGCACCTAGGCGCACCCCAGGGGCCTGCTTTCTCTCTGATGCACGGCCCCTATCATCTGAGTTGTATATTCCCTTATCTCACATCTGGAACTCATTTGAAAATTGCATTGAGAACACACATCTATTTCTGCTTAAAAAGAGAACAGGGAGTGAGATTAAATTTTTTCTTTACTTTATAAATTGACTCAACTCTTAATGGACTCAGCCAAGTTATAAAAATCTGGGGTTTGTGTCATCCTTTGCTTTTTAAATTATTTTTCAAGTGACTGTTAGTCATGAAATGGTAGCAAAAGGTGCTAGTGAAAGGTATTTTAAATTTCTTTTGAAGTTGCTCTATTTTGCACAGTATAATTAAATGCTTGCTGGGTCAAAGGAAAAAATAGAATAAGTAAAGCAACCACTAGGGAGAAACGTAAGAACTGAGTATTAGTGTCATTGAACTCCTTACATAATAACTTTTAATATTAAATACAGCAGGGCAGTTTCTATCCTAGAACACTCGTTACCATGTTAGTGATATTTGCTTAGAAAACGGATGAGCTTTCAAATTTCAGCAGGCACTGAAACCGGTGTTTTAATCCCTGTGTTACTACATTAGAAACTGTGAGTATCAGAAAGGAGGTGATATATTTCTTGAGAGCACTGTGAGACAAGATTATGACAAATGAATAGCTTCTGGAAGTAGTTGAAATTGTGACACATGTATCCATTCAGACCTAAAGTGAGGCAACTGAAAATATGCTCTTCCATGAGACTGGAAAGATGTTCTTCCATTTGGGCTCTCTTTCTAGCTAGCCTATACATGCCCATGATTTTTATGCTGGTCTGTGCAGATTTCTTTCTAAAATAGCTAAATTTGCATTGTAAAAGGAAACTAGATACTTCAGGCTGTCAAAGTAACTCAGACAGCTATATTGCTGTGTAGAAGACAACTTAAGTGTGAGAGGACTGCATCTTCCTTTGTATTGTGTGTCTTGAATTATGAGGGCAATTTATGTCACACAAAGGACTTCAATGCAAGCTTCTAAAGCTATTTGAGTTGTATTTAGTTAGCCCTTCTTCTTTCCATCTTCTTCTTCAGTAAATGCTATATACTGGAATGATGCCTCTAAAATGGTTAAGATTAAATCAAGCTTACATTTCTTGTTGAAAGGAAAAAATAAATTTAAAAATCCAACCAACAAAAAAAAAAAAAAACCAAAAAAAAAAACCAACACAAAACACTCAGGTAATATTTTACAACTATGAAGTCCAATGTGGACTATGATAAAGACATCTTTTATGTGTGCAAATCTGCTAAACAACTCTACAATAATTATTGCTAAGATAATGAACATTTAATCTAGAGAAGATAATGATTTATTATTACTGCAATTTATTTTCAAGAATATTCTAATTTCCTTGTAAATCTGGGTTTGGGAATATGGTTTCTATGTTGACAAAGTCAACCCTTTAAAATTTTGCTTATAACAAAATAATAAAAAACAAGTAAATCCAATATTAAATGTAATTTAAATGCACTTTTGTGTTACATTTCAAATTATGTTTTTGTTACTGAATTTTATTTATTAATCCTAGCTTAATGATTAGGATTAAATGCCTTGAGCTCATAAAATTTAGATATTTCTAAATATATACAAAAAAAAAAAAGATAATACAATTGCAAAGATAATGAGCTACAGCACTAAGAGGTTAAATAGCACTAAGGAATAAACTATTTAAAGTTTTATCTTAATATGTAACTGAAGAAAAGACCACAGTGGCATTTGGGAGGGCTATAACCCAAGCAATAGTACAGAATGAATGTTTGTAAATTATTAATAGGAAACTACACCATTCAGATCTGCCCAATAAATATGTGAATCCAATACAAGCCTGAAAATAGACTGAAAATGTATTGGTGAGTCAAATACTGCATTATATTTTGACCAAAACCTTGGTTTTCCCAAAAGATTTGTTTGAGAACAAGACTAACAACTTTAGCAAGACTTAACAGCTCAAGTACCTGAATCTTTCTGCCAAAGAGCAATGAAGTAATGTTTTAAGTGTTCCAAATTAATATATAAAAAAACCCAAACCTCTTTATTAGAAATTGTACTTTCTGCAGATTTTCACAGGAGGTGAAACTAGCCAAAATTTATCTGGAAAAGAGCATTAAAATTTTTTGCTGATCCTTTCCTTCATGATGCCAAGTAGTGGAGAGGCAGGCAAGGGATCTGAGGTGCTGTGAACACAAGGGACATAGCAATCAAGATACAAGGCTGAAGTGGGATCACCAGAAGGGATGTAAATAAAGAAGTGCTTGTGTCACAGTCTTGTGAAGGAATGTCTTATTCTCTTCATGGAGAGTCAGCACACTTAAGTGCCCTCTGAAATGCCTGTACACTAATGCACAGAAGCAAACAGTAAGAATTAGAAGTCTTTGTGCAGCTACAGGAATATGACCTCTTTAAAACAATGGGGACATGGTGGGATAGATCACACAACAAAGTGCTGCAAAACACGAACACAGGCCACTTAAGAACCACAGGCTGGGAATGCAAGAGGGAGTTGTCCTATGTATGAGAAACAAGCTGGAATGCATGGAGCTCCACCTTGTGATGAGTGATGAGCTGAGAGCTGCTGTGTTGGGGAACTGGTGGGCGGATCAGCGTGGGTAGCTCCTAACAGGAAAGGAGTCTTTGAGATCTTTGTCAGACAACGTGAAGAAGTCTCATATTCCCAGTTGCTGATTCTTATGCCTGACATGTCACTCTGACATCTGCTAGAAAGATAATATAGCAAGGCAAAAGCAAACTAGGACATTTCTCAACTGCGCTGACAGCAGCTTTCTGACACAGGTGATCCAGGAATTAATAAGGAGTGATGTACCTGATACTTACAAACAGAGAAGAAATGGTCAGGGATATGGAATTCAGAAACATCCTCTGAATGCAGTAACCAAAGATAGTGGAAATCAGGATCCTAAGAGGCTGGACAAGAGCAACAAGCAGAATCACCACCCCGGCCATCAGAAGCACAGATTTTGGCCTGTTTCCTTTAATAAACATAGACAAATGTAGAGTTCTGCACCTCGGGAGGAATAACCTCATGCAACATTGCTTTTTGGGGCCAACTGGCTGGAAAACAATTATGCAGAAAAAGACCTGGAGAATCTGGTGGAAAACAAGAAGGGAACAAAAATGTGCCCTCATGACAAAGCAAAGGAATCCTTGGCTGTAATTAGGAGTGTTGCCAGCAAGTGGAGAGAGGTGATCCCTGATATTCATGTGTCCAGTGCTGGGCTCCTCAATACCAGAGAGAAATAGAGCTACTGGAGAGGTCCAAGTGAAGAGTTACAGAGGTGATTAAGGGACTGGAGCACCTTTCATGTGAAGGCAGACTGAGAGAGCAGGGACTGTTTAGCCTGGAGGAGGGTTGGGCCAGCTGGAGATCAGTCATTAGCAGGATACTCCAGGGATCAAATACTGGCACCAATACTATTTAACATCTTCATTAATGACGTGGGTGATGGGGAAGGGCTTATCCTGATCAGGTTTGATACAAAACCTGGAGAAAAGGCTATAATATACTAGATAGTTGTGCTTCTGTTCAGAGGAAGATAAACAGACTGGAGAATTTAGCAGATAGGAATCTTTTGAAGTTCAGCAAAAGCTTCAGTTGACCTTGCTCAAAGAGTGGGATTGCACTACACAGTCTCAAGAGTTCCCTTCCAACCTCAAAAAACATGTGATTCTGTGATTCAATACTTGATGAGGTACATTCTGCATTTATTTTCACTGATGTTGATACAATATCATTAAGTGTCTAACCCCTAGAGGCATGCAATGAGCAAATGCCTCTGAGGGCTATGTACTATCCTGTATTTAGAAGAGATCAAATCATAGGTTAACAATCTTTGTCAAGGGATGTAAAAAATCAACTTTGAAATGGCTCACCAGAAAGGACGACTGACTAATTATAGCTCAAGAAAATTCTGCTCTGTAATTTCTAAGGTGATATTCCAAAGCTCATCACAGTAGTTTCCTTCATATCTATTAGTCTGGATCAGGCCCCTCTTGAATTAAAAGTCAGAGAGTGTATAAAATGCACAAATAAGGAAACATTTCAAAAATATTACAGACAGAAAATACCTACCTCATACAACATTTTTTTGACAAAATAAATAAAGAAATCACATTATCAGGAATCAGGAAATTACAGACTAGTTCTGAAACTTCTACTGGAGGAATCTTTTACAAAAAGAAAACTAAGGAATAAGAAATGAATAAATAATCTGGCCTCAAGAAATACTCCTGTCATGTGTGCTGTAGCTTGTTACCTCACTTGTGGTGATAAAGCTGTTTGAGGATAAATGGTGCATTGAAGCAACCTGTGTCAAAATTCTGCTCATTTACTGCATTTGGAACATTTTTTAACAATTTTTAAATTTAATTTTGGAAATGATGGCTCCAAGCTTTATTAGCTTTACTATAAGACTAGAAAGGCTATAAACTTCAGATAAGAGAGAGGACAAGGTGCCTGAGGAAGAGGGACTCTAATTTAGCTTTTGCTTCAAAACCAGAGATAGTAGTGAAAGCCTAGCCTAAAATCTGGATTTGTAAAAAGTATTTAGGTGTTCAAAGGTGTAGATGGATACCTAGTGCAATCTCAACAGCATTTTACATGAGTTTAAGGGATGTTTCCAAAAGTGAAGAGCCTGTTTCAGTCTGTAATTGCCTAGATACCTTTCAAACTAGATCTCAAGAATGTGAAAAGTGGCTCAGATTGTTGCTGAGTCTTACACTCCAGGTCTGAAATCTCTTGTGCCTTGAGATGACTTGTTGACCTTGGATGGAAAAAGCAGAAACATGATTTTTAGTTTGGTTTACATCAAATTATTATCAAATATATCTTTATATTTTCTCTTTTGTGGATGCTCTTAAATCCTGCTCTGAATCAGGAAAGAATTACTGAAAATTTGGTGTGCCCTCTTCCAGATACTTTTTCACTAGTTCAACGGAACTGCTTTGTAAAACACATAATTTGATTAAGTCAATGCAATATTGGGTATAAATGTGAACCAGCAAAGATGTTTCCCTATTTTAACTCTGAAATTAGTGACTAGTATCTATCCTAGCTGATCCTTTACACATGGGAGAGACTATAAAGCTATACATGGTTTGGGAGATGCTTAGACCCTTTCACTCATAAGCAAATCTCAGGGAACTTCACAATGAAAAGCATTCTGAGAAGACAGGCTTTTTATTTTTTTTGGATTAAGTTTGTATTCTTATTTTCTCAAGTGCAAGTGTGTACCTCTGAAGGACTTTCTGCTATTTCCTTGAGACCAAGTTGTAATCAGTTCACATATATGACTTAGTGGATGTTTGCTCCATTTGTTGTGTGGGAATTATTCATACATGTGAAGAGGAAAAGAGATCATTTCTTCTTTTCTTCCATCATTAAACCTGCATTCACTTTTGTTTAGTGAGAGCATATGTTCAATTTCTTTCATATTATCAAGTAGTCAATGAGAGAAAAAGCTATAAAATATGAAGGAGGTAAATGAAAGTGACAAGGAAAATTTAGATCAGATACCATGAAAAATGACTGACTAAAGTACTTGAGGGAAAATCTCCCAGAGGAAGTCATGAAGGGTGTTTAGAGTTGTGCAAAATTCAACTGAAAAAAATTAGTTCTCAGCAAGTATGCATTAGGGAATGTAGCAGAGATTTTAAGCAGGTTACCAGATTTACAGTGAGGCACTACTGTTGCCTTGAAACATGCTCCTGACCATAGAGCCTCAGGGTTAGCAAGCTCATGCATGAAAAGACTTAATTAGAGAATGTAATGGGGTGGTAAAGTTGATAGCTATCTTTTATGTAAAAAAATTGGACAAGTGGACTGCTTTACTAGTGGTAAAACTAAGAGTTTTAATCCATGTTTTCTAGAGTATGTTAATCACTCAGACCTTGCTCTGAGTGGGAAAATCATTTTTCAAAGCACAAATTTAAAAATTTTGTGATTGTGGAGAGGATGAAGGAGATGAAAGAATTTTGTTGACCAGACTCTGAAGATAGGAAGTAGCACAATTTTAGCTTTTCGAAGAATGGTATTTCTTGAATGTGAGAGCAATAACTCCATTACTGCTGTGGCGTGCCTTCAGTGCGATCTCCTGGTGATGGTCTGATGATTCTTGTAGTTTGATATACATTCAGCCCCCTCAAGGATGAAGGGAAATATGGTGAATCCCTTCTACTTTCCAGACAAATACATCAGTTGCTAGCCAGTATTTAGAACAAGAAAAATACCTCTTCTTCACACTGTAAAAGTGGCTGGCTGTAGCAGGAATTTCTAAGATGTTTAGACTGGGAAATCTTAACAACAGCTGTGGGTTGACAGTTCAAAAGAAAGCAGGACAGCACCCTGCTGGAGTTCTAGGTCTTTACAAAACTCCAGGAGCTTTTGTTTTGTTTTGTTATGCAAGCTTATGAAGCCGTATTTTTCTTAAAGATTGCCACATCCACTACAATTAACCCAAAACACATGCGATGTCCCACTCTTCAGCTTGTATAAATCCTCTTGTCACAGCCTATTCCAAAACTTGTCTCTCAATACACTATATTTTAAATAAAGTCCAAGAAAAGGTTTAAATTTTTCTGTTATTAAAAGTATTAATTAGAAGTCCAAAAGACCTCATATATTAGGTAATTTTTGAAAAATATTTTGAATTTTGAAATGAAATATTTTTATCTTGAGAGAGCAAAGAAAAAATCATTTTATTTGGCCTTTTAGCTTGCTTCTTTATATCTTTATAGACCTCATGGTCTTCATGAATTTGAGTGTTTATAATTTACTTTAACTGAAATTGGCATAAGATACAGTAATGCAATACTGAATAGCACAACAGACAATCACTAATTTAACTATACAGTTCAAACCTAGATGTCTTTGATAATTCCGAAGGTTCAAGAACAAAGAAACAGAAATCTCCTTCCCATGTTCCAAAATCCAAGGTTTTAGTTACCTGCAAGCTAGCCTAGTAAAGCCAAATCATCAGAGACAGTTATTGAATAGAATACTATCCGTAAGGTGGATAAAAACTCAGCAGTCTAAACAGTCCAGGGAATAATATCTTTATCTTGGGAATTGTGCCGCATTATATAAAATATTACTGAATGCAAAGTGGAAGCGAAAACTGACTGAATTCTTCTAAAACAAGTCATTTTCTCACACAATTGCATTCCAGTATGCATCATACATCTCTTCAAAGAAATTATTATTCTATCAAGTATAATGTAAAAATTTTTGATACATTTTAGAAATACTAGTTGGAAGAAAAATTAATGTGATTTTGCTTCCTTTTTCTTTTTTTTTTTTGGTTTGGTTTGAAGTGTCTGTATGCCTTTTTTCAATTAATTTTAAATAATTATTCTAATACCACAAACAGGTGGGTTTTACTCATTACGTAGGCTACATCAATACTATTACGTGTATTACTTTTTTTTTGCCTACACTACAGCTCTCAGAGCTTACTTCTAGGAGTAGAGCAAACCATAAGGTTTTTCACTCTGCTTTGTACTTGCTCCTTGATTTCTCTGCATGTGGTGTGATTAATTTCTGGTGGCAATATTCTAACTGTCTCCCTCATGGATCTAGATAGGACCACCTTGTAAGTAGATTTTTTTTTTTTTTTTTCATTTAGTGGTATGGGCTAAAAGCAGAATTTTAGCAACATGACTGTGAATCCATCTGAAATGGTGAAGTGTTCATACTTCACCACAGCAGTGGTAGTGGTGTTTTATATGTAAACCTCTAAAGTAGAATCACAGAATTATATAAAGGCAAAGTAATATAATTTCCAGTCTCTGGCTTTATTGCAAGTGCTCAAATTGTAAGCTCTTTTACAAATTTTTAACTGGTGTTATATCACAAAAGTGACATCTATTGATAAATTTTTGAGTACATAATCATTAAAACTTTGTAATATTTTGGTTGTATAGATCTATTGTAAAAATATGGTGAGTAGGAAGGAAATTCCCTGATGACAAAGGTGAGTGTATCAGAACAACTTTATCAAAGAATTATTTCCACTGCTACAGGGTGAAAATTATGAAGTGAGTACTAATGCAGCTCAGAAAAAAAATTTAGTATCTCCAAACAGTCATAGGCTGCCATACAAAACTAAATGATGATGCCTAAATATGAGGCATTTATTTATAACCTCCATTTATGTTATCTACATTTGATAAAGACATTTTGCATACTCAAGCCTGAGGGTAGGTATGAAGGTTGGGTTCTAGACTTTTCTGTGTAGGAAAGCATACTGGCAGGAATAACAATATTTCCTTAATAAGGCATCAGAGTATTGCCTTAAAGGTGACTTGTACAAGGCAAACTGTCAGAACATTTGGGATTTTGATAAATGAGCCTTATATGCAGGAGCTAGAAACAATTTCCGCAACTGATAACATCAGATCTTTATTTCAAGTGCACCTCCAGTTGCTGTCTATATCCCTGCAGTGTGACCATTTTTCCTAATTAAGATTATCATCTCTGCCAGGCTGAACTGTATCTACATCAATTAACTTATTCAAATTGATTATGGAATAGGGCCTAGAAGGAATAATGTAGTACTCACTGATATTTTCTTTCATATGTCTCTTTACACATGCCTTTGTCCTTTGCTTTGATCTCTAAAAGTCTCACTGAATTGCAAATTCCACTCACATCATTGAGACAAGTACCAGCCTACAGTGCTTTATCTGTGGGTAGAACACATTATACAACATTGGCACTACTGCAAAACCAATAATCAAAGACTTGATGCTTTCCTTACACAGGACCAATTATACTGATTCTTACACCTCAGTAGCACTGATGGATGTTGGGAGAACAGTGTTTTTTGAGACTTAAAATACTTATGAAACAGAAAAATAGATTTTTTTTTTTTTTACACTGAATAACTTATCAGGGTCTTTCACCCCATTGATATCAATTTCATTAGAGTCTATATAATAATAAAATTACCTGGAAAAAAAGATTGGCTTGAACAGTGAGAATAACTTCATATGCTTCAAGGAGGGACTTATACATGGAGATACTTTATTTTCTTCAGAAATTTTTTTCGTCCTAAGCCACACTATTTACAAAGAGAGTGTTTACCAATTGTTTCATTTCTGCAAATGCTCTGTTATGGTGAAGAGCTGCTGTGTAACCAGGATGGTATTCTCTAACATTTTATTAGCAATGAATTGACTTAAACCTTCTTTCATATAGAACTTGCATTTTCAAATCTCCTCATCTTTCTTAACCTTTCCAGAACTACTTCAACTTCATGCCTAATATTTGGTATTATTATTAGGTTTATGTAGACTGTGATATTATAATGAGAATTTTGTCCTAAACAGTTCAAGTTTTGCCACCATGGATGCCAAAATTCAGACTAATCTCTGGTAATGTAAGAGGAAGCTTTTCATGCATGTGGTCTCCCTTCAACCAGGTCAAGAGAAAACAACCATTAAACCTAAGCTGACACTTCTGCTAACATTATGATTCTGTGAGGTTTATGCTTGCTTGCTAAGAGACAGATGTCAAAGTGGGCTTTAATTTCAAGTACTGAAGAATAAACTTTCATAACATATATGCCCTACACTGTGTAATCATAGCCTCACACTTGGATCTCCCACCGAGGAAACTTGTCCTTTAATCCATCTGGCAAAAATGATGAGGAAGACTCCAAGGAGGAATAAATTCCTGGAATTGTGTCAGTGACATGAGCCTTTGTTTTGTTTTGTTTTCCTGTGGACAGAATGAATTCTCAGACACAATGGGATTAGGCTGACTTGCTTGATTTTGCCTGTCCCTACCCTAAAGGGCACAGATATGACACTGCAATAGACTGCATGAAGTGGTTCAGGAGTCAGGATGGTTTGTAAAAATCAGTGATTACAACATGTTACAGCTTTAAAAAAAAAAACTTCTCAGGTGGTAATACATCTTTCAATTGAAGTATTATTCAATTATTTTCAGAAACACTGATATTAAAGTTAATTACAGTTGGTCTTATATTTCTAAAAAAAAAACCCAGAGTCTGTGTAGCCAGAATTATCTCTTTGCTGTTTCCTTGAGGGAAGATATGGGAGGTGTTAACTTACCCTCCTAAGACAGTTCCAGTTTTCTGAATACTTCTGTAGAAATTGCATTCTTATTTTAAGTGAGCTAAACAAAATTTCTGGTTAAACAAAACTGTGTCAAAATTACAATCCATTAAGTTTGAAATACTTGTGCAGGGGGAACACAACATTTTGGCTTTAATATAATGATGTGCAGTCCAGGAAAGTGTTCTCTGCAAAAAACATAAACATATACAAATACATATACACACTGGAAGCATATTCTGCCTTTTTTTTTGCCTACACTACAGCTCACAAACCTGTGTGGCATTTTACTGTGCTAGATGCTTGCTCTATCAGAAAATACAGATAAACCTATCAAAATTTAGTAACAGAGGAAAAATTTGATTCTTTATTTACTTTATCCCTTTATAGTCACTATGAAATCAAGCAGATGTACTTTGGGAGTGTGTGGAAATGGACAGGTAGTTTGAAGACACAGCTGTATTTCTTCAAATGAAAAGGTAAATATTAGCCAACCAGGTAATTTCCTGTCCTACAAAACATTCTTATAAATGATGCAACCTTGCAAACTCACCTTCTTTGTATAAAAGAGCTTCTTTAATTTCTGTTACTGATATTGAACAGGAAAAACAAAATTAGGTCTATCAGTTTGTCTTATGTTAAAGACAAGAGAATTGGGGATGATGTCATTCCAGAACATTGCCATATTAAGACCACACACCCCATATGCATTCAATGTTTTAAAAATAAATATAGAGGCATTTTTAGGGTACATCTATATTGTTTTGATGGAAGTTTCTTTATTTTGATGGAAGAAAATATTAAATATAGTATTGGAAAAATGCTTAGTAGGACAAAACATATTAAAAACATGACTGCAAGTGTCCTTTATTGCTGTTGAATACTTAATGACTATCTTTACAAGAGCTGGAAGTGGAGTTTTATAGAAGAATGATTATCAGGGTTTGCTCAGTGATGTTTGTATGTACAGCATTTAGGATAAACATGCCTAAACAGAAACACTTAATTGTTTTTAATAAAAATGTTAGTCACAATATCGATAATTTATTACAGGACTGTGTGATTCTGGAAAATGTTTTTTTTTTCTGGAGCATGGCCTTCTACATAAACAAAGTAAACTCTTTCAAGTCTTATCCTTGGTATCTCTATCTAAAGTTTACCCTTGTGAAGAATGTCCATCTACTAACACTGAATTTTGAGCAGGATTGGTTAACACGGTGAATAATTCCAATTAGTAATTAATTCCAAATTAGTACCCCCCATTTTAAGTATTGATGAAAGTAGACTGAATTTCAACCACACCATTTTAATTTTACGGAATAACCTCTCACTGTTCCTAGAAGTCATAGCTTTCTTGCCAGGGCTTTCACTTGAACAAAAATCTCCATTGATTTCACTGGAATTCAAATAAAGTCAAAGCTGGAAACTTTAGAAACCCTTAGCTCCCTTTGACAGGTTTTCTGTAATAGATTTTTCTTCTCTAAGTCTTCAGTCTGGGAAAAGAAGAACACCATAAATATGTCTTTTAATTATATTTATAGAATTGTTCTCTTAGGCTGGATACTTCATCACTTCAATTGTTACTGGTTTCTACAATAATTTTGGTCACCATTACAGAGCAGTTTAGAACCTTCAAAACAGATTCTTCACCAAACCACAATGAGCTTCTGTGAACTTTATGGTCAGCTTGTGAGTAATATTACTGACTGACATGCAAATCTGCAGATAAAAGTGACATACTTGCCTACATGGGGGCAAATTTGGACAGCTCATTCACTGACATATCCTTTTTTTATACCCACCTGAGCTTTGCTTAAACACATGAATTAAAGATTTAAATTGTTTACATTTGTATATAGAAATATGCACATCCCATTAAAATAGGAATTAGTGTTTCTCATCAGGAGTTCTGCTTGACCACAGCGTAGCCAAGGGCATATAGCATTTGCAGAAAAGGGTAGGCATATAAACCTATGGATGCCAGGAACTCTACTAGGCCCACTGATGCTGGGAGCAAAAAATAATCCAATTTCTCACTTAAAATTATACTTAGTGATGACACTCCATTACTTGCTTTGATGACCTACAATAATGATAAAATGAATGCATTAGTCGCATGCAATCAAATTGGCTCCCAGTAAGTAATGCAGTCTGATTAGGAACAACCTTTGTTTCAAAATTTCCCCTTATCTTCCCTGTATAGCAAGTGATGTCATTTGATTGGGAAGAAAAACTGAACTGAATTTCAGATGGAAAATTGATTATAAAAAAACATCTAAAACACTTCTTTTTTAAACCAGAATAAATTTCTATGAGATTTGAGTTTATTGACAGGATATTACAAACAATTCAGGGAAAATACACCTGTTCTTTGAAGCATGATAATCAAAAGTAAAGTAGTTTTTTCTTTTTGTAAACCTACCTGTATGATATACTTTTGGAGTCCTGTGCCATTTGTAAAATCACACTATTACTACTTCTTCAATCTTATCCTCCACATCTCAGAGTCTGCAACTGCTCATGCTTAGATGTGATTGTGTGGTAATATAAAGTTTGAAGACAATATATCAGGACACCAACTCTTTTAAGTCAGATGAATGAAAATTGCAAATTAGATCATTTTATACAAATTGGATGCAAATTATTTAGTACTTCTAGCTATAGTGACATACAGCCTTGTGTACGATTAAAATGTTCACATAAACAGACATGAAGGCTAGCAACAATATTGCTGATGTTTCCATCAGCTGTCATGTAAAAAGAGGTTCTCAACTATGGCCCTCTTCTGTTTGCATTTTATGTTCTCAAGCTCAAAATTCTCAAAGCACCAATCTGAATTTAAAATTAGCATGCACAGTAGAAATTGAAATGTTTCAATGATGTGTGTTACATCTTCTAGGTACTGAAAGAGGAATAATATATTGTGCCAAGAATAGCTGCTGCCAGGTAAGGTTATTATAAAATTTTGCTGGTTTTCAAAAAGGCTGGAATGTGACACATTGCCAAGTGAGTTTTAGAAGAGAACACAAGCAACTGATTTTAAAGTGATGTTTACTTTGTATCAATACATTAGAGTAGAAATATTAGTGTTAATTCTTGCCTTCCACATACACACTTTATTGAGAGCTCATATTAAATAACAAAGAACTCCACTTATTTAGCAAAATACTTTGAAAAACTGAGATACAACTTCATATTTTTTCAAAGATACAAATATGAAATCTGATTATCCTGATATTTTTGCTTAAAGGTATTTTTATCATCATAATATTTTCAGTAACATGAAAGTTCCTGAAGATATTTTGCAGCATGGAAGGCAACATCAGCAAAGATAATACTATAGTGTTACTTATATTAATTTATGTATCTGGATTATAACAGAATTTCCTCTGAATGTTTTCAAGAGCTTTGAAAACATCCTGCTTTCTTGCGTATGCTTCTTCTTAGTTTATATAGTTTCAAGGTAAAAATTGATAAAACTATTATAAAAATAACAAGAAGTAAATAAAATTCTAATTCTTGTTAAGTAGTTGAATACCACAGTTCTCTGATTTTATTCTTACTAATGACATTTAATTGAATTCCATTGACATCAAAACTAACTTAGTAGTCCCACAGTACTGATTATTTAGCAATAATTAAATATTGCAAATGGTCTAAAAAACCAAGCTGATATGCAAAAACTGAGTATAAGAATTTTAAATTAACAGCACTGAGAAGGGACTACCAACAAAATAATTATAGGAACATTTTGATAGAAAATGCACTATGAAATATAAAATGCTTAAGAAAAAAATCTTTTGAAATTTGCATTTTTTAAAAATAGTTCTGAAACCCTGGACTGCGTTACTAATATGTAGGGCACACTAATAACTGTGATGGTCACATAATCATACCCTAGGAGTGTTGTAAGTTCTCACTATAAGCCTGCCTGCTGGAAATATTTTCCACAAAGGAAGAGACACAGCTCCAGAAGGAACAATAAAGATGATTAATCTGGCAGACAAACTACTGAGTGGTAGGTTTCAACAGCTTCATGTGACTCTAAAAGTGCCTTGTTGATTTAAGGCAGTAACTATCTGCTTAGCACACTTCCTTTACCAAGAAAGGATAACAGTTAATACACCACAAACAGAATCGATATTAAAGAATGGTTTAATATACAGAAATACATACAAATTATAACTGCTTGACGTGCCATATGAGGCCACCACCAACAACCACAACTAGATTATATATTTCCTCAACCAAATGATAAATGATTTCAGGGTAGTGTGTTGGGACATCCAGAATTTTAAATAGCAAATATTTTAAAACAAAATGTAGCATTAAACAGAAACAGAAATCAGAATAATGCTATCCTGTGGAGAAAACAAATGGATCTGCATTTTCAGACTTAGCTACCAATTGGCTTATATATGATATTATATCCTTCTGACACTTAGGGTACTCCTCTTGTGTGGTCAGGCAGGTCTCCTGAAATGAAGTTACTAAAAAATGGCAAACCAGGGAAATTTAGCCTTTTCTTTTGCCTGAGAAGTTCCGTTTCACATATATTGGTGACTGCTATGGCAGATTTTGGCATCTTGATTAAGCATCTTAAAGCCTATACCACTTATTGTTTGGTAATGTTATCCTTGTATTCAGAAAAAAAATAGCAAAACTGTAAATCATTGTCACCAATCCTCAGACATGAGCATAGGACAAGTGAATTGCATAGAACCAGTGTATGTGAGACATCCTTCTGCTTTGCTGTATTCTGTTGCGTCCCTGCGCAGCAATAAAACAGACTACTTTTTCACCCTGCTAGACAGTAATCAACTCACATTTGCCCTTCTTTAAAATGAATAGAATTGGAATAAATACATAGACCTACCTTTGTTATTCCCCATTATCATCCTCTACTAGTTTTCATGAAACATTTTTTCAGAAAATGAAAAGGCAAACCAGGTGTTAGATTATTTACGTTTGACAAATTCATATCATTTAAATAATTAAAACTAATTTGTGTTGAGAGCTACAGTTGCATTTTTATTAGAGAAACAAGTACAAATAGGCATCACTACAGAGCTGTTTATTCAATAATGAGATTAAATGAAATAGATTTTGTAGTCTCAATACTTTGATTAATGTGGCAATTGGAACTTCTGTGCCCTAACAATGTGGAAACAGCTGCTTACCCATTATCATTCTGTAAAACTTTTTTTCTTTAAAGTTACATATTTTAAATTATCCCTAAAAATATACTGTAAGCAAAATATCGAATGTCTTCAGTTTAAACAATATTTGCATTATAAACCTGAAATTATACTACTTTTTAATTTAATCACAAAAAGAGTTTGATTTACAAATAGTGGTATATATGTTTATATGTAATGTAAACCCATCTGCATATCTTTTTGCTTATATAATATAGAGGTTATTGTATTAATCTGTATAGAAAAAATATTCTACTTTAAAAATAATAATAAATTCTAAATTAATTATGCTACAATAGGGAAGCACAATTTAAAGAGAAAAATATATGAATACATCTACCAGCAGAACTCACTGTGTGTAAAGTTGCCTGCCAAGAACCAGTTAAAGCAGCACAGTACTTACCCTTTGAACAAAAGGCATCATCATATAATTGCAAGAAATTATTATAGGCTATTAAATTTTTGTGTAAAAAATAAAGATGCAAAACTTCTGGAAGAAAATGTATTTATAGAACTATAATAGAGTATAGTGTTCTCTTTTCTTTAAAGATTTTTCAACCATTTTTATTAGAGATGCAGCATATGATATGTACAGGGACTGCATTGCACCAGATAGGGACACGCTAAGCCATGTTATTCTTGCATTTAAAAAATACCATTGGAATGCTTATCATTTATAGAATAAACCACTCTCAGTTTGTGAATCTGTGGTAACAGTAGCCCTCAATCCACCCAAAATCCACATCAAAGCATTTAAAATTTGGAGTACGCAGACATCTTGTCTCAAGTGAAACAGACATTTAGGAGTTAGCAGATGGACTAAAGAGTGTCCAGACAGAAATGTGTGAGTGTTGTCAATAAGCATATAGTAATTTGCATGACCCATCCTCAATTTTTTTAATGATACTATAACATAGGGATTCAATTCACTGTAAAATTACTAAAATCTACCAATTGTAATGCTTTCAGACTGTTTATTTTTTTTTTTTCCAATAGAAAAATAAATCTCATACATTCGAAGTGGTACACAAAAAGACTGGGATAAAATTGATCAGATTTCTTGATAGCACCATTTACACATTCTTTAAAGTAAACATTAATATGCACTTTCTTAGAAAGCGATATAAATATATATATATAAATACAGGACGTGCTAACCTCTGTTAACCATCTGAATGTGATGGAATAATCTATTTCTACTGTGCAGGTAGGCTTGTGCATGGTGGTGTGGCAATATAATTTTAAAAGTTTGTTACAGATGTGATGGGAAGCTGGAAGGAGTCGAATAAGCAGAAAAAAGAGCTTAGATCTACTGTAAGCAATGAGTCGGAATGAGCCGTTAAAGGTTAGAATTTATCTTTTTTTCTGATCATTCAATGAGAAAAATGACTTCCACAGAAATAGATACCTTAAAACTGCTTGGGGAAAGGGTGGCAAGGGTGAAATAGGATTGAAAGTCCTATAGGTAATAGCAATAACTGGAAGTGCAGACGAAATTGTTCTTCAGACCAAAGAGGAACGCAGCCGTTTAAAAAGTCTAAGTGCAATGCTGTGGTGCTGAAAGAAAAGCTCCTGGTGAAAAAGAAAAAAAG
Source organism: Lanius collurio (assembly GCA_020086605.1). NCBI lineage: Eukaryota > Metazoa > Chordata > Aves > Passeriformes > Laniidae > Lanius > Lanius collurio. The sequence goes on along the minus strand of JACBWW010000004.1, from coordinate 23,882,712 downwards.
GGCAATGCGGCTCCGAGCGGCAGCGCGGTGGTGCTGAACGGACAGCTCCCGGCGCGGCGGAACGCTCCGGGCTGGCGTGGGGTGTCCGATCTGTATGATAAACAGCACACTGTGTCTCAGAGCGCCCATTCAATCTCAGTAAGTAAATGAAATATTGATTGAAAGTGACCCTGAAACAGAATGCATTAAAAAGACATAGAAAGCTGCAGAACTGAGGTAATTCTTATTCAGCATGTTCACCAGCCTCCCTATAGCAAAACAAGTCTATAAATAGTTGTGTTTCATAAGATACGGTTTGGCCCTTGTATCACCGGTTCTGTCCATTCTCAACCAGTATAGTTGAATAGCCATTGTGGTACGCCTACCTGTGGAAGTTTGAAGCCACATACTAATTTTCATGCAAAGAATTAAAGCATCACATTACAAATAATTTCTACATGGTCTATGAATTTCTGAAG
>JACBWW010000004.1:23739754-23877254 GCA_020086605.1 Lanius collurio | reverse complement strand
TTCTCAACTAGAAAGTTGAGAAACATTTGTATTTTCCACTTACACAATATTTACATTAAAAAGAATAACATACCATACTGTATTTTGCACTGAATTATTTAAAATTATTTACATAATTTTTAATTTCTTCAGAATTTCATTGACATCAAACCAGAACATACTCTATAGAATAAATAAAAAATTTATCAGGTGCTGACTTATTCTAAAGGTAACATGAAAGTACAGTATTAAAAAGAAATTTAGTCCACCCACATATTAAATAATCATATAAAAACAAACATCACTGTTCATATACTTAAATACATAAGAAAATGTTTTATATATATGTATTTGTAGGCAGACTAAGTTTTAAGTCAGCAGACCTCCTAGTAATTTTAAAAGTAGTTGAAGATATTTGACAATTTTAAGGTAACCTTTTTTTAGTTTTCTTATCATAAAATGAAAGAAACAATTCCTAATTTTGATTTGGTATTTCAGTTCTAGATACAAAATACATTAATCTATTGCATAATAGAAGAATTGTCCAGATTTTTGCTAAATCTATCGATTTAAGAGATTTTATTTGTTTGGGTGTATTTGATTTGTTTTGTTTTGTTGTTAACAATCCAAAATTGCAGCACTACAGAGCTTTCATTATTATAGTTTTGTGCTGCATACTACAGAAAACATTTACTTGCCTCCACTGGTTTAAGACATACTAACAGGTTCTGTGGGAGATTTAGATAACCAATCTTGTTTTGATCAAGTCAGGCATAAGTGCTTACGTAAATTTAAGCGAAAAACCTAAAAACATAAAAAGGTACAAAAATACACTCTCATAACCACACAAGTGATTTCAGAAGTAAATAGAATATTTGATGTCAGGGCTGTATGTTGCACCTGTAATATTATAGCTACACATGCAACATATGAAAATCCACCTTACTGTTATATAGATGGGTTTATTTTAAAGGGTATAGTAAAATAAATCAATAATTCTGCCACAAAATTTAAAAGGAACCCTTTTTTATGCAACAAGAAAGATTTTCTCAACAAGAACCTGGTACTTTTCTTGCTTGACACACAGAAGTTCATAAGGTTCACCAATAAAAGCTCTAGTTATTTGGCAAAATTATCTGCCTAATCAGAGGAAAAATAAAGAATGATCTCCTTCTCCATAATCATCCACTCTCTCCTTGTCCAGATATGTTTTTGTTTTTGTATTTAGCATTACAAATAACATACAAATTATGATGTATTTTGAAAAAAAACAAACCACTTTTAATTTTCTGACTTAATATATGTTTGTCTGCTTCTGAAGTAAATAAAATCATCCTTTTCTAAATATCTGATTTAGAAAGGGACTATTGTTTCTTTCATTGGTAACTCTCTTATATGGTGTAATTTTAGGAATATACTGATAATATCCTTTCAAATACAACCCTTGCCAGGGTGAATATTTCACATATTAATATAGAGGACATAGTTTTTAAATATATATGTATTAAAAAAATTAGGCAGTATGTGTCTGTTTTATATTAGGATAAAAACATTACATTCCAGTGAAAATTCAGTTTGAACAAAAGGTAAATGCATCTGTACACATTTTACTTAAAACGCAAACAATTCTGCTCTTCTTGAAATGAAGAGCAACATTTGTATTATTTTGAAAAATTCAGTTGTAACATTATTGTACTTGTGACAGCTGATTAAAATTTTATTTAAAAATTTAGATAAATATTTTTAAAAGAAAACATATTTAGGAACTTTGTTTTTAATGTAGGTAATATTTATCTTGCTACCAGTTTGTAATTCTCCATCTATTTCTTGTATTCACTAGATCTTTCCCTTGTTTATATATTGGAATATCAATTCTTTATGGCAAACACTGGTTGTGTTGTATAATAAAACAGTACCTAACATACTAGACTGCAGTGGTCTAGGTGCCTGTTGAAAAAAAATACTGCAAATACATTTTTTTTGCTCTGTTGAAGCCTAAAATCCATAGGGGCACTAAGTTAAAAGGTATAAAATGCTACAAAAAATACAGAAATTGAAAAGTTTAATATTATCTATTTGGTTTTGTTACCTGCACGAACACCATTTTTTAAAAAGTACTTAACTCCTTGTCTGTCAGGGAAATTGGACAGTGCACTTATTTTCCTTTTACAGATAACAGGTTCAGAAACTGATTTAGATGCAGGAGTGAGAAACCTAACTGCTACCCAAAATAAGTGCTCGGAGCTATCCAATAAAGGTATCTTTCACCATGCAGGAAGATTAGGTTTCCTGGTTTATGTGTATGCTCCTGGCTATATTCAAATTTGTGCTGCAAAACGGAGAGTGAGTATCTAAGCCAATTATGAACATAAGCTTACATATGCATAAGAATAAGCATACATGTGTAATTTATTTTGTTCAAATGCTATAGGAAGAAAAAAAAAAAGGATCTACCTCAACTTATATTTCATGTCAAATAGATTTTATAAAAATTAAGGACTGCAATTATGACATTTGCTTACTTACAAAACAAATTAATTAATTCCACAGGCATCACTCTCATCCTATTTGCATTACCATAAGTTCAAAATAAGGTTTAAAAAGTGTAATATTTCTTCCCCGAAAAGTAATCCAACTATGACAAATATAATAGAAACAAAGCAATTCGTCTGTGTACACTTTCAGTGAAAGATGACTGTGTCTTTAAAAGCCTTGACAAAGGTCAAAGGAACCTGGGGCATGAGAAGGGCTCACACCAGAGAGCAGTTTGTTGCCCTCAGTTCCCGATGAGATCCAGTTTGATGCAACTCTGCCCTTTGGAGGAAGAGGACTGGTACTTAAGGGATCCCAGGCATTGTGTCCAGAGACACAATTCAAACTGCTTTTAACTTTTGCCACATGAGTAGCTCATATTCACCCTTGCATGCTGAAAAATCCCAGACCCCTAAACTATCAGCTAATTCCCTAATCCTTTTCCATTTATTGGCAACCCACTTGCATAACTCTATGCTGCATTCATGTATCATGTCAGAATTGCCTAAAAGTCCTCTGATTTACCAAACTGGAAGTCTCAGCTCAGTTAAGTGAGCAGTGTAGCATCTACTGTGGAATGCCAGATGTTTGGTGGTTATGCTCTGCCACTTTGCATGCTCCCCAGAGCTGCACAGAGATAATCTGCACTGAACAGCTATGAATGCATATGAACCCATGCTAAATATTTTCATGGGAAGCAGAACCATGACCAAGTCTTACACTGCTAACCATCTCCTACCATCCTAATTTGCATTCCTGTTCCTCTCATGTAAACACCTCCATAGCAAGGTTCCCACCCTTTCACTTTCCTACTGCCTTATTTCTTTGCCCTCCTCCCCTCTGATGACATTTGGTCTGGTTATATTACCACTGCTCACAGTCTCTAGAATTGGGGGAATGGCAATCACAAAGTAGAACCTTGTGTGACACCCAGCTAATACAAAGTCTAGGCTGGCATGACACATGTCTGCATTAAATTACACTAGAAGAGAAATATTATTGATTATACAAAATAGCATCAAAACTTGGAAAAAATCCCCCCAACGATTCAACAATGAAAATATTTAAATGCATCAGCCTCTGTTTATTCCACCTCACAGAAGTGTTTCTATGAGATTGTACAGAGATTAATGAACCAAGGATCTTTTTTATCTATTTTTCAGGTTTCCTTTTTCCTCTTTTATTTTCAGCATTGTAATTATAACTCATTCCATGAATTTTCTGAACAGTTGATCTTTTCCCTTCTATTAAATCTTTCAACTACTTGTCTAATGTCAGTTTATTGTTTCTTAAAAGAAAAACACTGTACTGAAAAGGTTCCATCTAATCTAACAAATTCATCTTAATTTGTCACAATTCTACATTTTAGTCTCCCTAAAGCAAATAAGTGAATTCCCTTAAAACTGTAAATTGCTGCATTCTATTTCTTTTTTTTTTTTTTTTTCTGCCTTCTTGGTCATCAATTATTTTAAACTTTTTAAAAAAACTCCCTCTGGCCTCTGGATTCTATGTTTGAAAATTTCAGGCTATTTTAGGTGCTCATGTGGCTACTGGCTTGGAGTTGGTGAGAAGGTATTCTGAACACTCCAATTACTGTAGAGAACAGTCAGTGAGGAGTAAGACCACCTAGGATTTTTTTTGTGTGGAAGCCTAAACACACTGCTACACTAGTCTTGTGAGTAGTCCCATACCATCCATCCTAAACTAAAGTGGCAGTATAACAAAAATCTGGGACAAAAATCAACCAAAGGTGTGATAGAAGTTCCATTGAAATCAAGCAGAAAGACAACTAAGTACATTCCAGGCAAGATGACTCCTGCATGCACTTAGAATTCACAGCCACGCTCTGTTGTGTCAGGCAACTCCTGGAAAGCCCCTGGCTACAGAGCCACTGAGAACCACAAGTTCAAGGCAGCACAAGCTGCTGAAAGGTCAAGAGTCATCTCATGTATACAGCAGGCAGCCATGCCAGGCGGCTGTGGACAGATGTTTGTTCATGTCAGACCCAGGCTTGGCTTCCAACAGCAGCCTTACACAGCAAATCTCCACTTATTACACATACATAACCTCTGGGAAGTTACTGGAATGTCTCTCAATATTTTCACTGTCTCTGGATTGGATTCCATATCAGATGCATTCATATGCTGCAATATGATTTTATTTTTTCAGAGGTGTTGTGTACTGAACAAATTTCCTGGTCACTCAGTTAAAGATTCTACATTTTGGCTTTAGAGAAAATGCTTAGAAGGAATAGAGATATCTTTAGAGACATTTTTAATAGTTTGCTTGATACTTATTTACAAAAATAGGTACATATCCATAAAAAGAGAAGCAGTTCTTTGTAAATTTAGTTAGATATTAATGTAAATAAACCTAGCCCATAAACTGTCATCTTCCCTGATTATGTTTAAATTCTGCAACTGTCATTTCAATTCAGTTTCTCTCTTCCTACAAAAGAATGTCTAGAACTGAAAGACTGTGTGAACAAGTGCAATGGATTATAGGAAGAGATTAGCTGCTACTTTGTTCCTCAGCATAATGCACTTTTTCTTTTTCTTGTCATGTTTGTGTTCATAAGATTTTCTTCTCATCACAGGCAGCATACATATCTGCAGTATTCCCTTCATGTACTTTACCTGTAATTATTCCAAGACAAATATAATTTTGCTACTTCCCTATGTTGCTTCTTTGTGCTATTTCTGACCTCAGAAATACAATTTCTTACAAGACAATTCAAGGTTAACTTAATCCATTGAGAAAATATTGCAACTATGAGTTTTGTCTCAAATCACACCAGAATATTACAAATATAATAAATTGACAGAGCAAATAGTTATTCTAAAATGTTTGGTTTTAGCTGCCTGTACACTGCAGGAGGATTTTGGTCTGATATTGACACTACTGTTTATCACAAGTGTTTATCTTGCTCCAGTTCTTAGCCCTCCTCTCTCAGCTGAGGTTGTATTTATCATTTCAACTTAGTCACAAAAACTATCACTCAGTAGAAACCTAACTTCAACTTAAATACTCGAAACAATTTACATCTGAAATCACAAGGCTTAGAAAGTCAGAACTAAGCAGGAGAAATATTTACTAGAGATAAGACTGTGTAAGGATGTTTTGCACAAATTGCTCCTTTGGCTTAAATCAATACTATTTTTCAATTAGCATTTGATATTAAACCTTGACTCTTTGAGGTACTTAAAAAAGTAACTCCCACTTCTTTTAGTAACTACCTAATTACAATTCTGCCCAATTTTAAGTATGAACATTAAGATTTTTCTTTCATGCTTTTAACTAAAGATGTAATTTGGAATGCAAATTTCTCACAGCAAGGAACTAGCAAATCATGTTTAAAGAAACAAGAAAAATATTCTCTGGTGCCTTAGTTATCCTTCTGTCACCAAGCTCTAACTCATAAATAGAAAAAAGGCTTCTTCTCTCAAAAGCAGAATGTGTGCACAGGCAAGTTGTGTACACAGAAAGAATAATTGCTAAAACAATGTTGGTTATACAGGTGGCTGATTTAATAAAATTATCTAGTCCTGAAGAAAGTATTATTAAAATTTTACACTCATATATGCACACATAAAAATCTGAGTAGTTTCATAAGTAACCCTAAAGAAAACATGATTCAAAACTATGGGAATGGAGTAAACCAACTCCTCCATGAATTCTCTATGATACATAGTTTTAATAACACAGAGAAGAAAGTTAAGTTTTCTAATTTTTCTCTCAGTTGCATAAAAACAACATCCCATATTTAATGCATTAATGTTTCATGAGTTTCAAATTACATTTGCAAAGAAGTGTAATGTATTTTGAGATGCTTCATTTATACTTTTCACTTTTTTATAATTAAAATAAGAAAAAATGAGCTGGTTACATAGTAAATTACACAAGAGAAAAAAAATTAATAGATTTTCATTCAGTTGCAGAGGCTGCAGTATACACAGAAAATTAGACATCCATATTGGCTGTGCCGCTGTTCAGATGAAGCATCTTTTTAAAGGACAGAAATCAGGAGTACTAACAGCTCTGTCCAGTATTGTCTAAAACCCTAAATGACAGTAGAATGTTAACCCTCTTCTCTATTTAAAATCACCATAGTTTCCCCTCCACCTGTCTAAAATTTCCTTTTATTTCTCTTCCTTATGTAATTTGTTCTATGAACACCTGCCAACATGCCACAGAGTCAAGGATGAGTTTCACAAATGCCTGAATATTTACAGAACTACTGAGTATAGGAATTTGGAATACTTCTAACTGAAAGAAACCATATAACGTAATTTCATTACTAAAATTGCTGAAAAAAACCCACTTCTCAACACAAAATATTTGACAAAAAATGTAGGTAATGCACATTATTTTAAAACCAAATATGCCTCACCGATGCTATCACTAAAACTCCCAGTTTTACATTAGACAGGATCTAACTTATGAATGCATAAACCCCCCTCCAATTTGTAAAGTTAATTGAGCTTCCTGATAAAAGAGGGTCAAAGTGAGTGCCTCCCTTATTTTTATACTTTCTCAGTCATGGACCCGTAGATGTTACTTTGGCTCCTCCCAGCTATTAACTCATTGCAAAGAAGCCTCACACTGGTTACTTTCCTGACAATTCTTCAGAAGGTAAACCATAAATGACTAGGACATGTCTGCACTCCTCCCGAGAGTCCTTTAAAGGCTGCATGCATGAGCTTTACATGTACTGCCCAGCTGCAGATCAGCCATAAACTTGCTCTGAATGACATGCTGTATTTTAACTAGAAAACTTACACTTTATGAGAAGTAATTATTGGAAGATATCCTATGGCTGAAACTAAGAGGTTAATAACAATTTTTGGGCGGCCTATAAACAGGCACTTAGGAACCTATTTTCCATTGACCTCAAGGAGACTGATGCTTCGTTTTTGGTTTGGTTTTTTTTTTTTTCTTTTAATGGCCATGGACCTGCAAGTCTAAGATAAAACTAGCAGTATTTTTAAATATCCTTTTGACTGGAGTAGAAGTTTTCAAGATGAAGATACACTGTTAAAATTGCAAAGCATCACAGCTACCAACAGTGCCCAGTTTTCAGTATAAACTTTGATAAATATGGCTAGAATACACAATTATGTTCTTCTAAAAGAATCAATGCAGAAAATTGTATGCTGTAATTATGTCACTTAATTAAATTCAGAGGAAAGGATAGCCAATAGAAATGTGCTAAGGGACTTGCCATTTCTCTGTCAATGACACTTTCCATTGATACTGACTAGAACTTGAAAGCCTGGAAAAACTAAACCCTGGATATTAGAAATACATTGAGATTTTTATGTTTTGACATTGATGGCCAGATCACATTATTTTAACAGCATACTAAACTTTTCCTAAATTAATTTCAATCCAAATATGAAATCATGTTTCTGCATTACTGGTAAGAATACTGATAATCAGTCTCTGGAAACCATATTTTAAAATTAATCTATCTATTTATAGGACTGACAGGACAAAATAAGGCTAAGAGTATTATTTTGTTTTCGGGGGATTTTTGCCACAGTTGATTTCTACAAGATATGTAGTACAATAATTCAGCATTCATTTGGCAATTCAGAACAAAATTTAAGTTATCAACTATATGTCATTTGCAGGAGACCTCTCTTTTAAAAGATAAGGAATTAAGGTGAATCAGCAGAACCATTTCAGTTCTATGGCATGGAAAATAAAGACATATAATGACCATTAAAAAATGGACATTTCTTTCTTGCTCAAAGCTCTTCAAGATCTCTTTGTGGGAGGTCAAAAGAGAGAGTTTGATCACCAACTTTAGGAGAAACTTTATCAGCAGGTTTGTGATTCTCAAAGGAAGCGGGTAAAATGCCCAGAAAAAATGACAGTCATTAGTCCCTTCCTTAAAAAACACCATTTCCATATTTAATATTTTCATGCTTACAAATAGTCCCCAATTTTGCTATTACAGCTACCTTTTGAAAATTGAAGTTTTAAGTGAGAATCTGTGGGACTGAAAAAATGGTAGATATTGAAAGAAGGAAGTAAAAGAAAGTGTAACTAGCTGAATTTTTTTTTTGTCTAAATTAACACCTTTGAGTTTCCATGACCATAAAATAAAATAATACTAAACCTTAATATCCCCTCCTACACTATTTGCAATTAAAATTCTGGAGTAATTATTCTAGTCTCCATAAAAAGGAAGGGGAGACACATATGAATTAAAATCCTTGTGGTAACCCCATTAATGTCTCAGGTCCATGAAAAGAAGAGCATATTTATTCTTGTTTTCCCCTACAGACATTTCTGTATAGCTTTATGGTGTTTCTCACCATAAAAGAAAATTAAAAAGGAAAAATGGCACAAAGCTAACGACAAAATGTTTTCCTAAGAGCTATATAAATACAGTTTTTCTTAGGATTTCTTTACTGAAAAAATTTTTCTTTAGCTTTTCTTTACATAATTAGATGGCAGAGCTAAACAGTTTTTAAAAGGAGGAATATTTTAAACATGTTATCTAGCTAAGCACAATCAAAAAACCAAACCAAAACTCAGTTAAAGTCCTTCTCACCATTCCCACAGATATATGATTCAATAGAAAAACTTGCAGAAAAATAAATGAAGTAAATCCAAACCCATCTGAATATATATCATTACTATAGACAATTCTATATGCACAGACACTATTGTACTGTAAATATATACTGCTATATAAGAATGCATTATACTTAATTTACTTGTAAGCAGAAAAAGTCCTCTTGCACTGAGTATCTAGTGAACAGCTTCAGCTTAGGTAGAGGCTATAGAAGTTACTTATTCAGAAGTGCCTCCTTAAATCATATTTTTGCAATTCAGCTGATTTTAAAAGCAATAAAGAAAAATAAATCCAAAAGAGTCCACATGAAAGACACGCACATATTTTTACTCTCTACAGAGTCTACAGACACGAGTGGAGCCCCCACTTCCTCCCAGGTCCATCATGTCTTAGAATCTCCCAGCTGCAATCACATCAAAAATAAGTCTGATGCGGAGACCAAATGCAAGCTGTCCTCATTTCAAAATCAAGGAAAAAAATGCACACTCTGTTATAAAAATACTTCAAGGGACTTTGCAACATTTCTTGGAAACCAAATTTTGGCTCTTAACCATATTAGGTAATCTAAATAATATAACTTTGGTCTGAAGTATCTTTAATATCCAGTCTATATTTAGTCACACATATAGGGATAAGAAAAGACTGAACAGTGAATTTTTTATGGTGTATCTTGGTGTAACCTGGCACCAGTTTTGCACATGCACTTTTACTCAAAGATGACAAAATTAGGCTAAAATGAAAGATACAACTTATACTAATACCAATCAATACACATAAAATAAATAAGGTGGAATAAACATGATGGAAAGGAAAATCTAGCTTCTGCAAAATGCACCTGGTCTATGTAGGTGAACTGGCAAGATTAACAGCACCAAGGGTTATGGTTACTTTGAACCCCTGGCTTTGCAAAAGACAACCAGCAGCAGAAGCTTGATCCTTTCTGTAGTAAATAGTCCTCAACTATTAAAATAGAATGTTGTGTAGAAAGAACTATTCCATGAAATTCTTAGGAAGACTATCTCATAGATGTGATTTGAAAATTGTCTTCAATAGAGAAATGGAGGACAGTTAAACAGAAAACATGTATATAACCATGTCTCTCTAGCTTATGAAAAACAGTAATTATTAGGAATTTTCATTACAAAAAGGACATAGCTTCCTTAGTGTGGTTTCACTAATGAGTGTATGGATGAGTGGCCACACATAGGTATTGTGCCCAGTTCTGGGCCACTCACTTCAAGTAAGAGCATATCCAGAGAAGGGCAATGAAGCTGGTGAAGTGTCTGCAGAACCCGTCCTGTGTGGAGCAGCTGAGGGATCCCAGAGAAAAGGCGGCTCCGGGGAGACCTTATCTCTATAACCTGACAGAAGGTTATAGTGAGGGGGGAGGTCAGCCTCTTCTCCCAGTCAGCTGGTGACAGAACAAGAGGAAATGGCCTCAAGCTATGCCAGGGGAAGTTCAGGCTGGACATGAGAATTAATTTCTTAACATAAAGGGTAATTAATGGAATGAATGGAATGAATTATCCAGGGAGGTGGTGGAGTCACCATTCCTGGAGGTGTTCAAGGAATGACTGGAGGTGGCACTTAGGGTCATGGTCTGGTTGACAAGGTGGTGTTACATCATTGGTTGGACTTGATGATGTCAGAAGTCTTTTCCAACCTAATTGATTTTGGGATTCTGTGATGTCTCCAAACTTAATAAGCAGCACTACAGGACTCCATAGCTCTCTGATACTAATAGAGTCTTCTGATTATTCAATTAAAAACCTTCCTCTCAGAGCCTGACATTATGTCTCTAAGAAGGAAAAGAGCACAGAATAAGGCAAAATCAAGCTGTAGGCCTCAAGAAATTTATCATTAATTTGCAGTTGGCTGGCTTAGAACTTAACATTCATTCCAGCTGATTTATATCTTTAGTTTATAAGTATATCTACTTCTTGGTTAACTCTTGTAAACTTGTAGTTATATGTGTTTAACCAAGATAGCCACAAGGAAGCCACAAATAATTACTGCTGCAACAAAAAAAAGAACACTGGAATAAGTAGAGACAAGACAGAAGTTATCAATTACATGAGTTAGCAGAAGCAGTTTTGATTGGTGCTAAAAGGTCAGTTATCAAAGTCAACTTAGCTTATAAAAAACCCCTATAATTACAAGAGACAATTGAAGGTAAAATTGCATGCTCCATGTTAAATGTAAAGATCCTTGATTTAGATCATACATAGCTCAGTAGGAAAACTGTATATATTTATTGTTAAACCACATATTTGCAAATGATATTGTTTCCATACATCAGTGCTCTGGGTGATATTTCTCATACAATGGGAGACAAATTTCATTAAGGCAAACTGTCTATAGACAAGCACTAGGCATATGTATTTTCCATATTATTTATAAATAATTTCATTGTGAATAAAAAGAACTGAATATTACATAGGCTATGCAATATAAAAACATTTATGAAAAATTTACTGAAATAACAACATTTGTACTTAAGGCATTTTACAGCCTTAACACATTTATTAACTAGACTCTTTAGTGGATATAAACATAAAAAAAGGGTATCATTATATTAAAAAATATTTTTTATCATAAAACATACAAAAATGTTTGGAATAAGTAATATCTAAATAAACATCATAAATTTGGATTTCAAAATGTAACTTTCATCCCATCAAAATTACAATCTCCTCCTTTTCTTACCCTGATTCACCTGTGTTCCTATTAATGTAAGGTAGGCATAACTTACAGTTTACTTTGAAATTGGATGCAGTAAAGACAGCCATCGGTGTATACACACACATTGTGTACAGCCAGTCTTTTCTGTGACTGCTAATGTAATGTGTATCATTAATTATCTAATTATTTTTGACATATTTAAATCAGAAATTTCTATAAAACAACCTCTTAGATGCTGACATACAAGTGAAATGCAACCTGTAAAATGTCTGTTATTTCCTTCTTCAGTTCCTAAAACTGTGATAACACTGGTTCTAGACAATATTTACAGTTGTTTTATTAAACATTTTAAATTTATTATGAATAAATTTTCTGCCAGGAAGTGATTACCTTTTGACTTGATTTCTTTTTTTTTCTGCATCACTTAATTATACGTGTGCGCAGGTCTACCGATCTGGAGGTATTGTATTTTGTTCAGTACTTTTTACAATAGAATGCCATTAATCATAGTCTAATCTATTTCATAAACCAGTTTAATTCCACAATTATAACACTTTAAAAGAGCCTACATGGAGACTGCATTTCAGTATCTCATGGGTAGGGGGCAGCTGTTAATTTATTATCACAATTACTACAATTACCATTAAGAGAAAAAAGTCAATCAATTATCACTGCATTTATAAGTTTGCTAAGTGGACAATAAAGATAACCATAAAAAGCTGAGAAGCATTGAGCTCCTGTATTATGTTACTTGGAAACATGAAAGAAGAATCCACACTGCAGTGGAACTGCAGGCTTTCAGAAACTTTAAAGAAATAAAAATCTAAACTGTATTTTTCTAACCCCATCCAAGACACAGGCAGTAAGGTCACTTGCATGAGTAATTTATGTAGAAGTGTAGTATTGTTTAATAATGTAAGGGAAAAAAAATAGTCCAGCAAGACTCTGATCTCTAAGGCTGCATTCACTGAGGTGCCATTTGAGAAGCAGGGGAAAACAAGGTGAAGCAGGCAGCAGAACCTCTGTATTCCTAGACTAATACTCTTCAAGGCTGCAAAAATTCAAATGGAAATCACTGGGAGATAGCAGACTAGTGAACTCTTAGGCTTGGAGTCTACAGTGATCCACTATTTGCAAACTATGCTTCTTAGTATCTGCTACTACTTGCAGGGGGTCTAATTTTCTTTTGGGGAAAAACAACCAACCAAACCAAACCAAACAACCAAGACCAAACCCAAACTCAACAAATGTGAAAATAACTACAGGCACAAAACCAGGGGATAATACTACTAAATAAGGCACAGTTACACATTGTTTGAATATAGACTATCTGAAATCTAGTGTACAATGCTTTAGGCAAAGGTCTCATCAGATTTAGCCAACCACTGGAAGAGGAAAAATTTCCTATCTCTTTTTCCCTAAAATGCAATAAGTCAACCTGCTTCTACGATTTGTGTACATAGAACACTCCTTTTTCACTCAAATCAGGCAGACACCTACTTTAATGATGGATGTCTCACATCCACCTATGACTTCTCACCATCTGATGAATTCTCAAAGCATGCAGAAGGCAGACATTGCATCTAGCATTCTGCCTGCAGCAAAGCGCGGTGCTGCATTATACCTACAAAAAGCTTGTGAAAGTGAAAATATTTCAGGTAGCACAAACCCCTCCATTTACTAACACAGGCCCCAAGAAGGATCTGCTAGGGCCAGTCCTAATCATGCCTCACTCAACTTACATCTGACAGGAAAACATGGTATTGCCTTTTCTACATCACAGTCTGCTGTACAGGATCTGTCCTGGTGTGACAGTAAGCTCTACAGGCTCAGTCTTTCTTTCCACATTCTCATACAACCCTTGATTATATAAATTCTGAACTCCCTAAAAGCCACTAAATTAAATTCCAAATAATTGAAAACTTGGAGCCAAACCTTCATGTGACTGATTCATTACACAGCAGAGAAACAATAAATTCATCCAGAGTTGCATTCTGGCAATTGCTCTGATCTTCTGTTTTCTCTGGGTTGTTCAAACAGTGAAGAGGGCACTAAGTGTCTCTTTGCCTGTGTACCTGAGAATATGGTTGGATTTTTCACCCAATATAAGTGAAACTGTATGTCACCCAATCTGAGTATTAAGAACTCAAAGTCACAGCTAACCTTGGTTAGATCACAGAGTAACACATTACCAACTTTCACTCAAGGTTATTTGGGATGGAACTTGAACACAGATATATCTGGAATTTTATAATGTATTATTTATTTTAATTTTTATTGATAAAGGATTTATACTTAAAATGGAACAAAGAACATGAAGTAATGAAACGCCCTTTTGCAAAGAACATTTGAAAGCCTTTATCATATTCTTTCGGCAAAGAGAAAAACCTGTATTCTCCAACTTTTGTATGTTTAATGATTTTTTTTCCTAAGCAGATAGGACCTTTTCTTAGTATGGGGACATGGGAAAATGTCAAAACCTATATATGATATCTACAAATACCCTTAAATGAAAGAAAAACATCTTAAATTACAGTCAGGGACTTTTTTAACTCCTAACTCAAATACGATGAGATGATGATAACCCTACAAGTCTAAACAAAATGAATTCAATCTAAAAAATATAATATTTTTACAAATTCATTGCAAAATATTTTAAAGTGAATAAATCTAACAAAAGTCATAAGTGTACTTTAAACTGTAATGATCTCAGCATTTTAACCAAAGTAACAATGATTTAAAAATAAATTAATTGAATCAAAAGTAGGTTTCATAAGGTCACACTAAAGATTTTTATGTTTTCTAAATAACTTAAATCTTCGTAAATACATACTTTTTCTCCACCCTCCCCTTTTTTTGTTAAGTTTTATTTTATATGTGGGGGTTTTGTTTGGTTTTTTCCTTGATTTTTGTCTATGGGGGAAAAACAACAAAATCTAACAAGCAAGTAAGAGTTCAAAACAGGAAGAGATATTGATTTAAGACATTTATCCATTTTAATAGAAGGCAATAGTAATTCTGTCCATTATACTGAGAACATGTATCTTTTTGAAGGGAGGATGAAATAGGAAACTAAGTGATTCTAATTATTATCAAGTATAAAATCCAAACAAGATCCATGAACACGGAATCATATTTTTACTTACAGGACTGTAACTGGCAGATCATTTAGGACAACCTATGAGTGACATGCCAGTACTATTCAGAGACTTAGCAATGAGAATCTACATCTTTCCCCATTTCTCATTAATGTTCCTGACATTTCTCCTACATTTAAGACAGGAACAGTAAACAGTGACCCCTGAAATTGCTGTGCAGGGAGAGAGAAGAAAGGAAATAAGCAAGGAATATGAACCCAAATTATTACCTACATACTTGTTCCAAGGGGAAAAACCGAAACACTCAATAAGAATAGTAAAATCCCCAAACTGTTTCGCATATAATACTTTTTAAATTGTTATTTAAACATCTTTATAGAATCTAAAAATATATATCTTTTAAGGAAACAATCCAAACAAGCACTGAGCTCAGATACTGCAAAATACTGGGAAAAAGTGGTTAAAGAACAAGAGAAATACATTGCAAGTAATGTATTAATATGAGAACCAGAAGAAAAAGTCTGCAGTTAGTCCATGGAGTATATATTAATTCTGTTTAGAATTCAGACATGAAATGAAGGATTACAACTGAAAAGGAGTAGGAAAGGTTACATCTAAAACACTGGAACCTCTACTGGAATCCTCTCATGTGAAGAGGAGAATAATTCTTCCTAGACCTTTCTAGATATACTGTCTCAAACATTATTTATTATGTACTATCCGCAGTGTGCCATAGGCAACTTGTAATTAAAAATGAAACCCTGTCTCATTAAACTAAAACAATCTAGTGTACTAAATACTTTAGTGATGGTTCATATAAAACACTGTCTATTAGATAAAGTCTCTTTTATACAGAACATTAGGTTTGTATGCAGACCTCTGACAGCATCATGTGGATGTAAATAAAATGGTTGTATTTATCAGTGACAAATCAGAGAGGTTGACAAAAGGTCAAATTGCTATCGCAGAGAATTACCATAGCAAATATTCTTAGTAATCAAATTAAAGTTATACTACATTTTTAATTCTATAGCACCTTTAAAAAGACTGCTAAATAGTTTTATATTGTCTTTTATTTTTAATACACTGTACTAAGATTTGGAAAGACCAAGTGATCCATCCAGCATTAGTCAATATGTGAAAGACCTTAAAAGAAAATAGATTTTCTCAACACTACTGTAACAACTGGCATTAAAATCAGGGAAACAAAAATAGATGAATATTATAGTTAAGATCTCTAGAACCTAGTATCTTAAATAAGCCTCACATCAAATTTCAAAGGCAAATTTAGATAATATCTCACTGGCCTACGATGGCTATTGACTATCCTGGGATCGTCACTAAAACTCAGTATTTGTGCATTAAGATTGAAGTACTGATAAAAAAAATTATCATTTGATGCTGGATATTATACATTAAAAATCCATGTCTTAATAACAGATAACAGAAGACTGAAACAAATCTTTCTTTCCTATTTCTTCCCCCACATCCTACAACAAATAATATATCAAATATGAGTTCATCAACCCTTTAGGAGCTGTTAGTATCTTTACAGACAGCCTCTATTTTCAGATTTTACCCTTCTGTGATGACAGAAAAGATGATACTTCTGCAAGCAATTTTACAAACATGGATAGGGCAGTTCTGTAAAGTCAGAGAGGGAGATTGAGTGCACTGATAATTACAATTTTAGATTAAATTGTAATCAATAATCTCTCAATTTCTAGCTATAGGGGTACTATTACATCACATTGCAAGATATATATTTTGCACAAAATAAAGACATCATATAAGCCAAAAGTAAAAATTTCAAATATTGAGATTTTAATAGCCATATGCTTGTGCTGTACCTGCTGAGTACAGGCAGTACCAAGAACATTGGCTCAGTCCCATCATGTGAAAAGGTTGAAAAGTATTATTTATTACAGATATTGCAGAAACCAGATGAGACACATATGCTCCAAAAAAAAGCAAACCTGAGGACTGAATGAACAAAATCTACACCTATTTGCACTCCAGAAAATTTATATTAAAATGTACTAAATAATAAAATAAGACTTTCAGGTGCAATAACATAGCAACAAAATAGAAGGTATAATTGTAAAAAATAAAATGCCATGGGGAAAAAATAGTGCTTTCAAAAAAGTAAAAATAAAAGGTTTATATAGTAAGTTATTGACTCAAAGTTTGCTATGATAAATCCTATTTTATTGCTAAGCTTAAGCTTATCTAAATTGTAAGGCAAGGGAAAAGGACTCCTACCCCTCACTCTCCTGACTCACTAATAAGTGTGAATGTGTGTTTTGTCATTTTATTCTCTTAAGCCAGTAGCAAAGGTCAGCAGTGGTATCAATTCCATGGAAAAAGGAGGGCTGGAGAAGGAGACCTACAAGTGTCCTTTACAGGTACACATCAAATAGCCAAAGGAGAAATAAAAACTTAGCTTTATGTCTTTCTCCCTCTAAAATTAGGGTAACATCAGTAAAGCAGGCAGATAAAATGAAAAAAATAATCTTGTGAATTAATAAAAATATGTAAACAGTTTAATTATAGAAATACTAGTCTATCTAAAGTAACTTAACTGTTAAAGTATTAAAACTTGTACCTTTATAAGCTACTACAGAGGAAAAGCAAGCACACTTTATATGATGTTTAGTGCGTTATTTATCACTTTACAGATGAAATTACCTCTTAAAGTGTACTTTGGAGAAGACAAATTGATTTCCTCCTCCTGCTAAATAAAAGTAAAGCTCTATTCTGCCAGCTCCAGGGGCATCAGCAGAACATTGTAGCTATATGTCTGTCAGTGTTTGGCCATAAACAAAGCTGACAAAGTTTGTGGGGGTGTAACACAGATCTTAGTTTAAAAGTATATAGAAAGACTGAGTTTGTTTCAGCAATAGGCAGACAGGAGGGGATAAAAAAAAAACATTGGAAATTCTATTGCCTCTAATTCTACTGCCTCTTTGGTTCTTTCTTTCTTGGGAAGTTTGCAATGTATGGATTTTTAATGCAAATAAATGTCCAAGGAAGTTTCACTAAAAAAACTAAACAAGACATTTACAAGAACAATATTGACAGATGTATCACTTCCTGGAAGAAAGAACTAAAGAGAAAAACACTTCCAGTGAAGAGGTTTCTGTTGCACCCCAGGCAACTCAGTATAATACAATACATGACAGTTCTGAATAAACTTCTATTCCACTAGATAAGGCATTTTTAGAGACTATCATCTTTCTTGAGAATCATAAAAAAAGAGTTCATGAACACAAGATTTTTCCAAAAACAATTCATCAAAAGCTGAAACTGCCATACAAAGGAGTTATGACCTCATCTGAATAGAGGCAAAGTGAGTCATTAAAAGGAAGATATAATAAAAGCCAGATTTCCTGCCTAGTTTCCTCTGACCTCTGTTGGCAGAGCTATTTTCTTCTTGTAGTAAAAAGTATGTCTAGAAATTGTTCAAGCTCTGCCAGGGGAACACAACTGACATGCTTGTACAGAACAAGGCTCTCATCAACTGTACTCATCAAAGCACAGACTCGCCAATTCTCTACTTGAAATGACTTATGGGGGAGTCCTCCAACCCAGCTTAAAAATCTCACTCCAACAGCAACCCAGCATTTAAGCTTAAAGCTGGCTTAATCACCTTTCTAATCTTTAATATAAAATATCATCTTCTCATGATTAAAATATTGCAGAAAATTGAATGATCTTAAGCCTAATATGCTGCTTTATCTACACAACAGAGTGTGCTGTGAATTCATCTTCCATCTTAACACTGAATTTCCTGACATCCATCCAGTTAACTAAGCTCTCTCGTGTTATCATAATATAACATCTTGTGAGAAAACCCATACCTGAATGGTTATTTTCTATTGAGAGTCATCTTACACAACCATATATCAAAACACACATTTACTGCTGTTCTCTAGTACTCTCCTATTGGGTGTTTACATGACGCCCGACAGGTTTGAGATGATTGTGTTGGAACTTATTTCCATGTTACAGCCGCAGTGCAGATACTTGTGGATACACTGGTGTTGAATGCTAATCACCACTACAGGCTGGGAACAATTGCCAGCGACGTCACTTATCACTAGAATGAACAGAAAGGCCTTAATTGCCTTATCATGTGCTTTGTGCTTCCTGCTGGAATGGCTAGAAATCACTAGAAAATACTAGAAGGGATAAAATAGTCGTAAACCTGTACAAATTTCAATAGTTAATAATAAAAGCAGTTCCAAAAGTCACTTAAGGAACTCATTACTCTTCTTCATATATACAATTCTGATGCTGTTCAAAAAAGGTCTTGATTACTTGTATGAAAATTGAATTGAACACAGGTTATGAATAAAATGCATTAAAATAGGTAATATGGGATATAGACAGGACACAAAGCATACATTTCACTTAGTTTGTATATTTAGCTATATTACTTGACAATATTCTCATAGAACAACGTTCTATAAACATAAGTAATTTCAGCTATTGAAAAGTCATTTAAAGTTTATACACTACACTATAATTCTGATAATATAAAATTCCTAGAACAGATGCAAAGTAGGTGCTTCTCTTATGCTAATTAACAACATGCTCAAATTATATTTCCTGTAAATAAAAGTACTTCTTCCTTTTTCTCTAAATAATGATCATCAGGGTATACTTATAATTAAAAAAAAAAGAAAGTGTGAAAGAAAAGAAAAATAGTAAGAACCCTTTAAAAAACAATCTTTCCTCTTATTTTCAAAAACTTCTAATTAAAATAAGGAAAATACTAAAATTAAGAGAGAGAGAATAAAAGCTGAACATAGCTCATAAAATATCCCTAGCTGTTGGCAAAGATTTTATCTTTGTCATTTAATGATGATGAAGCCAAGTTAACTGTTGCTGGAATGGAAGCAGGCTGATGAAGAAGGCTTTCAAATTGAAGTGAAGGATATCACAATCTGTATTTTTTTTAGTAGTTCCTCTATCTGTACAATTTCTTTCTCAATTCCATTACTTTCTGTATTTGACATGCCTTCCAATAGATGTCATGTGTTGATCAAAGGTATAATGCTTTAATACACTTCCGTTCATGTTAAATTGTTTGTTCATACACCAGCAAGTTCTAAGCAGCTCTCAAAATGTCAGCAAATCAGTAATTAATGACAATGTTAACTTCCAGGGGAAATTAGCTTGTGAAGGAAACCTTTCTGCTATTTGATGTTATTTATGCAAGATCTGATAGCAACATTGAGCTAACTGAAACAGATTGTGTGAACTCTTAGCATATACTAAATACTTACATTATTTGAACACAAAGTACATTAAGTTTAACAGTACATTAAAAATAAATAGGTATTTATTAAGCATTAATAAGTTCTAAAAAACATGGTAAGTAGCAATTTTAACAATTTTAATAGGGAAGACAAAGAAAATATGATAATTTGTGGACACAATCAACTGGACACTAACTTTTCCAGGTTAAATAAAAATAGAATAGTATAATTAACATGCTGCTAAAAGGACAATTTATGCATTTAAAAATATGATATGAATTAAACTTACTTAGATGTGTTTAGCATGTTTTTCGAGAGATTTAATTTCACTTCATTCTTCATCAGTAAACTTTCATTTAAAATACTTTTATATTTAAATAATGCCCCTATGTTACTGTCCACAAACACCTTTTAAAACTCTCCAAAAAAGAAGTCTGTTTGCCATTCCTGGGTTGAATTCCAGCTATTTAAGCGTGGGTTTAGGGGTAATTCTATTATAATTTAAAACTGATCCAGGAAGTAAATACGTGTGTGCATATATACATAAACATATATAAACCAAGAGTTACTCTGTCTACAAACACACCAGTTTTGTATCCTTGCAATTTATCAAATGGAAAAAAAACCCCAACTATTTTAAAAGATACTTTGCTCTCATCAGAGGTTTTAACGAAACCCACCGAAATAAATTAAAAGAAGCAAAATATTTTCCATTTACTTTATCAATTTCTAACAAGAGTTAGATATCTATGGTTATGGGTGTATATATGTGAATGAACGAATAAATCCTTAACCCACCATATCTTTTTCTCCAGTTTGCAAGCTGTCACCCGTGAAAAGTATGGTGTAGATGGTAGGATGATACTGTACCTGATTGGCTCTGGAGGTGGTCATGGGATCAGATGGAGAGGACTTGGTGGTAGTTGGGGAAGATGGCAATGTCTGGGAACAAAGCAGTTCAGGAGCAAATCAACCTTTACAAGCCTTAGACTTAACACTTAAAAAAATAAATAAACCAACAAAATAACATAACTAGAAAATTAAAAGAAATAAAAAATGCCTAAGACAAAAATCTTTCTCCTACTCATTGAAACTTAATGGAATTTAAAGTCAATTGGATAAATAATGCATGTAAATATGCATGCTTATGCATGTAAAAACAAATTCATGACTTGAAATCAAGATGGTGAACTCACATAAATACTCAAAAATATGTTGACCACATGAGGAATATATTCTTTCCTCTCTCCTCCTCTTGGGGAAATGAAAACTATAAGTAAACAAAAATTCCAGCAAGTTCAATGAGCACACTAGGAACAGTTATCAGTCTACGAACAAACAGGGCCAATGTCTGAAAGAAGTTAAGAGATCTTTACTCTGGCACTTTATAAAGCACCATTCTACAGCAAGGACTTTTAGCCAGCAAACTGTGTTCCATACCTTACAACACTTACGCTCAAGCTACGGCGTTTTTGGCAATATTCTAACTGCTAAAATATTTGTTGATCTTTTTTAATCTAGAAGCAGGTGAAAAAATGTAAGCATCAATCTCATGATGGATGAACATGCAACTAATATCTTCATAACAAATAACTACAAATTATTTATGATTAGTGTTAAAAATATTCATTTAGTTGAGTAAAGGTCAATAGCTTATTATAGTTCTGTGTTCAAAATAAACACAAAAAAGAATTAAGAGTCATATTTATTGATCATCTTTTCTAAATAATATACATACGCTTAACATTAATTCTTGAACATATTAAAAAAGCACTGCTCTGTTTAAAAATTTTATATACACATTTCTCCTTTAAAAGTATTAGATTCTGACAGAAAAACTCTTCTTTTCTTTTTATAAATGTAGTAAAAAAGTAAAATTCCAATTTTCGAAACATAACATACAATACTTATTCCAAGCATGTTTTTTGACATCTTTGCAATATATAAATATTATAAAATATCAAAATTACACTATTTTTATGTCAAGAAATAAATGTTAAAGTGCTATACAACGGAATTTATCATATGCTCATATAGTTACTAACCAAAACTATTTAGAAATAAATAAAGCAAAATGTCACACTTTCAGCAGTTCTGTTACTTACAATCATTGACAGTCCCTCATAAAATAGGTACACATAATTTTGCACTAAAACTCTTAATGCATATGAGAAAGCTGGGACACTGTGAATGCATAAAGTTGTGTATTAGCAAAATATGGGCTTGTACATATGCACACACAAATATTTTATATGTATGTTAAACAGTATGAAGATCCATTTTTCATAGTTTGTACATAAACAGGCAATCAAAACAGGAAAAATAAAATCTTAAGAAACAGATCCCTATTTTGCACTTCCAACTTGTAACTCATGTTGTAAAACAATAAAAACAAAAGAAAATATACACAGCTTAAGCATTAACTGAGACTCTTTCAAGGTGGTTATGAAGAAAATACTATCATGTATAGGTCCTTATTAAAAATATGTAGCTTGGCAAACTGCTATTGGTCAGCAGGCACTACATATCGTAAAAAAAAATGCATTTATAAAGGATTTTCCCACATCGTTCTGTACCAAACATGGGACCATCACAAGGGGTCCATTCATGAGGTGCTAGAATTATATAGCAAAAGATGTGTCTGATTCCACAATAAAACACAGCTAAGCCTGTTCAGCTATAGAATTATACTTCTGATTTTAGTGAGATGATGCAGTATTTCTCCTACCAAAGTCTGAAACTGTAAAAACATGATTTTTATCATTTAAGGCTAAACAGGAAGAAAATACAAAAAAAACAACCCAAAACAAAATCAAAAAAACACCAACAAAAAAGAATGGCGAATTGTTTATTGTCCCGGTATGTTTCCTTTATTATAGCTAGGTATTAAACTCCCATCCCTAACTCTCCCCCCCCCAAAAAAAAGTTGTTATTGACTAAAATATTTGACAAAATTGATAGTTTGTGTTATCACCACCACTAATAACTAGGGCATATGGTACTGTAGATTGTTTTGGTATGCCAGGTTACTTATTAAAAGGAAAAATAATTTGTTCTTCACAGTTGTTAACAAACCTAATTGGTAGATTTATAGGGAAATATGTAGAACACTTCAAAATTTGATAATGGCAATCACTGATATCACAAATGGTTTAAGAAACTGGAAACACCTCAGATTTCAATTTGTATCAGATTTCCAAAGCACAGAAATATGTGGCCACGATGAAAAAAGGAGTGATGATAATTATTTCAGGTGACTGTTGAACTATAACATCTATTAACTAGAACATCTCTTTATTTATTTTAGAAAAATCCATTTAAAATACAATGAAAAAAAAGAGATTAATAAATTTAAAAGCAAAGACTGTATTAATGAACAAAATCAACTATAGAAAAACACCTTTTTATTCCAAAATAAATGGCTAAATACTGAAAATAATGGGGTTTTTTGTCTTGTGGTTCTGGTGCTTTTTTTTCTTTGTATGTCAGGTTGTTTGTATTTGAGGTTTAATCTCTCACATTGTTTATGGACATAACTACCTCCATTTTTTCATCTATATATATATATGTATACATATACAAACACATACATCTATGCAAAACAACTGAAAATGTTTTGTAAAAATTTCTCCCTTTTCATGCTTCTATATAATTTGGAGATACATCTATTTATTTCTTTCATATCAAAATAACACAAAATGATTTCTCAAAGATAAAAAAACCCACCAGAAACAGGCATTTGGAGTTTGTATTGAATTTTCACTGGCTGATAAGTAATTTATTGATGCAATCTCAATTGCTTTGCAAAAACTTTTCCACAAAATTGTTTCTTAAAGAAAGTTGAATAGAACTCAATATTCTGACTTATTATGCAGTACAGTATGTTTTTTTTGTTTTAAATTGGCAAGTCTTTTGCATTAGGCAAACACTCAAACTTAGTAGTTATTAGGTTTCTGAGAATGGGATGTATAAAGAGGTTAGAAGTCATAAGATGAATTTACATTACAAGTTTCAATTTTTGAGTTGGCTACTTCCATAGTGTAATTGGAGATTTCCTGAAACTGCAGGTTGACTACTGGCAACTATGCAAATTGAATAACCAGCAAGGTTATTAAAAAAAAAAAAGTCAGAACTTCTACCATACACCATTTCTAAGACTTGCAGAGTGCTTTTTTAAGGCGTTTCTTGAATAGTATAGTCTATGCCATGATGAAATTAAACTTACACTATTTTCTTAAATATCATTACCTTTCCTATTACTTATGAGACAATGAGTTACAGATTAGAGTGTGTTGTTTGTTCTAAATTTACATTTCTAGAACACATACTTGAGAAAGCAGATTTTAAGTACTTAAAAGGAGCCTCTGACAAGCCTAATTTTAGAAATAAAATTCTGTTTGAGTGGTATTTGAGTTGCAGTATTTTCTGAAAGTCCAAGAAAATACTACTACTTTTCTGTGCTCACCAGTATTGACTGTACTGTGAGAGACTGCTCTCAGGGAGCACAACACACTAAAGGGTGTGCAGAAATACAGTCAAAGCATTGCACTTCCATTCTTGATATTTTTTGATTAACACTGTGAAGATATAGCTGTATCATGGCACTATAGATTACATACAATCCATCTGCATGGTGTTTCAAAAGGTCTCTGAGTCCTCTTTTGACTACAGTGACACCCTGATATATTTACACTAAAGAAATTTCAGTACTTACACTATGAGTAATAAATAATAAAACTGTACTGAGATAATTAACTTAATTCTCAGTACTAACTAGGATAGTTATGTATTTAGGAGTAGAAAGAAAAGGCAGAAAATGAAATACTATTTGAAACAGGGTTACAGATGTGAAAGCATAGAAAAAACATCATTTAAATGTGAAGGTGAGATTGCATTTACAACTTACCAATTTCTAGTTTCTCACAACAGAGCTTGTCAAACAAAGGAAATCCTAGCAATAACATTACCCACAATAAATAACTATTAAGACTAACCTAATACCAGGTTTCAGCCCTGCATATATTAATATTGGTACTTTTAATCACTGAAATTAGTGTGATAAAACTTATTTGCTTAAGTATTAATATTTAGGAAAAGGTATTATATTTGAAAAAATTGTGTTAAAGAGTTTAATACCTTCTGCAGCTAAAAGGAGACACAGAGAGCACTGCAAGGCCCTACTGTTCAGAACAACCTAAAAGACTTACTAGACTTTCAACACTATTAGAGATAAGCCTTTCTTAACAGACTGCTGGCTTTGCTAAACAGAGAGTCTTCTTCACATCTGCTGTGATCTCCTTTAATCTGTAACTTTGGCAAAAGACTCTTATCTTGGATATGACTATAAATATGTGACACATTTCAAAAAATAGAATTTGGATAAAGAAATAATCAAGGATTAATAATCTGTTTACAATCCAGACTCTAAAAAGGCTACTTTGATGACTTCAGTGATCTATTTTTTCTTCCTACTTTTTCATTTCTGTAAAGAACAAATAAAATAAATTTTGATTATATTTCAATCTCTTTGGATTTGGTTTTGCTTTTGTGTGAAGAAGAGACGGGGCATAAAGAAATACAGAAAGACTAAGAGGTAACTCATTCCTATTTATGAACTCTTGGGAGCCTGACTTTGTGAAAGGAAAAAAAACATGGTTTAAGTATGATCTTGAAGAAAGATTATCTCATGTTCTTTCAAAGACAAGAAGGGATAAGAAACTTGAAGCAAACCACCAGGTGCCATTTGGAGCATCAGAGCAACTCTGGATGAAAGGAACGATTTAGAATATATATTACAGCGAAAGGGACAAAAAAGAATAAGGACCTTCTCCTTCTTGAAAACTTGTCATTAACACAGAACTACTACAATATCTGGTGCTGTTACATAGAAATAACAGTAAACTGAAGTATGTAACTAGGCACAGCCATAAGAAATCCTGTGAGATATGGGTTTAAGATTCATTCTGGAAGAGAAGGTCACCTTTTCATTTTGAGATACTTTGGGATCCACAGAGATACACCAAAAGTACAAAGCCATCAGAAGGTAGAAGATAACTAGAATTTTCTTGAGAACCAAAACACTACTGAAAATGTATGCAACGTTGAATGCTGCTGTTCATCTCCCAACAAAATATTCTATTCTCATTCCACTTCTGAAGCACAGAAGAGTTTATAAGCAGCTACAAAGCTAACTGCATTCATAAACAAAATTTTGCATACGTTGAGATTATATTCAACACTGTTGAAATGAAACAGAAAATAAAACTAGTGATGTCCCAACAGAATCAAGCATATGAGGGGCAGATTAAAGAATACATATTTTTATGGAATACTAAACTTTTGCCAATAGATTCAATGTACAGAACAAAACAGCTTTTCTTTTTTGTTCTTGCAACTTGCAAAGACCTCTACATATCTTAGTATACATGGCAGAATGATAACTGGTGTGATTTTTCACCTATGTTAACAAGTGAAGAAATTTTATGAGATGTTTTTAACTAGATGAAAAGACACTGTGATCTACAAAGCTACTTATTTTTTGTTTAAATGAAAATCGTAGTTTTCTCATTTTCTACAGTTTAATGAGATTCATCTAAGTAACAGACTTGTCTTCAACGGATTATAAAGAAAAGAAAGACTTCTCAGAAGGGATAGGCATTTTAAGAAACCAATCAAAGTTTCTTAAGGAAAGAAGAATCTGAGAGCATTGGTAGATTAAAAACTGAATATAACCCAGCAATGCGCACAAGCAGGCCAGAAAGCAAACTGTATCCAAGGCTGTGCCAGAAGAAGTGTGTCTAGGAGGACGGAAAGTGGTTCTGTCCTTCTACTCTGCTCTACTGAGACTCCACCTGGAGTGCTGCACCCACCTCTGGGGCTCTCAGGATAAGAGAGACATGTACCTCCTTGAGAAGATCCAGAATAGGACCCCAAAGATGATCAGTGACTGGAGCTGAGAGAATTGGCATTGTTTATCCTAGAGACAGCAAAACTTCTTGAAGACCTTATGGCAGCCTTTCAGCACTTAAAGGGGACCTATAGGAACGACTGGGACAGGTTTTTATCAGGTAGTGACTGAACAAGGGATAAGGCTTTTAAATTGAAACAGGCAGATTTAGATTAGATGTTAGGGGGAAAACTTACTGTGATGGTGGTGAGGCACTAGAAGAGGCTGACCAGAGAAGCTGTGGATGATCCGTACTTGGAATTGTTCAAGGCCAGATTGGATGAGGCAACCTGGTCTTGTGGAAATTGTTATTGGCACAGGGGTTGGACCTAGATGATCTTTAATTTGCCTTCCAACTAAAACCATTCCATGATTCTATGAAGTTTACTGAGTCTTTGTAGTCTGAAGAACTCATAGCCCAAACCAACCCTCCTCCATTTAAGCCAATATTTTCAGTTGCGTATTCTTAAACTCAGGTTCTACTTAGGCATTTGAAAGCAAAACTTTTTTATTTAAAATTGATGAAGATTTCTTTTTTTGTTGTTGATCAACATTTCTGGAGTAAAAGTAGCTGTTTTCAATAGAGGAATATGAAATTACATATCTGAGTTCAGACATTAACTTTTGCACATTTTGAATAAATAACTGGGACCATGATTAATAAACAGAAGTTTAACTCGTGAGACATTAACTATCTACTGAAAAATTGAAGTGAAACTGGTTCCAATGAAAACTTTAATTGGAAGTTCTGGAAGTTATTCACTTCTTCTGGAAGTGAAAATTTTACTCTGGATTTACATAGAAGAAATTCTAAATCCTTTTCTATGTTTCAAAAGACCTAAACATTTCATAGAATCAAAGAATGATTCAGGTTGAAAGGGATCTCAGAAGGTCAAACAGTGCAAACCCTGTCTTGGAGCAGAGTTATCTCTAAGATAGGTCCTCTTTCCTTCCACAAAATGCACAGCTCAGCAATGGCCATTTCTGTTTCCACGTGCTTCCTGGACAGGCTGCTACAACATCTGCTACCTGCTACAAATAAAATCTGTAAGGAAAATTCAACTAGCCTACAGAAAAGTTGTAATAATTTCTGAAGTAGGTGATAAGACCAATTTAAGCAGCCTTGTCCCTTGTTCATAAGAGTTGCTATTAATTTAGAGGTGAAATTTAAAGCTTTGGATGCTAATTGCAAAGACAAAGCAACTCAGGCTCATGATCTCTTATGAAAACAATTCTCTGTTTCCCAGAAAATTTCAAACCATATTCTTACAATATGGTTTGAAAGAATTTGTATGAAACTGTAATTAATAAAGAGAGAAAAGGGAGGCTAAATGCCCATAGAAGTTTCTGGAAAGAAAAAGGGCACAGGAATCAGCTGCTTACTGTCCAATGATACTTAGAAATAGCAGATGGCTGACATCCATGGAGATAAAAAGAGATAAAAGATACAAACATTTGTCAGTTAAACATCTTTCAGACCTACTTGGAGCAGAGAACTACCTCTGTATCTACTGATAAATCCAAAGGATTAGGAGAGACAAAAAAAACCTACTGGAGAAGGTTCAGAAAGAAGCCCATAGATTTGCTTTCAAATCTGCAGCTGAAAAAGCTGAAGAGACAGAATGTTCAGACAGTGATTTCCATTAGTAAGGAGAAATGCCAGGCCAGAGTCAGCCTCTGTGTCCCATGCCTTTCCTGAAGACAGAAAGTGCTGAAATTCAAACAGTCAGCAAAGGCTTTACCTACTGACTTTCTTCATTAAATCTATAACCAGAAATTTTCTTTCTTAACTCTTTTCCCTAGAGTGAGTGTTAATAAAGCAGCCCAAGACAGAGAAATTCCAATAGAGAAATGAGAGCTGCATATTCACATATCACTCATGCTCACATGAGTGGCATTGCAAGACTTCAACTGCTGCTGTCCTTATTCATGGGGAGAAAACTACATCTTCTTTTTGATTGGAACATTTTCAGAGTTCCTAGATGAAAGTAAAATTTATTATTTCAAATCAACTTTAAATTTCCTTCAATCTGCAATGTAATACTTTGTGTACCAATGTTCTTGGGCAACATTCTAAGACAGGAAGAATCATGTAAAATTTTGCTTAAAAGAAGAAATTACTAACAATATGGCTTACTTTTTTAAAAAAATCAAAATTACTAGTACTAAAAATTTTACTGTTAATTTTAATAAATTTGTGATATGTATGAACTTAAGAAAATAACACTGGAGTTCTAAGTCATGGCAACCTGTTATAAAATATTATTCTCTTACATTCTTTAATCAAGGTATTATATGTTTCATTAAGGTACAGTATACTCTGACACTGGAGGACAGATCAACGCACCTCAAATTCTACCTAAGAATTAAGCTAGTTTCATTTCTAGGCAAAAATAATGGATTTTAGATGTGAGTAAATTTTAGATAGAGTCAATATTTTTAGTGTTTTCATTTACATTTCATTTTCATTTACCGTAATAGATGTTTCCTTATTAAAAAGAGAATTTAAACAATTCATTGTGTTTAGAACTGTTTAACATATGCACATGCATATCCCCAAATATTTGAATTCATATTATTATGCACCTGTATGTATACAAGTAATATATTTATATTTCAAGATGCAGAGCTAGTATACGTTGTACTTTAGACTGTGTCTGAACTTTATTAGCAGTGGCTGCATTCACTAATCCCTCCAAAATTTAATTGAACTTAATATTCCAAACCAACAAATTCCATATAAAAAAAAAAAAACTTTCAAAAAAGAGGAAAAAAATATAAAAATAAAAAACCCCAAAAAGCAACAACTAAAAAAAAACAAACAAACCAAATCAATCAACCAACCATAAAAACAAGTCCCCAGAATAAAATAAAAAGAACCTCAACAACTTTGCAAGTACATTCTCTGAAGATATATAGTGTGGACAACAAAATATATAATCTTCAGATACAAGAGAGGAATTATTGAGGCATTTCACTAAACATCTCTGTAATCTAGTCTCTCAGGATCTTCCTGACGTACCTCAAAACTAGCTTCATGTTATTTCAAAAGGGGAAAACCACTTTTTATTGTAATAGAGAACACTCCTTTCCCAGTGGATTAAGAAATACTGGCATACAATCCAGTATGGTATCAGCAGAAAAGCCACTCAAAATATAGATCAATTTCAGCTTTTTCTCTCTCTTTCAGGCATAATAATTTTCATGTCTAATAACTGAAAAAACAATTCTAAAAACTTGGGGCTTTTCCTTTTAGTATTTTCTTATAAATTATCTAGAGTAATTTTTATGCAAAATTATTGCATACAGAAAAAATAAGTAGTAGCAAATATTATAAATCCAATAAATGGTTTATGCACAGTTTCATCCATCTAAAACAGTCTGTTGCTAACTCATCCTGTTCAAACACATCTTCATATAAGCACTCTGTGTATGTCACTGTGTAAAACTAGAATAATTGCATACAGTTACCAAATTTTAGGCATCTTGTTAGTGTAGAAGGACAAAACAAACTCTTCCCACATGGGATAGGTGAGAAATTAAAATCTGTCCTCTACAGGATAGAGAGACAAGACATAATTTACTAATGTTCACTCATTTCTTTCTTCATCCTTTTCTTATTCAATACAATTGAAAATAATTTTAAATCCTGTATAATGCATATTTCCCCTTCTCCTTACAGAGCAAATTTGTTAAAATTAAAATTTTTATGGAAAATCAAAGAATAAAGAAGTAGGGCAATAATAGCTTGGAAAAACTTTTTTCAGTACGCAAAGATTTTGAATGAAGACAGTAAAAAGCAGGCAAAAAGATGCCAAAAGTAACATAAAATGAAATTGTAAAAAACATCCCAAGTAAATTATCCCTATGTTTTCAAGTTCTTACAGGTAAGATTTTAAAGTATCTAATTTGGGGTCAAAAAAAGTTACCTTTTTTTTTTTTTTTTTATTTATATACATAAACGTAGAGAACATTCAGTTCATCTGTGATTTTTAGTAACACTTAAGATTTACATAGGGTTCACCATTTAAGATTAAAATTCAGCAATTGTGAACTAAGACCTAGAAGTGTATTATCACCTTATACAGTAAAGAAAAGTTCATGAAAGAAACACATTAGAGCATGGCATTGGAATTTATAAAACACTGTCTAAAAGAACTGCTGAGAAACATGGAACATGTAAGTACAAGGAAAAAGAGTACCAGCAAGTTAATAAAGTGCAAAATAACATTTTCTTAAAGAACACGTTATGTTTACCCCTTCCAGCACTAAAGTTTTAAGACTTCTAAGGAGCTGCTGTGACTCTCTATTCCCAACCAAAAACTCACTTGTTTGATGCGGTCTGGATTAACAGTGGTCTGAGGCTGTAGGATGCTGACAGGCTCTGTCTTGGCCACATTCTGAGGCATTTCTCGAATCTTCTCTGCAATGAAGCCATGAACTGCATTTAGTGCTTCCACTGTTCCCTGGATCAGACACACCCGCTCTGTAGTACCTGCAAACACCAAAAGTTGATCTGAATGATGTGGATTCTTCAAGATCCCACAAACTGCTTCAATTAGGGCACAAAGATGGCAGTCAAAAGCAGTGTTGCAAAACCAAAGAGCAATACCTTCCTAAAAGAAAAAATTAGAGATTTCCTAAAGATGACATACTGATGATGCAAAGATATTTCAAACAACTCCTATTTGTGTAGATCCCATGATCACTAACTTCCCAAGTCATCAGTTAAAATACTCATAACCTTCTCCCAAAATGAAATTGTTCTGTTTGTGCTACTAAAAATCCATGCCACTTTTTATATATTAATTTCTTAACTAAAAATATCTACAGGATGGCCAAAGATGGATGCAGAACTGTGGTAAAACACTTCCTTGATTTTTTTTTTTTTTTTTTTTTTTTTTGGTGCTGAAGCTGGTTTTAGATGATTTTACATGGCTTTACTGTATAGTAAAAAAAGGACTATTTTACATATTGGGTTACAGCTTCATACATCCTCACTAATGAAATAATATAAAACCTCCCAGTATTGATCCTAAGGATAAAAGCATGACGCTTCACTGAAACAATCCATGTTCTGTATTCTACGTATCAAACCACTTAAATAGGTTGCAGAAAATCAATTTTGACTTGGAAAACAGGATCTAGCAGGAGTTGGAAAGAAAAACCCCAAACCCCTCAAAACTCAAAAGCAACTTTAAAAGGAATATTGTAGTTTCCAATTTCATTCTGCAGGAATACCAACATAAGACAACCTGCTTTAAAACTTTACATAATACATACTCTCAAAAACACATTCTTTACATTTCCAACATACACAAGTTAATGATCTTCATCACCTCACCGTTGCTGTCAAATACCAGTAAAACAGTTTTACTAACGGGGGACAATTATAACATGAACTATCAAGATATTAGTGTTCCTAAAAATTTAATAATACCATAATACTGATTGTGTTGCAAAGATATGTCAGATGCATGTGTCTATTCAATGTCCGGGCATGTTTTGATTCAAGACCATAGGGAGGGGGAGCAAAATAAAAAATTGGAGACATGGAATTAGCACAAAAATAAATAACTTTTTCTGTTGTCATACTACTAGTAAATACTATTGATAAGATCACAAATTAATATTTTCTCACATAAACTTCATCCACTCTACCTAAGAAAATGACAATGACAATGTAATGATGTGGCAAATACTAACAAGCTTGCAACAATTTCTGAAGTTGACAATATATCAGTTGGACTCATTTCCACTGTACAATCTGCATGGAACCACATGGATTAGAGAAATGTACCAGACTGGTAAGCAACCTTCTCCCTAAAATTCTCTTCCTAGCAATTTTATTTCTATATAATCAATTGCAATTAACTCATCTTAAGATATGCTCCTTACAAGAGTGTAACATAGGCTTTAACAGAGAATAGTATGGTAACCTTAGGAATTTCCAACAAAAAAATCAGCTTTTATTAGTAAATGTTCCTCATCTGCTTCTGTGGATGGTCTCTAATATTAAATATTTTATTACCTAATGATGAGGGAGCACACTAAGAACCTTGACAGCTTTTAAATTAACATATTCACATATACTTAAAATCTGATCTTTATCTTAAGTATCACGCAACACTGAAATTCAACACTGTAGTAGAAGTGCTACAGCAAAAAACATGGAATAAGAAACTCAATTTTTCTCTATCAAATTATGTTATTTAAAAATAATTTAAATTGGGATTAAAATATATCAATCAATATTTCAAAATATGTCAGATTATTAATCCTTGACGTCAAATATAAAGTTAGAATGCTTACAGTCTTAACAGCAAGTTATAAAAGTCTCCCAATCAAATGCGTATTTCTCAAGAGGAACTTTTTTCAAATATTTTTGTGACCTCAGCTCTTACAGCATCTTTTCAACAAATCAACTTCAAAACATAGCTAGTTTTGTTTTCCAAGTGCTCTATCAGAAAAGGGAGTTTGAATGCCATGAGTGAAAGTCACCACAGCAAATGAGACTTGGTTCCTAGACAAAGCTTTCTTAATGCCTTTTTTCTTTTTCCTACTTGGCTCCCTCCCCCTCTTGCAAACATTGCCTGTGGTTTCTGCGTAAAGCAATCCAGCTCGAAGAAAATGCTCTGGGGAGTCTTTACAAGGTAGTATTAATTGTCTCCTAAATGATGAGAAGTGAGGTGGACTGATCAATGCAGCTAATGCAAGTGTTCTCTAGGTCAGCAGACAACACACTGAAACAAAACACAGATCAGGTTACGGGCGAGGTACTGGAGCCTCATTCAGAAAGCACTTAACAGGGACGGCTTCTGTCAAAATACTTGAATGGAAAACCGTCAGTGCTAAATAGGAATTTCGTTAGACCTGACACTAAGTGGCTAAAGGGTATTTTGCAATCTGTGTTACTCTAGAAGGTGCAGCACAATAAAAATATGCCGTATGTCATACTCCAGACCAAACATGCTACATTTTAGTACGTGTAAACTAGGATGTAGTAGCAGAAATCATCGTTCCATGAAAAAATAAAATTGTGCAAAACCACATTTCACACGGAGTTTAAGTTTTAAATTGCACATTTGCTTTGGCAGCTATGTACATACAAACACACACACACACAAAAATTAAAAATTAATAAAGTATGGAGAAACTGTACACCTATACAGTTTGGAATTGTCTTAATCTTTTGAAGTGATGTTGTCATATTCCTTCACAACTGTAATAGCTTTTCACTCAGATACTAGATTACAATAATTTGCAAGAACTATGCAAAAGAAAAACTGCCAGCTACATGACCAATCTGTATAGCAAAACTAAACCTACAAATTGCTAATGCTGGTGAAATTTCTGTCATTTTAAGAGCTTTTAGACTCCATTAGTGTATGAATTAAAGTGTCAGATTGCTTATAATTTTAAGTCAACAGTTTTATCTAATCCTTTTTTCATGTTTCTGTGAATGAAAGCTCAGCTGTCTACATATATCTACATCTCAGCCATATCCACACTTTTTGTAATATGAGTTTCAATATCTGTATTTAAAAAAACAGATCTAATTTTTCAAATAGCTGACTCAAAGAAAATCAAATTACCAAAAATCATTGCCCTTATTTATGTTGCGTAAGCATAACTAATATAAAATTATTCTGTTTCTAAAAATTATTTTCAATTCAATCAGGTGCTAGGGTCATGTATTGCATACTGCCTTTTATATATGAAGATACAAAACACAGAGAAGAAAAATTTTGACACTGTCAATGGTCAAAGGTACAATAGGTGATCACCAGCCCTGTATATTAAATAAGCCCTGAAAAAATGTTTTTATGTATGTTCAATAACAACAAAGTCCATGCCAGAAATTTGCATGGGGCTATGAATGGGAAAAAAACTATCTGAAAACATGCTGCTGATGTTGCTATCATCATTTAATGTTTATTTTTTTCAAAGTAAATTGCTTTTCAGTAAGTGAAATGTCATTTCTTTCCCTT
This sequence comes from Lanius collurio, assembly GCA_020086605.1. Taxonomy (NCBI): domain Eukaryota; kingdom Metazoa; phylum Chordata; class Aves; order Passeriformes; family Laniidae; genus Lanius; species Lanius collurio. The sequence goes on along the minus strand of JACBWW010000004.1, from coordinate 23,842,176 downwards.
TGTGTTAGAATCCAAATTCAATTTGAATGTGTGGGTTTTAACATTTCCTTATCAAATAAGAGGCAGAATCTAATTGCACAAAAAACTCCTGTCTGTACACTCACCAAAAATTTATTTGTAAAACCATCATAGAAAAAAGGAAATCTTTATCTGTTCTGCAGTTCCATGAGAGAGAAAAAAGTGAAACCATTTAGCAGGCATCACACAATTTAGAGGAAAGTAAGCAAATCTTCTTTCGATATCTAATAAATTAAGACTAAAACATAAACAAGCTTGCAATAACTTTATTTTAATAATTCATTTTTCCTTCTACCTCGTGTAACTATCTAAAATTTTACTTCTGGCAAATATCCTTGGACATCACACTAACTTTTTCAAGAACTTCAAAACAACAGACCATGATTTTTCTCTGATAATGTTATTTACTTATTGGACAACTGATAGAGCTTTTAAAGCAACCATTAGAATAAATGTCAGGAGATGCAACAGGATAAACAGTCCTGATGCTTTTGTTGTTTGTATTTCTGTACTTAACTGGCACACATCTATAAATGGTTGTCACTAAAATTTAAAATGCTTGCTTAAAGATTCTGATTCAACGTGTAGGAGTTCTTCTGTACTCACAGAAATTCTCACTAAATGTTAAATGTACTTCTGTATTTTAAGAAGACAAAAAACATTTCTCAGCTGAAATGTTTTGGGGAATGCATGGTACCTTTCAGAAATCTCTGTGTTTATATGAGTATATAAATTTTACACCAGGCTTTTACGTCAATCTTAAAGAGAATTTCAAAACCTAAAAAGCCCAATGCAATAGCAGCCCAGAGTAATCTCAATGCATACACTAATTAAATCTCCTTGTATTTTTCCAGTGTACCATGCCAGTTTCTTGGATACAAAAAGGGAGAACCTGTGAGAGGAGCCAAAGTTGAAACCTTAACTAAGTGAAAGCTGCACTACAGTCTCTCATCAGCTGATTTACACTAAGTCTGATGATCTCATAGGCTTCCCAAACTCAAAGGGGAAACAAGGGCTGGTAGAAATTCTAGGGCATTGATGCTCTTTTCTTGCTTTCATCCAGACAAAATAATTTTGGAACTACTTGCACAGAGCACTCACAGAAATAAGGGTGTGTTCAGAGGAAGCCCTACTACCCTTAGCAGAAGAACCCCACTGCTGAACTCCTGTTGATAATACATCTTTTTTGTATGACATCTGGACAGCCATGCACCTATGTGTGCACATACACATTCATACCCACATATATACCAATCTGTTTTACTGTAATTGAATATAAGACAATGTTGAAATGGATCAAGTTTAAAAATTCTGCAAAACTTATGAAATGTATGAATCCTCAGTTACATGAAAACAGTATAATCCATTGTGATTTGGTCACAAGACTGAATCATATGAATTCAGGTTTACCACAGCTATGACTAAAGAAACAGATTATTCCCACGTGAATGAGAAAGCATGGGAATTTAAAAAATTCAAACCTCATAACTATTAAAGGTTTAGAAGAGACGATGATTCATCTTACAAAGCAAACAATCCCTTGAATATAAATTGTTTTGTTATGTATCGACTAAGGCTTTGATGATGATTTCCCAGAAATTTAGTTACATAAAGAGAGAGGAAGAATTACTAATTGTTACTATACTGTCATGTGTAAGAGACAAGATTGCAACTACTTCTCTTTGTTTAAGAGTTATTCATAAAAAAAATAAAGGTTCCTCTGCAAATGGTGGCAAATGTCTCCAAAACCAAACTAAAAGGTCAGAGATCTTTTTCTTTCTATGGTTTTATGTAGGAGCCTTAGTAAGATGAGAAATACTCAGAGAGAAAGTATGTGTGCAAATTAATGCCCAAATGGCTGCAAAGAAAGTGAACATACTCTAATTATGGTTTAGGAAAGTATGTTTCTGGAAAATAAAAGGTCTGGAAATAAGAAAGCCCTCAAACCATGGACAGAAGCACTATATTTTTATTAATTTTCTTTTGGGAAATGTTTGTCTCCATATATTATTTGTAAAATTATCTGTAACAAATGAACTACTGTTTACTCAAAATAAACCCACCTGATTGATTCCATCATAACATTTACAATGAGAGAAAAAGGGGAATATAAAACATAGAATTTAAACAAAATAAAAAATCGTTAAATTTAATCATTGTTATTTACATATTCCACCAATTAAAAAAAAAACGAAACACATGAGTTCAAGTCCCCTAACTGTATGGTATTCTCTGTTAACAAATAAAAATTCACTTCATTTTATCTTCTTAACATTAGAAATATGGTTGATGGACTTCAATTCTCTTCTGATTTCTTGTCAAAAGGAAATGGGCTCACTATTATGATTCTTTTTAATAATGTAATATAACAATTTGATTATTCAAGTATTTTTTTGATTACCAGTGCCTGGAAATTAGTATCAGTAAGCATCTAAAGAAATAATGATTTAATAAAAATCCAGTAGTGAAATTTGGTGAAAATGTTAAATTCAATGATAAGTAAAGCTTTCAAAATTATTAAACAAAAAGCACACCCAGTACTACCAGAAGGCCATATTTGTCAGAGAGAAGAAAGTAACTGGCCTTATTTTTAGAAGACAACTACAGAACAGAAAGAAAAGAAATAGTACGTGTTTTTCAACATATCTGGAATGAATTTTTTTATTAACAAAAGAATGTGAGACTATTTTTTCCTGCAAAGTAATGTTCAGTTGACAATTACTGCTTTTATACTACGCTATAGTAATATGAACCTTTGTTCATAATGCCTCCTACACGTACAATTACCAAACCAAAAGGAAAAAAACCACCCATTTAAACAGTAAAATACATACTCTGAGAAATTGTAGGAAGTGATACATCTTATAATTTAGAGTGGTAATGGCAGAAACCACCAAGGGGGCTTTTCTCCTTAAAAATATTTCTCAAGTTCCATAGTTTAAAAGCATGTGGAAAGATTTGGGAAATCCTCCTGGATAAGCTGAGCTGCTTAAGAAATCGAATCTCATCATAAAATCATTGTTATTTATTTGTTTAGAGGCAGCAAATACCAAACTTCCGGTAAATGAGCTATAGTCAAAGTTTAGATTAGAAATTCTACTAAAATATTTGTGACTGCATGTATATTTTTTCCCATATATTGCAGGTAAACACTGACAGTGCTCAGGGCTCCCATTGCAATGCAGTCTGTATGGGCCTGTTCTGGCTGTATGCTGTAATGGTTTCCATTGTGATGCAGTCATTGTAGCACACATCCCGAACAGGCCCCTACAAACCACATTCCTTTTGTACCTAGCTCCTTCCTTTTTCATCTCTAAGTGCTAGTCTAATTCCATGTTCTGCTCATGGTAGCTTCTTTATGCTGTATTTTTAATTAAATCCATAGCTCCCCAGCAGCGGACTCTAGTTCAGGGTTTATATGGTAAGAAGGTAGGAAGAGTTTCTGACTACTGCTCAAACACTTAGTCTGTCACAATTATTTTTCTTTTTCTTCCTAGCTCCTTCCTGATTGCCAGACTGCAACCCTTTTATAGCATGTCCTGTTGATTTTCTATGAATGACATTCATCTCCCACTAAATTTAGTTTCTAGAATTTATGTACTGGGTCCAGTGTAGCTGATTAAGAAAGACATGGACATCCATGAACAGTGCACCCCATCTGACTTTAGATGGAATCATCCCAAAAAAGATAAGAAGTTCTCACCCTCAATTATGCAAGGAACATTAAGTATTACTTTAGATTCGATGGAGGGCTCCTCAAAAGTTCACTACATACAGGCGTAACACGATACTGTTTTCCAGAGACAGCTACAACATAAATAGTGAATTACTCTTATTACTAGAGCTATAATAATTACTATAGCAACATTAACAAAATTATCCAGTTGTAGGAATAAAGCATTACATAAAATAATTTTGATGGAGTAAGAGGTAAGCTAAAGTTTAATGAAGAGATATTTTTCTCAAAAACAAATGTCACACTCATTTCTGCCCACCAGAAGATTTATATAAAGTCATAAATATTTTGTCATGTAATATGTCTACAATAAAAAGGAGTAAAAAAGGTTATGTAGGCAGAACTGTTTCTAAATAACTGTTTCTAAATAGAGCTTTTTCACAATTTCTTGCACTGGACGACAGTTGCTCTTTCTCTATTTTTATAGCTACACATTCTTTTTTCCTAAGCACTCAAAAATTCCTGCTTCACAGGTATTTGCTGAACTATTTTCATTCTTGTACAAAATTACTTTTAAAATGGTCAAGGTAGATGTAACGGCCCTGGGAAGTTCGGTACCAATGAGAATCAGATGAATTGAACAAAAGATCTCCTGCCAGCACTGACTGAGCCAGACAGGAGCCTTTTTAAAAGACCAGTCATTTTGTGACTATTTTCAACTATTCAAAAGAATAATGCAATAATTTAATGTTTATACAATTGGTACAGCATTTCAATGTGTTTATAATTTTTGTTATTGGATTTGAAGGAAGGAATCTGCATCTCAAAGGACTCCAAGGCCAAAAGAGTTTTTCCACTGCTATTTTTCAGGACTCACCTCATGAGCTGGAATTTCAAATTAATCTGAGTAAGTTACTGATGCTCAGATACTCCTTCCTGGCTGTGCTGTGCAGTAACACAAGGAAAACTTTACAGAATTAAGAACCTCACTGGTTCTCTGGGTCAGTAGCCACAAAAGACAAGTTCGCCTCTAAAAATCAGACTCTCTAGAGATACAAATACATGTGAAATTGTCACCTTTATTTGCCTGAGAGCTCAATTTACAGGATGGCAGCAAATTCATAAATGAAGAATGTGAACTTCAAGAATGGTACTTATCTGTGCTAACTATCTGTGTGAATTCTGCACAAGAAACCTTGCTCTTGACAGTCTTTTAAGTCTGCTCCCTTCTCCAGCACTAAGCCATAAACCTTCTCTACTTCAGCAGCAGAGGAGCACTGCAGGAACCTGCGTTGGTGATGGGAGGGAGGGAAGGAAGGTGCAGTTGCTACCTCTGCTCTTCCCTTTTCCTCCAACTGCAGAACTTCTTCCTTGTTTCAGGAAAGAAGTTGAAGCTCAGTAATTCTGATGAGGGAAGAGACAAATACTGACACCATTTCAAAGCTCCCATACCACTTGGTACTACAGGATTTAGAGCCTTAGGGATAGGCACTCCTGCAGCAGGATCACATTGGCCAGAAAGAGCTGGATTATTAAAGCGCATTTATGCTGACAAAAACTTATGATCTCTTATCCCTAGAAACAACAGCATCAGAGTGGATGGTAGTGCTTTGATATGCTTTTTTAATATTATTGTGACAGGCTTCGATGGCATCATTTATCCAAATAAAGTATAATTTTTCACATTCATTAGCAAGCCAATGAATGGCAGTAATGTACATTAAGCTGAACAAGGGTGTGCAAATGCTCTAAAGCATTTATATGCCTGAGAGGCCTAGCAACCCTTTGCCTATTCTTTTTTTTTACCCCAAAATTACCTGCCACCTCTAATGACTTTTTCTTGCCCTCAGAACTTAATTACTTGTGGAGTCTTTCAGATTTTCATTATTCACTAGCCAAGCTCACACATTCTCTTACTCTTGGGGGAAAAAAAAAAGAGAAAAGGTGTCTTTGGGTTGTGGAGAGAAAACCTAGAAAATGGTAATTGGTAAAAAAGGTGCAGTATTGATGGCATGCTAAGATTTGGAATGTAATTTAAATGTTAACAATGTGCATTTTCAAGAATAAATTTTAAGTGTCAGTAAACCGAGAAAAGCAGTTAAACTTCCACAATATGAAAAATGTCTTACGAAAATAAATTGAATGGAAAGATTAAAATTTGTAAATCCAAAGCACCAGCAGTTGAAGATTTTTACTAACTCTTAACTAACACTAATTAACACCAAAGGAGTTGTCTAAATCGTCTAACAGGAGAATTGTCTGGAAACAGCAAAACTTGAGGAAAAGGCAGGAGAAGAACTGGCATCAATCAAAAAATTTACAAAGACAGAATACCTACCATTCCATAATACATTCTGACTCAAATATACAAAAAATAAATATACCCCAAAATAAACACAGGTCAACTTTTTCAAAGAAAAAAAAAATTAAGCAGAAGAATGATTGCATATAAGTATATCCATGTTTTATGCCTTTTTTTTTTTTTGATACAGGTATTTGAAATACGTCTAGCACATGTTTTTGTGTCCAAATAAATACAAAGGACATTAAAAATTGTTCTCTCAAGTGAAACAGGTTCAACTACGAACAACTACAAATTAAGAACTGTGTACTACTATCAGGCAAAAGCCTAGCATGAAGCATTTATTCTAGTCTAAAAATAAAAAAGTTGCAGTAAGTAGTTTCTAACCACAAACAGAAACAAGAATAAGCAAAGTGAAAACTGCCCACTGATATCTTGTAATTTTTGAGATGATATTTCACAGCTATAGACAGCAACATTATTCTGTGAAATTTTAATTTGTGCCTACCCAGAACAAGGCACAGAGTGAAAAAAGCTTTATTAATAATAACATATCCTCTGTTTTAACAGCATAGAGAATGTTCCTAATGCAGTTATTGACCAAGTGTATCAGAATTATGTCAGGTTTTAAATCTGCCTATTTTTATCCAAATCTAATTTTAGGTTTCTTTCCTCGAAACTAATAAATCAGCTCAAAATAAAAATGAAATTCCTGTTTATTCTGAAATCTTTTTTAGCACTAAAGAAACATGGGGAATTGTAAAATATGTATAATAGCATAATAATAAACTAATACATCCTAAAATGGGCAAAAACCCAACTGCAGTAGAATCCTTATTCTTTGATCATTCATGAGATTCTGTTTTAAGTTGAGGAAATTGGTTTTGCCCATTTGAAAAAGAATTTACCAGTCTAATTAGATTTTTTAATCTTCTCTCAAACAATTTATTCCCTGGATTGTTTACACCTGGATGACATAAAATGCACTTTTAATTTTTTTTTCTCTTAGGTAAAAGCAAGATCAGAATCATGACAAAAATAACATCAAAAAATCCAAGTAATTTCATGATGCTGGAATTAATAAAGCCTATTTCCCTACAGATTTGCATCTTTTTAAGGTAGGAAGATGCAGGCTCTGACAGAAAGTTGTCTGGGGACAGCAAATAAAGGCATGAAGGAATGTATTCCTTTAGGAGAGGATTTCATAACACCAGGCGAGGTAACACTGAGACTGATCAAACAAATCAAGTGTCTTGTTTAAAATTGTCCTGATCATCATTCAGAAGCAATAGTACATGCATATATCAATAAAAAAAAAAAAAACAACAAAATTCATCTATTATGCATTTGTGTATTTAGCCTTTTCATATGTTTTTGATAAACTAGGAATGGTACATTTTGAACATTCCTTTCGATGAAGTGTGTAAACCTTCCTTACAATCACAAGTGGTGCCCTTAGAGCTATGTTTATGAAACAAAATACAGGTCTTTAAAGGAACTCTTGCAACTCTAATTCCTCCTGAGTACTGAGCAACTATACTGTGTCAAGTGTAGAAAATGGATATTTACTTCTACTGAATTTGCATTTCCTGCTCACAACACATGGTGGAATGTTTTGTGTGCCATGATACTTACATTCTGTTACCAAGATCACTCTGAATTGTATTCATGACAGCTATATTCAAATAGGAAAAACTATGAGATCATAATCATAGCTCTCAATCCCTGCATTATTCCCAGCTTTTTGTACCACTCCTAAGAAAACATACTGCAGACTGTAGGGTTCTAGATATGGTCAAATGATGGAAACAATAGGAAAAAAGGTAGCAAGTAATAACTTAGCACGTACAAAGGAAAGAAAAAATTATTTAATAGTCAATACCAAATTGAACTAGTAAGAGGAAAAAATAAACACCTTAAACAATGGATTGAATAACTAAACTACGATATATGCAAATGAGGTTAAATGTAAGTTTTCAAATGCAAGATAAGTCAAAAATATAGCACATGACTGTTGATTATGATGCACCTAGTTATTTGGTCCTTTTTAATTTCTATGCTGCTTTTCACTGCAGCATTTGGTGTAATGCTGCATTTTATTTGCCTTAGTAATCATGAATATTACATGCATTGTGCTCAGTTTTAGAACAGGAGCCTTTCTATATTTGTATGTTTCTTGTTAATGTGCTATGGAATTCAAAACCTATGGGACTTTGGGACCTTAATTTAAGCCTGTGGCAACGAAGATGCAGCTGTTCATTTATAAGCAATCATCACAGATACAGAAGTTTTAAGATTAAATTTGAAAAGCCACTTTCCCAAACTTTTAAAATTATTAAATTATAGCAGAATCAGTGCTATTTTTATTGAGAATTATTTTTACTTGTTAAGTTTTTTCCAAGTTTAAAATCAAACCAAAGCAATTTTACATAGCATTCCACCTGAGCTTGCACCACGTTAGAATTGCAGATTAAGTATCAGTATTTGATTATTATTATAATGTTTACTTTTCACATACATAATTATAATATATCATCAACCATGACCCACTCAAGAGTCTTTTGAAGTTGGCATTATAAATTTTATTCTACATTCACCCAGGTGCAATTCAAGACTGCTAAGCACAATTTATTTAAATGAAACTTCTCCTATCATTGAATTGAATAATTATAAAATAGTGTTATTTATTTGGTCTTATAGAAATGCCCTAAATAAATAAAGTTATAAACCAAGCAGATGACATTATCAATATATGAAAGCTACATATCTGTTGACATCTGAAGATAACATATTAAAGGGTAAACATTGATCAAGTTCTGGAGAACTCTTTTACAGGGAAAGGCTGAGGCAGCTGGGCCTGTTCAGCCACAAGATGAGTGAGAGGGGACCTCATCAGTGTGTCTAAGTATCTAAAGGAAGGGTGTCAAGAGAATGGATCCAGGCTCTTCTCCGTGGTGCCAAGTAATTGGACGAGAGGCAATAGGAAGAAACAAGCACAGAAAGTTCCACCTGAACATGAGGAAGGACTCTGTACTGTGAGGGTGACTGTGTACTGGAACAGATTGCCTTGAGGGGTTGTGGAGGCCCCTCACTGGAGTCATTCAAGAACCATCTGGATGCAATCCTCTGCCATGTGCCCTAGGATGACCCACTGTGGTCCCTTCCAACCTGACTTATTCTGTGATTCTGTGCATGTATTTTTTTAACTGACATGATGGGATAGCTGTGTACCTGTACTACATGTTACTTTTTCAACTAGGATACTCCATTCTGTAGGATTAAGCCAGTAATCCAGGGTGCAAAGGGCTGATCATGATGGAGTCCAGAAACTCTCTGAATTAGTGCCAAAGCTAAATTCCTGTGGCTAAAGTCCAAAGTTCTGCTGTATTAGGTGGCAACACCATAGTTTTGCAAACAAGCTCTCAGGGCACTGTCAAGATGATCAGTAGATACTAATGAAAGTAGTATTTTCAGATGGCTGATAGAAATAGTATCATATTACCAAGGCTCTCCTTCTTGATAGTAACAGGAGGTCTCCTTAGGTGTGTAGAAGCCATGCTGTTTAATCCCTCAATATTTTGTCCTGAGTACAGCCTGTGAAAGAAGTTTTGTCTCCAATGGACACTATAAGGTTCAACAAGATACTAGTCCTTTACAAATGCCCCAAAATTGTAAGACACTAAACTTATTTTCCTCTTTTATTCCTCCTCCTTTATCTCATGAATTTTTTTTCTTCATTAAAAAAAATTAATATGAGAAGGCAGTGTTTACTAAAGCAAGGCAGGCCTCCCAAAAGACAATCACTCAGGTTTTGTGATTTTCCTACAAAGAAGTAGCTCTATTTTCCTTTCCCTACAGATCTAGCCGCTGACATGAAACTCTGCAGCAAAAATCCTCAAGGAAATGCAAGTAAAAATTACAAAGTTTTCCAAAGCAGACAGGCTCCTTTCAAATGTAGTTTCACCTTTTCCTTGCAGACACACTGGGGACTTCCTTCAGTAACACCAGACAGATATAAAATACAAATAAATGTGCAAAGACTGGAAAGGAGTGTGGCTGTTGGCTAAGAAAAATGTTACCAAAAGTGTGCAACATCTAAAACCATATGATCTGGCCTGCTGTAGATGCCACAAACTCAAGTAGGTGAGAATTTCTGAAGTAAGGTAGGCTAGGATTTTCTAATCTTTTGTATGTTTCTCAGAGCTGCCCCTTTTCTACCCTGCAGAAGCTCTTCACTGCAGTGGTCAAAATGAGAGAGAAAGACACCTATTTTTTTTGTACATTTATTTACATTGATGAGCAATCACCAGGGGAACTGCTTTCTCTTTATTAGCTACGTAAAATTTAGGCAGCATAAAAGAGTCACAAGTATGAAGACAGCATTAGGAGCTGAACACCTAAAAGCTGTATTTCCTAATTTGTTATATCCCAAGCCCTGGCACATACAATTAAGAATACAGGTAATTAAAGATTCCGTACCTCTCAAAATTTTATCAAGACAGACTATTTTTTTGTATTACTTGGAGGTAGGAATTGCTTACATTATTAAAGACTGTTTTGTATGGTACATATTCCAAAGAAATCTAAGCTTAAAATTCATGCTTCAACTTTGTCTTTTCCTGATGTGTATATAGAACCATGTAGATATAAACTCTGAAAGACATTTATTTTAGTTTTATTAATGTAAACATCAAAAACGTTAAATGGCACATATCCTGCAGACTGATTTATGCAAGTCAGACTGCTTCACAGTTCTGGCTCATTGATGTAAAATTTTATTTTCCCTAATCAATTTTATTACTTTGTCCTGCTAGAAGTGTATTTCTTTCCAAGTCAACTCTAAATTGAATATCTAAAAGGAAACCCCCTTAAGATAATTCCCTGATGCAGTCACTACAAAGTGGTTATAGTGGTAGTATGTAAATTACTACAATACTGATGCTCATTCCAGAAACTGTGAGAAATCACCTGACTTCTGTCAGAGTGAAGGACTTGGCAAGAAATTGTAACACTCAGAGATTTCACGTGCTAGTGATGATTACAGGTCATTGTTCAGGAATTTGAACTCTGCTCAACTATCTAATATAGATCTACCCACAATGCAAGTCATGAAAAGCTCCTAGGAAATGTGCATCTCAGCTCTCCAAAGTGATAACCAATAAGAAAGGAACCAAAAAAGGTCTTCCTCTGCTCTCTGGGTCTTTACATGAACAGTCAAACCTAGTTTGAAGTAATCAAGGTTTTTCCAGCCATTACTCAATAAAATCTAAGACAGTTGCTATTCAAATGCTTAAAGAATAAGTTCTAAGTAATGGTGTGACTGAACAGCCCAGATTAAAAAAAAAGAAAACAAAAACAAAAACAAAAAAGCAGCCTGCAGGAAATCCAGAAGGACAAAACTCCAAAATTTAAAAGAGCTCACCAATGAGATCGGCTTTCCTTTTGGGAAAAAATCTGTATCATGTTCACATACAAGACAGTGATATTTAACAAAAAAATTCAGCTGAATTCTAATCATAAACTAGAATACCCACAGACATCACTGGCCTAAGACAGCAAGGATTCAGAACAAACTGTTGTGCTTACATTATTTCTTAAAGTATGCACGATAACACTGCAGTATCTCATTTAACAGGTCACCTGGAGGATACGGAAAAGTAGAGAGAATTACAGTTCACTGAAAATCCACCAAAAAGGATTCAGACAGTTTTTTTTTTTGGGTTGGTTTGGTTTTTTTGGTTTTTTTTTTTCTCAGTATCACAAAAAGAACACTATATTCTTCAGATCTTGGAGGTTTATTAAAGCAAATGGACGTCAAAAAGAAAGTAGGCCAATCAAAAATAAAAAAGATCAATGTAAAGCATTGCTTTGTCCATGGGGAAAGAGATTTTTTTATATACTTTTATATAATTTTTAGTTTTATTTTTTATATAATTTACATATGTATAGATACATACAGATCTCTCTAGAAATATTTTGTAAGTAAAAAAAGAGCTGCTGTCTACATTTTTTTAAATCTTTAACATGAAGGGCCTAATAAGAAAAATAGATGCAGAGATAGAAAAAAATTGAAAAAACAATCACATATATTTGATAATGTTAATGTCCCAAGTCTTTTCATATCAACCACCAGACATTCTTGCAACTACCACTCTAAAGCTCCACTGTCATTGTCTCTGACTAAGAAGTATTTCCTATAAAAACTAAAGGGCAAACATAGAAGCAAAACGGCCCAGCAGCTGCCACTGCTCCTTCACCCTGCCTAAAATAAATAATTGGATAGGACATGATTAAACAGAATTACTTTAACGAGTATAGTTTACATGCACATATTTTCATGCATATAAATAAGAGGCAATGCCATATCATCTCTGTCAGGAAGTCACCTTCATTTGCAAGGATGTGAATTTGAGCCATATAGCTCCTCAGTGGATCAAAATTAAAATGGAAGAAAATCAATTTTGTAATTATTAATATAATAGACAAGAACTAGGGTGGTGAGCCATCAATTCTAATTAAAGGCTGCAATTAAAGGATACTTCAGTCAGTCATCTCTCTGAAAGTATACTCTATTGATTGCTACATTAATTATTAAAATCATATTAAAATAAAATTCAGATTTAGTTATCTGCCAGCTACTTCAAGATAATATTCTGAGTCTTACAACTAAATGAGTGACATCATAACTAAAATATCTTTTCTTTTTTTTTCTCTAAAGAATCCTTAGAAATGATACACAAGAATTTTACTTTCTGATTTAGTCTATTAACTCCCCATGGTAGTCCTTTAGGACTTTCTTTTCCTCACAGTATTTGTCAGAATACCTATTTGTGTTGTGTACTTCAAGTATGCATACATATCAGAAAATCCTAAATTAGGTATTTGAAGAACTTTTGATACAGGTAAAACCAAGACCTGGTTGTATAAGTAATAAGAAGAAATGTTAAAATACAACTCATGATTTTGCATTTCAAACTGAAAGAAAGATAGATGAAAAACAGAGTTCATAGTTAATAGCAACGAGGTACTTGACTCAGTCATGTTTTATGTTTCTGTGAAGAAAAAGAACTTAAATAAGAAAGTAGTTGAAAAGGTGATGAAGATAATCGAATCCTGACCACAAAATTCAAGTTAAAGGCAGTCTCAGTTAAGAAAAATTCAGAAAATATTGAAGTAAATAGACTGTAAGACACAAAAGAAGTCAAGTTATAGGAGTGGCAAGTAAGAATTGTGAAAAATTCCATCCCACATTAGTCCTTGCATAAACGTCCTTTGACTCCGGTATGATAAAACCATAAAAAGATGCCATCTGAATTGTTAAGTACATATGTTACCAGTATTATCTCCTACACTTTCTTAGCATCTGCAGCTAACATAATAACAAGAAAGTAATTTACAGTTGAAATCCTGTTGATTTCAACTGCACAATTACAGTACCTAATGTATCAACCCAATTGCTTTGTTACCTTATCCAAACAGTCCCTAAAGTTATTTAAATGTTGCCTGAAATGAAAACATTGCCAGATGCTTTCAAAGATCATAGGCCCTTGACTTTGAAAGAGCTGAGCTACCAAAGCTAACTCCATAAAATCTTGAATTTGTAAAAATTTGTTCCAAATTATCGAATTCCACAGTTAATTTTTAAGTTGATAATTGTATAGGCAGGTGGCCAGTCTACAGAAATTTATGAAGTTATGACTGCCACCCACTGCTCTGCAACTATGGCCTGTAAGGAGAAAAAAAACCCTAAAAAACACAGGAAGGGAGGAAAGGAAGAAAAAGGAAGGAAAATTTTTATAATAAAGTATCTTATTTTATTAATACATTCCTTATGCTAAAAGGAATGTAAGCATAAGCAAAACCTAGAAGCTGAAAATTCCAGCTACTTCCTCAAAAATAAAGATCAAACCTTACAAAATAAAGTAAGGTTTTAACTAAAGAATTTAACTAAATATCTATCAATCAAACTTGCTTCTCTTAATTGTGTTCCACCAACCTTAGCCTCCTTTGAAAGTCAAGTAAGTAACAGCAGGCAATAGCAGCAGGTGAGACGGAACAGGCGATGGCAGCAGGTGAGATTCACCATAGGTGTCGTGCAGCCTGGCTGAACGCACAAACACAGGTTTCAAAAACCTGCTCTTGATTTAGACTCACTGGATTCAGTTTACTAAAATCACTACAAAGCCAGGAATTTTTCCATTGAGAATATATCTCTTCAGAAGGTAGAAATTTCCTAAAATATATTGGGAAATTAATTAATTGCCTTCAACCTTTTATACTAACCTATTAATAAAGTCCACATCTATATGATGGTAAATTCTTTAAGTTTACATGCACATCATATAATCTAAACACATTTAACAAAGAAAAATATAAAGAACACTTTAAAGGAAATTACCTATACAGATTTATGATTTTAGACAAAATATTTCACAATGAATATCAAAAATGTTCCAGGTCACTTTTCCTTTGAGATACCTGTTTAGAAAATTTAGGCAGTAGTTGATGGCAACTAAGAACTCTTCTTGACAATTCTTTTTTTTAATTACCATAAGTTATCAATGTTTTCAAAAAATCACTAAGAATTAGGAATATACAAGCATAATATTTATTATTATAAAGACAACCACAATAATATATTGAAGTTTTTTGCAAGAATAAATGCACTGAAATCGAGCTAGCTATTAAAATTCCTTGCCAGTGTAGGAAGGGTGTTTGTACATTTATATAAAAACAGCAAGCTCAAAAAGTATCTTTAAAATAATTACCGAGAGGAGGAAGAAAAGTATTACAACAAAGCAACAGCTAAACAACTATTATCATTTTATGCAGCAGGACTATTCTGGTCCTCCAAGTGCCTCAGACTACTCCAGGGACAGGATTTTAAGAGCAGTTACATTTGTACAGTAACTGATGCGTTCAGTTTTCCTCACAACAGTGATTAAAATGGCTCAGAGAGAGTTGTTGTGCTGAATGCAGTTAATCATCGAGGATTAGGCAAGCTGGCTTACAAAATTCTGGCTTCTCCTATCACATGAAATTACTTTAAAAAATTAAAACTATACAAAATCTGATTGCACCAGTTATTGGCAGCCCTCAAGTTTGACTGACTTTGCCATGAGATGTAGGCATCTACATGAAACCCAGGATGTATAATTTAATAGACTGGGAATGAAATCCACTTACCAAGCCTTACTGTAAATTTATACCCTCTGTATGTGATGCAACTAATATTTTCACACATAATTAAACAAAGTTTTTCTTTGTTTAGTTTTTTGGGGGGGTTTGTTTGGGTTTTTTTGTTTGTTTGCTTTTAAAATAATTTTTGGGTTTTTTTAATCAACCACAGTTTTTTTACAAAACTATTTCTAAAGCTATTTCTACAATAACAATAATTTTCAAAGATACAAAATCAGGTAGTTTGGTACACACATTATAATCAGAGAGAGAGAAAGTATTAAAAACAGCAGTAATGGTTCTTATGTATTTTTCTTTTTGTCTTTGAAAAACAATACTATTTTTGCTAGGAAATACTGCACATATTTGAATATAATTCTTACCAAAATGCATTTTAAAGCAGGTTTGTTCTGTTACAATCAGTTTTAAAATCTTTCACTTTTGGCAACTGTCTTTTCATAAGTGTACTTGCCAGAAATATATAGACTATTACCCTTCACAGTCCTGTTATTTGGATTCAATACTATTAATTTTATTTATATTGTGTTTATTCTCAGCCATGATATACAGTACCTATCAATATTAAATTACACATTTCTAGCTGTTTTTTAGATCATTTGCCACACCAATTCATAAATTTCTATCTATTTTAGCCTCTATATGCTACTGTCTCCTAAAAAATACCAGCATTTCTAAATTAAAACACAAAAAGCACTTTACTAGAATAATTAACACGACAAACTTTTTTTTGAATGAAGACTTCACTGGATTATTTTGGTAAAAAAATGAACATTTAAATTTAGAAATTACTACATTTAAAACTAGGATAAAACCAGATCTTTTAGTATCATAAAACAGTATTTTTTGGTTTTGTCCTGATTATGTATAAACAATATCTCAGCTCTTGGCAAACAGACTGCTAGTAGTGGATTGTTACACTGTGGATGTGATAATCTCTACTACCTAAAGTAGTGCAGGGAATGAAAACAGACACTGAGGAGAGCTTTACATTTTGGAGATTACTGCAAAAATCAGAGCATTAATGAGTTTATTAATAATAAAATGCAAAAATCCACTAACTCAGCATGCAGGTGCAGACATTGAATGTCCTGGCAGACATGTACAAGGAGACTAAAACCGGACAAACAGCTAAATCAGTTATTACCCCAGTTGCACACAACCCCCTTGTGACAGATGCTGCTGCCCCTGAAACAGTGGCATCTGATCAGATTAGAAATGAACTCCTGAACCTTCAGTTTTCAGCCTGATATGTCAGGATAAGCCAAAATTGGAAGTGCTTTATTGTAATATGCTGGGCTGAAACCTGTGGTAGTTGAGGAGTTGATCTGTGATCATTCGTCCTGTCTTGAGGACAGAAAAGCCCATTGTCAGGGCTGCAGGCAGCAAGACCGCAGAGGTGGGATTTGTAACCACGGGCCATGTGTCTGTCAGAGCATTCATATGAAAGAAACATTATAAATACCTATATAATCAGAGTAAACACTAGAAATATAATAATTACCATAGCAGTTAAAATTACGGGTCTACCAAATCTGATGCCCTCTTTCCTGAGGTGATTGTTGTCCAACATTTAAAAGGTAAGCATAAAGAAACCCTATGTAAGGCATACATGGATTCCAATCAATTTTAATTTCATATTTTTTACTATTGTTTTCCTGGACGAGGGAGTTTAATCAGATCTCTCTCTACACACTTCTAAACATACATCATCTCGCCAACACAATACAACCATTCTTTGATTTTTACACATATGGATTTAAAATCAAAGGGTCTGGAGCTTTCTGGAAAAGATTTTAAGACCCAAATTAAACTTGAGCTAATGATAAATGTGGAAACACTTAGAATGAGATGAAGCTTGTTTGAGAACTTACGGACTAAAAACTGTATGTAAAAGCTGTGTATGTAAGCAGAGGTAAAAGCTAAGTTATAGAAGCTGTACTCCAAGGTACCATTCAAGAATGTATTTTTTTTAATTTTCCATCCTTTTGGCTTTTTTTTTTTTTTTTTGGAATAGACAACACCAGCTGTGATTTAAATTTCTTTAACTTAAGAAACATTATTTGAACTTTACTGCTGTCTACTTCCCTACTCTCCTTTATTAAAGTAGCTCTCCACTGCCATGCCTTTTATTCTTACTTCAGCTTTGGAAAGCATTAATCCTAGTATCTTAATCTATTCAGCTAACACTAAGAAATACATATGAATCTGAAATTTCAGTAGGGTGACAAAGGTCTTTAAATCTTTGA
Source organism: Lanius collurio (assembly GCA_020086605.1). Lineage (NCBI taxonomy): Eukaryota > Metazoa > Chordata > Aves > Passeriformes > Laniidae > Lanius > Lanius collurio. The sequence goes on along the minus strand of JACBWW010000004.1, from coordinate 23,824,736 downwards.
ACCACAAAAGTGCTCCTGTGAAATGAACTTCAGGACCAGTGAGTGTAGATTCTGCAGATTCTGCTCACACCCCTACACCGAGCAGAAGCGTGCCCGTAGCAACAGTCATTTTTCAAAGCACATTGAATTTAAGTATGCCCTGTAAAGGGTCAGATTTTGTAGAAAAGAGTTTCAATGGTCTAAACAATGAACTCATTCTCTATCTGATATTATCTCCAAGCCTATTCAAATCAGTTAGCAGGTGTGAACTAACTACTATAGCATATGTTTCCTGTTGTGCTGCCTTTTGTTCATTTCTACATTATCTATAGCATATAAACAATATGTGACTCATACAGCTATTCATCCATTAACAAAAAAACACCAAAAAACCAAACCCTAACCCTCAACTTTCTATAACTGTATTTAGTTTTAACATAATAGATAAAGACCTATATTTAATGGCCACATATTTGTCCTTATTTATGGTAAGGTTATTTCTGATCTCACAGAAATATGTGTGAGAAGCTCTGCCACAAAATAAAACACAAACACTAAAAACACCTAAAAATAGCTGCATTTTCACAGAAGTCTGATTCTACACTTCTCAATCTAGTGGCATTCAAACAATCAGGTAGTTTTAAATCATATCAGTAAATTAAAGAAATGCAATCTGATTAGTGCAAAATGCCCAAGTGATTCACAATGAACACAGATTTTATACATGCCCTACTTTTCTTGAATGGACCAAGGAATTAATTTCTTTTTAAAGGAACAGTGATTTATTTTTGTTTTTTTCTTACAGGAGATAAATTGCTCTCTTAGAGACATGGAGTTTGTTTTTGTTTGTTTAGTTTTTAGCAGAAGTGGTTCTATTGAATAGATATTATTTTCCGATGTCTCAGTGGAACTGAGAAGACAATCTTCAGGCTGTTTTTGAAAACAGGGCATATTCATGATAATTATGGATTAAAAAGACTTGGTTTTAAGCACTGGGCTTGTGAATTGTTTCTGACCTTTAAGGTTCCACATCAGACTACACTGTAGAGTGACTCACACTAGCATTCTAAAAATACATACCGAACTTAAAACGTGATGAACTTTTGCCAATAATACCTAATTCACATATGTTGAAATTTATTTACTTTCTATATAAACTACAGCTTTTTCCACATCAACAGAGGACTAATTATCAATTGCTGTTCTGATTTAACATATATTCAAATTCTATTGTTCTGGTAAAGGACTTTTCTGCACAAGCTTTATTATTAGAGTGCAATTATTCCCACTTTTTTAGGAGAGGTCAAAAGCAGGCTCTGTTTAGCAGCATGGCAAATAGCCTTTTCCTCCTTGGTTAAAAGAGATGTCCCACTAAAAATGTAAGAAAAACATGCACAAAACCATGAAGCTGGTATAATTTGGCTATAGTTTCACAAGCACACAGTCCACATAAATGTTTTGTAAGTGAGAAGAATCCAGTTGTACTAAATTGAATGTACTTGGTATTATTTGGGGCAGAGAATAAGAACAGAAACATTATTATCTAAATAAATCATTTGCATTCTGTCACTGTGATAAAGAATAATGCATGGGAGATGTTCTAATTCCAATGGTGATGAATAAAGTGAAAAATAAGAGGATATTATATAAAAAAACTTTAACTTCTGAAACTTTTCTCAGAGTCCATAGTATCAATGTAAATTTCTAAAACATTAAATTAATGTTTAAGATAAAAAGCACTTAAAAAACGCAACCCTTATTTTAAAGCTGAGATTTAGTCTTTGAATCCAAAAAACTGAAAGTTGCAATTCAGTTTAAAGCTGCACTGAGGTTTAATATTAAATTGAGATCACTTAATTGGGCTGCACTGAAAATATCCTTCCCAGCCCAAATAGCTTCTATTAACCTTTAAATTCCTCAAAGTAGTCATCTGGAGGAAAAAATAAAAAAAGGAGTAAAATTCTCCATGACATTATGAAAGGCATCACAGCTGAACAAACCTGAAAATATATCAAGGTATCAAAGCTGCTTTTCCTTGCTTGATGCTGAGCATGTGACAAAGCTATGTCAGGTGAATTACTTCTCTGACAGCTCCAACCAGCAAACACAAAGTCAGTTGTAAAAGACCAAAATCAAGTTGCCTCATCAGAACAGTACTTTGCTGATTCCATTTCACTTGTGTCAGTTTATCAACCATTTTTCAACATAGTGAAGGATCATACTAGCATGATGTCATGCTGCATAATGAGTAATGGCATGATAAAATTAAATTTTTTTATAAGTCATTTTAGTAATGTAGAAGGAGCCTCAAAGAAAAAAAAAATCCCAACCACTTAAGTTTTCAAATATTAGCAATTTTGTTTATTAGTCATGCATATTCCAATGTAGATTGAAAGAAACCTCGTCTAATCAGCTACATTATGCGCCTTTACGCAACACGTGATTCTCTCAGCTGCCTTAAAAACCTAGGTAGATTTCCCAACTTTTGTTTAACTTCTGCAACTAGTAAGTATAGGAATAGGTTAAAAACAACCTCCTGCCTTGGTACAGGCTGGGAACCAACAAGCTGGAAAGCAGCTCTGTAGAACAGACCGTGCAGGTCTGGCCAAGATGAAACTGCCCTTGAGCTAGCCATACACCTTGACAGCAAAAAAAGCCCCATGGCATCCTGAGGTGCATCAGGAAGAACAACGTGTGTAAATACCTGGTGGAAGCAAATACAGAAGATGAACACAGACTCTTTGAGTCATATCCAATGAAAGGATGAGAGACAATGGACACAAATTGAAACAGGAAAGTCTGTTTAAATGTAAGCAAAAACTTTTGTTTTAAAGGTGACAGAACACGGGAACTGGCAGCTCATAGAGGTTTTGCAGCTTTCATGAGGGGCTATATTCAAAATTCAACATGATGTCATTCTAGCTGAATCCTTTTTGAGTAGCAGCCTTAGAGACAAAAAAATATCTAGATGTCCTTTCCAACCTTAATTATTCTGTGATGCCATGTGACCACAGAAAGATGCATTAACATTGTAGCCAAAGTAATATGTATCTAATAACCACATGTTAACTTAGCTTCTTATAAAATTTAAAATAGACAAATTTAAACAAGGAAAACAAAAATACATTTTCTAAATGCACATATCTGCCAAATTTCAAGCTCCTGCTCCTAAAAACATAATTGCAATGGAAATATCTCTTATTCAACAGCTACATGGGGGGGCGTTACCCTCTCTACAAAAGGGCTGTAACAAAGTAAAGAAAGTTTTCAAAAGATGCACTATATCCTCTGTGCACATGGAAAGGAAAAATCATTCTAAGGGTCTAATTAAGGGGTTATTTATACAGTATTTGGGTAGAATCAAGAAGTATATTTCTGAAGGTGAATATTTTTAAGCAGAGAAACATTTAGCTTGATGGTTTGAATGAAAAACTAAGCATCACTGAGATTGCCAAGTATCCAAAGCAAATATTTAACTACATAAATGTAAGGAAATCACATTATTCACCACTGAAGCTGCCCAGTGAAAATCTGTGCACAGTCTTGATGTTTGGACATTACATGATTTGGGAGGATCATTTAACTACAGAAGTTCAGTGACACATCTACAGGACTTTTTTCCCCAGTATAAAGTCACTACATTGGAATGTTGCACATTGGCAGGGACCTGGATTAGGTCCCTTAGACGTAACTTGAGTACAAGTAGCAATGTACTTGAATTAATGTATCAGCTCAGGCAGGCTCATTACCGGTGTTAAATAAACATACCAAGTTGCAAGAATGTTTTTAATCAATATCAACAGTCATTCTTAAAGAGGAAATGCAGGTGTCTACAATTCAGTTAGGCTTATTCATGTTCCACACTCAGAAGAAAAGTTGTATAGTGTTTATTAGACTTCTCCAGTTTTCCAATCAGTGCTGATAAATGTAAATCCAAATAAAGAATCATAGATTATCCTGAGTTAGAAGCAACCACAAGGATCATCAAAGTTCAACTCCTGACCCAGAACAGGCCCATGTGCACAATCACACTTAGAGCATTGTCCAAAGACTTGAACTCTGCCAGGCTGGTGCTATGACCACTTCCCCGGAGAGCCTCTTCCAGTGCCCAACCACTTTCTGGGTGAAGAACTTTTCCCTAATATCCAACCTAAACCTCCCCTGACTCATCTACAGGCTGTTCCCTCAGGTCCTGTCACTGGTCACCAGAGAGAAGAGATCAGTGCCTGCCTCCTCCTCTTCCCCTGGTGAGGAAGCTGTAGACAGCTCTGAGGTCTCCCCTCAGTCTCCTGTACTCCAAGCTGAACAAGACAAGTGACCTCAGCCACTCATATGTCATACAGACACAGGTCGCAGGTGTTTCTAAAAGTTACTTATGGTCAGTCAGAAAAACTATGAACAACTAAAAGCAGCACACTAAATTAGGCAGTGTTAAGCAGTCCTACTACAAGTTATTGCTCCACCCATCATTAAAAAAAGGAATCCTCCTTACAGTCTTCTGAAATTGTACTCATTAGTAGCTACCAGAAAAGTAAAACTGAATGCTTACCATTATTATACAAAGCACAACCCCCTGAAATTGCATAAAATACACCCTCTTGTTTAGGAGCAAGAACTGCATACCAAGTTGCTCCTATTCTAACCAAATCCAGGTGTACTGAAGAGCAGGCTTGAGTTCTAAAGTACTCAAAATCTGACAATGTCATTGATAATGATTTAAGAGGCATAACAATTCTCAAACTACTCCTCTATCTTCACAGAGTAAAACTCGAATTAGGGATTCATTTATCAATTTGGAGCATTTAAAGATTCTACTTTGAGAAAATCAGTATTTTTTCAAATAATAGAAATAATTTTAGAATTTCATGGGGGTTGAATTTTCATGACAAATTTAAGGCTAAATTCCCCGAAACTATAAAACCAATGAATGGCTAATACATCATTTTAGATTCCAACATTTAGATTTTACTGCTATTTATAATTTTCTATACAACTTCATCAAATGTGACAAATGTCTTCAACTAATGAACATTTTGTTCATTTCTTCAAATTTATCAGGTGTCTTCTATTGAGGACTGACATGATGATAATTATCAAACTGCATCTAAAATCAAAACACCACAAACATGTAACCATCTCTGTATATGCAAATATTTCCATATCTTTCTTGGCAACAAAGAGCAAAATATGTAACCAATATGTTAAAACCTACCAAATAATGTGTAGGTTTTAATAAGCAGTGAGTAGCTGAATTCAAAACTCAGTTTCCAAAAGCCTGTTTGTGAGTACAAGTCACAATTGCTCTTCTAACATTTCTGTTAATTATACAGGAAAGGGAAATGACCTTCCCCCAGAAAGCCCTGGCTTTTCCTCACAGCTACATCCTCAGTATTGGCAAATGCCTCTTCCCATTCCCAGCATTAAATATTTCTTACACTGAGGTCGATAAAGAAACAGTAATGGATTATGGCAATTATGTCATGATGTTGAACAGAACTGAAATTTATTATTGCTAGATTTTTACACTGAATAAATACTAAAATATTTCAAAATATAAACGTTTTTCATTCAAAAGTACAACATAATATTTTTTCAAATAAAAAGACATATGGTACCTTTAGAAGTATGATGGGATGACTTTATTATAAAGCAGTGGTATAGGACTTATTCCAATCCACCTCCCAATGTAACAATAGCAAGTCCCTACATACTCAGTACTTCCAAGATACTTCCATTGTTTTGTTTAGTATTACAAAAATACTAATGCAATATTTCAAAAATAAACTGTCTAGCCTTCCATGTGTCAAGAAACTGTGCAACCACCTTCATGCACACAGCTGTCCTGTCACGATTTCTTTCAGCACACAGCCCACAGACATGCAACATCATCCTAATGGTAACGAGCACAAGTGGAAGCTCAGCAGTTCTGGGAGAAGCAGCAATTATGTTTATCACAGCTCAGGACTTGTTTCCCGCTTTTGAAACCCTGTTTCCTGTTTGTGCACACAAAGCACTAATCTTTTCCCACCACCTGCACAGCAATTCTGCTGCTCCTCAACAGGATTCCCACAGCCTGCAAGAGCCCTACCAGCATCTCTACAATGATCAGGCAGCAGGTCTAAACAGATTCAACTTCTGTCATATCTTCCATTTTAATTTTTTTTAAAACGATATGGTAACATACACAAGTTTATTTTAAAAGAGATATCTAATCCAAATGGCAAGGATACAAAATGACAGATAAAAAAATTATCACCACAAAAAGCCTAGGCAATCTAACTTAGAAGTCACACAGCCTAATTAGTCCAAAACACCAATAACTGCAGAAATAATCCCACATAGCAAACTACTCCCTCCTCCAACATGTATTGAGATGGAATTTTATTTTTGGTCATTGTAAGGTTCTTTGTTCTAGTTTCCTGCCTAGATTTCCCCCTTTCCTGTGCCAAGGCAAGCAGTTAAAGTCAGGATGATCAGAAATAAACTTTAGAAGCAGATGTTACCACAGAGCTTGTTACATACTGGTAAACAGGGTAATTGTGTGTTTTCCTGACTTTATACAATCAACTCCTACTGGAATGAATCCTAAAAAAAAGTAAGAAGAAAACCAAAACAATTATAAAATCCCCCCCAAAATTAATATTGTGATTAATTCTCACTTCTATGGATTTACTACATAAATTATAATCACTTTTCTTTAATAATCAGCTGTTGACAAAAATTATTTTAATACAAGTTTAATTTTTTGCAATGAAAATACAAGTTAAAATTTCTTAAAGCAGCTTTTATATGCTCATGTAGCAGGTTATTTTAATCATTGGCTGCAATAGCAAATGCTTGTTGCACTAATTAAGCAACAAAATTCAAAACCAGAAAAGTCAACTCATGTTACTAAAAAGCTGGACTTTTCAGAATCTCTGAAATATCATGCACTAAATTTTAACTATGACTCCCACTAAAAAATGCATTATTTTCCTAATTTTAGTCCCACTCTCTTTTATCTTCTAACCAAATATAGGGCCCTGCAGTATCTATGCACAGCTGCATAACATGTAAATTCAGGCTTCCAACTGCAAGTTTTGCACTTTTTGGGCTTATTCATTCCGCTGTATCTGAAAAAATTTAAAATATTTGAACTTTCATGCCACCCACCTGAATTTAAAAATATTCTCCAATAGATATTGCTTCTGCATCTTCTGTTGGGTGTGTAAGAGCAATTCCTCCCCAATGACACATGGTAGAAATTTTCAGTTTAATGCATGTTTGGCATATTACATTAACTTGGAACAGTTATGGGAACAGGAAAGAATTTTGCCTGTCTGCTATATTCTGTTTCAGAAGGAACCCTCTGATGGAAGAGGGCAATTGTTTCTTTTCAGTTCCAGAATGGTCTGCATTTGAAATGATTGAAATGGAAAGAAATACAAGCAGAAAAAAAAAAATCCATCCTATAATCTACAGTGAATAAGGAGGTAGGTTCATTTTCTGCTTTTTTTTCTCCTAGCATATTTCTACCCCCAGGTGTATACTGCCTCTATTTAAATGATTACGTATTCACATTTATTATTTTCTGTTGTAAAAGAAAAAAAATTAAGACTGTAAGGCTGAAGTGTATCTTACATTGCATGTGGGGGTGCAGTTGGAGATGGGGTGAGGGGTGGAGTTGGAACGACACAAAACAAACTACATGGCATTAAATTGTTCTGAGAATAAAGTATTTCCCAGGAAACAGAGAGGGACAGCGAGGGGCAGAGTGGGTTGGTAACCCACACATCTAAGTTGGGAACACGTCCCCTTTTTCTGCCCATAACAGGTGTTTTGTCTACATTTTTACACCAGCACAAGTACTCCTTTGCCTGCAAAATGAATTAAATAAGCTCAGTGATCAGCTTGCAAACTAATCCTCCTAACGTCCTTTAAAAAAAATCATTTTCAAATGGATGACTGAGCTGATGAGACCTGCTGCAAAGCTGGACAGATGCTACTGCTGATACAAAGAAAGGACTGAAATACATGGCTTCAGGCAAGACTACCTTTTTGGCAGTGACATTTAAATTAACATCAGAGGACCATGAAACCACACCATTAAGCCTCTAGGGACAAAAACCTCAGTTTCAGTTCCTTAATTTACGCGTTCTTTATGTTTCTCTCTACAGAAGGATGAAGTGTTAATTACTATTCTAACCAGCCCCACTTGAACTCACTCAATTTCTCACCTAACTGAAAGAGAAGAAAGATATAACAACTATTTGCTACCTTATTTATTCTCAGAGTGGAGTGAATCTCATCCATCCTGCATCATTAAAAATCTTGCTTGAAAAAGATAAAATGTATCTGTTCAAGTAAGCTCTTGAAATAGCCCAGAAGAAAGACTCTTCGGTTTGTAGCATATTCCAGTGATACAGAAGGAATACGTAATTTTAGTAGAGTATGCTTTAGTCTGATTCTTAACAGTAGGTGGAATATTAGCCTTTTAGAACTGCAGAAAAAAGTAGTAAATTCTAACTTACTGTGCATGCTCAGTATTGCACTTAGCCTGATTTGTAGGGAAATCAGATTATTAGAGATGACTGTAAGCATTTGCAGATTGTTCTCAGCAGCTTTAAGTTATTCTGATACCACAGAATGCAATTTAGAAATATTGCAGAATAAGTAGATAAAGACAATTTTTTAAAAATATATTGAATATGAGAGAAAGAATAAAGACTGGATGATTGCTAAAAAAGTAGAAAGATAAAATTATAATGTTTTAATAGTTAAAAGCTACATTTGCACTTACACTTGAGATATTTGAGGATTTTTGCAGAACAGTATATTCAGTTAGATTTTCATGCAGTTAAATAAATAATAAAAAAACCTTCACAGAATCCCTCCGCTTCCTTTGAAGCACAGTGCAAGAAAAAAGTTGCCATGGAAACAAGAAGCACACAATTGTGATAAAAACTAGAAAAAAAATACCACTGCTTCTCAATAGTGAAGAAAAAATACTGGCAAGGCTAACAGTAACTAGTTAATGTTGTCAGCTTTTCAAATATTTACTTACATGAGTACACGTTACACATTATGCAAATGAATCTTCCCACTAAATTTGATTTGACTCAGTTTGAAATCCTCCCCCCTCAAAAGAAACACAAACCCCCATCAAAAAAAACCCCAAGCCCCTCAGTGTGCAAGCTACTTTTCCAAGGTAGAAAAAATACTAAAACAAATTCAAAATACACAGGACTAGAGGATTTGTAATTACTGTGGTAACTACTAAGCACTATGTTGGAAAGAGATGTTCTTCGTACATCTGTTTCTATTTCTAGCATTTTGTTTCTCACATCATGTATGTATTTCAGAGAATCACAGAAAGTTACAAGGGGCCTCTGGAGATCACCTGATCCAAGCTCCTGCTCAAGCAGGATCAGCAACAGCACACCACCCTTTTCAATGCTGCTTTTTTTACAAACAAAATCAGACCTTGTTAACTTCAGAATGAGCTACTTGGTTAAATAAAGGTGAATACATAAAAACAAAAAAGGCATGTACAAGAACTAAACTTACTGTTAATTGCAATTGCCATTTAAATACATTATCATATAGGGGGAGGGGGGAATAAAAAAACCAAAATCAGGGGGAAAAAAAAAAAAAAGGCAAAAGTTCATTTTGATGAAAATCATTTATGTCTTTTAAAAAGTCAGGTAAGAATGTCCCTGTAATGTGACTTTCAGCTTGCTGAAATTATTTTTCCATAGCATAAAAATGCACCTGTCACTTGTAAAATGAATTTATCAAAAACTGATTAACTGTACACAGATATATTATTAAAAATAAAATACAACTATAACTACATTATTTTTGTTTTTATTTTCTATTTTTCTGGGCAAATGGAAACTGTGAACAAATCTTTAACTCACATATCCAGAAGGCATTTACATTTCAGTATTTCTGTATAATATTTCAAAATTCCAATGTTTTCTTCTTAATGTATTTAATTTTTGAAAGTTATTTTCAATGTCTGCATTACCTTGCTGTATTTCTGAATCAGGTGTCTCATTTTGTTTGGCTTTTATTCTCTTTGTCATTTCTACATCCATTTATATGCTGCCACTTCTCCAAGGTGGAGAAAATACCAAAACAAATTCAAAATACTTCAGTTTCTTATTCTTAGTCCTTTCCTAACCTTCTCCTCTTAAGTTTAAATTTTCTGTAGTAGTTTCCTTCCTTTTTTTTACTGGACCAAATGAAATATTTTCATATGTAATGTTTTGCACTACCATCCTGGCCTTTTACTCCCATTCATGAAAACTCACTCATTTGCTTATCCCATGAACACCTGTACATTTCTTCCAATTTTTGTTCTTGTATGTTTTTAAAGAACTTACAGTTAAAAGACACAAAATTGACACTTACATTAAATATCTGTGTTACTATAATTTTTACTATCTTATGTGTTGTTTTAGGACAACTGTCATAGCTAATTTATGCCTAAACAGCTGTCTAAAATAAACTTCTCATATCTTTGTGTCTCCTTTTCCCACCTATTCCACAATCAATCTGTATTTTGCCTACAACTTAAATAGAGAATTTAGTGTGGCTGATTTTATCACAACTGTCTTTGGGATATCTCGCTCTAGGACTAGAATAACATGAACAAGCAGTATAAGATATTTTCATAAAACAGGTCAAGGAACAGTACTTTTGCTTCAGAGCCTCTTTTTATTGATTTGTGTCAACAAATCCCCAAACATCAGCATTTCTCCACTTAGATTAAATTGTAAGGGATGTTTGAATGGATAAGCACTGCTAAAGGCATAATCCAAAACAGAACTCTCCTAATGAGTTCAGTGGACTCTGCATTAAACAGTATGTCTAACTACAGACTGTTAATCGCTACACTAATAACAAGACCAGATATAAACCCCACAACCACTGTCCTAAGAGATTCAGTTTAAATTAAATGCTTCTTAATTTAGTGCAGTACAATTTTTTTGTGTGTACTTCTGTTGAAAGCATTTGTATTCTTTATATCATATATTCCCAATGTGAAGCAACCCACGTAACCCTTGTAGCTTTTATAACCAAATCGATGGGTGAGTCAGGATTACAGAAATTAAAACCAGCTCATATACCAGGACAACATTCCCCCTTAGAGATAATTGCACACTTTTCTCATTTTTTTTGTTTAGTCTTGTATACACGTGGCAAACACCTTGTCTAAGAGTTTCAATAAAACTGTCTGTTAGTACCAAAAAAAACCCAAACTAAGCATAACATTGGAAAAACATCACAGACTGATCAAACTTACTAGAGATGCCCTCACTTGCACAGACACGCATATAGGTGTATAAAATTATAACAGCTTTTTTTTTCTTCTGTCAAAGTAAATAAAGAGGTCTGCCAAGATCTGTCAGTTTTGGTAGGAGGAAATATCATTCACAACCACTATTTAAATATGGTATCAATAAGATCAGGTGAAAAAAATGAAATCAGCTAAAGATTACACATTTTTAAGCTGACCATAAATGAAACATTCATTAATATCCATGGTGGAAATTTATATGGAAGAGACAAAATCTAGTGCACTCTTTCTTTCATCCTACACTTCGACATCAATAAAGAAGATTTATCCACAGGAAATTCTGACCATAATTCTAATTGAAGATTCTTCCTGTATTGATTTGATCTGGAAAATGTCTTCACTAAATAAAAACTTACTAGAGAATCTCAAGTTAAACTTGAAATTTTAATACACAAATGTATCATTCTGCATGCACAGGTATCTCTCAGTTTAATTTGAACAAAAATAATAAAGAAACCTGCAAAAGCCTAGGATCTCTATGTTATAATGAAGACTTACCAAAGAAAGTTATTGCTATCCACATAAAGCTTCTATGCAAGGATTTGAAATCAAAACACATGAAGACTGTACTGGAAACTGGAATGGAAACCACAACCAGACTGATGCAGTGCCAAGCAAAGCAATAAATCAGGCTTAGGCCAAATCGCACTCCAGAGAGTTTTAATTTATACCATAAACAGAAAAAGTTTAACAGGTTTTGGCCGATGCCAAATGCTTTGATCAATCAAGAAGGTTACAAACATAGATATAAAAGCATTTATATTGTTTCATAAAATATGAAACATTATATTAAATGAATATACATAAAAGCCACTCCAGATTTGTTTTTTATAAATTAAAACAATACATTCTAGTTGAAGTTTTTCTAGAAGTTGTAGACACACAGAATTTCCAACAATTGTTTTTAAGAATATAATCAAAGCTGTAGAAAAACAAATCCTTTCACAGACGGTAGTTACAATGGAAAACATGAGCCCATGTTACTTTGTCTTTCAAAATAACTTGCAGCCTATTTTCAATGTAGAAAAAATACATTTAATTTCATAATCAAAAACCAGATGATTCTGTTTTAATAACAAGCAGAAAAAATGACACAAAAACTTGGAGGAAAAAAAACTACAAAAAACATTTCTCTGGAGTTTTTATGGTCTTAAGGTTTTTTTGTTCATAAATTTTGTATTTCTAAAAATATAAAGCCAACTGTGGTATCTAAAAGGAAATCATTATCAAAAATACAGATGCTTTAGAGAAAAATCCTCTTTTAAGTATTCTCTTTGATGAAATTGTGCTCCCAAATAATGACTGCAGTCTGCAGCCAGAAGGCTCAAAAGCAGACTGGTGAGTGTGTTAAGATCACTCCATGCTGAGCAGCTGAGCTTAAACTCTCTCAGCATTGCTCAGCTACAAAGTAGGAAACACAGTGTTAAGAAAGCAGAATGAAATATGAAATTAACCTTTAGTGGTTATCTCCAACAATACTGACAATATAGCCTTTTAAAATCAAATCAATACTGCAATCACACAGCAATATAAACAAACTTTTAATATTATGACTCTGACTAGTGTCCCTAAAGTCAATTTTAGTGGTTTCCACTACACAATTTGTTTGGCTTTCGTATTGAATTTTGTTTATAGGAACACATCATCATCTATTGGAAATAATAGTTTCTCACTCACAAACATTTTATTACAAACCACAGAAGAATGTTGTCATTCCTAAGGCAAAGAAGAAAACAACCACACATGAGCAGCACATGTTTTTCAAGTCAAAAATCCTCCATCAGACTTCAGTCCTCACTATAATTAAAGTTCTGTGCTTAATTTTAAGATGACATCTCAAACTAAAATTTCTTTAAATTACAGTAGTACCTTTCCATAAACACCAGCCCTACCACCCACTGGGATTTTCTTTTACTAGTTGCTGACAAAAGAAAACCTTAGAGCTGTTGTTTTGCCAGGGCTAGGCATAGAGATAGAGCCTTGGTGATAAAAATATATACCAAAAATTAACCTTTGAGTGGCAGTTTTCTTGATATTTTTCTAGATTTCCTTCTATATAACCAATCATAGGAAATCATAACTAAGGGATACTTGGGCAGTTCAGTGTGTTAGTATCTCAAATACAAACAAACAGAGAAAATGAATCCAGAAAATTAGTGAAGGCAGCATCTCAGAGTGGCAAATAATCAGCATTAACTCATTTATGACTTCTCAATAATGACAATTTTCATTCACAACACTATTTTGCAATAGGACAATGAACATAAATTATCAAAAAGGAGAATGTGAACACAGAAACATATGGAATTCTTTAATATTTAGCTTGTGTACAAATTGGTTATCATCCTTTTCTATAAAAACAGTTGTAGGATGCTGAAGTGTCCTGTTGTAGAACCCAAGTATTCCTAAACATACTATGTAGACAAAGAATAGGGAACTAGCAACAGGAAAAGATGTTTGTAAAGTTCAGAAACATATGCACAACTGTGCCACTAATGATGAGAATGAAGCTTGGATTTACAACACAAACATCCTATGCTTGTATGCCTTTTCTTCTCAGGAGCTGGTAAAGAAAATCACAGACCTGACTTTTGGAATTACATAGAATCTGAGTAGCTGAATGTAAGATCTATGTAACCAACTGGACAGGAGGAAACATGGAGAAATTAGGATAAACAGGTAGGCAACAGCACTTGGAGCTTTTAACCATGAGAGTTCCTGGAGTAACAGTTAGGAAACAGACATGCTGGTCACAAGCTACTGGAAAGTAGCTGAGATACTTGTTCAGATCTAGGCACTACTGTTATTTTAGCTGCTCACATCCTTGCAGAATTAAAGTAGAAAGAGAAACTGTATTTTTCTGATAATATTAATATATATATAGATATATTAAAATATTAATATATATAAAGAAACCACACATGCAAAATATTATCAAGCAAATACATAAATAACATAGAAAATTAGGCAAGAGAAAATTGGGCAAAAGAGTAGCCTAGACCTTGAGTTTTCCCCGAATTTCTTTCAGGATGATGTTACACATATAAGTATGGATCAGTAAAGCAGTCTAAAAGCCTACCTGGAAATCTGTCAGAAACGGGACCCCTGACTTAAACATATTTCACTGCCTTGAACAGGAATAAAAACACTACAATATGTTACCTAGCCATTTCTCAGTTGGACTCAAGAACATAACCACGTATTCAGAAGACAATGAAGATTAAAAGAAATCCAGATCAATGGTTAGGTTTCAGGAGAAAACAGATGATATAATTTAATTATCTTTCATCTAATTTATCTTTCAGTGTTCTTATTACACAACACACTAAAAATGGCAGCAAGCTATACACATTTCCACACTAAAAAGTGAATACTGGCAGGACAGAGGAAGAGATTGTTTTCTTAGAACAATAATGCTTTGACTTATGAAATGCATCTACCACAGCACACAGACTCATGGGGTGGTAAGTCCCCTTCCTGCTCACTTATTACAGGTTTAGACTAGACTGGGATAGTGTGATTCTGAGTATAAACATTAATTTAGGAAAGGTTCTAAAACTCCCAAACTCCCAGTTCTCCACACTCTACTGCTCAAAAACAGGTAAAAGAGAATATTTAAAAAATATCAGAGGAACCTCTACAGAGGAAAAGAAAAAGAGGCTATATAACACTAGCCAAGACACACAATATTGCGTTTTACAGGACATTATGAAAGGTTCATATTTGGAGAATCATAGTATTCAAAACAAAGCAAGGGTTAGATATGAATGAGAAACCATTTCAATTTTTAACAGAGTATCATTTACTAGGACTGAAGAATAATGTGACAGCTTTCTTTTTCAGTCTGGATAAATCTCTTTTGCTCTGACCACTGGCTAGTGATTTACACTTTAGAAGTCATGTCACCAAAATGAACCTGCCTTTTTATAAATAGAAAATCCAATTTACCTAGACAGAAATTACTGAATGTCCCAAAGCAACTCCTGTTAGTAGTGATATATACATAGTATAGCTTTAAAATAAATCTATATTATTTTTAGTATTGGAGGGCTTGTGTTTAGAAATTACATGCTGTGATGATTCTTCAGAATCTGATGAACGACTTGTGAAGTCGTTGGGAAAAATGAAGCACATAGATCTTACTGTGAGGAATAAGCTTAATGTTACCAGTATTGTTATCTCTCCAGTAAAGATGTGGTCTGGAATTTAGTATTGAGATTACAGTTACCATCACAGTATGACATGTACTGGAAAATTTAGAAGCTGCCACAAGTAATGTAGTGAGTGATTTAGGTTCCTCTTAAAGGACAAGCATACTGAAGACATTCTGCATCATTTCAGCAGGTTTTTAAGGTGCTAGCAATACAGAAGACACACTTTATGCCAGCATACCCACTATTTGTTCTGACAAAGGGCTTGTTCCAGATCATTTTCAACAAAAGAGCACTGGAAAAACTGAAAGCAGTGGGTCTCATTCTTTTTCTCTTTAGAGAAATACCAATAGCAAAAGAAGATGTAGTGCTATCAGTTCTCAAGTCTAAGTGCACATGAAAATAGATTCAGCTTCCTTGAATGGACATTTCTAAAAGGCATAAATTACATAAGTTATTCTAATTAAGTAAAAATTTTTATTTTTCTCAAAAGTGCTTCAGTAAGCTTCCAAAATCATTTGAAAATTAAAAATGTTACTTGAGGCATAAATCATGAAAAGAATCCTATGTAGTGGTAAGCAAGATACATTATTATTTAAGACCCTCTGGATTCAAGGTGAGTGTTTAATGTCTATATGGACAATTTTAATAAACAAAAACAGTAGGATTTTCATACAAAAAAAACCCAAAAACAAATAAACAAAAATTATACTTTAAGTATGCAAATTAATGTGACAAGAACATCTGAAGATATGACAACAGAATTCTAAAAAGCAAATGGTCAAAAGAGCTTTAGTAAATTGGCCTTGCTCCTGATAGCCCGAAGGTACAAATCAGGAAAAGAAGCACTCCAAAGGCACACACATGTTATAAAAACCAGATCAGATTGGCTATGAAAAATTTGTTTTGACCAAAATGACCACAAGGAAATAAACAAACTTAGAATATTTTCACTGTAAAAAAAAATTCATGATGTGTAACTTCAATTTACAAACATTTTCCTTCAGTTTGTGATGGGCTCTAAAAACATGACTTGGATTACACTAATACAAACAGGCAGAACATATATGGACATCAGATCAGAAAGAATTTTCATACTAACGACCAACTTTTGGACTAACTACCAGCCTCTCGAAAGCTCAGTGTACCACATCATTTAAAGCAACTTTCAAGGCTGCTAACAGTAGTAATAACCAAACCAAAACAGAAATGTTCTTGAGATCTGGAAAAATAAAGTTACCAAAGCTATAATGGACTTGTTCAGCATAATAACTGACATGTTCCTCCCGAAAAAAAAAATGCCACAAAATTTTCTATTAGTCATGGGAATAGCTACATAAGGAGAGAATTTTTTTTTCTAGCTTTTGTACCACCCATAAGTCTGATAACAGACATATTCAGTTATATATATCCATCTAAACTATTCCCTCTTCAGAACTGATAAACAGAGATAAAACAATCTATATTAGACAAAATTTTTAAATATGAAGTTCATAGCCTCAACTATGACAATTCTTGGTTATCAACATCAAATGGCCAAAAGGACCAACACTCTCAGATAGTTAGTTGTTCTCAGTTAAAAAACCAAGATGACAAAGAATCACAGAAAGGGTTGTGCTGGAAAGGAATTTAAAGATCATCTAGTTCCAAACCTGCTGTCATGGGCAAGGACACCTTCCAAACTCCATCCAAGCATGCCTTGAACACTTCCATGAATGGAGCTCCCATCACTTCTCTGGGCAGTCTGTGCCAGTGCCTCACCACCTCCACAGTAAACAATTTCTTTTTAGTATTGAATCTAAACCTGTTCTCTCTCAGATTTAAAACTTTCCCGCTTGTCCTGTCACTATGCTCTTGTAAAAAGTCCCTCTGCAGCTTTCATGTACCCTTGTTTAGGTACTGATAGGGCACAACAGGGTCACTCCCGAGCTGAACGACCTCAACTGCCTCAGCCTTTCCTCACAGAAGTACTCCAGCCTTCAGATCATCTTTGCAGCCCTTCTCTGTACTTTCTTCAACAAATTTATGTCCTTCTTGTGCTGGGGACCCCAGCCAAGAAGGAGAGGATTTTTCAAATTGGCTACTGGATAAAATCCTTGTAATGTCCTGACAGCTGAACCATGCCATAAATTGTTCAGGGGTAGCTGATGATGGAACAGAATGCTCTGTCACAGGAAAGACTACAAGTTCCAGTAGCAGAGCCACACACAGTTCAGTGCCCAAGGACACACTTGGGCATGCTCAAATTTGCAGACACAGCCAAAGACACAATTTTTTCTGCCCATCCACCCCACCCCCGCCTCCACTTTCTTTTTTATAACTGGAAAAGAGATCCTCTCAGCAGTTCATTATATTGAGATTCTTGGTGTCATCTTTGTTCTCATCTTCTTCTTTGGAGGTTTACATATTTAGGTTGTGCCTTTATGAAAAGATACATACAGCATCAGCTTATAGTTCAGTGGTTTTGACTATTTTAACTCTTTTTTTTGGGTACTTTCACTAGGGATCACTACTGTTATTCCAAAAGAAAAATGGCAATTCTTTATATTTCAGAATCCAACATATTAAGTATTTTTGTTTTCTGCAAGTTTTTAAATAGGCATTCAATTCTGTAATAAATTATCCCAAAGATCTTCATAACGGATTCCTTCCCTCCCCACCATTGCCGTTGCATCTTAGTCCTTAGGATCAGAGGTTTCCTTTCCCACTTTTGGAATGCCATCTGGTGTGAAAATTGAGACTTCTGAAAGCCATGATATGAAAAAATTAAAATAATCCTATTGAATAATGAATTTGAAGGCAGAGAAAAGCTTTCCTTTCCTTCCAAAATGGCTTTTAAACTATCATAATTATGTCCCCATTTATTACCTCCCTTTCCTTTCTTAGGATTCCAGTGTTTCTTCTCCCTGTTGGCATTTGTTTCTAGTAACGTCTAAAGGCTGAACCCACCCCTTGGATATAAGAAATGAAATAGACACTTTGTTGACATGAAAAAATAGTGGTTATCTGCTCTATCTGGAAAAATACTAGAGGATACTATAAATTTTTTAACGAAATTGTGGAGCAGCACAAAACTAAAAATTACAGTAAAAACCATATATTTCTGTTAAGCTACAAAATAATGGAAATCAAGACTAAAGTTTCTTCCTAAAGGAAAACTGTAGATACCTCATTCCCTCCCAGAAAGCAATAATAATTTTCCTGATTCATACAACTATCCCTACGAGGGTATCTCTACATAAAATGCTCAGGGTTTCCTCTAATACAATAATGCTGTCCCTACCCTAGCACTATGGTAAGACCTTTTGTTCAAGTCATGAATTCTGATTAATTACTACTCATTTTCAGAACCAGAACCTTGGTTTAGAAGAGAAACCACAATGTTATGTGCTTTAAAAGCATGAAGAGGGCTGGTCAGCTTTTTCTAACAATACCCAAAAGTCAAATATTTGTAGATAAGAGAAAGTAAAAGCATTAAAGGTTTTTGCACACAGATAACACAGAGAATTACACATACATAGGAAGAACAAGATACAAACAAACCTACAAACTGACACTCAGACGAAGGACTAGAAATATAAGTAATAGCAGCTACTTTGAGATGAAGTGATGCTAGCATAAAGTAAGTGCATTTTTAGGCCTAATTCTTCAAAGCATACACACTGAAAAAAACAAAACAAAACAAAACCAACAACAAAAAAAAAACAAACCACCAAACAAACAAAAAAAGAATGTACAGCCACGACCATGATGAACATGGCTCAGAGTTCACTGAATTTTTACATCCAGGACAACAGGTTCATCCTAATTCACCAGCACAGCCTAATATGGTAATAAACAAGTACTAACTTTGCAAATATCTGAGAACTCATTTGAACTGACAGGAAATAACAGAGCAAAAAATTCAAGGCACATAGTCAAGCATTTGTCTTCATTATCGTCCCTGACTGGACAGGGTATACAGGTTTTATTAAAACTGACAAGATTTTGAATTTCTGTGCTTTCTCTTTTGTTTTCCATTTAGAATTTTCCTTCCAACAATTTGATGCCCCTACCTTCACAGACATGGATTTTGGGTAGACATCTGATTCTGTAATTTTTAAAGTATTAGGAACAACAGAATTTACCTTTATGAATTAAAAAAAGTATTTCAATATTCCCTATTTTTGGCTTAATCAATGCTCTTTATGCTTCAGTTGAACTATACTGACAAAGGGAAATGTCTAGAGCAGAGTTGTCAAAACAATTTTCCCTCCTTGTTTGGCAACTGTTAGACTGCTTTTAGAGTACTGAGTCCAGGTCTGGACTCTCTAGTACAATGAAGATGTTGATAAACTAAAGCAAGTTCATTGGGGTGTCACCAAGACAGTTAAAGCTATGGAATACCTGCCCTTACAAGGGGAATTTGAGGCAACTTGGCCTCTTTCATCAAGGCTGGTGAACAAGTAGCTTCAGAAGGACCCCAAAGCAGGTCCTTAATACCTATAAAGTCATAAAGAAGATTAACTTATGATCTTTCCAGTGATGTGTGGTGGGAGGACATCATTGAAACAAGAGGTTCTAATTAGACTTAAGGTTAAAAAGCCTTTTCCTTGGGAGGACTGTGTTGCACTGGAACGTGTTGCAGAGAAGCTGCACAGTAAGATAAATCCATCAGCAATCTTGTCTGCCTGCACAGCTGACCCTGCCTGAAAAAAAATTAGGACTAGAGATCTTCTGATACCCCTCCCAAATTGAATTACTCTATAAATAGGGTTTCTTATTTTATTTAATTTTGTCCTTGCATGGATTTAGTTTTTGTTGTGCCATCATGCCCACGTTTTCTAAAGGAAATTCAATGTACTGCAGCAGTATTTCTTGCCATATTCTGATACAAACTCTCCCTCATCTACAGGGCAAAGATTTTTCTCATAGCATCTATACAAATTTGATTTATGAAAGTGAAACTGATTATTACTAGGAACTCAAGCTATCAATCTTCCTTTTTTTTTTAGCTGTGCAAATATAATGTTGAAAGTCATCCAGGAATAATTTTTAATGTTTTGACATCGCCTGGTTTTTAGATTACTTCTGTGAAGAAAGATACATATATCAATACAAAGGCATTTAATTAGATGACAAAGATAAAACAGTGTAGACAAGTGCAAGGTGAAGCATTGAATCTAAGTTACTTGTAAGGCAACAACAGATTATAAATAAATTTTAACTTTTCTGATAACAACCTGGTTGTCAGTGTCAATGAAGTACTTTCTTAATGTGGAAATACAGTATAAAGAAACATTGGCATGGCAGGTATTAAAAAAAGTAGAATATTCTACACTGTATACTATTGCCCAAAGTTTTATTTTGGCAAATTCAGCATTTATACACAATACTACAAAAATTTAAAAAACCTTAATACTTAGAAGAGCCCAGAGACAAGTTTCAACAAGCTACAGCTAGAATAACATAATAAAAAGGTATTAAAAAGCAGTAGGATTATAAGCCAAACAAGTTTTTTAATTGACATTAGAATTATTATTAGAATTAATATTAGTAATGAAATCATATGGTTTTAAAAAAAAGGACAAAAAGATGAGTAAAAATTTTATATGCAAACTGTAAAATAATAATACTAGTCTTGATGGATTTAAAAAAGATATTTTAAAAGATTATTATATTAGCCATACTGGGTATTACAAAAATATATTCACCCTCATGCACAAAAGAAATCTTTAATTTAAAGGCTTTATGATATACTTTAGAAGCATTTCTGTACTTTCCTTCAGTATTTAGATTAAAAAATTAAACTTTTTAAATGGATGTTTACTTTGATATACTACAGAACTATATTTTCTAGATTGCGCCAGGTAGCTTTGTAGAGTAATTACCAGGAAAGATGAGATCATAAAAAGAATTACAATACTTATTAAAATTATTTTAGGAAAGACTGCAAGATTACTGTGTAAAAGCTTTGACGGAATTTGTTAGTTTTGTGTGATATAATAAAACATGAACAATTCTGTCTACAGGCTTTTATAGTACGTGGTAGTAACACAATGGTCACAGATTAGAAGACAAAGCTGCTCCACAATGTAGATATATGATATATATATATGATACAGTTCTGGACATATGTGTTCTAAATTATTTTCTAAAATTTAAAGATTCAGTGATGCAGTAGTAGTTACTGTCTCCTTTCTAAACAGTTTTCAAAAATGTCCTTTACAAAAGCTTATTTTGAAACAGACCTGCTACAGAATAAGAAGAAATGCCTGTACATGGAAGAATTATTGAATTCAAGAGGGAAAAGCTAAACTCTTCGTTCTCACAATGGAGAGAGATCATGTATAGTGTTACAGGCATATGTAGCCAAAAATCTGGAAAATGGGAGTGGACATCAGTGCTGAAGATTCTGTCATTTTGATGATGTTTGTTAGGCAATGAAGATATGTGTCATAGTGAAGAACCACTTCAGGACAAAGTGACTGTGTAAAAGAATAGCAAATATCATTCCATGTATGCAAATATGATGTATAAAGGAGACAAAACAATTCTAATTTCACACAGAAAATAATGGACTCAGAACTGTCCATTATTTCACTCATTCAAGTGCGAAATTTTGGACTATGATATAAAAAAAGTTGACTTGTGTTAACAGCCAAAGAGAAAATCAAACGTTAGGAATTTTTAGAAAGGCATATAAACCAGAAAAGGGTGTGAGATGACATATGATGACATAAATATGTATTTGTATGTTTCAACTGTATTCAACTGTGGTCCCTCCCCCTTTGCCTCCAAATGAAGCATTACAACTGGAAAAGATTCAGAAAACAGAGTTAAAGATACAGCCTGGCTTCTAATACAACAAGTAATGTAAGCTTACGCATGCTTACACTCCTCAAAATCTGGAAATTATTTGTGCTAAATGTCAAATATCTGCAAAATCATGAAGGCAGAGAAAGTGGACTGATTCATCCTCTCTTCAGTAAAAGAACATGAAGTTTCATGGAAAGAGGTTGAAAAATACATTAAAGGGAATGGTGGTTCTTTTGCAAGTGCTCATTACTAAATACTAGAGTTTTCTGTCACCTCTGCATACATTTCACTTTATCAAAAATGGACTTGTGGTGGGTATATTTCTGAAGATGAAAATCTTCAAAAACAGGTACTAATGCTAAGGACTTTAATCAGAGATTTCAGCAGAACACAATCCATTTATGTGTTTATCTTTGCTGCCGCATATGCAATACAGACTTTCAAGATCAACACATGGTATGGTCCTTCCTGAATACTGAGGTTTCTTCCTTAGGAAAGCTGCAATCATTATACAGCCTGAGTAAGCCATTATTGAAATACAATTTGTATTTTACACATTGTCAGACTTTGTGTTAAAAACATAACTCAACACATGAAGTGTAATTTAAGGCATAATTATTCCGAACATCAGATTTCATTAATCAGAGCAAGGTCATTGCAAAATTGATCAGGACAGACATTATGTCTTCTAAGTCATTACACAAGAAGATAGAATTGAGGAATCAAGATACATCTCTGTAACAGCTGACAGAGAATGTAAAGTATGAATACAGAGAACCTGAGCTCTTTTTCACTTACACAGGTCAGAGAGATTCTTTCTTTTCATTTGGCTAGCAAAAAGTTTTTAAGCCACTCTGAATTTGAAGGAAGTTCTACCTATGTTAGTGTATTGTAAAATATAAGTCAGATTAATATACCAACAAAAAAGGATAAAATTGTCAGTGAAACAATGAAAATTTTTAAACGTCGATTTTATGTTAGCAGACAGGCAAACATAACTACACTTGCACAAATATGACTACACAAAATATAATATGCTGTAACTGCTTGAAGTTAACTAAAAGCAAATGTGTAAAAAGCTTTTCAAACGTATTAAATATCCAGCTTAATGACTACAAAGTTAAACAAATCAATGTAAAAGCGATGGTCTCAAAAAGAGTTACAATAAATACATGATCATATGAAATCCATAAATGACATTCATTTATACATATTTAAGATTAGTTTTTCAATAACATTTATATCAAGTACACTGCCTTTGAAGGAAAATCTGAATGTCATAACAAAAAAAACTCTGCCAACAAAACTAAGTTGTGCCAATGCACTGCTTACAACATTTAAAATATTCTATTTACAGCTACTAATTTACCAAAGTACCCAAAAAGAAAGAAAGAAAGAAAAAAATAAAATCAGTAAAAGTACACTCAAAAACATTTCCATTTTAAAACTGACAAAGTTTTATAAAATTTTGCATGGAAATACCCATTCCTAGTGGAATTCCTAGTTAAAACAAATCCTTGAGCTAATACACAATACTTCATAAAAAGTTAGTAGATTCTATATTTTCTATATCTAATATATTATGAACCCTTTGTCAACAGATTTTGTCATCTTTAAAAAATACATCCATCCAGTGTTACATAATGATAAAAACAATAGTCTGGTTTATATTAGCAATTGTTTACATTTGTTATCAGGCAGTTTATTTCAGATTTAAAGTATTTGCTGAAAACAATAAACCTTATGTTGCCAACTACTTCAAAAGCATTTTCCTGTAGTTGATGTTCTTATCTACAGATTAATTTTTGCCTTCTCCCACGCACACCCCTATGTTTCTTTGGGTCATACTGGTTCATTCTTTATGGTCCTGATGCATTGATTAATTTAGCTATAATAAATAATCTATAAATTCCAGAATCTAAACATCTTAACTTCTTTTAAAAGTCCTACAAGACTAGCATTTGGATGTGATTTTTATAGAATAAAGACAATACAATTCTATATAACTGTTTTAATTTTTTGTTATGCAGCACTGGATGGGATGAGTAAGTAAATAAAAAAATATTAACAATTCTGTTATTTCACAAATAGTTACTGTAAAAATCTCAGTTCACTAATATTTGGGTGAAACATATTCTAAATCTGTTTACATTATCAATTTTGTCGCAATCGGAAATAGAAATTAATCTAACTTCAAAAATGGCAATCACTTAAAATACCTTAATTAAATGTAATTATATAATATTTTATTTAATGAAATAATAATAAACTACTTAGGATGATTTATCAATACAAAATCTTTATCATTTTTATATATTACAGCATTTTACAGCTATGTAATTGTTCGCGATCAATTAACATCTTCATTTTCCATTTTAAGTTCAAATGTCTGCTTGAACTGTAGTCACAGTGAGACTTCCCAGTGGACTAAAATCTTAACATCTACAAAGCAAGTATGATTTCTGTGTTCTGGATCTTTAGTAAGTGATTTAAAAAGTAGAATTTTTGCTGTTTCTTATTTCTGTTGATCCTGAAGTAACAGCAGGCTGAGAAACTATCCTAACCTGGTCAACCTAAAGACACTTGCTCAATAAATTTCAACAAATAAAGCCTATTAAAGAAATATTGCTCAGAGCAGAATTAGTTTAAAAATAAGTACCCTTTTAAATTAATCCATAATTTGTATTTCAGCCTAAATTTGGCAAGGAATATTTTTTATTTTTTTGAATGATTGAGTCTTTAAAGTCATACTTGGTTTTCAGGAATGACAGGTAGAAAGCCAACTTCAAAAAACAGAGCCTCTATTGAAACCTGATAAAATAATTTCTCAATGCCACCTGTCAGCATAGTGCTCCTGTAGTACTTCAAATATTTTGAAGTGGGATGAACAAAGGAAAGGAAAGAAGTGCTCTTTCAGTTAAACTACAATGATTGTCAGTTAAACACATATGATTAACATCCTACACTGCATCATACCAGATAGACTGTTAGAAAAGTTATTAAGCTACTAAGCTACTATCTAAAAGTAGTATTCCAAAAGCAGAATATTTCTACTAAGACATTTCTATGTGTACCATCCTCTAAGTTCAAAAAAAGCACTAACTGGTATCAACTAGCAACAAGTTCACAGAACAGACACATTTTACTTAAATCCTATTAAAAACACCTGTCATCTAATGTCCAGGTCTCGTTCTTCCATAGGTTAAACTTTTCACCATACAGAGCTTTCAACCGGTATTGAAAAAAAAAAAAAAAGGCAATTTAAAAAAGTATCTCTTTGCAAGTAAAACAGAGGTTAATTTTAAATGTCAGAATGATTAAAGTTCTGAATTATAGGGTTTATTTTTAAATAATTTTTAAATAGACTTAAGCAGAAGTTACTTGATCTCACATTTAGAATAGATGGCCCTAGTTTCATTGCAATCGACTATAATATGATACACACAGGACAATTTATTTTTAAATGCAAGCTACAATTTAGTCCAATACATATACATATTCATTAAGTCTGATCAATCTAATCAAAGATGTCCTTGAAAGTATTCTCAAGGAAGCCATTAAATCAGCATAAAATAACTATTATAAGCCACAGAGCAGAAGGAAAAAGAGGTTGCTATATATTGAAACACTTCAGCAATATGAAAACTCAGTTTTTATGTTTCTAGAAATTTATTTTATATATCATGACCTTGCAAACTAAACTGTAACGTATGAAAATACGAAACAGAAGCTCTATGTACATACCTAATATTCAGATATAGATGTGTTCCTGCACTAAGCCTGAAATATTTTACTTACAGCAGTAGAAAATACCTCCATTATTATGGTTAAAACACTACACAAACTAAAACCAAAACATCTCAATGTAAGAATTTTTATCTATTCTTGAGAAGAAGATTATGTATCTGATGTTATGTGCTGAACATGTATTTTCATAATCCAATTAAATGGCAGTTATTAATGTATGAAATTCAAAGCCCACATAGCATAGCTTTCAGAAGAGTAAATACTTCTTGTACATCAGCAGCAGCACCTTAGAAAAGTAATACAATACATCATGCGCTTTCTGTGCACTTAAACATTCTATTATACAAATACAATATAACAATATTTAATTTACATACATCAAGTAATTCTTCTTATTAAACCTTCTACACAATTAGAGTAACAGGAAAAAAATCTGCAAATGGTAGAAAAAAAGTATTTTTTGAATCAATAATATCATCCTTCAGTTTTACTGGTGAATTTAAGAAGTTTATTCTAGCTTAATGGTGATTTTATAAATAGCTGCTGATACTCATGTCAACATTCTTTCCTCTTCCCTCTTACTTTCCTCACAACTGAACATCATGGCAGCAGATACTAATGGAAACATGTTGACCTATACTCTAGAAGAAAAAGAGATGGAACAAAGTGTTTAAAGCAGTAAGATAAAAGTATCAGTGTTTAAAGCAAAAGTGAACACATTTACAAAATGACAGAAACTATTCAGATATTTCAATCTCCTTTTGTTTTTGTGTTTTTGTAGATTACTCCATAAAATCAGGAAAGGAAAAAGGTATTAACTCATAATCCATAAGGTACAGCATATGTCCAGCTATAATCTTTGGCATTTATAACTTGTCAATCAAGACAGATTCTATGAACAGGATTGGAAAGGAACGCAAAAGCTCAAATGTTTTTTAGAGGAGCTTTCTTCATGCAAGGGATCACACATAATTCGGAGAAATTATAATCATTAACAAAAGGTGTGAGTTCAACATGGTAAAATTCCTTCTAGGAAAAGGAATTCAAGTACAGAAAACTGATGAGTAGGGACAACATTTTTGCATTTGACAAGATATAGAATTAGAAAGCAATTAAATTCAAGTGATGTGATCAGAGAAAGTTTTTAGACACATGACTTTGAAAGCGGTTTTTTGAAGAAATGAAAATTAAGGACCTAGATAAGATTTTGGTAACCTGTAAAGAAGAACAAGCATTTGAAGATTTTTGTAAACAAAGAGCAAAGTTTAGATGCATGCAATCTGAAATGTCATAGATTGGCTATGCAATTTGACAAACAAATTATAGTCTTGAAAAGAAAGGATATGTTGTTCACAGTAACCAAAAATGAGTAAGAAGGAAGGGTCTGTGAAGAGAACTGGGATCAGTTTTCAAATTACTTATTCAAATTCTAAGTAGAGTATCTATAGGATAACCACAGTCAAGACAAGATGTTCTAGGAATCACAGACAGGAACACTAGATATGTGCATCATTGCAAGAAACAAAAAATACACTCCTGACCAAATCTGTGTGTAAGATCATGTATACCAATAAAGAATATCAGGAAGCAAATCTCTGGCACACAGATTAAAGTGAGATGATGGCAGGCAACCTACCAAATAATGAGATATATGAAGACAAAGTCACAAATGGACGACAGTTTCTCGTAGTTGATCATGACTACAGAGCCGTACTCAGTTATTGAAATGAGTGTGAAAAAGTTGCGTACATGTGTAGTTCAGGAAGAACAGATAAAGGGAGCAAAATAGTAGAGTCATACAATTTTAACAAGAGGAAATCACTAACTAATAGAACAAAAGCTGGAATGAATGAATTTCAAAGAAAAGGAGTACACAACTAACTCAATATTGGTATATACCATATACCCAACCGGATATATGGGATTGCTTTGTACAAAATGCAGAAAAAATACAGGCTTATGCTTGCCAAACACAAAATAATCTCTTTCTGGGGATTACAGATAGGAGAAAAAAATGCACTGACATCTTCCATCTGACATTGCATTTATGATTTGGCAGAATTCAAAAGAAGTTTATAAAGTTGGCCACAGCTCTTCATGCTCCCCCTAATCAATGAATCATCTAAAATGCTAACTACCTTAAAAAATCTCCAAAATCAGGAGTATAAACAGTTCCCTAATTAAAAGATAATACTTTTGTTACATATATATTTTTCTAAACATATGATGAAAATCTCATCTTAATAATTTTTCACACTTTGGGTAGTTTTACAGAATGAGATTGCTATTATACCTGAAAAAATGAATTTTGCTAGTGACACTCCTGACCTCAAGTCAATACCTATTAAAAAAAAAAAAAAAAAAGAAAAAATATCTTTTGGGCTCTTTGACATCATAGAGTAAGAAAAAAGGAACATACTGTCCTTTGATCTAAAGTGTTTGAAAAGTAATCATAAATTAGAGAAATGTAGCAAGCTCAAGCAAAAGAAAATCAAATATATAAAGTAGTTTTATATAACTGAAGTAAATATCCAATCGCTTTTTTTCTTTCCTTTTCTTGTTCCTGTTTTTTTTCATTTGTTTCTTTGGTTTGGGCTTGGGTTTTTAGGGGATTTTTTTTTTTTGCAAGGGCATTGATTTTTCCCCATTTTTAAGTGCTGCTTATACTATTGTCAGAAATATTCATTAGAGTGGAAGCAGCTGAGACTTATTTTTGTTTGTTGAATCTCACGTTAGCCAGTGAAATGTAGCCTTAAAAAATAGCAGGCCTTATTAAAAAGGAAAAATAATTTTATTAACAAATCCATAAGCCTTCATATAATGCAATATGGCAGAATATATAGTACTAAACTATCACATTATCAGATGTGCACTAACACTCATGAAAGCCTATTTAATCTGCTAAATGTATTTTAATGTGGTTACTGATATGAACAAAAGTGGTGTAAAAAAAATGAAGAAATTAGACTGTAAACTGTGAAAAACAGAATAGGATGATGTAATATTAGAAGTAATTTCTCACAAGAATCCTGTGCTGAATTAGAGCAACTTTCCAGCGATATGGCATTTCCTTCCTGTGCCACTCCATACTCCCTGAAAATATATAAAACGGAATGGGTTTTACAGTACATGGAGTCACGTTAATGTCAGTTACTCTCTAGGCTTTACGATTCCTTAAGGACATACGACAAAAAAACCCCTCTTATTCCACACATGAATTTTGTTTTTGTACAGCAGACAAACCTGGTGCTGGTAAGATACAGTCAACGAATGCACTGGAACAACTGTCTGCAGCTCACCCTGCACTGAAATTCCTTTCAGAAACAACATACTTTTAAGAATCACACTAAAACCATATTTTATTTTTTTTTAAGATTCAATGAGAGTCAAAATGCTCCAAAACTTGATTTTAGAGCAACCAAACTTATAAGTAGACGTAATAAAATTTTGGCCTAGTTTAAAACAATTGGATGTCATTCAGAAACCTATTTTTCTAGTCAAACACTTTGAAAACACTAGAACTGCATTCCACAGACAGCATTTCAGAAATCGACCTGCAAACAACTCCAGAGTAAGGAGTAGGCTCTCCTTACTCTTACCTAAAGAGCAAAAAAATTGCAAATGTATCCACAGAACACCTAAGAATGGTTGGCAGAAATTTGAAAGTATATCTAAGGTCCAAATTCAACATGTTAGTATTTTCGTGTACCAATTTGGACTACAGAGACTTTAAGTATCAGTACCTTTACAGGATGGGAATTACAGCTGCCTGACGCACTCTCCTTCCCAGCAGTATCAGCCAAAGCTCACATTTCCAGTCTGTGATATCTGGTAAAAAATTGAATGGAATGCCATGTCACTGCTCTGCAGATTTCTGAATTGGAGTATCTGCTTTTTTTGCCTATGTAATGACTACAAGACCTCATATGCTGATTTTTCTTTAACAAGAACATCTGATTTGAACTAGTTCTCTCATTTCTAAAAGAGCTAAGGTTTTTAGGAATGTATGGACTAATATGCTTTTCAGCTCCTTTTGGAAACTAGTGAGTACCAGAAAAACTAATGTTGTGCTCAGTTGTTAGAAAAAATGCCACCTTTGTTTTTAGTATTCTTGCTAGAGGTAAATGGACACTTTTTAAATGTCCAATGAATTCTTGATTTAAATAAATGCTGCCAATGGCATTTGATTTTTTTTTCATCTTAGTAATTGTTCATCCACTAAAATAAACTGATGTAGAAGATTTCTATCAAAGTCAATGAAGAGAAATTAAAACAGGGCTACCATGGGAGGACTTCAAAATTATATTCCACAATGGAAGATGATCCTTTAATAGCAGAAGTCCTACAATATATCCTTGACAAAACTGGGAAACAGAAATTAGAACAACTTTTACATTTGTACCTGCTATCTTGTTTATTATCAATTAAACACTAAACATATACTAAAGAATATTTCTACTATAGAGCTCATAGAGCTTTGAATATATGCTTTGAAACCTTTGATTTGGTTGAAGGCCTTTTGATTTTAGTTTATTTTTGTAATATATAGGCCCAAAAACATAAAGGGGTTGTTCAAAATAATTTTAATACAATTTTGCAGAAAAGCAAAATATAGAAATTTCATTGTTTCAATGTTAAGTTTTTTGGTTAATGAAGAAAAGCACTGCATACTTATTGATTACTATATGAACAATCAAATCCTTAAGGTGAAAAATTTAAAAGCTATGGAATGCTACAACAGGAATTTTCTTCTCAGTACTAGTGATGTTCAAACTAGACTTATAAATGAAAGCACAGACTGTATTTTAGAGCCTAAACAAATCCAAATAGTCTTCATAAAAAGATCTGAGAATTAAAAAGCAGAAAATAATCTTTTTCAAAAGTGAATTACAAATATTTTTACACATATATGTGCACATATTTTGGTTCTGTAAATCTTCTTTTCAAATATGCAATCAGTAACTTCATTAGATGCTTCTTCAAATTTCAAAACTTTGCAAGAGATGGAAACTGTCCAATCATTAAGAAAAACAGTAAAAAAAAAAATTAAAAGCAATACAAACTGAGCTAGTCATGAGGCAAGGAAAATATTCAGAAAAATCATAATTTATATATCAAGAAAACAGATAAAATTATGTGACTGTATTGATTATTTAGCAAAGCACGTTGGTAAAACGAAAACATATAGATTGCTGTATTTAATGGAATGGGTCAAATTCTAAGGCTGGAATTTTCTTCCAGGAGCAGATTTTGGACAAGAAAATGTTGACAAGAGAGACAAAGGCCTTCTCAAAAGTAGAAAATACCATGCACATTTTCATTTTAGGTATGATGACACATAAGTAATAATTTAGATTAGGTATGAGCAGATATATATATTTAAGGTATATAGTAGCAGCTCGGTATTACTACCAGTGCCTTCTCTATATTGAGTAAAAAAAAAAAAATTGCTAAGATCACAAGTTCCATAACTTTCCTCACCCTTTACCTTAGATCTTCTGCAAAAACCTTGAAAATAAACAGTATTCTAGATTAATACCGAAATGCTCATATCTAGACTCCTTCTCTGGAAAATTTATAATATATTCCTAATATTTATAATGCAGATGAAGCTGATGAAGATGGATGCCTATGGCACACTATCCAGTGTCAAGTATTTTACTAAATGATTGAAATTGATGTACTACATCAGAAATAGTTATTCATTATAGAAATAATACAAGTACTTTTAAGAAAATATAAAATATTTAAGCTGGTTTCAGATCCAATTTAATACAAAAGTTTGGAGAAATTTAATGACATGAGAATAACAAAAGATAACAGTAAGTGTCTGGGGTTGCACCATTTTTCTCTCATATTTTCTTCAACATTAAAGTGGATATTAAATAAAGATGAAAGTACCAAGGAATGCAAATCTTTCAGTGCATGCCAAATACACATTTAACATATA
This sequence comes from Lanius collurio, assembly GCA_020086605.1. Lineage (NCBI taxonomy): Eukaryota > Metazoa > Chordata > Aves > Passeriformes > Laniidae > Lanius > Lanius collurio. The sequence continues at coordinate 23,792,767 of JACBWW010000004.1, read as the reverse complement.
AGCACCCCTATACTACAGCTACTCCACTTGGCAAAGAGGATTTAAAACATTTGGGTACTCATTTATTTATTCCAAATACAATTAATGCAATCTAACAGACAACAGGAAAAATATCTCTGTAGAGAAATTACATCTGTTACTCCAATGAACAAGTAAGAATGCCATAAAAATAGAATATTTATATATTCTATGGCAACAATACAATTATTTTTAACTTTTTCCCTGAAATTTCTGACTTCTACACATAGCCATAAAAAGAATTTCCTTCTACATATTGCAAGGTTATAGATCTGTTCCATCATTTTACAAGAGATTGATGGTCTTATTTTTATTAGAATGAATTTTATTCATTAAAAAAATAAAAGTAATCTATTAGTTTTATCTTATAAAGAATACATAGAAAAAAGATACATAAATATAACTAGAATGATTATATTATCTGATAATTTTGGTCTATTTTTTCATATTTCCCACTGTTATACAAAGGAGTGAATGGGCTTTTTTGATTACGCAGCGTACTTTATCACCTACTTTGACAGTATGTAATAATAATTCATAATATATCACAGCACACATCTAATCTAAAAACATTTAAAAGAGGTGATTTTATTTAATTTTGGTATACTAAGCGTGGTTTTGCAGTAGTGAACGTATCTTTATTTTTTTAACCGGCATCAGATACTTTGAAATAGATGACTGCTCACCTCTGATAATATTTATCTAAAATTGAGAGAAAAATCTGAAGAGTAGAAGAGATATGCAGTCTATAGTTCCTTTTACTATTTCACTACTAAAATGTTCATTTTAAGAAAGACTTTGCAGTTGTTTGTACTCCAGCATATGATATTTCAGTGCAATGGGGAGTAAGGGGTTTTAAATGTTTAAAAAAAAGATTTTGAATAAAAAAGCCAACAGTAATCCATCCTAAATTTTAGGTCACTTTCACAGGTGCACACTTAAAGTTCTGCTTCTAGGAAGGGTCAATATCTGCACCGAGGATTTAAACATAATATAGATTGTTTTGTTTCATTCTAAAATTCACACTAAGATTCTGGTTCACCTAGAAAAATTAACATCAGACAGGGGATGTGAATAAATATTTTTCATTCCAAAAGAACACGTACACTGGACATGAAGAACAGAAGAATGAACCAAATCAAGAACTCAAAGAAAGAAGCACGATGCTGTGTCAATTGCTATTTTGTTAGAACTGTGCTAAATGATCATTCTCAAAATCACAATCCTAGGTGAAGTAACCTATCAAAACACAGCTCACAGCCTATACACTGGTATTCATCAAGTCATATTTTATTTAAATTCCTTAACACTTGCATTGTATTAATGACTTCACATCCAAAGCATTGTTCCTGAGAGTGAGATTAACTGAAATTTAGTAAATAATAAAATGAAAATATGCACAGTCATGCAGTTCAAGTGCATTCATCTAATTTTTTAAAAAGCAATTACAGCTCAAGAAGTACAAGAAACAAATGTATTTGAAACATTTTTTAATCGTGCTCATTTTCCTCCTATGTTTGGTTTGTACTTCAGTAATAAAGAAGAACAGTTGTGCACTATTTCCTGTTTCTCACTTAATAAAACTGAAACAGAAGACAACAATTGATAGAAGACACGGTCCACATACATTAGAAACTATTTAGTCTCACAGCTCTTACACACGTGAATAGAAAAAAAGGGAGAAAAACAATTGTGGAGTTATTTGCAGCACTTAAGTTCTCCAAAGCCAAAATGCAGTTGAATAGAAAATGTTTCACTTTGTGAATAGCCAATGAAAATTCCAAAGATGCAAGTGTAAAAATATTCAAAATCTTGCAAAGAAACTCCTACTTTTATATATATAAACACACACATAGGCGTGCAATTTCATATACTTTTGGAAATCCAGTACAGTAAACCTTTTAAACGAAATCGTCTTAGACAATTAAGTTTCACTACAAAATTAAATCGTCTTTATTGTACAAATAACTAAAACTAAATTAGACAATTTAGTTATCTTTAGTTAAAAGCAGAAACTTGTACAGTAGAAGGGAGTCTTCAAACACCTGCTGTGTTTTGAAAGCAAAAATTTATGTGAAAAACAACGAAACGACTAACCTATTCTTCCAGAAACCAAGATGCATAACCAGCGTGTTCATTTGCAATCCACCTTAGAAAAAAAAAGCCTATGACTTGACAAACATTTATTTAAAAGGCAGTTTTATTTTACCACCCCATATAAAGAGGCATCCTAATTAAGACACTGCACAATGCAGAACTAGATTTATAATAGTTTTGCAAAAAATATGTTTTTAAAGATATATTCACAACAATTTTCCCTTTACTATTATACCACATGGTGGTTTACTGTATTGTGTTGGAAATACTAGTGATTATATATTTTTAAGTTTTTTATCACTAGACTGTATATTGAAAATCTGTGAGAAAGCAAACACTAACACTCTTATTCTCCTCCACAATAATACATTCTAAACACTGGCAAATGAGACATTCAGCTGGAGCCTGAAAGTAAAACAAAGTTGCTTTTTTGTTCTACTACAACATGTTAGTCATGTAACTGTTGCTTTTCACAGGAAGAAGGGCTTATATTACAGTTTAAAAAACTATTCCAGTGATAAAATCAAGAACAAACGTGTATCCACAACATAGCTATCATATGCATACACAAGAGAGAACTTTGCAATATTTATTACCTCTATTCATTGTTAGACCACAAAGCTTTCATCTCCTGCTTTGGTACAGAACAAGACTGCACTCAGTAACAAATTTCAGAGAGAGAAAGTATATGCAAGTATGGACAGTGCAGAAGAAAATATGAGAATAAACCAAAGTCTAACTGAAGTCGATGCAACTATAAAGTAAATAGAGAACCTGCCCACTATGAAACAGAGATGCTGCCTTAGCCCCAAATCCAGTTCAAGATACAGATTGTCAGAGTGGTGAGAGTAAGAACTTTAAAACCTCATAAGGAAATCCTTGTGTAAGTCAGGGCTCAGTGACACAGACCTCCTCTGCTGCACCAACAAGACAGAAAATGCCTGTCAAAGTATGCAAAATACTTCATCCCTATAAAATTTGCAACTAAGAAAAATTTTAAAGTATCTATGAAAAAGTAACAAAATAGAGCTAGAACTCCACTCGAAACTGAGCATATCACTACACAGGAGTTAAGGAAACAAGCAAGCTTTAAGAAGCACAAAACCATGGCTTATATAAAAAAAATTCCTGTAAAATGAAAAAATTCAGAAAACACTTGTTTGTTGGTTTTGTTGTTCTGGGGTGTTTTTTTGGTTGTTTATTTGGTTTGACTTGGTTTCTAGTGATAGCTAGTGGCTATTTATATACTAGTAAACAGATAAGAAACTGCCTACAATTCACATTACACTAATCCTGGAAGCCACTTTCCTTGTTGGATGCTGTGGAGAGCCTGTTATTTAGTTAGTTTTTGATTGGAGGGTGATGTTCAAGTGAAATGATAAGTAGAAGACTATTTTGCTTTTTTGTCTGAAGTTTCAAAGATATACCCAACGCAGATACCTGAAAATTATAGTTTCAATTGTAGCAACTTATATTCAGCTTTCCTTACCGGAAGAGAATTTTATTGAACTTTAAAAAATTGACTTGAACAAAAGCTGAATATATGGACTATTCAAAAGTTGATAAGCGTTTAGACAACTTCAACTGTCTCAATTTCAACAGTAGTAAAAATGAAAAATGTTTACACAGGAGATTATGATAATATGCCTGGAAGATGATAGAAACATGGTGAGCTAAAGAACATTTTTATTACACTTCAAAAATTTCACTTGTAAGAAAGCATAGTAAGATAGGAAAGTATGCTAATTTAAAATAAACAGTATGCTACTGTTTTATGAAAATTTAAACTGTGGTGGTTTCAGCTTCTAATGACTGTATTTTACTTAACACAGGTTACTTTTGATTTTGCCTTTTTTTTTAATAATGTTACTACACATACATCAAAATAAAGTTGAAGGCCTTGAGAGTTCTTGCTCCTCTGTTACTTCTACTAGTCACAAAAACTAAGAAGCTAAGAAGCCAAATTCTGTTCACTAAAACCAAGTTCAATATTCTATTACATTATAAATTTGGATCATCAGTCTATCATTAGTAGATAAAAACTGACCATGTTGGAGTTCAAGCCAAAGTAGCTCATACTTCAAATGCTGTGAAGATTTAATTATTATATACTATTAAATGTTATCTAAAATTATTTCTTGAAACTGAAAAGTACTTATATCTTCATAATTGGTTTATGTGGCATTTAAATAAGTTTTCAGTTATCACAATTTGGTACCAATGTACAACATCCAACTGCCTGTTATTAATTTGAACAGTCATGGGAAAGCACAAGGACCAAACAACCATTTGGTTATCTGAAACTGAATGCTCACACAGCCTAGAAGATGTCATTCCTGTCTACAGTCAAGGGCATTGTCAATGTAGAATAGCAAAATTTAGAATATCTGTAACCATTAAAAATACTTGTCAAGAAAAGCATGGAGTTCTTTACATCTCTAGGCTACAAAGTGTGAGCAATGGCAAATAATGAATCATAGATAGGCTGCTAAGTGTATCAGCCAATGATTATATGTAAGGTAATTGTCTTTTTGCAGAGGTTATTAAACAAAACTATAGTCAATCATTAAATGTTGTATTACAACCCTCTGAAGGACAACCTTGTCAATATTAGCTAACTCAGGAAGTAAAACCAAAGCATTTTGAATGATCCTTTTCATTTATAAGCAGCAACAATTGCTGATTTTGAATGAAAAAAATTTAATATCTCAGAAAACAACATATCTGTAGTACAGATTTTGTTTTTAGACACTGAACCAATTTTTAAGGCAAGGACAAAACTAAATTTTAATTTCACAAAATTTTGAAGGCACAGATATTGTATTAATTGATGTACTTCCAACGTATAAAAGCCACAGAAGTGCTTTAAGACAACCTTTTTCAAGTGCTAGAGAGACACCATCAAAAATGATCTTTTGTTTAACATAACGGGTTTTATGTAGCTTGAAATCATGCCAAAACTTCTCTTGCTGTGATATGTATAATAAGCAACATATAAACAATTAGAAGCATGAACACATACTGCAGATGAGCTTTTATCATGCCTACTGATAGTTCAATAGGGAAAAATAATTCATATAAAAGCACATCGGAATAATTTCTTATATAGACTGTTCTAAAGATTCTCAGAACTTAATGGTACTGTGAAAATTTGTCTAAATATTGTTATTATGTGGCCATCCAGTGCACCACACACTCAGTGTTTCACAGAGTGAAATATAAATGCTGTAGTTCTTCCAAAACAAGAAAATAGAAGAATTTAATTCTCTCAAGATATGAAGTTTCACTGGAGAAAAGACATCCTCTGTTATACACAAGGAGTTGCCAGTTTTAACAAATTAAACATAAACTCTGTGCAAGTGACACATGCTAACTTAAAGGACAAGAACATTTGCATGTGGGAAGAGTTAAAAGCAAATATAAAATTCTCAAGACTCCTGCTTGCACCTCTAAGGTCACCCCACACACTAACACATAGCATTTCACACACTTAAACCCATCTAACTTGTTATTGCAATTTACTAAATCTAGGTACCAATAGATTCTTTTTACTATGAAATGCAGATACCTGTCTTTTAACAAATGCAAGTAACTATAGGCATGTATCCTGGTGACACAACTCTCTACCTTGACTTTATACCACATAGACAGTCAAATTGAAGGGCATTGGCCTAGTATCCAAACCTTTTGAAATGGATTTAAGCTACTTGTCTCTCCAGCAGTACTTTTTTCCCCACAAGTGTCAAGAAGTTGACCAAGTGTGGTAGACAAAGCCTCCTGAAAAAAATCCCCACACATAATTCACTCATCCTAAATACATATCACAGACTCAAAACTAAAATAAACCAGACTTGACTTGTACAGACATATTTGGATTAAAAGAAGCGTGGGAAAGATTAGTTTTGTTTGTTTGGGTTTTTTTCCCTTCCAGGAGTCAAGCAAAAACCCCACAATAACTCAACAGAGAAGAGCTGTAAGTCTTGAAAGCAGTTAAGACAGCAACAAACAAAAAGCAAATGGTGAGTCACAATATTTTAGTTTTTAAAAACCTAAGATAGTTCATTTTAAAACAAATGATCTTATATTACTTCTCTAGTAACTCCTGAAGCAGAAGGTATTTAGGTTATTTTATGAAAGCCTCAAGTGATAACTTCAAGCTTGTTTTTATATAGGATTAAACGACTGTAGCAAAATCCAAGACAACAGTAACAACTACTGGGTAAAAAGTAAAAGTAATCTAGATGAGAATTTAGAGGGACTGGATCAAGCACAAGTTTCACGATTTATCCCAGATAACCCTAGATAAAATTTTAAAATTAAGAGACTGAAATCCTATCTATTTCCCTTATCTGACTACAACTTCCATGTTATATTACTGTGATTGAGACAAGCTTGTTCCAACTCACATCTTCATTTCTGTAAATATCAGAGCCAGATAGTGAAACAATTTATCTCAAAATATGTGATGATTTAAACACTTAAACCAAATATTTTCCCTGAAAGACCAAAGATTAGATAGACTGATATATCTAGATAAAAACGCTAACGTTCAATTCATCAGGTACTTTTCCAGAATCATTTAATCATTAGACCTCTAGTATTAAAATACATTTTAACATGGCTTTGCTGCACTAGCAAATCACAGAGCTTCCAGAGACTGTTAACATATTGCTATTCAAATCAAAATAAATTCTCAAAAACTATCATTGGCCAAGGCGAAGTGAAGTATACCTTCAACATACCAAAGATTTAATAGATGAAAACACAATGAGTCAGCCAAAGAAGGTAGGACCCTTTACAACCTCTGTCACCACTCCAGAATACCAAATTAGCATAAAATTATTAGTATTTCTAGTGAAACATTCAGAAGTTTTCTTACAATAAAATTTAATTTTAATCTCAGGTATAATTAATGAAAATGGATTCATTATTCATATTTCATATACAAAATACTTTGGTGCTGTAAGTTTTTTTCAACTACAGAAATGCAAAAATTATACTGCATTGGGCTCACAAGTTAAACTTTTGACTTTGCTGAATTTATCTCTAGAATTTTTCACCACTGAGGCATTGATTTTCTCTCTTGTTGCTTACCAAGTGACTACAATTTTTAACAACCCTTATAAAAAAATAGTAATTGTCAAACTGTAAACAATTACATGCAAAAGGCTTCTTCACATTATACTAGAGAGACAATAGAAAATATATCATATTAATGATACAATGATGATTTTACAGTGAGAGTAGGGATGCCTAGCAAAAACTGAGCTACACTGTACCACAAAAATAATGAATCAAGGTACTGGCCCATCCAGTTGAAGTTGGCCAGTACAGCAGGGGACAATATAAAGATTTTTTTTTTTAATACATTAATAACAAATAGCAGTGCAGAAATAACACTGGATGAAGATGGTCACCTCATAAACAGAGACATGGACAAGGCAGAGGTGATTAATGCTTACTTTGCCTCTGCCTTCTGCACCTGTAGCAGACTAAGGGCAGCCCAGTGTCCCAAACTCTAAGGCCATGACTGTGAGAATGACAGACTCCCAGTCAATCCTGAACATGTATGGAATTTGCTGCTCCAGCGGGATCCTTATAAGCTGAAGGGGCCTGATGGGATTCATTTGAGAAAACTCAAAGAGTTAGCAGATGTCATCGTGAGTCCTCCCTCAATGACTTTTGAACAGTCTTTTAAAACCAGAGTGGTCCCAGTTGACCAGAAGCTGGCAAATGTCCCAATTTTCAAGAAGAGCAAAAAGGATGACCCTGGAAACTACATGTTTGTCAGTCTCACTTCAGTGCCTGGCAAAATGATGAAGATTGCACTGAGAGGTTTTGAAACATACCTGAAGGACAACAGTTATTGGTCACAGCCAGCAGGGTTTCAGACAGGAGAATCCTGCTCATCTAACCTGAATTCCTTCTAGGAAATCACCAAGTTGATCAAGGGAAGTCAGCTGATGTAATCTTTTTGAATTTCATTAAAGTTTTCAATACTGTCTCTCACAGAATCCATCTGGTCAAAATGTTCAGCACACAGCTGAATAGGCATCATGGGATGGGTGAGCAGCTGGCTCACAGGTCAGGCTCAAAAGGCAATAGTGGATGGGGTGACACCAGACTGGTGACACAGGGTTCCATCTTTGGGCCAGTGCGCTTTAACATCTTCATAAATTACTTGGATGCAGGTCTCAAAGGGATACTAAGTTAGTTGGCTGATAAAGCCCTGCAGAGAGACCTTGATAAATTAGAGGGCTGGACAGTCACCAACCATATGAAGATTAACAAAGACAGGTGCCTGATTCTGCACCTGGGATGTGGTAACCTTGGATTAGATACAGACTGGAGAAGGAGAGACAGGAAAGAAGTGCCACTGAATGGACTTGGAGGTCCTGCTTGACAGAAAGCTGAATGAGTCAGCAGTGTCCTGGCAGCCACGAGGGTAATCCACACAGCAACACCAAACAGCTGAAGGAGGGGTTTGTCCCACTTTGCTCAGTGCCAGTGTGGCCTCACCTTGTCCAGTTTTGGGCATCACAATGTAAGAAAGGTATAAAGCTATTAGAAAGCATCCAAAGGAGGAGGAGAGGCAGATATTGATTTCTTCTCTGGGGTGATCAGTGACAGGACCCCAGAGAATGACCTGAAGCTGTGTCAGGGGAAGCTTAGGTTGGATATTTGGAAAAGGTTCTTCACCCAGAGGGTGTTTGAGCACTGGAACAAGCTCTCCAGGGAAGTGACAACACCAGCCTGAGAGAGTTCAAGAAGCATTGGGACAACACTCAGACACATGGTGTGGTGTGACTCTTGAGGATGATGTTGTGCAGGGCCAGGAGCTGGACTTTCATGATTCTTGGGGGTCCCTTCCAACTCAGGATATTCTGATTCCATGACCCTCCTAAAACAGAGGCTCCTAGCAAGTTTCATGATGCCCAGGCAGTCTCAAAAGTGAAGTAGATGTATTTAAAATTTCTACAAATGAGTTCCTGAAATTACAATGACAAATTTTTTTCTTCCCCTCTTGTAAATTTTAGTTCCATTTCCAAACTTCCAATCTTAGTTTGCAACTCTGCAGACAAGTAGAGTCTTAAACACTCCAATCTCTTATTTGCTGGTAGAGTTTGGCAAGTTCTTTAAAAACACTGCAGAATCTACATTGAAAATACAGATTGTTTCAGAAAGATAGACAAGTGGCAGTGTGCGAGGAGTGAGCAGACAAGGGTTACTCTATAAAATCATCAGTACTATACCTTCCTCTTCAGAGATATTTGAAATTATATTGCACAGGTCTCCTATACCTGTTCTCTCTCTTCCATGAAATAGCAGTTTTACTGTCATTGTGACCTTGGCTATAGGAAGATTTCATCATTCCCTTTATGCTTTGATTTTCTACATTTTCCTTCAGTGAGCTAACAAAACAGGAGAATCTAATTAACAGTAGGGCAATAATACAATATTAATATTGCCAGAACAACTTTTGTATTTAATTCTTTGCCTCTCTGATAAAGAAATACTTTCCTATTTTAATTATTGTAACATCTTCTGAAAGTTTCCAGTGGGATTCAATTCCAAGTTTTTTCAAATGGTATTGCACCTATATTCCATTCACTTTATAAATAAGCATACAGCATCTACCCCAGATGATTAAAACTTTTAACCTAATTTTTGAAGTGATCTGAGACTATGAAAACAGTAAGTGGGCTTTACCACCATTTAATTGCTGGACAGGATTTGATACAACTTATTCTGCACAACCAATACTGTTCAAACTATAGTTTTGATATATGATTTAACTAAAAAATTACTTTTAATTTTATGATTTGTCCTGGATCATCTTGTTTTTGTAAATTAATTTTCAGAATGGAAACGCTGATGCAATAGTTGTGTCCTTACTGCCAAGAAAAATCATCAATTTTCTTGAAAGTATGAACCAATAACATCCTAGGTTTTGTAATTACTGAAGACTCCTTTTAGAGGTATATCTACAGAGTATTACAAGTCACTTAGGGGGGATGAAAATTACATATGAAGAAAAACACTAACCTGTGTGTGCTTTTGCAAATAAGTACATGCTAAATATGCAAATTGTAAAAAAAAACACAAAGCAAATGTGTAAGAAAATACCATCTGATAATTTAAAGATTCTTGATCTTTCTATGTATGTGTATCATTTAAAAACAGGAGAAGAGTTAAAAATCAAAATTTTACTTTTATATTGGAGTTTGTCACTGCCAAATATGTGAATGTATGCTAATGTTTAAAGTGTTGAAAAATGATTGATTATTTGAGGAAGAATCATTAACATAAGTTAATGAAAGATATGGACATATCTGATTAATATAATAAATCTAACTCTACATCCAAATTGCACGCATCCTTGTGTGTATGAAAGAATGCAAGACGAAGCACATGCATCTGCATCTAAGAGGGAGACTGTCTGAAAGGGTGCATACTGGAAAAAGTTGGATTAGCATAAAGGGAAAGGCATATTATCAATGATTATTGAAAGGGCAAAATTCTAAACACAGCATGCTACCACTTGAAACTACACGAATATACATTAAAGTCCTTTGTGAAATCAAGCCAAAAATCCCAGCAAATGCTTCTATAAAATCAAGGTCTCCAATAACCCACTGTGTCCTTTCACTGGGTCAAGGTTTTGAACATGGGATGTGGGGAGAGTATGAGGGGAGAGACTATTCTTCTTGCTCCTGTTTATTCCCACATGCAAGTCATAGTATCTGAAAAAATATCCCCACGAATCATGTAGGGCTTTTTGTTTAAAATCTTTTTATATTATTTGCCACAAAATGACCATAATTTTCTGGTAAAGTCCCAAATCATCAACATTAAAGCTGTCATCACTTTATTAACACTGCAGTTCATACTCAGTGCAAAATAATAATGCTGTGCCACAAATGTAAGAATCTAGCTCCTACTGAAAGCACACGAAAGGTTTTCATTAATCAATCAAGAATGGGTTATAAATGCAGTTGTGCAAAATCAGTTATCTTAGTGAAACCAAAACTATCAGATAAAAAGTGAGAAAAATTCAATTGTATGAACCTTACAAAACAAAGTGGGCTTATATAATATTTTAAAATTATATAAGGTATTTAAAATGGCACTTATTTGTGGTAAGTATTTAAGTAAAACTAATATCAAATGCATAAAATATAAAAGAAGTTCAATATTTATTTACAACTTCAGGCCATAGTTTGTACAGAAAATACATTAATTCAGTTGTGTGAACAGTTCTTTTGAAAGGGAAATATATTAGTTAACTGATATTTGAATCTTGAGTCTTTACACTTCCCTACTCATATTAAAATATTAAAAATATGTGCAACTGATGCAAGTACAACACCAATTCAAAACTCTCCATGCCTCAAATGCCATGAAGTTTAACTCCTTAAAAGTGTCTTACAAATTATTCTCTAATCTTGGGATTTGATCAATAGTTTACAGAAAAGAGCTAAAAATATGGCAGTGTTAAAAAGCAGGGTTGCCAGTTCTTTCATGGTCCCAGAAAACGTAGAGGAAGTTGGCAGGATCAGCTCAGCTCCACTGTGCTCCTGAAAAATATAAAATACCAGTGTCCACTGGATCATTGGGTCCTTAGCACTCTGGCACTACTTATGAAAAAGATTTTGCTGATGACCATAATGGTGCTTTAAAATATAGAGTCAGACAAATTTGTCAGTAGGCGTGATCTTTCAGTTTTTATGTTTCGTTGCCTAAATATATATTAATTATAGGCGAAAAGTGCTTTAAATGATGACAAATTAGGATCTCATCTCTGGGCATTATCACTTGTACTGAAATATTAAGAAAAAACTATTTGAATTTAAATTTTTAAAAAATATGTGGAAACTGTGTATACCTATTTTATTCTATTTTTGTCTAATGAAATTACATTTTAATTGTTAATCTCACATATATACTAGCAACAACAACTGGAACTAAGGTTGAGAGGCTCCATGAAGCTCATAAAACCTCCCCCCCTCACAATGTAGTCAGTAGTATAAGTCCTTTGATGGTGGCAAATACAAGCTTACTAAAAAAGCAAAGTACTGGCACTTCACTACTAGTATCTATATTTGTTAACTAAACCAGGACTTCAAAACATCCATGGAAAACTGTTGGTGAATTTTGGAGATGACACCACTAGAAGTCCCCCTGGACATGCTGTCTTACACCTGGAATCTTAGCTGGAATTTATCAGCATTATGCAAGTCAAAGATTTCATCAAGAAAATTTGTCTTGGAAAGGGGGCTCTGAAATAAAAATATAAAATCAAATAAAAATAAAAGTGAACAATTCTAAACAGCAAAGTCAGAATATTTATTATTCTGTATCTGCTCAGCTACTGTCATCAAAGCAAAAAAAGTGCTTCTGTTCACAGAAGTAAAAAGATTCAATAAACTTGTTTATGTAACAGCAGTTTCCTAAGGAAGTCCATCAATATTTCATCTAATCAAACCTGGCCAAATTCTGTTGTGTCATTAAACAAATTTACCTAAACTTGGACAGATTTTTAAACTAGCATTTGAAATCTGTATAATCTATAAAAATAGATACATATTTTGCTCTATAACATAGCAATTGCTATATAACACAGCTCCTATTAAAAGCAAAAAAGTACAGGAAAAAAAAATTAAAGGAAATTTGCATATGTACTTCACTGCTCAGTAAAACACATATATAATGTTATATCATGTACAGATACAAATTTAAAGCATTTAAAAAATTAAAAAGACCCACAGTGTTGTCCCTGAACGATAGTGAAAAGCAGGCAGATATATAAGGGAAATGTGCTAATCCAACCTTTTCCCAGTTCAACAACAGAGATACTACAGTGCCACCAATTTCTCAACATGCCAAGTGAGTTCAGGCATATACTTTTTTCACTTCCTTTTTCAGTATCTGTCAAGGTAATGCCAGCAGGTAGGTAACAGAAATGTAAATTAGAGGCTGTAAAACTAATTCACAATACACAGTGCATCTTTCTGTTTACCAAATAAAACCAGGTGCATTAACAGAAAAAAAGGCTACACTGCATATAAGAGCTTCTAGAATTTGTGAAAGTCTTTCAATTTTGAAGGGAAAAGAGCACAACTCCTAAAAATATTATAGAATATTCACTTAGAATATTCACATAGAATTTAAACTAAAATGGAAAGAGGGTAAGCAACAAATTCGTGAAGTAAACATGAAAAATGTAACCTAAATAAAACAACTAAAAATTATCATGTACTCTAGTGAAAAAACAATTTCTAAATATCAGTTCAGTGAAAATATTATCTTTGCCTTTTCTGTGCTAACTTATAATTTTTTGAAACTGAATAATCAAGTGACATTAATATCTCTCATAACATTTTTTACCTGGTATAAGAAAAGAAAAAAAGTATTTCAAAATGGTCAAAAAATAAAGAACTTCAAAAAGAAGGGCTGTGCAATTAATTTCTATAGCAAACCAAAACTAAGAAAAATTCTCTCAAGACTTTGACAAAGAAATAGAATTATTTTTCATGATGTGGCCCAGCTTCATCCTACAGTGGCCAAAACAATTTTGAATTCCAGAAATTACAGGAAATCTTATGTCTTCATATTCTTTCCTCTGCTATTCAAACTTGTGGTTTTGTACAGAAATTTTCATGTACTTGGAAATCACATGTCATGAGCTATATATCATACTGTTTTAAGATACCCAACTGCATTTCTATTTTTATATGCAAATGTGATAGTTCACCACCAAATGTATAATCACTCACCTATCAGTGGTGTTTTGTTCAGAAAGGCAAGAAAGTCAAAGACTTCTCTAGAAAGTCATGACATACTGAAATACTACCACACACTGTTTTTTAGAATAATATTTATCTTCCATGAATGTTTTTTTAGAAAGCAGAAAAGTGATGAAAAACTTATCAGTACAGTCTTGATATGGCACCATTACTCCCGACATATTTTATAATTGTTGTATCTGAGACCCAAAGACACTATGACTGCAAATGTAAAGTCAGCCACATGCAGGAGAAACTGTACTGAAGACTGTAAAAGGATAGAAAGATTTTAGTTCTGCAAAAAGGCTACAAAAAATCAGAACAGAACACTTTTTATTGGTTACAATCACAACACTAAAATGTTTTCAGCTATCCATTGTTGACTTCCTTCCTATGATGAAATATTTACATACATTAGATATATTTGTCCATAACCAGTATTTGGTAGATACAATAGCAAGCCCTGCTTACAAATCTGACAGATGGGAAAGAGTGGGGTAAAGAATGCATCCAATTATGACGGCACCTCTGAAATTGTCAGAGGCTCTTTTTTAAAATATATTTCCATTTCAGGTGCTTAGCAATGAAATATCACTTCATAACTCATTGAATACCTGTAAAAATTATGGAGAGTTTTTAAATTATTCACTTGCTGAAAAATTGTTTGCACCACACAAGACACACAAGTACAAAGCACAACTACATAAGGGATATACAACACTTTACTCTCCCATATGACAAAACAGACTGACTTCCCACAAAACAGGCACAAAACTATTTCTTTCATAGCACAGTAATAAAAGACATGTAGGAAAAAGGAAGCTTGAGGAAGTTTGTCAGTGTCCATAGAGAACACCTCATATTTACCAGATAAAGTTTCTCAAGACTTCCATTATTTTCCATGACTTTGGGACATATGTAAATTTTCTGTACTTTCAAAACTAATCATGACAATGAAGCATTCATCAAGCCTGTCTTTGCCAAAGAGTTAAACTAAATGCACAATCATGAAGCATCTACAAACAAAACTCAACTGGTTTAGACATTCTCAGATACAATCTCAAGCTATGAGAAACAGCAATAGGAAAAGGCTTTTTGTAAAACAGTACTGAATCTAGAAGTATATCTTTAGCTGTAGGACTAGAAATAGTCAATACTCCACTAATTTTACTTGGAAAATTGCTCTGCTGACTTAGTTCACTAAAGCCAGAATGACATATCAAAACGCAAAAACCAAACCCATATTTTAAACTTCTAGTGACCAAGCACTTACATTTATAAATCTAATAATGCTGGGTTTTGTTTCTTCTAGCCTCAGTAGCAGGCAGTGGTAAACAAGACAAGAACCTTTCTGCTTTCATCCTCTGAGATTCTGCAAAATAACTTAAACCTTGTATTTTAAAATCTCTGCTAAGATTCAAGTTTTGTGAAAGAAAAAAAAAAAAAGAAAAAGAAAATCCAGATTAAATAAAAAGTGATTTTCTTTAACTTCTTCAGATTTTAAATGTCTCATATTCAGACTGCACAGACATTAAGACTTGTGCTCTGAATCAATCTTGTGCAAAACAGGTATCAGATTATGCCAATTCTGTTGAAATCTCCAACTAGCAAAATAATTATTTTACTTTAAAAGTTGATCTCAAAAAAACCAGACAAGCGAACCAAACATTTTTTCTGTTTACTGTGTAGAAAAGAATTTAATTCTTTAGGAGGCAAATGATCTAATGGCAACAGAATTGGAGTTAGATGCACAAACTGGACTCCTAAAAATAACGTATTAAAATAAAGGAGGCCTTGGAATAGTGAGGACAAATCATAAAACAATCATCATCATTTGAAATATGTAGTTCTCATGCTCAATAAACACATAAAGGGTGTTAAGAGCTTCTACACTTAACAGCATTTTCTATGCAACAAACATTCATTGACTTTGTGTTATAATGACCTGCCATACATATACAAAACAGCTGAGGGTGGGAGATAACTTATCAGTACAATCTTTATATGGTACTATTACTTGCAAAATATTTTATAATTGTTGTATTGAGGGCTAATAATTAAAGAGAAACATCACACATCTCCCAGACATACCTTATATCTTTGAAATACTCTAAACAGTTTGTTCTCATCAACACACAAATGTAGAAATCTGGGGGGAAAAACTGCCAAAGGGATAACTTGTCTGTGACAGAAAAAAGGAAAATGTTTTTTGGCATGCTAGAAAATTTTCCAGTGGTTTACTACCATAAATGTTTTGGGAAAAAAAAACAAAAAAAAACCAAAAAACAAAACACAAAACAAAATATCAAAACCCCCCACTTCCACTATAAATGCAAATAATTTTTGGGTAAATCCTTACATTTTCATTATCATTTAGAGTTCACAGAGCCTAAAATCTAATTACTGTGTAGCAGTTATGAGCCTTCCCTTCTCCTGCATTAATTGAAATGCAAAGAGGGAGGCCAAGATATATAAGATGAAGAAGATATCATAAGTGTTTTATTATGCTCCATGAAGGTGATTAACTTCACCACCATTCTAAACATGAAAAGACACATACAGACCAAATAAAAATCAGAAAAGTTAATGCTGATAACTTTGCATAGATTTTTAGTATTTTTAAATACTATTTGATTGTGCTAAGAATTAGTAACAGGTGTATGGAAGGTTCTTCTGTTAACTAATATTAAAAAAGGAACATAAAAGAACTTGCAAAAAAATCAAAGTAGGATTCTGTCTTTTGGCCACCTACAAATGAGCTGTTTTCCCATTCCAGTTCATTCTAAAAAACATAACCTAAGACAAAGCAAACGAGATAAAATTATTTAGCGTCACTGACATTTCTAACCTGTAAATCAAACATCTTGCTAATGGTTAAAATCTAGCACACAGGCTATGCCAGATATAAATCTAGCTGCATAACTAGCTACACTTGCTTTTAACACGTGCAGGCGGCATTTCCAGTTGCTAGGATATTATGTAGTATATTAAGTTACATGTAAACATCCTCAGAGTTGATATACAGAGCTTGTCATAACATTCAGGGAGAGTAAAAGCTATGAACATACCACTATGTTCAGAAAATAATTCTGTGAAAGAGTTTGATTTATTCAATATCCACTTTTAGAACCTCCAAATGTGAAAGAGAAACCAAACAAACCACCAAACCAAACAACAAGACCAGTCCGTGTTTAAAAGAAAACATTAGATAAAGAGCCTCCTATTTAGGCAGTGATTCTTCTCCTTTTACTTCTCCTCTGTTGATGACTGTCCTTTGTATGACTCTTCCCTGAAGATGTAACACAGATAAAAATCTGTGGCCACAATTAAATCAGAAATTGATCTGACTTTCTACTGAAGACCAATATAGATTATTTTGAATTCATCTTATGCATTTCTGAAAACACTTATAGTTTTTCAGAGTAATATCTAGGTTTCTTTGCCTAGGTAAGACACATTTTGAATCCCTTCATACACAAGACCTAAATCCCACAAGATTATTTCTTCATTTTTAAATTCATTTTTAGGGGTTTACAATGATGAGGTTAGGTCTTATTTCACTACCTCCTCAATTGACTAAGACTCCCAAATTATATTCTAATTACTTGAATTAAAAACTTATGTGTTTCTCTATAACCTGTACTAGAAACAGCAAGAAGGCTCTGAAAATTCCCATGAAGCACTAGTCAGATCCTTTTATTCTTACTCTTGATTATTCAGCCTCAATCCATTGCATACAATCAAGTAACTAAAACTCCAGAATGTTTTCTGAGTTGTGCATTTTATACACAGTTGTATCACTCACATACAAACATACCCCTTCACTATAATATGAACTTCTAAAAGCAGGATAGTACAGACCAATCTGCTTAAATCCTGGTCATTAAGAGTTGAGAATACTTTCTAGAAATTAATGAATACCATTTGACCCTTCTGATGCAAGTGTCTAGCCAATGCAACACACCAACAGTAAAGCTGAAGTATTATTACGTTGTAAGCCATTAAACAACATCTACACAACCTCTTTATTTGATAGTTGCATTTAATCTTACTGATATATGAAAGTAGTAACATTAAAGTTCTACATCAGATTACATTTTTTCACAAACTGAATTGCCATTTTACCTTCACCTGGATTTACACTACAGTGGAGTAGAAACCTGATACATAAAACTCTGTAAACACAAATGTCTTTACAAGTCCTCATTGTTCATATGAATACAATCTCCTGAAACAGCTACAGTCCAACAATTAAGTTGACTAAATATGCAATTTTCTTGAACTTCATAAGAAAAGAAAGGACACATCTACCACAAGGTGACAAAAATTCCATGCATGCTATATTTAGAAGACACCATCTCAGTTATTCAAGGGGTAAGCAACTTACCTCTGTGACACAATGACAGAGTCTGAGGAGTGGTTAAAATGTTACTAAAAAGCTGGTATTCAAGTGAGAGGAAGAGAAATAACAGCTTACCTGAAAAGTGAAAAATATACAAATGCAGGTAGATTCAAAGGAAATAACTCCTGTACAAGTCTAGCAGAAAAGGAAAAAAAAATAAAAACAAACCCAACCCATATACTTTGCTGCCTTTATATGCCCACTTCTATAACTGATTTCTTATTGAACATCATTCAGTAATTTCAGCTGAAAACTAAATTATATTGGACTAGGAACTTCAAACTCCATCACAGTTAGAAAAGTGTGCGCTACTATGGTTGTAGCCGTTGAAGGAAAACAATTGTTGTTGGTACCAATACATAACACTTGTGTTGACAGTCACTTAAATATCTTTACATTTAGTCAAATATACATATTAATTATATTAACACCCCTGCATTGCAGTCACACATTAAAAAACTAGTTTGATACATTTTCATTCACATGCATTCATGAAAAAGAATATTCAAAAGCATGGAGAATAACATCTTTTTCATTTTATTACAGAAAAAAGCAATATTTACATTAAAGATATTTATCTTTCTTTAATGTTTTTTTTAAAAAAATTGCAACCTAATAAAAAATGTATCTTCATTCTAGTAATTCTACAAACAGAAGACAAATTGTCTATTCAATTGCTATTCCAACTCCAACACTCATTCATTAAAGTTCCTGAACCATACAATACTTCCTTTGTTCTATACTTCTATATAATACTTTGTGAATACACTGTATTATCACCTAATTTAAAAATAAGACTATCTAACACATTTAATCAGGGGCAGTATGATACAAATTACCATAGCTTTGCACCCTCACTTACTTATTTACATTGAACTGCTGCTTAGCCCATAAAGAATAGTCAGACAAATTATAAACAAATTAAAATGTAAAGAAATACAAAACAAATTTTAAAAGTTACATAACATTTACTCCAATGAGAGTTTCTGATAAGGAAGTGAGATGTCAAGTTCTAAGGAAAATTTATTTTACCAAACTTTACCACTTTTGGTTCAAACAGACAAGAGCTACAGTCATACAGCACCAAAAGACAACATAATGATCTTACAACTGACTTGGAGACCTTTTATTAGTAGAATATCCAGTACAAGCTTCAACATAAGGAAAAAGCTACTACTGTTTTCTTCCAACACGTGTATCAGTCATTAATGCAAAAAAAAAACC
The DNA here is from genome assembly GCA_020086605.1 of Lanius collurio. Lineage (NCBI taxonomy): Eukaryota > Metazoa > Chordata > Aves > Passeriformes > Laniidae > Lanius > Lanius collurio. The sequence continues at coordinate 23,773,240 of JACBWW010000004.1, read as the reverse complement.
CAAACCAACTAAGTCTTGCCTAACTCTTATTTTTCACTGAAATAAAACAATTATGAAGAAAATGCCAATATTCTGTCTGCAGAACCATTTATCTATCAATAAGGCATAAAAGATCCTGATGTTTTTTTGTTCTACCTCTTGAAAATATTGTCAGACTTATGACATGGTAGTGGCAAAAATAAACTGAAAACATTTCCAAAGAACAACAGCTTTGATTTCAGGTACTCAAATCAATTACAGTGGTTAGGCAGGAGCTTACAGAATGTTAGAGCAGGGCTCAAAGCTATTGCCATCACCATCAGCAGTAACAGGAGCAGTCTGTAGGATGTGAATACTGCAGAAGCCACTATTTTGAAGGGATATGAATCACGGCATGAAAAGTTTTTAAAATAATCTAAAAATTAAAAATATATATTCTTAGTTCGTACAAAAAAAAAAAAAAAAATCAGATTTCTTTAGCTTTATATGCTATTTTCTTTCTGAGGACCCACTAGTCCTCAGGACTAAGCTTACCAGCAAAGCACTGTCAGATAGTACATCTTTCCTGATTTGTTTCAAAGTTTAGTTATGGACAGCCTAAGAAAGTAAATTGCAAAAATGTGTCTCTTCTTAAAAAAACACTTTATACTTTCTACTGAAACAGAGCAGGCAAGAGGGAAAGCAAGTGAAAGCATGTTCAAGGGTGGGAAGGCAGAATTTGGGGAAAGAAAAAAGGGAAGACCCTGTTCTTTGAGTGTCTGGTTTGACATCTGTTAACATCATTTAACATCTATTTTACATAAATGTTTAGCATTCATCATTTAAACTTGTTAATGAAAGCTATGGTTTGAATATATTTTGTTTTATATGATACTAAATACAAAATACTTTAAAAAATGATTTTGCAAATAACTCAAGCATCACACTCAAAATTAACAGATACGTTTGATGTGAATCCCTCTGTGCCTAATTTTTCTATCTATTAAATGATAATATTAATGATTCAACCCTACCGAGTGATTCAAATTGTGTTTATAGCTCAAATACTCCATGAGGACCACTAGGAGATTAGCAATCCTGTTTTCAAGCACAAAAATGACATGAAGTAACATGAAGTCACTAATTCGTGCAGCCACTTGCTTACTAGCGATAAAACAATATATATTCACTTAGGTGGTCATCAGATGACCAAAGATCATCCTTTATGTAAAGATCCTGGAATCCCATGTTTATAACACTTAATCCATTTAAAGCACTTTTCCTGATGATTGTATGATGGCAGTAGTGTTGACATTTCCTAATTTCAAAGTTCTGGTTATACAGCTTTCCTAGACACTTATAACACTTTTTATCTTTCTTTGAGACAGAAACATATGTACATTAGTAGAATTCTGCGAACAGGCATCTATCCAAAAAATACAAATGTAGTAAGCCAGGACTCAAGTTATGCAATAAAGAATTCACTGGTTTCAACAAACAACGAGAAACTGTGTTTCTTCTAAGAAGTGAAAATTCACTTCTGCTCTCTTTCTAGAATATAACTTTTTAGAAGTTTTGTTTGCATTTTTAAAAATGAAAAAAATTGTCACTTTCACAGAAAATTCTATGCTCTGTCCTTTGCTTTTTAATATATCCAGACCACAGTAAATAATCTGATAATATTCTCAAAAAACAAAATTTTTTATCAGATTTATATATGTGTCTTCCAGGGCACGTTGTGTGTTGTACTAGCTTTTTTTATCCTAGATAGGATAAAAAAGAATTACTGACTTTAAGTTTGGCTGGTATGTGGCAGATTTCATATATGATGACTTGAATAAACTACAAGCACAATATGTTTTACTTGAGATGTATTTTTTGTCATATAAATTTATCAAAGCATTTAGATTTTGCTAATATATTCTGATTTCCACAGAGATTCTTTCACATACAACCCATTCAATCCTCCTGCTTGATCCTGCAGGAAAGACATCATGCTAAATTTAGGTTATTACAATCATTTCTATGGTAACAGATGGATGTGAAACACAGGATTATGACTTCACTGCACGACTGCAGAAAGAAGTCGGATGGTGGAGGAAGAAAGATCATATTCAAAATATCTGCATCTATAGCAGGGAAGCACATAATCACTGAGAAATTGAACTGTCCTTTTTTTAAGGAATACATGACTTTTTTTCAATATCTCTGAAGTTAAATCTTCCCCTAACAAATACCTTCATCATTGACATTGTCCATAAGCATTTTCTTTAAACCAGTATCTCTATTCTGGCATAATTAAGATAAAGGAATGCTAAAAAATATAGGTTACATGCAATACTATAAATAGATAAGAATCTATTTAGAACCTCTGGAGGTTAAAATACAGAAAAACTAAAAATATGAAATTCTAATAGAAATGCATTCCATATAAGAAGGGCTAAAAGGGAGAGCATATTTCACATAATATAAACCAGGACAAACAGGATTTTTTTCATTATTCTTGCATTTTGCAGATTATATTCTATGACGCATACAATGGCTACATGCACATCAAATTATATTTAACTAAAGACTAGCAAAATCACTGAATTAAAACAGCATGTTATTGCTATTTTCTTCAGGATTTAATCTTAAAATCTAAAGAAGTAAGATTAGAGACACCAAAATTAGAGTGTTTATTATATTGTTATAAGCATTATTAACTACAAAAAGCAATCCTCGAGCACAGAGACAAACAACAGTCATTCATCACTCATAGCAACTGCCTTAAAAATACTATAGGCCTATACAAAACTACTTATTAGATGGTGTCTGAAATATCTTCTATATTTAATCATGATCCTTAATGATTCAGCAATGAAAAGCTATTGTAAAAGGCAGAACTATATTTAGCACTTCTGGGTTAGCTGGACACAGATTACCTAAGTACAGAACAAACATGAACAACCCTATGACTAATAATGGTCCCTAACTTAAATAATGATTACTGTGATAACATACTCAAAGCAGGCATTTGGCTATAAAGGATGTGGTATTTAAAATTAGTAAATGCAATAGACATTAAAGTGATTTCTATTCCTACCTTGCAGAAACAAGGTATTTATAATCAGAAAGAAATACCTTAATTTTGCTTTTCTGATTTAAGTTTCCTTGAAGTTCCAGATAAAATTTAATCTCAAAAAAAAAAAAAAAATCATTCTTTAATACGCATGAGGATATAGAGTGAAGTAGTTGATCAGTATCAAAAATAATACATCTGGATGCTGAAGCTGTGTATGGCTCAAGAAATCTTACTTGCATTTGAGATGCTTATGAACTACTAAAGTGATAGTAACACTCAACATTGAAGCCTTTTCTTCACTGAAACCCTTTAAGGGCTTTTTCTCTCAACTGGCAAACAGCTACCAATTTTCACAGAACACAGCTGGCCTTAAAAAAATTAAACATATCTTTAAAAGCTCCTTCTGGTGGTTGAAATTAACAAACAGGTCAGAAGGGCCAAAATAGGGCACACCACAGTCTCATAAACCTCATTTACCTAAGGAAAGTAGGCTTAACAAACAGCAACCAAACCCAAAAAAACTCACTAAGAGCAGAAGGGAAATGTCTGACACAATTCTCCAAATTAGAAATTCAGGTCTTGGCTATCCCAGTATTCTCAAAGGATTCTATGAAAGACTGCAACACTAATAAAATTAGGACAGGAATGACCAAATAAAAACTGATATGGAAAACTTTTTTCTTTTTAATTCAGACCACTAGACCATTTAAAACTTTGTTCTTTTTTTAATTTGCAATTAACCTAAATACATCTTAAATACTCCTTACCCCTATGGGAGGAAAAGTTCTCTTTGTAAAAGATGTTACAGCATACACCATTCATTTAAGAACTTAGAAAGAACCCAAACCACATTTTTTTCCCTTTTAAGAACTTTCTGAAAACTTATATTTAAAAAAGCACCAGATATTAAATGTTTGAAAATATCATAGTTGTTAAAAATAAACATGTCAAATGTCTTTTGGGAGTAGGGCATGAAGTGAGAAGGGAGAAGGTTGATGCTTTCTTATACAAAGGTACACCAGATTTCTCTCCAGCACCTCACTTTGCTCATTCACAGAGCAGGACTTCCCTTAGTAAATTCTGATAATCCTTGACAAATGGTTTGAAGCAAACGGCTGAAGTGAGGATACACACCACAGGTAGTAAACTAATGGTCTGAAAAAATTACTCCCGTTTTCCTGGCCGTAAAATTGGGCCATCCATCATGAAAATTATGATGTAACTCAGAACTGAAACAGCAACATCTAAGTGTTAGCTTCTTTGGTATCTGCAACTGTACTTTTTCATTAAAAACCCATTTTAAATCTAAAAACATAATCTGTTTTCATAAAGACTCCAAGTAAAATTAATCAACAATGGAATGCAACAACAATAACTAAACTGTGTCAACATTTCCAAGTCAAATCCGTTCAAATTTTAACAAATGCTTGTTAGGAAGTTCAAAAAGTCTTTTGAACAAACAATTCACAAAAAGTCACCAGTAAGGTAACCAGTTGGGTATTTTATTGTAATGAATAAAGGGATCCAGGGGACTTTGCAGGAGTTAACTGGTCTTCCACTAGCTTCTCCTCTGGGGTGGCAAATTACCAGGTCTTACAAGTCAGTTAAGGACTTATCTCACCCAGGCCTTTGCCGTTTTTATACAGACTCGGCAATACACAGACTCCACCCACAATCTGGCCATCTATAAAGGACATTTGACACACTAGAAAGCATTGAATTATTTGCAAAGAAAAAGTTAAGAAGCTGTTGATAGTAAAGCACAACTGGCTGAAACCAAGAGAATTTTATTTTTTCAATAGGAACAAACTTCTGAACACTGAAATTAAAGGAATATTTAATGTTTGGGGATTTTCCAGTATTATTCAGAGTGCTTAAATAAGCAAGGAGCTGTCCTTACAAATACATACATCATCTGAAAGGCAGGTCAAGGACACTGCATTGGCACAGGACCAGGCTGCAGAAGGTGCTAAACAGAGCAGACTAGTGGATCTGATGACCAGACCAAGAGACCTCTCTAATTCAGTACACCAGAATAATCTTAACTGGATAGCTAAGCTTGCATTAGAAAACATGGTAAAAGATATCTACCAAAGCAAAGAATAAACTTCTGTGCAGAGAGATATGTAGAAAATATAAAACCAAGTAAGAGCTGTGACCTATTCAACTCCCTACCTTTGTGGTTCCCTTTTGGTTTCATCACAGCAATCAATAGTGGACAAATCACTAGAAAGAACCTTTGCAGTTACAAATACTTATTGTAGCTGTTGAAATTCTACAAAGAGCTAAGAGGAATGTTTCAATACGTACCAAAAAGGAATGTTTACCGAGGGTATCTTTTTTCCCAAGGTAGGTATGTATTTTCCAGTTCTCCACATTCCATATACATATAAAAACATATGTCTACGTATCTGTGTGTATACATATGTGTATATATATTTTTGGGGTTTGTTTTTTTTTTTTAAACCACTTGCTATATTGATGGTTTAGCATTTAGAGAAATTTTGAGTGTTTTATTTGATAAACCACACAGTTGTGAAGAGAAAAATGTTTCTTGACTCATTAATTATAATAGTACACCATCTTCTAGCTGTCAGCCTAGGAAAACCAGAGATGTTTCAACACACTACACTGAAAGCAAAGAATGGCAGACAAAAGTATAAGAAAACTCTTTGATTTTACTAGAAAAATTAACTTTCACTTTAAAAAAATTATTTCACAGAATTAAAGTATAACTCGAATACGTCCCTGTAAACAATACACTTGAGAAACTAATTTTATATGCATACTCTTAGATGTTAAAAGCTGATTCTGCTGGAAGTTACATTAAACTGAAAATGGAAATAAGGTATCTCCCAAGCTTATTACCTTTTTACCCTTCAGTAGTAAGGGTAATACAAGAAAAGATCTGTGTGTTTGAGTTTAAATAAAAAGTTCTCAAACAGTTAAACTCCACTATTTATCAGGTTAGGATTTATATTATTGACAATCACTTTTTTTTTTTTTTTTTTTCAAATAACCACATTTAAACTCCTCAATAAAGTATGCTGGTCAAAAGAGCCCTTTTTATTTTAAGGGCATAGTAAAATATGAATAACAATATACAATTCATGGGGGTAGAGGGAAGACCAAGAAACCCAAAGCTAAAAGCTTTTCATTTTTGTGGTTCCAAAAGACTGCTATTGAATAAATGAACATATCCAGTTAACCAAAAATACAGCTATCTTAAAACCACAGGTATTTACAGAAAACACATTTTAAGCCACATATTAAATGCAATTTCCCAAGGAAACTGTAAATTATAGTTGGTGGAACATTTAAATTTTAAAAGAAAACCAAATGAATGCAAACAAGTCTGTCTCTGTGATCTCAGGAAGCCACAACTACCACAACCATATTTCATCTGTTATTAAAGATAGCCTCCTTAGTATAAGAAATTTGTTTCACACACAAGACAGATTTGTTTTGTCACATCACAACAAACAATGTGGGAGAAACTCAATTTGGCATTTTTCCGCACAAGAGAAAACAAGCAAACCAAAACCCCCAACATTTCCAGGGAACCAAAAACATAAATTTGTTTTCAATTTAATGTGAAGAATCAGGATAAAAGCTGGTGAATTCAGAAGTAGTAGGCTTCTTTAGTTTGTGGAAAAAAAAAAAATGCAACAAAGCTCAAGTGCCTATTCTCCAAATTCGTAGAATCATCAAGTTTTCTGCAAATTACCAGATCACTTGACTAAAAATTAACAATAATATTGATGACTTTCATTTATAATTAGGACTGCCTAACACTTTATATGATTTATAAATAATAGTGCCTCTGTCTTCACTTAGTTTTCAGTTTGCCAAAGCATTTGGATCTCTGCCTTCAGCTTGTTTGTTTCCTATTTCTTCCAAGTTTCAGCAAGTGAATCAGTGACTTCCAGTAAAATTATGAAAAATGAGATATTTTCCTCATATTATGTCCTAAATACTTCTTTAGAAAATCCATGCATACCAGTGTGAGAGTTGTGCCTTTCACCAGCCCTCCCCCACCACACCTGCCTCCAAAATCAAAAGTAGTTAAATCAGAATTACCTGAACAACTGAAATTAGTCAAGCACAGGAATCAAAAGAAAAATTTACATGAAGAAGCCAGTATTCTATTCCCACAAAACTCCAACACACTATCCCGACTGAAGCTTTCTTATACTGAGTTGGTACCTTAGGTCATGTTTTTTAAACATTTGTTGTATCTTCTCCTTCCATTCTTTTTCCTGGTAACTGAACAGTTGCAATAGCTATCAAAACCCAAGAGACAATACAACTTGTACACAACTTATTTCAAAGTGGAAGAACTAGACAATATAATCTGATTTAGTGAAGAACCCTAATAAGCAAACATGACTAACTTTGGTGGCCTAGGAGCCATAAGGAAGAACTTCCTCATTCAGAAATGAACATTAACTTTGGAAAACTAAATGCCTGATAATACTCTGAGGTACAATGCTAACAAATTCAGTTCAGGTTAACTTTTCACAGATGATCACTTCAGGCACTATTTATAAATGTCCAGGTTTAAACAAAAGCAGTTTAACTGGCAAGCAACAATTCAAGCAAATACAATGTCAACCATTCATGAACAATATACAGAACTACGAAAGGAAAGTACATATCCTGAAAAAAGTAATTCTATGCAAGTTCAAACTGGATATCCAAATTTTATGTAAAATTCAGCTAGGAATAGCACATCTTACACCTGAAGGATGCTGAAATAATTATTTATTTCAATTTCTGAGTAACTCCTGTGGAAACGAGAATCAGAAGACAAATCATAAGCAATCGGTAACATCTTATTTTGCACAGGCTTTCTTAAATTATAAGTAAAGGGTAGTGCAGCATAATGATAACAAAATGAGATATTAAATCTACCCATTCAGTAAGTATGCACAATCATTAATGACTTACAAGTCATTAAGTAAATACCATCAAAAGCATCACAAATAAATATTTTTTCCACATTTTTTCTTGACTGTCAATGATGCCTTTCCTCCATTATCAGAAACTAAGAATTACAAAGCGACAATTACTATAAAACAAGCATTCTATAACACAAAACTGAAAATTACTTCCTTTCAATTTACAGAAAAAGTCTTTGAAAAACAATAATTGATAAAGAATGAAAGATGAGAATTCAGTAAAGACGCATTTTTAGTTAGCAAGACTACACATCATTCAATTAATCTCCATTAACAAGTTTCTCTGTTTTTTCTATTTTATTGCTAACTTTTGGATCTAGTTTGAGACACAGATACCTAAAACAACTAGCAACAAAAGGAACAGTATCACGTACTTCAACTTTCTTCTGCTTGGAACAAAGATTTAATTTTGTTTTGTAATAAAAAGTGATAATGAAAAACAAGTATTTTAAAATTATCGTCTCTGGTTCAAGAAGCAAGAAATTAAAAATTCAGAATTTATTAGTAACATTAGTATGCTTTCAATCAGAAGGGAAGGAAATTCTGCATATAACAGACAATATACTTTATGCAGTCTTATTTGGATGCAATTGGACCTACTCTTGAAAATGAAAAAATACATCAAGCATTTCAGAATACACAGGATAGAGGTCCTATGATTTGTATTTGACTTTACTGGGAAATAAATACTATTATATTTATTTTTATTTTATTTTATTGAGTCTTAAGGGAGTTACAGGATATTTTACTGATTCCAAACTGGTCTTTAAGCTGTCTGTTTATTTTTGGATCTGACTACCAGAAAAGTAACAGCAAGTACTCTCCTCTACCATATTTAATCAAGGTCAGTGTTGAAACACAAATATTCTGCATCTATGTTCTTTGAAAAGTAAAAGAAAGTCAACAATACATTCTTCCCTTTCAGTCTGCTAGTAACACTGATTTGAAACACTGTTAACTCTGACATTCAAGAAGAAAAAAAAAGGTATGAGGCAAAAGGTTTTTCTTTCTTAATCATCAGAAGACCTTAACCTGTGCAGTTAATAACCTGTTTCATTATTACACCTGTCTGTTAGAAGATCTAAAACATCTTCAGCCATAATTGGACCACCATTAAATTTTATGCAGAACATTCATTATCTTGATCTTGTTCTGATTTCCAAATGCACTTGATTGAAATGTTTGTATTGAAAATAAGAATGCAAGAAGCACCATATTGAATGAAACATACTATTCTGAAACAAAGAAAGAAGTCATTACAGAAAGATGTTTCCTTGGTGCATCTTCCCATTGTTCAGCTGTTCACACAGTAACAGTACTTTTATCACACTCTGCATACAGCTACAATCATTGTGATCTTCCATGATCATGTTAATGGGAATTGGTTTGGAGTACTGTACCTTCCCTTCCCCATTCAAATGTTTTACTGAATGGAAAGTGAAAAAAAGGGGGCAAAGAAGAAAAATATGGGGACAGACTGAAGCCAAGAAAGACTCCTGCTGCCCTAAATGTACTTCATGCATATGAAAACATATTATACAATGATAACTTCCTGGAAGTCAAAATAAATGCTTGATAAGGAGAACAAATATTCTATATTCTTGCTTTTTTATTTTTTTTTAATATCTAATTTTTAATCCCACACTGCAAGTAAATTTACTCTTGTCAAAAAAAGCCATCCCTAACATTTTCAGTTTTGCTATTTGACCAAGGCAAATTTATAAATATCTTCAAATCATCAGCAAAAATAATAGACTTCTGGTGAGTTTGGAGACTTTACATAAAAACAAAACTATCATGAGAATCAGAAGGCTATAGAAAATACAGTATTCTAGAACATATTTGTTTATATATGTCTGCAATGGGTTCTTTTATTTTTTTCCTGAATAATTTAAGTGAGAAATCTTGGCAACAGGTAATCTGGTTGAATTTCATTCTGATAATTTGCTGTTTAATTGCATTAAAGTTTTTGTACAAAAGTTGACAGCTTTTTCAGGAAATCTAGTTTGTAAGTACAAAATGAAAAAGTGTTTGAAATTTCCTAGACCCATGACATCTGAATGTTTGCAATTTGTTTGGATTGAAGCTGTTGCACTAAAATGATTTCCTTTACAGGGAACAGCAACAATCAGCATCCCTCTTAACACACACAGAAAAAAACCCCAGTCTTCTACAGCAGCCTAGATATGCCATATAGAATTATGCCTTATATAAAATACCTTTAAAAATAAATAGATTTAAACACTTAAGATTTGATATATCAGAAAATAAGTCAGATGATTTACCTATGACAACAAATTATCAAGTGCAATAATTTCAAACAGAGCACCTCTATTACCTAATATCACAGACAAAAAACACAAATCAAAAGGAAATTCAACCTACCTCCTGCATTTTACAACACATAGCCAGGATAGGGGAAATACATCAGCAATTCCTTTGAGCCTCATAAAATCAGGTTTCACCTATGTTTTACCACAGCTACCTAAGAGTTTTATAAGTTTTAAGACGACTGCTGTTTTTAAGCTAATCATTACAGTTGATTAATCTCTAGCAAAAACACTTTTGACAAACTCACTTTCCAAATGTGCTATAAAGCCTATCTCCTTTTTTTTTTATTTGCTAAGACTTATAGAGACAGTATAGATCAAAATACTTTAGAATTTATATATACACGCATGACCATTTTTTCCTATTTTCTCTTTTTAAAATCACAAAGTAGAGACAAAATAAATAAAATGAGCTATAGGGATATAACATATGTGTGAGTTATCACTTCACTTATTTCCACTAATTTCATCAAGGATGATGACCACAATAAGCCTCAATGGGTAATATCAAAGTTAGGAAAAATGGCTAAGATAACTATTATTCTACAGTTTGACCACCTTTCTTCTCCACTTGGTACTTCCTTAAAACACACTCTTCTTTTCCCTGGGTTTCATTTAGGTACTCAAAATTCTGGTTTAGAGAATATGACTCTGCTAATAAATATATGTGAGCACATCTTATAGGAACCTTAAAAATAGATAGTCTTTGTTCATATTATTCCAATTTTTTAATTTTAAATTGAATTTAGCTCAATGTAGTCCTTAAAATTTGATGCTACTTCATTTAGAACACCTATCGGACATTTTTGTTCCAAGTATTGTGAGATTTGGAACAAAAAAAGTGCATAAACAGAAACATTGCACAAATGGCTATCAGGAATATTTGTCCACTGTTCCTTTTCTCAGTTACTTAAAAATAATATTAACTAAACTTCTCTTATCAAACAGCAGAGAGAGGTCAGTCCCAATCATCTTGAAGTATTATTCAAAATTTTCTTTTAAATTATTATTTTATTATCTTTGTTTGTAACTTTTTATGGTATTTTAGTCTTCCAGTTTAGACTTGCATGAAGGTATGTAAATAAGAATATGGGATATTAAGAAAATATTAGATAAGTAGCAAATACTGATAAATGTTCTTGCACTGCAACACAAGAATCCTTACAGTTAATAGTCTGAGTTTTAGTCACATCACTAAAATGTCACAACACTAGCAGTGTTTGAAATAATTACTAAATTTACAAACACCCAGAATGAAACAAANGTTTTCACAAGGATAGGTGAAAAGTCCTTCAAAACTAGCAGGAGATAAGGGAGAAGGGAAGAATGAGACATAAAATTGTAGTACCACAACTACCAAAAGTACTGCAGCTCTTTTTAGGACACAATTGAACGTAAGATTACTTTTTAGAAATCAACTCAGTATAGCACTTGCATGAAAAATAAATTCCACAGACCACTGAACAAGTACACACAAGCAAAAGAAAGAAAACTAGATTATAAGATGCCCATCACTTCAAGTGAGGTGAAACTCTCCACTTTGACTAGCAGCTTTATTCTAGGGATTAAAATGTTGGGGTTCATATGATAGTATGGAAGGATGACGAAAAAAAAATAGATAAAAGAAAGGATAAATAGAGCGTGTTAAATTGATAAGACTTCTGTAAAAACAATATAGTCACAATATTTAAAGGTAGTCCTCCACATCAATCAGGAATGAAAAAGAAAGTTTCTTTTAAATGGAGTAAAGAGCTTTAGTTCTACATATTTTAAAGTACCACCTATCACAACTATCACCAAAAAAGCTTCTAAATTCAGGCAAGATTAAATGACAGTCACAAAGTAACTGCACCCTTTTGTTATTTACTTATCTTGATTGCTAATTGAAAACTAAAAACTAACATGACCGTTAAAATCAAATGTGCTACACAGTTGTAGTGCGGGGAATCCTTACAACAACCCACAAATGATCCCTGCTACCTCTCGCACTACACGTATAGAGAGAGTAATTGGAAAGATTTTATTAATTTTGTAGGTTCTTCAAAGAAAGACAAAACCACTCCCCTAACTTCTGATTCCATCTAAGACAAATTTTCATGGCAAAACTTACCAAACTTGTCCTGTAAACTTTAATTTAGAAAAATGCACTATAATGATGCTATTTCATGTTTATAAATTTTCATGAAACGTTATACAAATGCACATATGTAGTGTGCACATAAAACATACATATCACATTCCTACGTGAAGTTAGTTCCAAAACTGCTTTCATCACCTAAACCATAACAGATTTTTGTTCTGCATTTCTATGTGGGACAGAACATGGGAATCTTATCAGTTCCCACATAATCAGTCAAGACACAATAATCTTCAGGAAGTAGGCACAGATCAGGTTGTTGTCACAAAACCTAAAATATACTCAATCGCATGCTGCACATATTGTAAGGGAACCTTGAACTGTAAAATACTTTAAACTGTACAAATGGTATTAGCATCGCTTATGACACAAATCTGTAAGAACTTAGAACTGTGAAAATTTCTGTTATACACAAAAGTATATTTAATGACCCCTCAGTTACAAATAAAGTGGAACTATGAATGCAACATAATCCGAAAAGATTTTAATATAAATTCTATTACAAAAGTCCTGTATTACCAAACCACGAATTGTTGTTACTATTTCAATATGACTTTTGATTCTCTTATTCAGCTATGCAAAGAAATTTAGACTGCTAATAAGTACAGCTATAGTCACTCAAAGTTTATGTTGATCAAACCAAAGTTTAAGAAAAAAAAATTACTGACCTCTACAAAAAAATATTGTCAAAAAAAAGCTACTTTAGAACAAAAATGCCTTTTATTTAGAAGAAACTAAATAATTCTTATATCTAAAATACTAAGCTAGTCAAAAAGCTAAACCTTTCCCTAGACCTTAGCTTTAAGGAAACAGTAATCATCACAAGGCCAGAGTGATCAGAAACCTCCCTATTGTCCTTTCACAAATATCTTGATGCTGATTTTTTGAGATTCCAATTTAGAAGCTGGTAATTTTCACAAATCTTAAGCCAAGGAGTATAGAGTTCAAAAAGCTGAGCATTGTTTGAATGAAGTGTTTAAAAGTGCTTTCTCTTTGCTGTTCCATTTTCTTGTCCCTTTTCTAGAAATCATCATCACTCCCTAACTCAAGCAACTTTGTGAATTTCAGTTAGCTACACCGAAATATAACCATGTGAACAAGAAAGAAAAGCCAAAGATATGGAAATGACAAGCAAGTCATACCAGAACTCGAGAACAAAAAGGTAAGCTGCATCTAACTCAACACCACACTGCATATACATGGGCACATAGATCCCTCAAATGACCTAATTTTCACATTTGCACAGGCATGCAACACCCATCGAAATAAAAATTTCTGCTCCTTTTTTATAACGATTACTATGGATACTGCTCAAAGCTTGATTTTGAAACTTGCTGAGACTGAGATAGAAAAATAGCTTCTTCATCCCATGAAAGCATTATCAAATGGGACCAAATTCTTAGAGTTAAAAAAAAAAAACCAATGCTTTGATTTCTTGCCTGCCTTTGCAAAGGCACGGCAACAAATGGAAGCACATCTCCCCTCACACTCCATGTTGCCAAAGCAGCGGCAACAGTAGCACCATACAGGCAATGACCCCGAGGTTATAGATTAGCTACAATCAATAACAGTGAAGCACCTGAAGGAAGCAGGTCCTGGTCTAGTAAGTGCTCCTCTCCTCAGCAATCTGTTCATACACAACTCCAGTAGTGTTTAATTATATGGTTATAAACTCATCTCCATAGCCTTTTCACATACAGTGGAGGTTAACAACAGGAAATTGAACATCTGAAGCCTTTCAACTACTGGAAGTTTCACTGTTCCAGTTTAAGCTGGGGAGGGTGGAGACAATTGGTTGCCCTTTCCATAAACAAATATTTGTTACAATTAAAAAACCACAAACTGAAGCACAGAAGAGGAACCAGCTTTAAAAGGGCTGAGGAGCATAGAGAACATGAATAAAAATATAACTACAGTATCATGCAAATTAGCAGAAAGTATGGTTGATTTAATGGTAATGGTGAAGAGTCTAGAACGCCATGCTAATTTCAACAGTTTTCATTACCAATCAAACTGATGTTCAACTCACACATTATTAATTTGTGAATTTGATCAGATATTCATGTGACACCACACTTGGAGTCACTTGACTCTTAAATCAGAACTTCTCAAAGATAAAAAGTTACCTTAACACCACTTATTTTGTGAAAGGAACCACACATTCTCATGAATAAAGGCTGAGTGAGAAGCAAATCCCAGTGCTAATGAAACAGTGCAATTTTAGAAGTTCCTATCTGTCTTGAAAAGGTCTTTCACAGAGTGGGGCTATGAATGATAGTTACCTGCAATGAGCCAGAATTGGACTTAGTGACCCAAGAGTATGACACCATGAGTATCATGTTCTGTTAATAGTTCTGTCAAAAAGGACAGCAATTCTTTTCATTAACTAAATTCCATTTTCTTGTGAAGGAAAAAGAAATATCTCCCTTGCTTTGCTATCAAAGCTTCACCTTCCCACTAGCTTGTTTGAATAGTCTCATACAAACAGGGACCAAGCTTATAGGGCACATTTTCCTTTGTCACCCTTATCCTATTGTATTTAGAACATCTCTTCAGTGAATTAAAGGGTTTCAGAGCTTTTCCACTGCGTTTTGCTTGTGGAGGAGTTTGGAACTGGCAGCATCACCTTAATTTTGGGGTAGGTAGAAGGCATTAAATGGGTAATGATTATGAGATTTTTTATGGGTTTGTCTGGAAGGACAACAGAGAAATGGAGTCTTTAATCCATGAGGTCTATTCCACACCTATTTTCCAACATATCACTTGAATTTTCTTCCCAAAAGATCCCTCACAGTTGCTTTCAACACTACGTTTCTTTTGTATACTCAACCTAGAAGCACACCAACGTCTGCAGTAGAAGGCAGATGAGAACCTAATCAGCACCAAAAGGTGTATTCAACTAAATTTTGCAACTCTTAGTAGTGTTTGCCAGTACATAAAGACAAAATTGAGTGAAGTGGGTGTGTCTCTAACCCTCCTTTACATTTTTAGAAAGGCAAAATATTTGCACAACACAAAAATATTAATAATCCTTTTGGCGGACTTCACCCTGGCTAGCAGTTAAGTCCCCAAAGCTGCTCACTCACCCCCCTTCCCCAGCAGAATGGCACACAAAAATACTAAGAACAAACCAAGAAAAATCATGGGTTGAGATAAAAATATTATAGGAAGTAAAGGAAAATAAGAAGAAAATAAAAAGCCCACAAAAAAAGGAAGAAAAGGACCCAGGGTTGCTGGTCAATGGCCAACTGAATATGAGCCTGTGTGTGCCTAGGTGATCAAGAAGGCCAAGGAATCCTGGCCTGCAACAGCAGGACCAGGGAAATGATCATTCCCCTGTATTCAGCACTTGTTGAGGCCACACCTCAAATGCTGTGTTTACTTTTGAGCCCCTCATGACATGAGAGGCACTGAGGGGATGGAGCATGACCAGAGAAGGACAACAGAGCTGGTGAGGGGTCTGGAGCACAGTCTTATGAAGAGCAGCTGAAGGAGCTGAGGCTGTTTAGCCCGGAGAAGCAGCAGCTCAGGGAAGATCTTACAGCTCTCTACAACTGCCTGAAAGCAGGTTGCATCCAGATGGAAGTTGGCCTCAAGTTGCACCCAAGGAGGTTTGGATTAGATACTAGGAAAAAAATTCTTCACAGACAGGGTGTAAAGCATTGGAACAGCTGCCCAGGGCAGTGGTGGAGTTGCCATCCCTCAAAGTGTTCAGGAAATATGTGGGTGTTGCACATGTTGAGGACATGGCCTAATGGTGAACATGGTGGTGCTGGTAGTGGGACGACAGTCGGACTTAAGTATTTTTCAACCTTAATGTTTCTGTGACTCAAATAGGTGATGCAAAGGCTACCACCAGTGAGTGCCCCTGGCCAGACCATTTCCCAGCTACTCTCTGAGCAAACTGCTAGCTGAACTCTACACTCAGATTTTCTTTTCTTTTGCTAGGATCTTACATGGCATGGAATAGCTTGAGACAGTTCAGGTTATCCACCTGGCAACTTCTTTTTGCACACCCAGTCTTCTCCCTGGGGAGGAGGGCAGAGTCAGAAACAGAGCAGGCCCTGCCACTGTGCAAACACTGTTCCACAAGAGTTAAAATATGCAAGTATTGTCAACACTTTGTGGTCAAAACTCTAAAACCTGGCACAATACAAGCTGCTATGAAAAAGAAAATTTAACTCCATCTCACGCGTACCCCGTTGTACTCAGAAATCTTGCTTTCCTCCCTTGAGTTTCAGGATCAGTGATAACTATTCAGCTGCACAGTGTGGGATAGGCCAGGTATGTTGATTTTAACCACTGTTAATAATTCTCAAGCATTTAGTGTTAACAATATCTTTTGCCCTAATGAAAAGTAAGGTAAGTTCTACACTAAAAAAAAAAAAAAGACTACATGGAAAAAACAGACCTTTCTTCTTTCCTCACTACACATATTTTTCAAGCAAAAAAAACCCGACCATCCCACAATACCAACTGCATCTTTATTAAAAAGAAATCTTAGAATTCTGAAATAGTTAGAAACATCTAAAATATTATGAGGAACATGCACTAGTCGAAGATTCCATTAAAAGTACAGCAGCTTATAACTGTTTTTAATTTATCAGAAACAAGCTTTTACAAAGGAAAATATCTGCCATCATTACCTACAGGTTCATGAGAGGGAATGAGTATAACAGAATTAACAGCTCTCAGCTGTAAAATTACTAATTCCAGTAATACAGTACATTAAACATGCCATTTGAGATATATGCCAACTTAAACTACCACATATGGCATACTATCTAATTATCACAGTTTGTGTTTTCATATGCAGAGCTGTTCTAGTTTTTAAACAATGTGTCAAAATGCAGTTTCATCTGAAAACAGAAAAAGCTATCTTTTTATAACATCAGTAGGTCAATATTGAAATTTTAACATGCAGAAGTTTAAAAAAATTTAAAAAGATAAAAAAATACATTGGAACAAGTCTCTGATGTTTTAGAGATGCTCATAAATTTCCTATCATTAAAATATTTGGGTGCAAAATTAATTTTAATAGAACATGTTTCTCAAAAATGGTATTTTCAATTTTTTTCTTCCTTTCAAGTCTTTAATTCACCTATTGAAACATTAAGTCTTTACTGACAATAAATAAACAAAACAATCAAGTTAGTCATTCTCCCAGTTTTGCATGTGAATAAAAAATACTGTGAAATAGCACGTGTACAGACATCAGTTGCAGTCAAGACAACATCACTTGTGTTCTTTCTTTATGTGCAATTTGACCTCACTCAGAACAATTGCTAGTTCAGAATCATACATTCTAATTGCAGTTTAGTACAAATCATGCCCTAAAATATTTGATTTCAGATTCCCCAGCTGGTGCTTCATGTCACTTCAGCTGTTCAGAGGGATTTTTTTTAATGTTTCTTTGCGCAAATAAGCAAAGAGCTCACACATAATTACCATGAAATGTTATGTAATCTTAATCTCTCCTTTTCCAACTCAAACAGGACAATGTATTTTTAGACAATAAAAATCAAAATGTGCTAACAGCACCTTAAAAGACAAATAACTACATAGCAGCCATTCCAAACACTTTGGTTGCTCGTCCAAGAGTAAAAATAAAGATATGCTGCTCAGTCATCAGATGCATTTTCCACTCTCTCCCTTAGTTCTCACAAATTGTAGGTGGTGTCTTTGATAATGCCAACAGAAAGCAGGTAATATCAGGATACAGTTGAACATACTGTCTTACTTTAAAAACACAGATTACATTATAAACATGAGAGTAATTACACATACAAGAATTTAATTAATAGTGCCTCCCCACTTTTTTCCAGCTTGATATGAGCATGAAGTCCTTGAGCCTGCAATTACCTTTACAAAGGGTTTGTATAAATTGAGAACATAAATAAAGGCAAAAATAATTTTTAATTTTTTTCTGAAATAAGTTGAAAGGCATTACAATCTGAACACCAAAACATATTTTAGGTTTCTATTTTCAATAAACAAATAAGAATAATAATTTTAAAAGAATAAAGACCTATGTAAACAACATTACTACCCAGAACATAGGAAAACCCAAAGTATTTAGAGTTTTTTTAATGAAAAGCAGGAAAGTGAATAGATTTGATTTCTTCCACACATAATTCAAGTCTTCCCCAAATAAAAAGCCCAAATAACCCTTCTAAAAGAAGAGTCAAAACATTTTCTATAATAATAACGAAAAATAGGACAATTTGACTTTATGATTACTATTTTTAAGCCAAAATTCAAATATATCCTCAGAGTTTATTTTTAGAAAGTTTTTTCTGTACCTTTTAGTGTTTTACTTTAAAACTCTACAGAATCCTTCCCACTAATTGTTTCGATAATTTTTTGATATTTCAGTCAGTTCCATACTTCTTTACGAATTTTGATTTATATCTTTCAAAACTAAAATCAAACAAGTACATCAAAACAAAAGACAAAAATTAGTGCTTGTAGCAAGAGGAACTATTTGCAAATGGAAGGAGATTTTAGAAAATGCTTAGTTTGAAGGGGATTTGTAACCAAATCTGGATTAGATCTAACACTTCTCTTTGAAATTGACCTTTTAGCGAGACTGGTTTACATTAACATAAAGCCAATATTTTCCTATATGGAATTACTGAAAAGATTAACAAATGTATTAAAAAGCCAGTCTATACATAAAGATAAGGAAATCAGGAAATTTTTAAGCAAAAAATAAGACAATTCCAAAAAATTATTGATTATATACACTACGTTTTTATCACTTGTTCTGCTTTTGGCATTAGTAAAGGCTCACATATCTGCATTAAAATTTAAAAGGAAGTTTTAAACCAATGTAGTGCTTCTTGCAAAGGGACCATGAAATAAAAGAAATACTACAAAACTCTTACCTCAAAAGCAGAGAACATTATGGCAAGCTCATAATGGTAAGCTGTATAATATACCTATTTTTCTATTAATACTTATTTATAATTGAAAAGGCACCCTATATTATCCTTGCCAGAGCACATGCATTATTCTTGTGTGCATCATTTAGTTGACTATAATAAAATTGAATGTAGGAAGAAAGACATCTCCAAATACAGATTCAAACACCTCTAGCCAGCTGAGAAAAGTTCGATTACAATTTTTTACAAGCCTAGAAAATGGTGAGAACACAACTCTTCTCAGGGGAAAAGGCAGCAGCAGCAAATCTTAACTACCATAAATGAGCACCAGGGAAACAAAAAAACAAAAAAACAAAACAAGACAAAACAACAAAACATTCTTCTGCTAGAAAAAGGGATACCCCTAGAATAACAGAAGTCTTTCAGAAAAAGACCTAAACTAGATTTTTTTTTTTTAATATATTACTGATAATCTATCTCTATGTTGAAACACACTAGTTCAGGTCTATGTAGACTGGAGGTATATTCCACCTTGCATAAATTCAGTACTTACCTGAAATTAATGTTTGTATACAGAAACTGCTGGTATAATTACTGCCTTTGTACAAGTGTCTCCACTTACTCTTGTGGGAGGCAGAAGCAAATAGGAAAGAAATTATAATTTTCAGTTCTCATGCTTAAGAGACAAGAAGGAATTTTTATTTCTTTTTGCTTAAGGTAATAGAATATCAGCAGTGGAAAGATGGAAGGACTGTTCCTGGAGAATTGGAGAAATGTTCATCTCTAGGGGAATATTTGACCTCAAGCAAAACAAAGAATGGGAAACAATTCATCAGGTTTTGATTGCACCCAAACATTTTCACCCTACATAAAAACTGGATGTTTTACTTATATGAGGTCATCAGTGATGGTTTTAATAGTGGAATTCCTATTCTGAGGAGCAAGTATAGAAGCAGAAGTAAAAAAGATTAGTGTTATAATGCTTATGAAATAAACCACTCATTTTTAAGCACTTAGACATGCTGAACTACTACTGAGATTCAGAATTCAAAAGATTTTTATTGGGAAAACTTAGAGCTCTAAAACTAACTCAAAGACTAAAAATTGAAATTAAATACTTGTTCAGACAACCACTAACTTCCCCAAATAAGCAGCATACACAGTATTTTTTTGATTAAATATGTATTTTTAACTCTCTTCAGCACTCTAACATGGCCTATCTGCAAGATGCCTCAACTTCCCCAGTGGAAGAGGGAAAACACTGGGGACATCCCACATTTTGAAGCAGGTAACACAAGTTATTTCTATCTAGGAGAAACATCTATGATGGTATCCAATATGAAAACTATCTTTTGCTTTTGAGCAAAGGAGAAGGAAATGGGAGAAATTATAATCCCCTTAGAATCTAGCATGTAAATGCTATGTGAAAACTACTGCAGTCTAAAGGGATTAATATAACAAAATCTTCTTAAAGCAGAGTGAAACTGTAAATATTATTCAATATGTAGTGATAAAGTCTTCTCAAATTTTATGAGGTATGCTGGTCTTTCCCACTACATAAAACCTTACCTATAAGGATTCCAGAATACCTACTTTTTTCTTTTCAGACTAGCACCACTTCACAAAGTATGCCATCATTCTCCCTTGGTTTGCCAATAAACTACATCACAATTCAGCAGGTAATCACTAATAGCACTATTTCCTCTAAATCAGCATTGCAACATCACACCTCTTTCTAGATCTACTGAAGTAGGTCATCCTAAAAATACAAAATTTATATTAGTTCCTGAAATACTTGTAGTTTTAAGCACACTTGACTTGAATATCAAATGGCCACCATCAGCTTATCTGCGCCTCCCAAGTAAGCATACCTTGCAATATGAAAACCTTGTAACACAAAACCAGTCCTACAAACCTGCACTAATTTACACCAAAACTCCTGTAAGCTTTCTTAGAATCCTTAACAGGGAAAATACAACCAAATTAAGACACTTCCATGCTTATAAGTACCAAGGATATTAAGATCACCCATTCTGAACTCCTAGGCATTAATATTTCTCAGAAAAAAAAAAAATCCTTGCATTATCTTAGGAGCCCATCTAAATACATTTATATTTTTAAGGAAAACTTCATCAAGTCTTACATGCAGGTGAAATAGTGCAACCCTTAGCAAATTGTTGTAATCACTTCTGAAATTTTAACCAGGAGAAACAAGGCACCCAAATCAGAACTAGCCAACCTAGTAAAAAGCAAAATTCTTAACAGTAAACAACAAAAATCATCAGGCAACCAATACAATGCTATCAAAATTTACAAGGAGAGATTTCTTTACAAAAGAAAACACTCACAAAGAATTTTGCACGAGATGAAACTTCACAAGTTCCAGGACCAGCCAATATAGAACACATGGTAGTCCTTTATATATCATATGATTCCACTGAAAAAATGACAGTGTGAATAAATAAAGAGAAGCTTCTTTTTCCTCATTCTGAGCATATTCATGTGTGCCAGAAAAGGCGAATATCAAGATACTTATTTCACAATTAGAGATGACTAAATTTTGTGTCCTCATATCTGCAGCAATGAAATCAGAAAGTGCAAAGCTAATAAAGAGTGTGAAAGACAGAACTGAACAACTTCTGAACATTACAACTTCAACTAGTAATTACTATCAAACAAAATAACAGCTGGAAAAGATAATATAGAAACAATAGAACCTTGTTGTTACTAACAAAAAAAGTACCATTAAAAAAAACTGAAATAAAGATAAACTAGTTACAAATATCTTGCTTAATTCAAACCAACCTCGCTACCACTATCCAGTCTACGTCTCCTAAACTAGAGGGTATAAAACATTTACATAAACTGAGGGAGGTTTGTTTTCCAAAGGTACAGGAAACCTAATGGGACAAATATAGCTGCCCTTTTAATTTATTTTCTGCCATCAAGAGCATGCAAGACTAAAGTTCTGAGACTAGCAATTACACATATTTCTAGATACACTCAAATATTTTTTAACACTCTGATTTAAAATCAGAGAAACCATTTTTTCCTTTTAAATCCTAACTATTCAGGGAAAGAACCACCTTGCTAGCTATGAACAAATACATCAAAATATTAAAAAAAATTTAAAATTATTCATTAATAATTCATTCATCATATATCATGTTGGCACTTACTAGAACAGCTAGTCATAGATGTAGATCCATACAGAACTTACAAATCTTATAAAATTATAAATTACATATTTTATTATTGTTAATAGTAGTGCAAATACTAGATGAGCACTTGGCACCACCAACGAAAAACAAATCCACAAAATCATGTATCCCTAAAAAAGAATCTTTGTAAAGTTACAACTTCCTTTTTCTTACTTTTTTTGAGCATTTTGCTATGCTGGAAATTATATGCTGTTTCATGAAGACTAATCTCAACAAAAAACTGGCAGACTTTGGTGTACTGCAGTGCACACTAAAAGAATCAGAAGTTAGGAAATTAAATAGTTATAAGGAATTCCTGGGAAATACAAATTTTACTTTAGATGACAGAGTCGCCAAGTGTTCACCTAATAACATAAGTAGAAGACATACAAAGAATGAAGTGTGCACACACATGCAAGGCAGAAAACAAACCCCATACAAGTTCTACTTCTAACACTTGCAACAAATCATTTTTGTAAAGCTTTAAGGCATCCAGTAGCAGCGTTTCATTGCAGACCTTTGAAAAATCAGCATAGACAGAATGCCGGAAGACCCTCTCTTGCTCCACAGAAGTTTTCTTCAAATCCAGGTCAAAACTCCACTACAAGGCCACCTATTCCCCCTTTTTTTTTTTTTTTGGTGTTCCTCAGGAAAATTGTTGTTAGACTGCCAGATTACAATAAAACAAATATTCTATTACCCCAGCTCAATACTGCTGCTAAAACAGTATCTGCATAGCTCCCAAATTGCTGCTGCTCCTACTTGTACTATACACTTCCCTACCTGCACTCTGGCATTTCCTAACACCAGATTACAGACTGGGACAAAATGCAAACCACTGTTAGATCAAGCTCCAACACTGGCATATGGCCCAACTGGTCTTTCTCCCCTTTCCCTCACAGTCATGACATTTCACAGCCTAACTCTTTTGGAATACACGCTGATAAGTTTTAATTTCGTAAGTACACTGGATGCTCAGCAAAGCCAACTGAATGGACACATGCCATTTCCTACTCTTCCAGTGCATGATCTAATATAAATATTTTCAATAACTCATGTTATAAAAAGAACAACTCCACATTGTATATTCAGGTAAATATTTGTAATTTTTCACGTACTATTTCAAAGCCAGAATTTAGAACACACTAGGAAGATGATAAATTGCTGCTGCACCTGATTTATCTGGTTCTCTACAGAGAATTTTTTCCCCATACTGCCAATGAAGAATCTAAATAGGACTAAAGTCACTACTTGAGAAAAAAAAATACACACAAATCTTTCAAGAGCTTTGGAGGTGTGCACTATGATTCTTGATTCAAGCAAACAGGTGCCACTCTATCAAGTGGGGGAAAATAGTATGAATGTGTGAAGCTCTTTATGTGGGAAATTACAAGAGAGTTAAATGGCACTGAGCAAGGCACAAAAAGTGCTTTTAAAATAGAAACAAGGGAACATGCAGAGAACCTCAGTATCTAATTTAATTAATGATTGAGAATGCAAAGGCTCCAACTGGTGAAACATTAGCAGCAGCCATGAATTTCACTGTAGTTCTGTATAACAAGTAATCTTACCTGAGTGATTCTCAAAAAAATGTCAACACATCGATTGTATTTTTCATCTGATCCTGTCAATGCTGAGATGACAGGCCCTGCAGGATGCAGTGAGAGATCAACGATGAAAAACAGATGTTTAGTCTTTTCAAAATCAAAACCTATAAGACCAGGTAAATACGAAATTTTGTCCAAGATTCATGCTTCTTTATATCCAAAAAATGCTACATAACCACTTTCATATACATAAGTTGGCAAGAGTATCTCTCACTCACAAGGCATCTGACCCCAAGTCAATCACACCACCAATGTTTAACTTTAAACCTGGTCCCTAATATACTGTTCTTTCAAGTGCTATCTGGTCACAAAGCTAGTTATTTACATAACCTACGTCAACCTCTGTTCTCCAACCTTTCACTAAGGAGACTTAATTTCATCCATCAATTCTGCAGAACACTTAAACCTTATACAAGATATACTGCAATTCAGAAGTCAAGAAGGACAATAACCAGCTCAAGCAAAGAGTGATAAATTCATACTCAAAGGCTACAAAAGCATGCTAGCATTGTATAGTTGGGAGCTGCCTTTCATAAATGTGTCTCCAAACACTGTCTTAAACTGACATTTCAATCAGATCATTTAAGTTCTTGCAAAGGAATTGCAATGCTTGGCTATTATCAAGAACAGCACACCTAATATTAAGCAAACCTCAGTAAGATTCAGCCATAATAAATGATCAGTATGTTAAAAAAAAAAAAAACAAATTCATATGGGTGGATCAGAATTTAGATACTTGTGATTTTTATGTATTAAAATATTTAACGTGTCTATCAAATACAGGGAAAATTTAAAGCAGAGTATTCTGACAATCCTTTCTCTATTTTTAATCAAAATACAAGCAATAAAGTTGATCTTTATAATGCCATGAATAATTACAGGTTGGGATAAAGAAACTCCTGAAATCAAAACAAAAATAGGATGGAATAGAGCTACATAAATTGTACAGTAAAACTTAAAAAGATCTCTAGGTTAAGGTACAGTTTGATATTTCCTTTGAGGGAAGGAAAATGCCCCTGAACACCAGGGTGAATGTAAGGAGCCTGATATTTTCCTAAAGCTATGTCAGGCAGTTGGAATAAAGACAGTCATATCTACAGTAAATTAATAACCTTGCACATGCACAGCGCAAGAATTGATTCAACTTGCCAAAAACCAAATTCCAATTCTCCATGTTTCCATGCTACTAGAAATCCTTAAAAGGACCACAAGACTGGACTAAATAAAACAAGCACCAAGCATTCCCATTACAGAACATACTACACTACATCAGAAATTCATACCACAGACAGTATAATTCTTTTCATTTACAGACAATAGTTGTTGTTAGAATAAGCACAAATACTTTTGCTAAATCCATTATAACCATGACATTTCAAAAATACATGCACCAGCTTCATTACTCAACAGATAGATTTGATTAACAGGAAAAACATATTACAGTTTTAGATTGAAGTACATTAAGAATTCTATGCCAGTGTCAAACAAATCCAGTTACAAAAACCAAAAGGCCTACCTAGAAACATGGCCATCAATAAGAGTCAGAAAAGCAGCCCTCCAATTTCTAGTATGTATTGCGTTTTATGCCATGACACTGCAGCCTCTGAGGGTCAGATTAATTAAGACCAACAGCAGCTGCAGTGCAACGTGAGAAGCACACGGGCACAGCTCTCACCAGTCCAGCCCAATTACCTGCAGCATTCCGACACTGGACGACTGACAACTACGCTACTCCTCACCAAGTCATTAACTCCCACTGGCCTACTGACCAATGTTAAGAAACAAACCAAACTCTAAGATGGACTGGAAAGCTGATGGCACTGCTGCAAGACGCAACGAGTCTCCAAGATGTCTGCCAGTCAAATCTTTATAGTTGTTGCTTAACTTTATGTGAGTGCTGTGTCCAAAGACAGAAATGTGATAGCAACAAGGTGCAAGCCTCTTCCCCAACCACCCTATGCTCCATTTCTAGAGGCCAGTCTGACAAATTCACTAAATTCAAGGGGTTTTTTCCCTGGCCAAAAAAGCTACTGAACCCTGACAAAATAAATTCTCTGGTCAACTACTGAGGACAATATCTAAGCTAATGAAATTAATTAAAGAACAAACAAGATCAAAGAGTATTTGAAAAAGATATTGCTTGTTACAGGTTGCACCCATTGAGAAAAGCAAGCACACAATTTTTTACTGCACAAGGGAGAAGAGGAAAACAAGAGATTCAGACATTCTCTGTTTATATTTTTTAATTAGGTCCAACACCTATTCTCTATCAAAAATCCATTAAAACTTGGATCTATCTACAAAAAACTATTGAATTATTGTATTTAAATGTTGAACTTGATGGAAGGGGAAAACTTAGGCATTATCTAACTTTTTTTTAAATTAATAACTGCTTTACAGACATCCCAGCTTTATCAAAAAACAATGCTAGAAGCACCTTCATCTGTATAAGCTTTCTAACCCACTGGAAATACTTTGGTTTTCCATTATATTGAAACCTAGGTAAAAGCAATTACAGTGAAAATGATGAAAAGTTAAAATATGGCATTTCCCTGTCATAACAGCTGTGCTCACTCTGTTCTTTATTTTGACAACAAAGTTAGTTGTTAGCCTGTGTCATTTATTAAAGTTAGGCTAACCATTCCAAATCAGTCAGAAGTTGTTTCTACATGAGACAAAGACACAGCACTTTCTTGCAAACCAAAGCCATTTATTATGTCAAAGTTGATTCACTCATTAACATAAGTCCCCACAGGTAGGGAAAAAGTCAGTGCCAAATTTTTACTTCTCAAAATTTCTCTACGCCTACCAAATGAGACGCTGCTAAGTGATAGTACACAGGACAGGTTAGACATGTAACAATCTCAAGATCCTACTAAGTTACATATTCAGTTTCAGCTTCCTTTTAAATGCAAAATACTACAGACCTGCTGGTCAACAAGCCAACTTTTTTTATTCTGTTTCAGTAACCAGGCAACAGACAACTGTCCAACTGAGAATTATCTCTCTGAACAGCTGGCAATCAACACTTGGGAGTTTTTGGTGGTTGGTCTCTTTTTTTAACTAGTACAAAGATTAGTGATTACTTTAAAAAAATCTAGATTCCACCCCTGAAATATCTACTCACTATTCAGTAATCTCCTCAGTCCCATTACCCCTGAAGTTACTCAATAAGTAAATGTTTAAAATAGAATCTGAAAATCTTAGATATATACTTATGTAGTCTCTAATTAGCTAACGTAAACACTTCAGGAAAAAAAATAGGATCATCAAGAGAAAAAATAAGACGCATTTATTGACGTATGACAAACCTCTTCAAGGAAGAAAAACAGAGAGCTAAAAACTAAAGCCATTCTCGCTTCTAACTCTATTACTCTTTTCCATCTCTGAAAGAGCAGTATCTCACTTCAACATAATTTCAGGTGTTAATTTTTAAAATGTTCCTTCCCTTACTAGATTTCCTTATTTTTAAGACTTATAAATTAACACTATAAACTCTCTTTCTATAAGGAAATAATAATGGAGAGCCAAGTTTGATATATTACACCTTTCTCCTTCCCAGCAGTTTATAGGAGTAATGATGCTATAAGACTATAAATTATAAATTCTTGTAACTTAATGTGTTATTTACACATTCAATGTTTTTGAAAGGTTCTTAAGAGCCAGAATAAGAGACTTTTCAGAAGGGCACTGACACAAAGGTTAGCTAGACTATCTCCCATAACACACAAATAATTAAAAAAAAAATCTGATATTTAAACAGAAAACATCTAAAAATACAAGTCCCTTGGTAAAAGCACAAAATAGCCCCACAATACTTCATACACTCTCTACACAAGATGAGAGAGAAAACTTCCACCTTTTATATTCTCCAAACACTGAGATCACTTCTGATTAGAAATCTACTATAAGAACAACACATCTAATATATTGCTAAAACCAGTAAAACCTTATCCCTATTTAACTATGCTTTTATTAATCACTGTTCTTGATAATCTAATTTAAGTACACCCATGACATCATATTCCAATAAATTGAAAAACACTGACCAAGCTCAAATTCACTCAAGCACCAAGTCCAGACCAGGCAAGATCCTGTTGCAAGATAAACAACACGGTGTGATGTAACATAATTTTGTGCATGTGTGTGCATACGTGAGAGACTGGGGTGGGAACGCAGAGTGAGGGAGGGAGAGGGAGAGAGTGAGTGCGGGAGAGAGAAAGAGAGAGAGCGGACGGCAGCGTTCACAAGGGAAAAATATACATGGCCTGAGTAGCTTTGAGTCCGGTGCTCACTATATTGCAGAATGTAAAACACAAAAGCAATGACAGCTTCATATAACAGGAATAATCTTTCTTATATTATTCAAAAGAACATACATTATAATAGCTTCACAGAATAGCCACTTTCTTTATCAAGTTGGCTGAATCGCTATTTAATTTTTGAGCCAAAACCTAGTAGTCAATACACACTGTACTTTCTATGAAGAAGGATCAGCAAATTTTGCCATTTTAATTTTATTTCTGCTAATCTTGGGGGACAAGCCTGACCAGAAAAGAATCAGGGATAATCTAGGCACAATATCCAAAGTCAAATTGCAGGAGTCCAGACAACAAGAAAAAGTCAGCGGATAACCTGAAAAGAGAACAATAAATTGTGTACTCAAAAATAAAACTGTAATGGAGAGTAATGTATTTATATACTGCTTCCTATCTTGTAAACTAAAATGTTCAATGCAAAGCTGTTTTTACATCAAATTCTTGTAATTAGAGCTGCCATATAATTCTTCAGTTATTATGTCACCTTTTGATGCACAAAAATAATTCCAACAGAAATCAGTCTGCATACTGAAGTCCTATATCACAGAGGGAAAAGAAAAAAACACTATTAGATCATAGGAACTACTCGTAACTTCTGTATTACAAGCACCTTCCTCCTTTCCAAACAGGAACTTACTTTTCTAAAACTTTTTGGAAATACAGAAAATTTTCATAGAAGCTTCAATGACAGAACATTCCACAGCGAAACATACATTAAACATATTTGTAGTCACAAGCATCAGAGGTAAGGACTAAGTATTATCTATTAGGAAAACAGCAGTTGTTTAAAAAACTTCATAAGAAAAATAAACCATAACTTTATCTTAGCTCTTTCACAAGGTTTGTATTCCCTAATGTTAAATGAGCAAGAGAGTCTGGAAGAAACCCAAAAGCCATCAGCTCAAGGAATGACAGGACCTCCGAAAATTCCATGGGCTGGTAGTCAGACGCAAACAGAAATACTAACAAGAGCTGGCCACGCTGGAATCCATTTCCCATCCCTGTTCCATGCTTTGGCAGGTATCAGTCACCAACTTCCTTAAAATGCTCACTTTCCATATGACACAGTGTGGCTGCAAATTCAAGGCAGACTGTATAAAGTCAAACTGGAACTTCATTTGCACCTGTTACTGTGAAAATGCTTGAGCGTCCCTGCCCTAGTTATTTATATTATTGCTGCTGATTTTAAGGGAGAATATGTTTATGTCACAAATGTTTTTCTCATGTCATTCTAGCTTGTGATTTTTTATTTTTCAAAGGTTCTTCTGCTAGTACTGCTGCATCTTTACAATTTTCTATACAAAAGAAAAGTAATTCTGCTTTAATCACAAAACAGAGAAACTATACTAGAGCACTGAACAAAAGATCTAATCTTTGGAGCGTCCTTTCCAAGTGAGTGTAAATAAACTGTAGTAAAATGAAAAGGCTCGTAATTTGGTATTTGGAATATTCTTCATAAACACCAATTTTCTGTAACATCCTTGCATATCTGATAACCCCTCATGTATAATGCAGAAAATCCATTTCATTTTCATCTATTGACAGTGAATTTAATTTACTATTGCAGCTCTTTACCCAGATTATGTTATTAATTCCGCAATCAGGCTCTTTAGAATGCTTTTATTTCTTCCAAGAGTTTTCACAATTCTACATTGATTTTTTTTTTCACCCTAACATACCTTTCAAAGTAAAGGATCATGTTTTTCCTAGCTTTCTAAAAAAAAGCAAAAAAGAAAAAAGCCTCAAAAGCAACAAGCACCACTTCATAAGCTGTAACATTCAACAGGAAAAAAAAAATCTACATGCATCACTTCAATCTCTGATATTTAAGTATTATAAACTACATTCATTAAGGAGACATACAACAGGTGCATTAGAATTTCCACATCAACAATCATATTTGTAAATAGACCACAATATTTCTGTTAATAAAAAGTTATCCACTTCTGTCTGACAGTTAAGTTAGAGGACAGGAAAGCTAAATGCTCCAATGTTAGCATTCTGTTTACATCCATACCAACTGCCTTTGCTATTTTGTAGAATTCAGTCATCTTGTTAAAATAGATCAAATGCAAAGCAGCTCTTATTTTTTCAAAAGAAAAAAGTTAGGAACAGCTAGTCAACTCAATTCTAAATCACCAGTTACTCTTTAAAATAACAAAATCAAAATACAAAAGTGTCAACTATGTAATTTTGTATCAGTTTTTAAAAAGTCCTCTGGAGCAAAGTTCAATTACAGTATGCTAATTTGTTCACCTTTAGGTAAAAAAAAACAATTATTCAACTGCACAAGGTAAAATCTTGTCTATCCTTTTATAAGACTCTCTCTTCAGTAATCTTATAAAGGAGGAATGCTAATTCATGTATTTATTACTGTTACACTCAAATACTAAAAAACTTTTGCTGTGCATTAATACAGCTAATATAAATTGCTAATTCTTTTATTCATCCAAAGCATTTCAGTTTTATAATAGAGTTTTCTTCCACCATCATGATAAACATAATATAAAGAATATCTAAAGGGCAGCACTTGTCCTCTTTACTTCACTCCAGAGCCAATGAACAAAGCAGTGAAGCAGAAAGAAGGTACATAATGGATTTAAAGTAAATGGCCCATTCTTTAAGAAGCAGTCTCTCATTGTTACTCATTCTAGCTTAATTGTCATTACAATGTCTGGAAACTTCAAAAGAACAATTATCTTAACGCCACCTGTCACATTGGTTCCTTAAAGCTAAATATTTTTTAATAAAAAAATAAAGCAATCAATGCTAATGAAAATAATCTTTTATAGAAATATTATAAATGTCTTTAAACTTATTTCAAGCAGTTAATGTCCAGTTCAGTCCATTCCATACACCAAAATAGACAGAATCTTTATATTCACTGTTGCACTTTGTAACATACTTTTCTGAGACATAATGCTTCCTGCTGCACTGGAAGCATAATCATCAATATATGAAACACATTGACTTGTGCATACATGCCTGGGAATTTCAAAATAAAGAATTGCCTAATTTTTGCACCTACCTGGGTAAAAATCTTTGGATTTAGACAGCTTGATGGTGGCCCCAGTCTCTTTCTGCAACTGAACAATTGTCTGTCCTCCCTTCCCAATTATAGATCCAGCAGCATAACTAGGTATGAGGACCTTTAGAAAATACTGGCCATCCTCTGAAAAATTGAGATATGCATGGTTAATATGGCTTATAAGTTGTCATTTTTCCTCCCCAGACCCACAAATAAACAAAAGATTACATCTTTAAACTCCTCCACTAATTCATGCATTTACATCTAACCAGTTGCGTCATTATACATGTTTAGACTATGCCTTTGACAGTTTAAAATATCTACATTTATTCTACGTAAAGAACATACATACATAGGTTCATTATTTCAGTAAAAGAATAATACTGAAATTATATTTCAGAAGTGGATTTTCTTTTTGCAGTGGTAACCACAGCATGCAGAAATGATCAGACTCCTTAAAAAAATCTAAAGCCCTGCATGAAAACGTGGTTAGTGATAACTACAACCTTGCTTGGAAATACTGCAAAAGAAATGACAAAACCAAGAAAGAACGAATTGTAAATTCTAATGGGCTATTTGTTTGTCATTAGCAAACACATGAGAACAGCAATTAGCTATTGCTTGCATTCTTCTTAAGTGAGCAAAACGACTACTCTGCTACCAAATAACCCACCCAAAATGTGGGGTTTTATTCCAAGCATTTCAGCCACTGCCAAGAAAACAACTCAACATGGTGCAGATGGAATCACTTGCCTAAGTAATCCTGATGTATTCCTTTAGCACTTCTTAAGCGACAATGATCTCTTTTAAGCTCATTAATTAAAGGACACTAAGAAGAATTTTTCCCAATTGATCAAAATCCTAAGTCACTTATTTTAAATACACTTAAAAGGTGACAAGATAGACAATACCAGTCCTCTACCCACCACTAGCACTACAGCATGCCATGGAAACAGGAAAAAATACATAGAGTGAATGGAGGGGAGAAAGAAAAAAGGATTCCAGTCTGATTTGGAAACTGCAAAATTTTCAGTGCTCTCATGCCACTGCTAAATCCAGCTACACTGAAGTCGGAGGACCTTTCCATAACTGTCTCTGAAGAAGTGCAAGGCAATGGGGGTATGCTGGTTCCCCAGACTTGTGCTCTCCCCAGTAATTATGGCAACATCCCATTGGCACAGATATCAAAATATCATGAAACCTGTTTAATAAAGTTGGGTTGTTTGGGTTTTTCTTTTTCCCCTAAGAAGAAGAAATTATCTGAGTTCACCTTACTTCTCTGAGACTATAAAACGTCTCAGTAAGTGCCTGGGTGCGACAGTGGTGCCCACCCCTATTACCATAGCTGGGGAACCATGCACTATGTATAGTCAGACCGCTGCTCTCAACATTGGGCAAATAAATTCACCTCTGCCTCGGTGCATTGTTATGACGACTCCAGTGCAAACGGATAAAGGAGATGCTGGTCCCGTTATAACTCATCTCCTCCAGGAACAGCAGGATGTTAACTAGCGAGTCCCCGCAGCCGAGGGGCGACTCCCCCCGCCACCAGCCAGCCCTCGCCCCCGGCTCGGCACGGCAAACACACGCCGTGTACGCGCTGACAATGGAAGTGAGGCCAAGGAGGAGGAAAACGCACGGCAAGGCTGAAATTCAACTTGCGACCCAGAGGATGTGGAGGGAGGGAAGAGCGTTTGCCGTCTCCTTCCAGCTG
The DNA here is from genome assembly GCA_020086605.1 of Lanius collurio. Taxonomy (NCBI): domain Eukaryota; kingdom Metazoa; phylum Chordata; class Aves; order Passeriformes; family Laniidae; genus Lanius; species Lanius collurio. The sequence continues at coordinate 23,740,038 of JACBWW010000004.1, read as the reverse complement.
CCATTTATTTTCGCACATCCTTAAACGGGCGAGGGAGATAGCTGGGCTGCGAGAGCCCCTTGTGCTCCCTCCTCGCCTCCGTAGGGTCACGGCTGTGCAGCCCCAGCGTGGATATTAAATAAAAAGACTGGTAGATGCTGAAAACCGACGCCATTTTGATGAATGATAACATTAGAGAAATGGGAATCTTTGGGCGGGGGGGCTGGAAGAGGCAGGCAGGCAGGTAGGGAAGCGGAGAGGTGGGTGGCTCTCCTGTCCCCGCGGCCGAGCAGCAGGGGCTCTCG